>SKCR01029777.1:0-650384 GCA_019454045.1 Zanthoxylum bungeanum
GATAATTTGTACAACAACACTATGATCTGTACAAATAGTGACGCTATGGGTCATATTATCCAACAATCTCCCACTTGGCACATAGCCAGTCACTCAAGTGTCGTACACCCGAACTATGTACGGTTCGCTCAAATTGCTGAGAAAAGTTTTTCGTCATCGGATTTTCATGGTTATCATCTGACGCGATTTATACGATCACCACATCGCCACAATGTATGATCCGAACGAATCAGATGATATAGAAGTATATATCTGGATCGTCGATGAGACCTTTAATTCTTTAGCCTTGTGCTGACGCCTAGCTCAGCTGCTAACAGAACTATATCTAATCTAATTAGATTTATTATCGACCCAAATGGCTTCTATTGCTGCCTCAGCCGCAGCAATAATCCGCATTTGTTGTTTATTCGGCAACAGTATCTTGCTCGGAAGATTTCCAGCTCACTGTCCCGTTATTCAAACTTTATAGTACCGTAGTATTTAACTGTTTGGAAACTTGCGGAAGTGATCCCAGTCACTTCAAGTTCTCCTTCTCCATAGTTTTAGACAACATCTTTAGTTCTCTAAGATACTAATAGATGTCCTTAACTTCAATCCAGTGACTATCACTTGGATTGACCCGACTGTGACTCCATATGCTTGAAGCGTATGAGACACCATATCAAGTACATTTTAAATGTACAATTTCCCAGAGAGTGTTAACAACTCCAAATCTATCCCAGTAGATCTTTATTCCTTGAATAAAGGTTGTTACTCCCCAGAATTCTATGGAGAATATCTATGAAAGCCAAGCTTTCACCAATTGCTTTATGGGAATGTCCTTGTCAGTGCTCCCACTAACCTCCTTATATACACAAGAATCATTTCGTTTTGAGTCAAATCATAAACCATTATGATTATTTCAAAACGACAGTTCCAAGAACCTTATGCTTGCTTTAATCCAAATATGGATCGAATAACCCGCAAACCTTGTTTGTCGGTTATACAAAATCGTCAGGATGTTGTAAGCATCCTCCAAGAGGTTTCCTTTTCAGGAAAGCGATTTTGATCTTTAACTGACATATTTCATAAATGAAATATGCAGTATCTCAGCAAGCATTATCCAAATGGATTTACCATGGCAACAGGTAAAAGGTTGAACCGTAATCAACACAATGTTGATAACGATACCTTTCCATCACAAGCCTAGCTTTGTACGTTGGTATGTTGCCATCCATGTATGTCTTCCTTGAAGACTTACATTGTACCAATAGGCACAATGCCTTGCGGTACATCAACTAGTATCCAAACATAGTTGTTATATATGGAATCCATTTCGGACTCATGGCACTTTGCCATAATAGGGAGTCGATACCTTGTATCACTTCCTCGTACGTAGTCGGTTGGTATACCTCGATAAGATTTACATCTTTAAGGGGTTACATCAGAAACCCATACCCCAGGTTGTTTTCTGATTCTCTCCGATCTACGTGGTTCTTGAGTATTTGAAGATTAATGGTTTAGTTTCATCCTTGATGAACTATTTATGTTCTATTACGGACTTCGTGCCTTGAACAGTATTACCCCGATTTTCATCGTGTTTTACTGTCCTCCCACTTACCACTGCATATCGGTATTCCTCTTAGGAAAACCGCATGGCGAGCAACAATCACATTGTTCTCTTGTGAGATATATAAGTACTATACTTATGGTTTCCCTTAGGATAACCTATATTTGGCACTTATCCAATTTGGGTTCTTAGTTTGGTATCATCCAAACGTTATGCCTGGCATACCCAAATTATTAGGAATGAGAAACCCTGTTTCTTTCCTGTTCATATCCTATATGATATCTGTCAAACAGATTTATATGGAACCTTATTCTAAATAAGTTTTGCACTGTTAATACATATCCTGTTGAAGGAAATGATAGCTCAGAGCGACTCATAATTTAACCTTATCTTGTCCAACAAAATTCAGTTTTGTTCAGACACATCGTCTAACTGACGTGTCTCGGGAGGAGTCCTCATCTGAAAGAATACCATACTCTTTCATGTATGTTTGAAACTTACTGCTTAAGTATTTTCATTACGGTCTTACCGTGATGGCATAATACTATAGTCGATCTGTTTATCTACTTCGTGTCGAAACTCTAAAAGTTCCTGATTTGTGTTCTTCAAAACAAACACATAACCATAACGTGATGTCACATCCGTTAAGGTCACGAAATATTCATGTTCACATCTAGCCTAGCTAGATATGTGCCCACTAGATAACGTGATGAATAGGGCTAACAGATCGGTGGCACTTACACTATTACCAAGTAAACAGTGTTTTAGGTACTTTACCTAACAAACTAGATTCGTAGACTTTATTTGAATAGTCAAATCAGTCCTAGTACCCACTCTTCAAAAGTGCGGATATACGAGTCTTGTTTAATTGTGTCCTAAACAACAATGCCACAAATAAGTCTCTATTGATCAAATCAATTTGAGCTATTTATTTGTCATTTTATATGTTTTGAGATTTTAATTATATTCAAAATATAAATTCTGTTATTCACATCTAATGTGTTTATCTCAGTATCATCTTTATATAATGAAACACTTAGTGTTCTAGAATATAAAGGTTTATCCACAATGGATTAAACATTGATATAGAGATAATGTCTCTAGTCAAACTAGTTACATTATAACAGTTCCTAATTTAAGTACACACCCGAAGGGTAGTTCCTAAACTTAGGTATCTACGGTCGAAACAGCGACTTCCGTCCCGTTTCCGATTCACAGAGCAATCTCAGCTTGAAGTCAGTATCCTGTTCAAAGCAGATTCTGAACATCAATACATATATTTTATGTACCACACTAAGTATTTAAAATCTAATTTCAATACTAGTAGTGAACATAACTTTGACAAACATTTTTAAAGTCAGAGCCTTGCCCTTTCTTTAATTCCTTCGTGTCTGCCATATCCAAATGGTAGTCACTTTGGGATATGTCAATTATCCTTTTCAATATTTCAGGAACCTTAGGCCAAGCCTTGGGTTTTTAGAATATCGAAACGATGTGCACCTCGTGCTACATGCCCAATTGCAAACTTTGACTTTATCTCCTCTAGAATAGTCAATTAATTCTCCAAGAATTATAAATTGCAATTTTAATACTTCTTAAATCTAAAATTAGATTTATGACAAGTATATTAAATTAAGCACTAAAGTCATCATCACATAAATCTTCCAAAGATTTTATGCTCTACTTATTTTGCTTAATTTTGGGCTTAAGGTATAATAAGTTATTTTATCAAATAAAGTAACCTATTGTTTATTCCCAATTTGAAAATTAAATCATTTAAAATATTTTAATCCCAGATTATATTTTAAATATCCAACTTTTCAATTCTTTCTTGATTCAATAGTCCAACTATTTAATCAATGATTAGTGGTACTATATATTATAATGATTATAATAGTCCAACTATATAATCAAATATAATCCAAATTAATTAACCTCAATTACATTGATTACTATAATCCAATTATAAAATGAACTGTAAACTGAAATTAATTAATTCAAATATATTGATTAATATAATCCAATTATATATAATCAACTATAATACAGTCCAACTGTTTATTAAAACACAACATTAAATATTAGTCCAACTAATACTTTTAATATATGACGAGTGATATTTGTTTGAGCGTGTATGGCGAGTAATTGAACGAATATTGCAAATTCAATTCTTGCCTCCCACTATTTTTCGTCGAGCCTCTAACCCTCTGTCGAGTACTCGGGAAACCGTGTTTCCTAGTGGGCTAGGATCCCGTTAAATATCACACAATCTTGACTTTGGCCAACAAATTGTATGATAATTAACTAGGTAGATCTCTAAGATCAATTGGATCTAATCCAATTCCTAGATCCAGTAGGTGGACATCCAAGTCCTAAACATATATCATATATATGCCTATATATCCAATATATACCCTAACCTATTTCCTCTGAATCAACAAGGCCTTGGCTTTGGCACAACAAACCTAGTGATCCCAGTCAAGCGTGGACCCATTGACCATGGAAGCTTCGTAATCAATGTCGTTGGACAAGAAGTGGTCTTGACTTTGGCCAACAAACCACAACTTGGACAAGACACCAATATGGAACAAAGCCTCGTGATTCAAACACATCTTCGACGGACAAGGGCTTGACTTTGGCCAACAACCCATGCCAATCTAGGATCTTGAGCAAGAATCACTCAATGGAAGGAAAAGACGCATGATATTTGATAAGGGCTTTTCGCGTGCAAATTGGCTACAATTTAATTATCTTTGTTAGTTCTCATCATCATACACCCTTAAACATGCATTCTAAATACATAATAAAGCGCATATGAAATAAAATAATAATGATATGCGGATGGATACTTAACACATTGATCCTAGATCAAATCTCTCCCTTTCTCACTCAAGCTAGCACTTGTATTACTTCTACCCCTTACACTACACTTCTAAAGAAACCTCATTTACATTGAGGGGAATAGGTGAGAAGAGAATACAAAGAGAATAGAGGTGATAAGGCGGACAACGCAGGTCCAATTTAATAAATCGAATTTATTACAAGAATTTCCAAAATTGCCCCACCCAACTAATATCCATCCGATATACATTATTCATTCATCACAACCACGTATTCACACATAAGCATGCTATCAATAAATCTAATCAATTAATTAATCTGATATTATGTGATCATCCAATGTTCAAACAACGATTTGATTTTGGTCGAGTCAAACTCGTTTTTGCGAATAAGTACTCAAAGTACGAATTCATGAATTAAATTAAACTACAATAACTCAATTACATCAATTTAATATGTATTTAATACTAATTCACTATTCAATTCCAATTAAATATTACACTTTATTTAATAAAGCTTTTCGACTTAAATTCCAAATTTAATCGCGTCGGGACTCAAAGCCCGATAACGTCCAACGTTAATTCAATTCAAGTCTAATGGGCTTTAATTAATTTCTTTAAGGCGTGGGCTTCGGCAACCAAAGCCCAATCAAGAGTAACCCCCATAAGCCCATAAATCAATTTAGGCCCATTAGGCCCAATTAAACTTTAAAGGTTTATAAGTTGCATTTGGGCTTTATGGTTATGGTTTTGGGCCCAGTTGGATCCAATCCATATGGCCTAAACCCAACTTGATATAATCAAGCCCAATAAGCCCAATTACAACTTAATAAGCCCAATCCAATTTGAAGGCCTAATTCATTAAATTACACAAATCCAATTTCGCATTTAATACCTACCTAAAGTGCATTACATGATTAATCACCAAATCATATTTCCAAAACATGAAATTAGTCCAATTAATCATGTTCATTATCATCATCACATGTCCAACACATAAATGAAAAAATCAAACCCATTACATGCTTTAAAGCTCTAAGCCAAAGGAGGGATTTTGTGTCCAATTTGGTTTCAATCCAATCGAACCCACAATCGACAATAAATCAACATCCTAAATGATTTCCAACACATCCAATTGTTCAAAATCAAAATTTACCAAGACATTAAAGGGATATGGAATTCGGCCAACATATACATTTGGGATTTTATGTCAATTCAAAGTTCAATCTAATTGACTTCAAATTAACATCATCCTTCATGATTCTAACTCATCCAATGAATCAAAATCAAAAAATTCCAAGAATCCAAAATTCACATTACATTCGGCCAACACTCCAAATTTGGGGAAAATTGTTCCAAACACATTTTCTTGAAATTGATCAAATCAATCTTCAATACAACATATATTAAGCATGCTTAAACATCCAATTTTATAAAATCATGCTCAAATACAAAGTTCCCAATTTTAAGCCCTACATTTTTCATGCTTGAACCTATAGCTCTGATACCATTGTTAGGTTTATATCTAGGTCCCAAGATCAAACAAGCAATGAAATACATGTGTGAACACATCAACGGAGGTAGCGGAATACTCACATCGATCGTCGTTTGAGAGACACGGCAAGCAACAAATTTGAAAAACCTTACTGCATTGGGCGTGAACTCCAGTGTATTACTCACTGTTTTTGGGCGTGAAAGTGGTCCTTTCGTGCAAGCCCAAGCTTCGTCGAACGGATCCCCCTCATGGGTGAACCTCCCTAACACCTTCGCAAGTCTCGTAAGTGTGCTAGCACTTGTGTTTTGCAACAAACACACTCATTGCTCCCCTTAAAGCTCACGGCAGTGAGCTTGAAGAAGAAAGAAAAGAGCCCTTTTGGGGCGTGAGAAAGAGAGAAGAAGTGAAGGAGTTGTGTAATGGTTGACTTGGTTAAATGAATTACCAAAAAATTGCTTTATATTTTTCCAAAAATTACAAAGCATTTACCATTTAAATATCAAATAAAATAAATGGTAATGGCTTTCTCAACCACCAACACTATCCCAACAACTTACATCAACTATTCATTGTCACTTTAATAAGTGATGTAAGTCTTTCAATCAATCAATCACATCAATCAATCACTCACTCAAAGTGACATTTGATTTGACGCTTGATGTGACGAATGATTTGATGCTTGATGTGACTTGCGTCGCCGCACTCGAATTCGAAATACGAATACGCTCACAATCACACTAGGGCTCGGGTTCACTAATTCTCAATTAGCGAATTATCCGTCGCGTCGTAATTAAATGATTACGCCTAGCGAATTCACTATTTACGTCGCTAACGAATTAATTCTAAATTAATTCGTTCGCCCGAATTAAAATCTAATTTTAATTCCGCGTCGAAATCTAATTTCGTTTAATATATCGAAAATATTAATTTATCGATTAATTCCAAATTAATCGTTCCTCTCTCTAGACGATATTTATCCTATAAAATATCTCGGTAATTAATCCTAGATTAATTTCTCTCTCTTCTATATAATCCCAGATTATTAATGAGTGCGAGTTTATGCGTCATCGGTGTATTATCGGGAAGCGACCCATGAGATCACCAGATAATTCGGTAGTAAATACGGTCGTCGGAGTATCCGAATCACGTACGTACCAAGTACTACGTTCTACCGATTTACGAGACAAGATCGGCTTCTAGCAAAGCACGAAGTCTACCTAATTCTCCGGTCATATTCATCTAAGAATATTTAGGATCTATATCAAGCGTAGTATACTAAGTATTGTGTATATCAGCCCAGTATCGGATAGTCACGTGCTAGGGCTGGGGCTGTATAAGTGTCTGCCCCGTCCGAAGCACATGTCGGATGTCTGGTAACTAGTCTCTATAATCGGATATACATGACCTTGTCATAATATCTCGATGGCCGGCCAGCACTTAAGAGCACTAATACCGTATCCTGCGTGACATCATCTCCACTATGACTGGAGTGATACTTCCTTCTTGACATCACACCCAATACTCTACGATTCTCAATATGCCCAGCATTGGCGTACACAGAACCGGTTAGAGTCCTGGACGACCTCAACTAAAGCATATTGATGTCGTAAGCATTAGCGGTGTAAGTCTCAGGTTAAGACCATACACACCTACCCTGATGTCGGACTCCCATAGACACATAGTCATAATACCAATGGGATTCCGAGGGGTCTATCCAGAGCGAAGCTGTTTCCCGTACCATTGGTGAAACAAACCTCCTATCGCACTGCATAAGTATCCAATACTTATATATATGAGAACTATGTCGCTGTGCCCTCACAACGCGCACAAGTGCAATACTAGCCTATTCCGCATTATCGATGTCCAGTCTCGATAATACTACGACTAGGGATATTTAATGATTAATCCTTCGTGGACTGATACTGTCTCATATCATTCTCAATCCAGGAACTAATCATAGGGACCTCTCTTCATTTATATATCTAAGGTGATCTAATCACAAATGACGAGAGTGTAATTTCCTTGTCACATAGTTAATTTGTGCAACAACACTATGATCTATACAAATAGTGACGCTATGGGTCATATTATGCAACACTGGATCTAGGAATTGGATTGGACCAATGATCTTAGAGATCTACCTAGTTAATTATCATACAATTTGTTGGCCAAAGTCAAGATTGTGTGATATTTAACGGGATCCTAGCCCCCTAGGAAACATGGTTTCCCGAGTACTCGACAGAGGGTTAGAGGTTCGCCGAAAATAATGGGGAGGCAAGAATTGAATTTGCAATATCGTTTAATTACTTTCCATACGCGCTCAAACAAATGTCATTCGTCAAATAAATTAAATGTTAGTTGGACTAATATTTAAATCGTTGTTTTAATAAACAGTTGGACTGTATTCAAACCATTTCATTTATAGTTGATTTTATATTGGATTATAGTAATCAACATAATTGAATTAAATTTATTAAATTATAATTGATTAATAGTTGGACTATAGTAATCATATAATAAATAGTACCTAAATCGTTGATTAAATAGTTGGACTATTAGAATCAAGATAAAAATGAAAGATTGACATTTAAAACATAATCCTATGGAAAATGTATTTAAATGGTTAATTTTCAAAATTGGGAATAAAATTTCAGGATGGTCATGGAACTAATAAGTTACTTTATTGATAAAATAACATATTAGGCCTAAAGCCCCGAGTTAAGCAAATAGTAGAGCATGATCTTTTGGAAGATTCATGTATGATAACTTTATGTGCTTAATCCATTTAGCTTGTAGCAGTATAGAGACTCCTTAATTCTTAATCAGAAATAAGGATTAGATCCTTAAAGTATGATGATGAAATTGAAGGATCTTCATAAATCTATACTTAGATTTAGAAGTACTAAATTGCAATAATAACTCTTGGAGAGTTAATGGCTATTCTCAAGAGACAAATTCAAAGTTTGCAATTAGGCAAGTAACGCAAGGCGCACCTTACTTCGATATTCTAGAAGGCCAAGGCTTGGCCAAAGGCTTCTGGAATATGAAAAAGGGCAAAGGAAAAAATCATTATAGTCTTCGGGAAGATAAATGACATATCCAAAATGTCTGCCTAAATTTTGGCAAACGGGATCGCGGAAGCGTGACTGCCGTTTGAACAAAGCAGACATGAAGGAATTGAAGACGAGCAAGGCTCTGACTTCAAATATGTTTTGCCATAATATGTTCACTACTAATATTAAAATTGGATTTTAGATACTTAGTGTGATACATAAATATGTACTGATGTTCAGAATCTGCTATGAGCAGGATACTGAATTCAATAGAGATTTATCTGCGAATCGGAAATGGGACGAAATTCGTTGTTTTAACCCAGAAACCTAATTTTAGGAACTACCCTCGGGTTGTACCTAAATTTGGAAACTGTTATAATGTAACTAGTTTGACTAGAAACATTATCTCTATATCAGTGTTTAACCCGCTGCGGGTGAACCTTTATATTTTAGAACACTAAAGTGTTTTATTATATAAAGATGATATTGATAAACACATTAGATGTGAATTAACATAATTTATATTTTGAATATAAATAAAATCTCAAACATATAAAATGACAAACAAATAGCTCAAACTGATTTGATCAGAAGAAATTTAAATGTGGCATTGTTGTCTGGGACACAATTAAACAAGACTCGTATATCCACACTTTCGAAGAGTGGGTACTCGGACTGATTTGATTCTATTCAAATAAAGTCTACGAATCTAGTTTATTGGGCAATGTGCCTAAAACACCTTTACTTGGTAAAAGTGCAAATGCCACCTATCTGTTAGCCCTAGTTCATAGTGAAGCAAGTGGGCCCATGTCTAGCTAGGCTAGATGTGGATATGAATATTTCGTGACCTTTACGGATGTGGCATCGCGTATGGTTATGTGTTTCTTTTGAAGAACACAAATCGAAACTTTTAAAGTTTCGATAAAATAGACAAACAGATCGGCTAAAGTATTATACCGTCACGGTTAGACCGTAATGGAAAATACTTAAGCAATAAGTTTCTAATATACTTGAAAGATATAGTATTCTTTCAAATGAGGACTCCTCAAGAACACGTATTTTGACGGTGTGTCCGAACCGAGTAACCGAATTTTATTAAACATGATAAGGTTAATCATGAGTCGCTATGAGCTACCATTTCCTTCAACGGATCGCTTTTTAACAGTGCAAACTTATTTAGAATAAGGTTCCATAAAAGTCTGTTTGACAATATCATATTAGATATGAACATGAAAGAACTGGATTTCTCATTCGTGAATAATTGGGAATGCTAGGCATATGTTGGATGATACCAAACTAAAACCCAATTTGGATAAGTGCCAATTCGTAGGTTATCCTAGGGATACATAAGTATAGTACTTATACAACTCACAAGAGAACAATGTAATGTTGCTCACCATACGATTTTCCTAAGAGGAATACCGATATGTAGTGTAAGTGGAGATAGTGAAACTCGATTAAAATCAAGTAATACGTTCAAGGCACCGATTACGATGGAACACAAATAGTTCATCAAGGATGAAACGTACCAATAATCTTCAATCAAAGAACCGCGTAGTCGGAGAGAGTCAGAAAACCCTGAGGTTGGGTTTTTCTGATCCGCCTCATAAAGATGTCAATCTTATTAAGGATACCAATTGACTACATAATGAGGAAGTGATACAAAGGTATCAACTCCCATAATTATGACAAAGTGTCATGAGTCTGAAATGGATTCCATGTATACAACTTAGTTTGGACATTAGTTGTTGTACCACAAAGCATTGTGCCTATTTGTACTATATGAGTCTTCATGAAACATACGTGGAAGGCAACATACACGTAAATCTAGGGATTTTATCGAAGGTATCGTTTACAACATTGTGATGATTATGATTCAACCACAAACCTTTTACCTGTTGCCACGGTAAATCATTTTGAAAATGATTGCAAAAAGCTGCATGTTTCATTTATGAAATCTGTCAGGCTAAACGGGAAAATTGCTTTATTGCTTTCCTGAAAAGGAAATCGTTGTTGGTTTCTATTATATGTCCCAAGGAAAGATTAAGCATATGAAATACAACAATGAATATATATTAAAAGATGAAGTATGGCGGAATCATACTTACAAAGCTTTTGTGATGAGAAGTGATGAAGAAAATCTTTGAATCTCCAGCTTCAAGTTTTCGGCCAAGGAGGAAGAAGAGTTGAAGCTCCAAGCTTTGTGTATTCCAAGCTCTTTGATGGTTTCCCTATCACCTCCTTTGATCCTTCAATGTGCTAGCAAATGGAGAAAGAAAATCAAATCTTCTTTTTGCCCTAATGGAAGTCACGGCATTGTGAGAGAAGAGGAGAGTTGTCTGATCTTTGTTACAAAAATCAATTATATTTATGCCATAATATTTATTAAATTAATAATAAACTTATGACACAAATCATGCAATGGCTTAGAGTGTCAAACACTCAAACTCCATGCAAACCATTGAGTGTATTGTACACTATCACCATGCAATGTATTAACAATTAAATAATGCATATAATGACATGTGTCATGTGGGCCCCACACGTTTCCAAATGAAAGTGGGCCCACGTGCACTCACGCGTTCGGGTTCGATATTTCCGAAATACCGAACTTACGTCGCGACGTTAATTAAATCGAATTTAAATAAATAATTGCGCCTAGCGAAATTATTATTTACGTCGCTAACGAATTAATTCTAAATTAACTCGTTTGCCCGAATTAAAATCTAATTTTAATTTCGCGTCGAAATCGAATTTCGATTATTATATCGAATATAATAATTTTATCGATTAATTCTAAATTAATCGTTCTCTCTCTAAATAAGGCACTTTATCCAAGATAAAGTTTCTCCGCAATTAATCCAAGATTAATTAAGTCCGAATCAAATATCATAGGTGAATCTTCAGGAAGCGACCCAAGAGATCTCCGGATATGTTGGCAGTAAATACGGTCGTCGGATAATCCGAACACGTACGTACCTCGTACTACGTTCTTACCGATTCACAAGACAAGGTTGGCTTCTAGCAAAGCGCCATGCCTACCCAATTCTCCAGAAATATTCTTATGGAATATTAGATCTATATCAAGCGTAGTATACCGTAGTATTGCGTACATCGATCCAGTATCGGACGATCACATGTTAGGCCTGGGGCTGGAAATGTGTCTGCCCCGTACGAAACATATATCGGACATCAAGCAACTAGTCTCTTTAAATCGGACAATCCTGACCTGGTCATATTGTCCCGACGGTTGCAACCTTTTATAGAGTACTAGTTCTGTGTCCTGCGTGATCATCACCTCCATATGTCTGAAGTGATACTTCCATCTCGACATCACATCCAGTACACTACGATTCTCGATAAACCCAGAAGAGGTGTACACAGAACCGGTTAAGGTCCCCAACCACCAAAACCAAAGTTTACCGATTGTCGCAAGTACTAGCGATGTAAGTCTCAGGTTAAGACCATATACACCTACCCTGATGCGGCCTCCCATAGACACGCAGACATACTACCAATGGGATTCCGCGGGGTCTATCCAGAGCGAAGCTGTTTTCCGTACCATCGGTAAAACACAACCTCCTATCGCACTTGCATAAGTATCCAATACTTAAATATATGAGAACTATGCCGTTGTGCCCTCACAACGTGCACAAGCGCAATACTAGTCTATTCCGCATTATCGATGTCCGATCTCGATAATACTCCGACTAGGGATATTTAATGATTAAACCTTTATGGATTGATACTGTCTCATATCATCTCAATCCGGTATTAATCATATGGACTTTCGCCATTTATATATCAAAGTAAATAATATTACAAAACGGCAAAAGGCAATTTCATTATCACATAGTTAATTTTGTACAATAATACAATATCATTTACAAACAGTGACGCTATGGGACATAATGTCTAACAATCTCCCACTTGGCCTATAGCCAGTCACTCAAGCATCTAATACCCGAACTATGTATGTGTCGTTCAAAAACTTGCTGAAGAACAGCCTTCGTCAGCGGATCTGCAATGTTGTCATCTGATGTGACCTTCTCGACCTTTACATCGCCACGATGTATAATCTCCCGAATCAGATGGTAACGTCGAAGAACATGCTTGGACCGTTGATGAGACCTTGGTTCCTTAGCCTGTGCTATAGCCCCCTTATTGTCACAATACAATGGAACGGGCTCAGCTGCTAACGGAACTACTCCTAATCCGATTAGGAACTTTCGGATCCAAACTGCCTCCTTTGCTGCTTCAGATGCAGCGATGTACTCCGCTTCTGTTGTTGAATCGGCAACAGTATCTTGCTTGGAAGATTTCCAGCTCACTGCTCCGTTATTCAAACAAAAATGTACCCGGATTGCGACTTGTAGTCATCCTTGTCGGTTTGGAAACTTGCATCGGTATACCCAGATACCGCAAGTTCTCCACCTCCATAAATTAAGAAAGCATCCTTAGTTCGTTTAAGATACTTAAGGATATTCTTAACTGCTATCCAGTGACCTTCACCTGGATCGGCCTGATAGCGACTGCACATGCTCAAAGCATATGAGACATCAGGTCGTGTACATATCATGGCATACATGATCGATCCGACTGCCGAGGCGAACGGTATCCGACTCATGTTGTCTCTCTCTTCCTGAGTCTTAGGACACATGTCCTTAGACAGAGAGGTACCACGTACCATTGGAACCAATCCCCTCTTGGATTGTTCCATGTTGAATCGCTTCAACACTTTATCAATGTATGTACTCTGGGAGAGTCCAAGCAGCTTTCTAGATCTATCCCGGTAGATCTTTATTCCAAGAATAAAGGCTGCTTCTCCCAGATCTTTCATGGAGAATTTTAATGAAAGCCAAGCTTTCACCGACGTTAGCATGGGAATGTCATTGCCTATAAGCAATACGTCGTCGACATAAAGGACAATAAAAGTAAGTGCTCTCCCACTAACCTTCTTGTATACACAAGGGTCATCTGCGTTTTGCACGAAATCATATTCTTTTATGATCTCATCAAAACGCTGATTCCATGACCGTGATGCTTGCTTCAATCCATAAATGGATCGATTTAACTTACAAACCTTGTTTGCAAGTCTAGGTACGATAAAACCGTCAGGCTGTTGCATATAAACATCCTCCAAAAGGTTTCCGTTAAGGAAAGCGGTTTTAACGTCCATCTGCCATATCTCGTAATCGA
Organism: Zanthoxylum bungeanum; assembly: GCA_019454045.1. Taxonomy (NCBI): domain Eukaryota; kingdom Viridiplantae; phylum Streptophyta; class Magnoliopsida; order Sapindales; family Rutaceae; genus Zanthoxylum; species Zanthoxylum bungeanum. Next base: position 14,137 of record SKCR01029777.1, read on the forward strand.
AATATGCAGCTATTGCAAGCATTATCCGAATGGATTTAATCATGGCAACGGGTGAGAAGGTTTCGTCATAATCAATACCATATTGTTGACGATACCCCTTCGCTACAAGCCTAGCTTTGTACGTTTGTACGTTGCCATCCATGTCGGTCTTCTTCTTGAAGATCCATCTGCATCCAATAGGCTTTACGCCTTCTGGTGCATCAACCAGTGTCCAAACCAAACTTGGTTGGCGTACATGGAATCCATCTCGGACTTCATGGCTTCTTGCCATAAAGCGGAATCGATATTTTGTATCGCTTCCTCATACGTAGCCGGCTCATTATCCTCAATAAGATTAATATCTACATGAGGTGAGATCAGGAACCCATACCTCTCAGGTACTGTTCTGACTCTCTCCGACCTACGCGGTCCTTGTGTATGTGAAGTTTGTGGTACAGACTCATCCCGGACGGTCTGTTCTTGTTCCGTCGTTGATTCATTGCCAGGAACAGTATCACTACGATCTTCATCGAGTTCTACTTTCCTCCCACTTACCACTGCATTTAAAATCCTTCTCAAGAAAAAATGCTTGTAGAGCAACAAATACTTTGTTCTCTTGTGGGTGATAGAAGTAATATCCTTTGGTTTCCCTAGGATATCCTACGAAAAGGCATTTATCAGATTTGGGTTCAAGTTTGGTACCTTCCAAACGTTTAACATATGCCCAGCATCCCCAAATCTTCAGGAAAGAGAAACCTGGTTTCCTTCCTGTCCATATTCATATGGAGTCTGTTCAACAGACTTCGACGGTACCTTATTCAAAATAAGTATAGCACTGTTTAATGCGTATCCCCAGAAGGATATTGGTAGCTCAGTGCGACTCATCATTGACCTTACCATGTCTAACAAGGTGCGGTTTCTCCGTTCGGACACACCGTTTAATTGCGGTGTTCCAGGAGGAGTCCACTGTGAAAGAATACCATATTCTTTCAAGTAATCTTGAAACTCATAACTTAAGTATTCGCCACCACGGTCTGACCGTAATGTCTTAATACTCTTCCCTGTTTGTTTCTCCACTTCGTGTCGAAACTCTTTGAATTTCTCAAAAGTTTCCGACTTGTGTCTCATAAGATACACATAACCGTAACGAGATGCATCATCTGTGAAGGTTACGAAGTAGTGAAATCCACCTCTAGCCTGGCTAGACATGGGCCCGCATACGTCAGTATGAACGAGAGCCAACAGTTCTGTGGCACGTTCACCTTTACCGCTAAAAGGTGATTTAGGCATTTTGCCTAAAAGACAAGATTCGCAGACGTCATATGAATTGGGATCAAATTCGTCCAAGTACCCACTCTTCGAAAGTGTGGATATGCGAGTCTTGTTGATGTGTCCTAGACGACAATGCCACATATAAGCTTCATCTTTTAGATTACTTCTTTTGAGCCTTTTGTTTGTCATTTTAGGAGATTCATTTATATTCAAAATATAAAGACCGTTATTTGCAACAGCTGTGCAAATTTCTGCATCATTTTTATATAAATAACACCCAGTGTTTCTAAATACAAAAGTGTAACCCTGCTGGGTTAACAAGGATACAGATATAATATTCCTAGTTAAACTAGGTACAAAATAACAGTTCAAAAGTTTAAGTACATGCCCTGAGGGCAGTTCTAAAACAAAAGTCCCTACGGCCAAAACAGCAACTGGTGTTCCGTTTCCGACCCGTAGATCCATCTCCCCTGACGCCAGCACCCTGCTATCCTGCAGATCCTGCACATCAGTACAAATATGAGCACCACAACCAGAATCAAAAATCCAATTTTTAAAACTAGAAGTATTCATATTTATCTCAATAACAAACATACCAGAGGCGATAGCCTTGCCAGCCTTGATATCCTCCCTCTGCCCTTTGCCCATTCGGCAGTCACGTTTCCAGTGACCCCTCTTGCCGCAGTTGAGGCAGATGTCGCGAGATTTGTCCTTTGGCTTCCTAGAAGCCACTGTCAACTTGCCTTTGCCCTTGTTCTTGAACTTCTTCTTCCTCGCACCTCCAATTGCCTTGGGCCCAGCCTTGGCGCATGAGAGGTCGATGCATAATGCGCCTCGCGCTTGCTCCCCTTTAGGAGTTCCTTTTCGGACTCCTTCAGCACGGACAACAACTCTCCAAGAGTGTCGTCAGTGTCCATCAACTTATAGTTGATGATGATTTGTTTCCAAGTATCGGGTAGCGATTGTAATAGCATATCAATCGTCAGCTCTGCCTCCAAGACAATGCCCATCTTGGCTAACTCATCTATGTCAGCGATCATTTGAGTCCCGTGGGCCTCAACTGATGCGCCGTCTGTCATCCGGGAGCGGAAGAGTTTCCTTACTAGCTCGTACCTCTCCATCCGCTTGTTGGTGCGGTGAGATCACGCAATCTTGCCATCATGTTATAGGGATCCAAGTCCCTGTTCTGGCGTCTGAAATGCTGGGTCATTGCAGCTAGCATAACTGACTGAGCTTGGTCACAATCGTCACTATGAGTCTTCCATAACTCTAGCTCCAGTGGCTCAGTGGGTTTAGGCGGGAGAGGTCTCTGAATAGTATACAGTACCCTCTCAGCCCCAAGCACTATCTTGAGGTTCATTTCCCAGTCGGCAAAGTTTGTCCCTTTGAAGACATTATCGCCCATGATTATGTCGCGGACATTACCCTTGCCAGTCATCTTGACAACTATAGTCCAACTATAAAGTCAACGATGTTATGGGTACAGTCAAACTGTTACAAGCAAAATAACAATATATTAGTCCAACTAATTATTAAAATATTGACGAAATAATTTTGAAAGACGCGTAAGGCTAAGTATCTGAACGAAATTGCAAATTCAATAATAGCCTCCCACTATTTTCTTCAAGTCTCTAACCCTCTGTAGAGAACTCGGGAAATCGAATTTCCTAGTGGGCTAGGATCCCGTTAAATAACACACAACCTTGACTTTGGCCAATAAAAGCTGTATGCTATTTAACTTAGGTAGATCTCTATGATCAATTGGATCTCATCCAATTCCTAGATCCGGTTAGGTGGACATCCAAGTCCGAAACATATGTATAATGTCAATGTATCCATTACATTTTCCTAACCCTATCCTCCGAATCATCTAGGCCTTGGCTTTGGCCAAAAACAAACCTAATGATTCCAGTTAAGCGGGACCCATTGACGAGGAAAGTTTCGTAATCAATGTCATTGGACAAAAAGTGATCTTGACTTTGGCCAATAAAAATCACGATTTGGACAAGACACCGATATGCAACAAAACTCTCATGATTCAAGTACATCCTTGATTGACAAAGGTCTTGACTTTGGTCAAAAACAAACCAATGCCAACTTCGGATCTTGAACAAGAATCATTCAATGGAAGGATATTTGCTTAATATAAATTGAGGGATTTTTGCGTAATTGGCAACCAATTTATTTATCTTTGTTAGGTCTCATCATCATACACCCTTAAGCATGCTTCTAAAACATCATAAAGCGCGTAAAGTAATTAATAGTGATATGCGGATGGATATATAAACAACTTGTTCCTAGAACAAATCACTCCCTTTCCTCTCCCCGCTAGCACTATTCTACTCTTACCCAATTACATAATACAATAAGAGAAACCTCATTTACATTGAGGGGAATTAGGTGAGAAGAGAATACAAAGAGATAAAGAGATAAGGCTGGACACGCAGGTCCAATTTATAAATTCCAAATTTACAATAATTTCTAAAATTACCCTTTCCCTTCTAATATCCATCCGATATACACTATTCATTCATCACACATACTATTTTCAAACAAGACATGCTTTTACAACCAATCTAATCCAATTAATTAGTCTTTGTTTAAGTGATCATCCAATGTTCAAACAACGGTTTGATTTTGCGCGAGTCCAACTCGATTGAGAATAAGTACATAAGGTACGAATTCGCGAATTATATCGAACTACTTATTAAATCTAATTTAATTCGTATTCAATACTAATTCAATTATTTAATTCCAAATTAAATGTTTACACTTTTAATGTGCTTTAAAGACTTAGATTCTAAATCTAATCCTATTGGGTCTCAAAGCCCAACTAACATCCAATGTTAAATTTAATTCAAGTCAAATGGGCTTTCAATTGATTTATTAAGGCTTGGGCTTTGGTCAATGTGGGTCAAACCCAATTACCAAGCCCAAATAAGGAATCACCCTTAAATGCCATAAAACCAATTTTAAGCCCATAAGGCCCAATTAAATTTTAAAGCCCATTTATTATATTTGGACTTAATGGAGTGATTTAGGCCCAATTGGATCCAATCCTTTTGGCCCAAATCTACTTGTCCACCCAAGCCCATTATGCCCAAATACAAATTAAAAGCCCAATTCACCCAATTCAATTACCCATTAATTAAATTTTAATATTCCAAACATTAAAGTCCAATTAATTAAAGTGTAAAACCAAGATTAATATATTAAACCAAATATTTCAAAAATACCCATTTAATTTATTAATCATCTATTGTTCAAACATATGTCCAACATTAATTTGAACAAAATCAAGTCCATTTCATGTCCATTATCATTCGGCCAAGTGAGAATTTTGTGTCGATTTGTTTTTTCAATCGATTGAATTATAATCTACGTCCCGTATACGTTTTAAGTCATCCATGATCTTGTACACAAAAAATTCCAATACATCCAATGTTCATACCCATTCGGCCAAGGTTACATTTTTGGGGAAAAATCATCCAATGCATTTTTCTCAAAATTGATTCATATAACATCATTCTAATACATGTAAGCATACTCATTATCAAATTTCACAAGAACATGCTTCAATCAATTTTTCCCCAAATTTTAACCTAAAGTATTTCATGCTTAACCATGGCTCCATGATACCATTGTTGGTTTCTATTATATGTCCCAAGGAAAGATTAAGCATATGAAATACAACAATGAATATATATTAAAGATGAAGTATGGCGGAATCATACTTACAAGCTTTTGTGATGAGAAGTGATGAAGAATCTTTGAATCTCCAAGCTTCAAGTTCGGCCAAGGGGAGGAAGAAAGTTGAAGCTCCAAGCTTTGTGTATTCCAAGCTCTTTGATGGTTTCCCTATCACCTCCTTTGATCCTTCATGTGCTAGCAAATGGAGAAAAGAAAAATCAAATCTTCTTTTGCCAATGGAAGTCACGGCATTGTGAGAGAGAGAGAGAGTTGTCTTGATCTTTGTACACAAAATCAATTTATATTTATGCCATAATATTTATTAATTAATAATAAACTTATGACACAAATCATGCAATGGCTTAGAGTGTCAAACACTCAAACTCCATGCAAACCATTGAGTGTATTGTACACTATCACCATGCAATTATTAACAATTAAATAATGCATATAATGACATGTGTCATGTGGGCCCCACACGTTTCCAAATGAAAGTGGGCCCACGTGCACTCACGCGTTCGGGTTCGATATTTCCGAAATACCGAACTTACGTCGCGACGTTAATTAAATCGAATTTAAATAAATATTGCGCCTAGCGAAATTATTATTTACGTCGCTAACGAATTAATTCTAAATTAACTCGTTTGCCCGAATTAAAATCTAATTTTAATTTCGCGTCGAAATCGAATTTCGATTATTATATCGAATATAATAATTTTATCGATTAATTCCAAATAATCGTTCTCTCTCTCTATAAGGCACTTTATCCAAGATAAAGTTTCTCCGTAATTAATCCAAGATTAATTAAGTCTGAATCAAATATCATAGGTGAATCTTCAGGAAGCGACCCAAGAGATCTCCGGATATGTTGGCAGTAAATACGGTCGTCGGATAATCCGAACACGTACGTACCTCGTACTACGTTCTTACCGATTCACAAGACAAGGTTGGCTTCTAGCAAAGCGCCATGCCTACCCAATTCTCCAGAAATATTCTTACTAGAAATATTAGATCTATATCAAGCGTAGTATACCGTAGTATTGCGTACATCGATCCAGTATCGGACGATCACATGTTAGGCCTGGGGCTGGAAATGTGTCTGCCCCGTACGAAACATATATCGGACATCAAGCAACTAGTCTCTTTAAATCGGACAATCCTGACCTGGTCATATTGTCCCGACGGTTGCAACCTTTTATAGAGTACTAGTTCTGTGTCCTGCGTGATCATCACCTCCATATGTCTGAAGTGATACTTCCATCTCGACATCACATCCAGTACACTACGATTCTCGATAAACCCAGAAGAGGTGTACACAGAACCGGTTAAGGTCCCCAACCACCAAAACCAAAGTTTACCGATTGTCGCAAGTACTAGCGATGTAAGTCTCAGGTTAAGACCATATACACCTACCCTGATGCGGCCTCCCATAGACACGCAGACATACTACCAATGGATTCCGCGGGGTCTATCCAGAGCGAAGCTGTTTTCCGTACCATCGGTAAAACACAACCTCCTATCGCACTTGCATAAGTATCCAATACTTAAATATATGAGAACTATGCCGTTGTGCCCTCACAACGTGCACAAGCGCAATACTAGTCTATTCCGCATTATCGATGTCCGATCTCGATAATACTCCGACTAGGGATATTTAATGATTAAACCTTTATGGATTGATACTGTCTTATATCATCTCAATCCGGTATTAATCATATGGACTTTCGCCATTTATATATCAAAGTAAATAATATTACAAAACGGCAAAAGGCAATTTCATTATCACATAGTTAATTTTGTACAATAATACAATATCATTTACAAACAGTGACGCTATGGGACATAATGTCTAACAATCTTTTGGAGGATGTTTACAACATCATGTCGGTTTTGTCGTACCAAAACTGGCAATAAGGTTTTTGCGGTTTATTCGATCCCATGTTTGGATTGAGCAAGCCCATTGGTTCTTGGAATTTTTCGTTTTGATGTAATCATAATGGTCTATGATTTATTCAAAATGAAATGATTCTTGTGTATATAAAGGGTTAGTGGGAGAGCCTACCATAAATGTCCTATAAATAATGATAATAAATATGTCATTGCTTGGAAATGATATTCCATAATATAATCTTAAAGCTTGGCTTTCATGAAACTCTCCTCGAAATCGTACATTGAAAAATGTACGTGACCTGGTGTCTCATACGCTTTGAGCATATGAATTCACAATCAGGGCAATCCAAGTGATAGTCATGGATTGATGTTAGAACATCATTTAGTATCAGGGAGATCTAAGATGATGTCTTAGACTATGCAGAAGGAGAACTTGAAGTGACTAGGATCACTACTGCAAGTTTCCTAAACCGATAATAACGACTAAAAGTCGCAAACGGTACTATACAGTTTGAATAACGGTACAATGAACTGGAAATCTTCCAAGCAAGATACTGTTACCGAATAAACAACAAATGCAGGTTATTGTTTGCAGCTGAGGCAGCAATAGAATCCATCTGGGTCAATAACAAATCTAATTAGATTAGATGTAGTTCTGTTAGCAGCTGAGCTAGGCTGCAGTGCAGGCTAAAGAATTAATGGTCTCATCAACGATCCAGATACATACTTTGACTATTCATCTAATTCGTTCGGATCATACATCGTGGCGATGTAATGATAGAATAAATCGCATCAGACTATAATCATGCAAATTCACTGACGAAAGTCTTTTCTCAGCGATTTGAGCCAACCGTACATAGTTCGGGTGTCAGACACTCGAGTGACTGGCTATAGGCCAAGTGGGAGATTGTTGGACAATTATGACCCATAGCGTCACTATTTGTACAGATCATGGTGTTTTTGTACAAATTAACTATGTGACAAAGGAGATTGCACTCTTATCATTTGTGATTAGATCACCAAGATATATAAATGATAGGAGGTCCTTATGATTTGTTCCTGGATTGAGAATGATATGAGGCAGTATCAGTCCACGAAGGATAAATCATTAAATATCCCTAGTCAGAGTATTATCGAGATTGGACATCGATAAATATATAAAAGACTAGTATTACACTTGTGCGCGTTGTGAGGGCACAACGGCATAGTTCTCATATATTTTTGTATAGGAAACTCATGCAAGTGTAATAGGAGGTTGTGTTTTACCGATGGTATGGGAAATAGCTTCGCTCTGGATAGACCCCCTCAGAATTCCATTGGTAGTATGACTATGTGTCTATGGAAGTCCGAAATTAGGGTTGGTGTATTTGGTCTTAACTTGAGACTTGCACCGCTAATACTTGCGACAATTAATATACTTTGGTTGTGGTCGTCCAGGGCTTTAACCGGTTTTGTGTACGCCTCTGCTGGGTATATTGAGAATCGTAGTGTGTTGGGTGTGATGTCAAGACGGAAGTGTCACTCCAGTCATATGGAGTTGATGATCGCGCATGGATACATAACTGGTTCTCTAAAAAGGTTGCAACCGTCGGGATAATATGAATTGGTCATGATTATCGGATATTAAAGAGACTAGTTGCTCGTAATCTGATATATGTTTCGTACGCGGCAGACACTGTACCAGCCCCAGGCTTTGCATGTGATCATCCAATACTGGATCGAAATACGCAATACTACGTATACTACGCCTGATATAGATCTTATATTCCTGTAAGGATATTTCTGGAGAATTGGGTAGGCATGGCGCTTTGCTAGAAGCCAACCTTGTCTTGTAAATCGGTATAAATGTAGTACTAGGTACTTACGTGTTCGGATAGTCCGACGATTGTATTTACTGCCAACATATCCGGGGATCTCATAGGTCGCTTCCCAAAGATTCACCGATGACGTATGACTCACACTTTTAATTAATCTGGGATTAATTAGATGAGAGAGAAATTAATCTGGGATTAATTGCGGAGATATTTTATCTGGGTTAAAATATCAATTAAAGAGAGAGAGCGATTAATTTGGAATTAATCGATTAATTAATATATTCGATATATTAAACGAAATAAGATTTCGACGCGGAATTAAAATTATATTTTAATTCGGGCGAACGAGTTAATTTATAATTAATTCGTTAGCGACGTGAATAGTGATTTCGCTAAGCATAATCATTTAATTACGTCGAAACGGAAAATTCGTTAATTTGGAATTAGCGAACCCGAGCCCGGGATTATTTGTGAGCGCATTTGTATTTCGAATTCGAGTGCGGCACGTAAGTCAAATCAAGCGTCAAATCGCTAGTCGCATCTAGCGTCACATCATTCGTCAATCAAGTGATGGATGTCTTTCACTTTGAGTGATTGACACCAGTCATTATTCATTGATTGATGGATTGATGAGTTGATGGAAGTGGTAGGCAATTATGGCCATTTGACTTTTGGAAAGAAAATTGGTAAACTAATCATTGATTTTTTGAAAATCAAATAAATGGTATTTGATACACATTTTTGCAAAACACTAACACATTTATCTCTCCTCTCTTTTCTCTCTCTCTCTATCACGCCCTTGGGGCTCTTTCTTCACTTGTTTCTGCCAAGAAACCGTGAGAAAGGGAAGCACAAGTGCGATGATTTTGCTGCAAAATCATCAAGAGCTAGCACTCCGAGCGACATGCGAAGGTGATAGGGAAAACTACCCATGAGATTGGAAGTTCACCACAAAGCTTGGAGCTTGATGGAAGACCTCAAAAGGCCGAAAATGGTGGACTGCATCAGCTCACTGTCGAGCATGACAGTAGGCAGAAAACCGAATTTTTATTGCCTCGCGCATCACTAAACCGATCGATGTGAGTATTCTGTAACTCCTCGTTGTATTCGCACTTATGTTTTATGCTTTTGATTCGATCCTTGGGACCGTAGAACTCCTACACTAAATTTAGGTATCTACGGTCAAAACAGCGAATTTTGTACCATTTCCGATTCGCAGATAAATTTCCACTGAAGTTAGTATCCTGTTCATAGCAGATTCTGAACATCAGTACATATTTATGTAACACACTAAGTTTTTAAAATCCAATTTTAATACTAGTTATGAACATAATTATGACAAACATATTTGATGTCAGAGCCTTGCCCCTTCTTCGGTTCCTTCATGTCTGCTTTGTCCAAACGGCAGTCACGCTTCCGCGATCCCGTTTGCCACAATTTAGGCAGACATTTTGGGATATATCCTTTATCTTCCCAGAAGATTATAATGATTTTTCCTTTGCCCTTTTCCACACTCTAGAAGCCTTTGGCCAAGCCTTGGTCTTCTAGAATATCGAAGTAAGGTGCGCCTTGCGCTTCTTGCCTTATTGCAAAGTTTGGCTTTGTCTCCTTGAGAATAGCCATTAACTCTCCAAGAGTTTATTATTGCAATATTTACTTCTAAAATCTAAGTATAGATTTATGAAGATCCTTCAATTTCATTATCATACTTTAAGGATCTAATCCACAGTTATGATAAAGAAATTAAGGAGTCTACTGCGACAAGCTTAATGGATTAAGCACTAAAGTTATCATTACATAATCTTCCGAAGATTATGCTATACTATTTGCTAAAATCTGGGCTTAGGCTTAATATGTTATTTTATCAAATAAAGTAACTTATTAGTTTCCAGGACCATCTTGAAATTATTCCCAATTTTGAAAATTAAAGTTGTTTAATACATTTTCCCCAGGATTATGTTTTAAACTCTAATCTTTCATTTTATCTTGATTCTAATAGTCCAACTATTTAATCAACGATTTAGGTATTATTAAATATAATGATTATTATAGTCCAACTATATTAATCAACTATACTTTTAATTTGTTTGAATACAGTCGAACTATTTTAAAACAACGATTTAGATATTAGTCCAACTAACATTTAATATATTTGACGAAAGATATTTGATTTGAGCGCGTATGGCAAGTAATTAATCGAATATTGCAAATTTAATTCTTGCCTCCCACTATTTTTCGGCGAGCCTCTAACCCTCTGTCGAGTACTCGGGAAACCGTGTTTCCTAGCGGTCTAGGATCCCGTTAAATATCACACAATCTTGACTTTGGCCAAAAAATTGTATGATAATTAACTAGGTAGATCTCTAAGATCAATTGGATCCAATCTAATTCCTAGATCCAGTAGGGGGACATCCAAGTCCGAAACATATATCTTATATATGCCAATATATCCAATATATTACCTAACATTTTTCCTCTGAATCAACTAAGCCTCGGCTTTGGCACAACAAACTTAGTGATACCAGTTAAGCGTGACCCATTGACCATGGAAATCTTCGTAATCAATGTAGATGGACAAGAAGTGGTCTTGAATTTGGCCAACAAACCACAACTTCGACAAGACACTGATATGGAACAAAGCTCTCGTGATTCAAACACATCCTCGACGGACAAAGGCCTTGACTTTGGCCAACAAGCCAATGCCAGTCTTAGATCTTGAGTGAGAATCGCTCAATGGAAGGAAAAACGCTTAATATTTTGCGAGGGTTTTTTTCGCGTGCAAATTGGCAACCAATTTATTATCTTTGTTAAGGTCTCATCATCATACACCCTTAAACTTGCATTCTAAATACATAATAAAGCGCGTATAATAAAATAATAATGATATGCGGATGGATACTTAACACATTGATCCTAGATCAAATCTCTCCATTTCCCCTCTCCTGCTAGCACAAGTATTGCTTCTACCCGTTACACTACACTTCTAAAGAAATCTCATTTACATTTAGGGGAATATTTGAGAAGAGAATACAAAGAGTAAGGAGGTAATAAGGCTGGACACACAGGTCCAATTAATAAATTCCAAATTTATTACAACAATTTATAAAATTGCCCCACCCATCTAATATCCATCCAATATACATTATTCATGCATCGCAACCATATATTCACACAAGTATGTTATCAATCAATCTAATCAAATTAATTAATCTGATAATTAATGACCATCCAATGTTCAAGCAACGATTTGATTTTGTGCGAGTCAAACTCATTTTTCGAATAAGTACTCAAAGTACGAATTCTTGAATTAAATTAAACGACATAATTAAATCCAATTCAATTTGTATTTAATACTAATTCGCTATTTAATTTTAATTCCAAATTAAATATTACACTTTATTAATAAACCTTTACGACTTAAATTCCAAATTTAATCGTTACGGGTCTCAAAGCCCGATTAATATCCAATATTAATTTAATTAAAGTCCAATGGGTTTTCAATTAATTTATTAAGGCGTGGACTTTTGGTCAACTCGGGTCAAACCAAAAACCAAAGTCCAATCAAGGAGTAACCCCATAAGCCCAGAAATCAATTTAGGCCCATTAGGCCCAATTAAATATATTAAGGTCCATTAATTGCATTTGGGCTTTATGGAAGCGGTTTTGGGCCCAATTGGATCCAACCAATTTAGCCTAAACCTAACTTGGTACAACCAAGCCCAATTAGCCCATTTACAACATTTAAAGCCCCAATCCAATTTTAAGCCCAAATAATTAAATTACATAAAATCCAATTTCATAATTTAATTACTCAAAGTGCATTACATAATTAATCACCCAAAGTAACATTTCTAAAACATCAATTTACACAACTAATCATGCTCAATTACATCAATTAGTGTCAAACACATTTTGATAAAAAATCAAACCCAATCATGCTCCATTAGTCTTGGCAATATGAGGATTTTTATGTCAAATTTTAAATCCAATCCAATTGAATCCAATTAAACATTAAATCCACATTCCCAATTGTTTCCAACTCATCCAATGAATCAAAAAACAAAAAATCCAAGACATTAGGGCTATTCATCAATTCGGCCAATCCTCCAAAAATTGGGGAAAAATGTTCCAAACACAATTTCGTGAAATTGATCCAATCAATCTTCAATTCAACAATATTTAAGCATACTAAATCATCCAATTTCATTAAACCATGCTCAAATTCATTTTACCCAATTTTAACCCTAAAATATTTTCATGCTCAACCTTGCTCTGATATCATTGTTGGAATTCTCTAAGCATCCCAAGATCATTTCAAGCAATGAAAATACAAAGTGAATACATTCACGGAGATGCGGAATACTCACAATGATCGGTTGAGTCGATGCGGTGATGAACAAAACTCATTTTCTGCCTCCTCCAAGCTCGGCAATGGCAGATTTTCCTCCTCCAAGAATTGGCCATTGGTGGTCCTCCATGCAAGCTCCAAGCTTGTGTTGATTCCTTGCTAATTAAGTGAGTTCCCTATCACCTTTGTGTGTCTCCAAAAGTGTGCTAGCACTTGATGGTCTTGCCCCAAAATCATCAATTGTTCTCCTCCTTGTTCTCGGCAAAAACCAGAAAACAGAAGGTGAAAAACGGTCTAAGACCGTGAGAAAGAGTGTAGGGAAAAAGAGAGAGAGAGATAAAATGTGTATTAGATAAATTGTTTTCCAAAAACAATTAAACATATACCTAATACCACTTTCAAAAAATCAACATAAATTTGGGTCCAAAAATGGCATTAAATGATATCCACTAACTCACATCAATCACAAGTGACAACTAGTCACATCACTCAAAGTGACATGTGATTTGACGCTTGATGCGACTAATGATTTGATGCTTGATTTGACTTGCGTGTTGGTTATTATCTAGGTCCCAAGATCAAACAAGACATGAAAACAATGTGTGAACACATCAACGGAGGTAGCGGAATACTCACATCGATCGGTTGAGTCGATTTGGAGACGAATGAAGCCACTTTGCTCACTGTTTTGGTGGCGCCACTGCAGCAGTCCACTGCTCTCACAAATCAGATTTTAAACTGAGAAACGGAGCTCCAAGCCTCGTCCGACGGATCCCGGCTCATGGGTGAACCTCCCTACCACCTTCGCAAGTCTCCTAGTGTGCTAGCACTTGCGGTTTATTTCAATAACAAACATACCAGAGGTCGGTGCCTTGCCCGCCTTGATCTCCCTTCTGATCGCCTTGTTCATGCGGCAGTCACGCTTCCAGTGACCTCTTTTGCCGCAGTTAAGGCATATGTCTTGTGACTTGTTCCTCGGCTTCCGAGAAGCCATCGGCATCTTGGCCTTGCCCTTGTTCTTACGCTTCTTCTTTTTCACCCCTCCAGTTGCCTTGGGCCCAGCCCTTGACGTCTGAGAGGTCGATGCAAAGTGCGCCTCGCGCTTGTTGCCTTTAAGAAGCTCTTTCTCTGACTCCTTAAGAATGGACAATAGCTCTCCAAGAGTATCGTCCGTATCCATCAACTTGTAGTTGATGATAATCTGCTTCCAAGTATCGGGAAGTGACTGTAAAAGCATGTCTACAGTCAGCTCAGCCTCCAAGACTATTCCCATCTTGGCCAGCTCATCAATGTCAGCTATCATTTGAGTCCCGTGGGCCTCAACTGAAGCGCCATCAGTCATACGGGAGCGAAAGAGTTTCTTCACCAACTCATACCTCTCCATCCGCTTATTAGTGCGGTGAAGATCCTTTAGTCTAGCCATCATATTATAAGGATCCAAGTCCCTATTCTGGCGGCGAAAGTGTTGAGTCATGGAAGCAAGCATGATCGACTGAGTTTTATCACAATCATCGCTATGAGTTCTCCATAACTCCAGCTCAAGTGGCTCAGTGGGCCTCGGCCCGAGAGGTCTCTGTATGGTGTACAACAGCCTCTCTGCCCCAAGGACTATCCTCAGGTTCATTTCCCAGTCAGCAAAGTTCGTGCCCTTAAATACATTATCACCCATGATTATGTCTCGGACATTTCCTTTGTTTGCCATCTTAACTACGATAGTCCAACTATCTAGTTAACGATATATGGGTACAGTCAAACTGTTACAAGAAAAATAACATTTTATTAGTCCAACTAATGTTAAAATATTGACGAAATAAATTTTGTAAGCGCGTAAAGCTAAGTATCTGAATGAAATTGCAAATTCAATACTAGCCTCCCACTATTTTCTACAAGTCTCTAATCCTCTGTCGAGTACTCGGGAAATCCAATTTCCTAGTGGGCTAGGATCCCGTTAAATAACACACAACCTTGACTTTGGCCAACAAGTTGTATGATATTTAACTAGGTAGATCTTCGAAGATCAATTGGATCCCATCCAATTCCTAGATCCGGTAGGTGGACATCCAAGTCCGAAACATATATATCTAATACATATGTCAATGTATCCAATACATTTTCCTAACCATTTCCTCTGAATCAACTAAGTCTTGGCTTTGGCACAACAAACTTAATGATTCCAGTTAAGCGGGACCCATTGACATGGAAAGTTTCGTAATCATTGTCGATGGACAAGAAGTGATCTTGACTTTGGCCAACAAATCACAACTTGGACAAGACACCGATATGGAACAAAACTCTCATGATTCAAACACATCCTCAATTGACAAAGGTCTTGACTTTGGCCAACAAACCAATGCCAATTTCGGATCTTGAGAAAGAATCACTCAACGGAAGGAAAATCGCTTAATATTGTTTGAGGGATTTTCGTGTAATTGGCAACCAATTAATTTATCTTTATTAGGTCTCATCATCATACACCCTTAAGCATGCTTCTAAAACATCATAAAGCGCGTAAAGTAAAGTAATAGCGATATACGGATGGATATGAACAACAACTTGTTCCTAGAACAAATCACTCCCTTTCCTCTCCCCGCTAGAACTATTCTACTCTTACCCAATTACATAATACAATAAGAGAAACCTCATTTACATTGAGGGGAATTAGGTGAGAAGAGAATACAAAGAGACAATAAGAGAAAGGCTGGACACGCAGGTCCAATTTATAAATTCTAAATTTACAATAATTTCTAAAATTACCCTTCCCTTCTAATATCCATCCAATATACACTATTCATACATTACATCCACATTCATTCATTCAAGGCATGTTATACAACCAATCAAATCCAATTAATTAGTCTTTAATTAGGTGACAATACAATGTTCAAACAATTGTTTGCATTTGCGCGAGTCCAACTCAATTTGAGAATAAATACTTATAGTATGAATTCACGAATTATATCGAACTACTCGTCAAATCCAATTTAAGTCGTATTCAATACTAATCCTTATATTTAATTCCAAATTAAATATTTACACTTTTATTGTGCTTTTATAACTTAGATTCCAAATCTAATTCTATCGGGTCTCAAAGCCCAATCAACATCCAATGTCCGTTTAATTAAAGTCCGATGGGCTTTCAATTGATTTCATTAGGCTTGGGCCTTGGTCAATGTGGGTCAAACCCAATTTCCAAGCCCAATAAGGAATCACCCTCATTTGCCATAAAAATCAATATCAAGCCCATAAGGCCCAATTAAACATAAAAGCCCATTTATTACATTTGGACTTAATGGAGTGATTTAGGCCCATTTTTGGATCCAATCCAATTTGCCCAAACCTACTTGGTCCAACCAAGCCCATTATGTCCAAATATAATAGTTTTAGGCCCAATTCAAAATTAAGCCCAATTAATCAAATTTTAAAATTCCAAATTTTATAACTTAATTAATTAAAGTGTAATGTCATGATTAATCCTTTAAATCAATATTTCCAAAATATCAAATTAATCCATTAATCATATTTTTATCTTAAATACATGTCCAACATTATTTAATCAAAAAATCAAGTCCCTAATCTTCTTCCATGCATTCGGCCAAGGTGATGAAAAATTACCGATTTCGTTTTCAATCCAATCGAATCACAAATCGTCATTTTATGTTCGTTTAAAGTCATCCAATGATCTTATAAACAACAAATCATCATCTCCATGGTCTAGGTAGTATTCGGCCAAGCCTCTCCAAGAGGGGAAAATTAATCCAATTTATTTTTCATGAAATTGATAATGTATAACATAATGTAACATACATTTAAGCATACTTAATCAATCAAAATCATCAAATCATGCTTCAATCAATTTTGCCCAAATATTACCCTAATATATTTTCATGCTCTTTAAGCTCAATGATACCATTGTTGGAAATTCTAATCCATGTCCCAAGATCAAAAGAGCAAACAAATATATATAAATGAATGAACAATATTGAAGTATGGCGGAATCATACTCACAAAGATCGGAATGCGGATGCGTTGATGAAATAAAATTTTTTCTCCTTTGTGCAGTGAAGATTTCGGCCAAGGTGAGTGTGGAAGCTCCAAGCTTTCTTTGATCCTTCCAAGCTCAAGAATTAGTTTCCCATAACACCTTTGTATGATCCCTTGAAGGTGCTAGCCTTATATGTGATTTAATGTTCCAAACACACACACTTTCTTCAAGTTTTTGCAACAAAAACAGAAAAAGGGAGAGGGCTGTGAAACTTCACAGTTTCGGTCAAGAGGTGAGAGAGAAGGATGATGATTTTTGATTTCAAAATCAATTTATATTTATGCCATAATATTTATTAAATTAATAATAAACTTATGACACAAATCATGCAATGGCTTAGAGTGTCAAACACTCAAACTCCATGCAAAACCATTGAGTGTACTGTACACTATCACCATGCAATGTATTAACAATTAAATAATGCATAAAATGACATGTGTCATGTGGGCCCCACACAACCCAAATGAAAGTGGGCCCACGCGTACTCACGCGTTCGGGTTCGATATTTCCGAAATACCGAACTTTCGTCACGACGTTAATTAAATCGAATTTAAATAAATAATTGCGCCTAGCGAAATTATTATTTACGTCGCTAACGAATTAATTCTAAATTAACTCGTTTGCCCGAATTAAAATCTAATTTTAATTTCGCATCGAAATCGAATTTCGATTATTATATCGAATATAATAATTTTACGATTAATTCCAAATTAATCGTTCTCTCTCTATGTATAGTACTTTATCCAAGATAAAGTCTCTCCGTAATTAATCCAAGATTAATCGAGTTTGAATCATACGTCATTGGTGAATCTTCGGGAAGCGACCCAAGAGATCTCTGGATATGTTGGCAGTAAATACGGCCGTCAGATTATCCGAACACGTACGTACCAAGTACTACGTTTTTACCGATTTACAAGACAAGGTTAGCCTCTAGCAAAACGCCATGCCTACCCAATTCTCCAGAAATATTCTTATTGGAATATAAGATCTATAACAGGCGTAGTATACCGTAGTATAGTGTATACTGATCCAGTATCGGATGATCACATGTAAGGCCTGGGGCTGGAGATGTGTCTGCCCCGTACGATACATATATCGGACATCAAGCAACTAGTCTCTTTGAATCGGATAATCCTGACCTTGTCATATTATCCCGATGGTTGCAACCATTATAGAGTACTAGTTCTGTATCCTGCGCGATCATCATCTCCATATGTCTGAAGTGATACTTCCGTCTTGACATCACACCCAATACACTACGATTCCCGATAAACCTAGAAGAGGTGTACACAGAACCTGTTAAAGCCCTGGACGACCAAAACTAAAGTCTACCGATTGTCGCAAGTACTAGCGATGCAAGTCTCAGGTTAAGACCATATGCACCTACCCTGAAGCGGACTCCCAAAGACACGCAGAAATACTACCAATGGGATTCCGCGGGGTCTATCCAGAGCGAAGCTGTTTTCCGTACCATCGGTAAAACACAACCTCCTACCGCACTTGCATAAGTATCCAATACTCAAATATATGAGAACTATGCTGTTGTGCTCTCACAACACGCACAAGTGCAGTACTAGTCTAATATTGATACTGTCTCATATCATCTCAATCCGGAATTAATCATAGGGACTTTTACCATTTATATATCAAAGTAAACAAATTACAAAACGGTAAAAGGCAATTTCATTACTACATAGTTAATTTTGTACAATAATACAATATCATTTACAAAATAGTGACGCTATGGGTCATTACCGTCTAACACTGACGCCTAGCTCAGCTGCTAACAGAACTATATCTAATCTAATTAGATTTATTTTCGATCCAAATGGCTTCTTTTGCTGCCTCAGCTGCAGCAATAATCCGCATTTGTTGTTTATTCGGCAACAGTTATCTTGCTTGGAATATTTCCAGCTCACTGTCCCAGTGTTCAAACTTAATAGTACCGTATTATTTAATCATTTGGAAACTTGCAGCAGTGATCCCAGTCACTACAAGTTCTCCTTCTCCATAGTTTAAGATAGCATCTTTAGTTCTCTGAGATACTAACAGATGTTCTTAACTTCAATCCAGTGACTATCACTTGGATTGACCTGATCGTGACTCCATATGCTCGAAGCGTATGAGACACCAATACAAGTACATTTTAAATGTACAATTTCCCAGAGAGTGTTAACAACTCCAAATCTATCCCAGTAGATCTTTAGTCATTGAATAAAGGTTGTTACTCCCCAGAATTCTACGAAGAATTTCTATTGAAAGCCAAGCTTTCATCAATTGCTATATGGGAATTTAACTGTCAGTGCGCTCTCCCACTAACCTCCTTATATACACAAGAATTATTTCATTTTGAGTCAAATCATAAACCATTATGATTTTTTCAAAATGACAGTTTCAAGAACCTTATGCTTGAATTAATCCAAACATGGATCGAATAACCCGCAAACCTTGTTCGTCGGTTATACAAAATCGTCAGAATGTTATAAACATTCTCCAAAAGGTTTCCTTTTCAGGAAAGCGATTTTGATCTATAACTGACACATTTCATAAATGAAATACGCAGTTATCAACAAGCATCTTCAAAATGGATTTACCATGGCAACATGTAAAAGGTTGAATCGTTATTAACACAATGTTGATAACGATACCTTTCCGTCAAAAGCCCAGCTTTGTACGTTGGTATGTTGCCTTCCATGTATGTCTTCCTTGAAGACGTTTATTGTACCAATAGGCACAATGCCTTGTGGTACAACAACTAGTATCCAAAATAGTTGTTATACATGGAATCCATTTCGGACTCATGGCACTTTGCCATAATAGGGAGTCGATACCTCGTATCACTTTCTCAAAACGTAGTCGGTGGATATACCTTCATAAGATTGACATCTTTATGAGGTTAGATCAGAAACCCATACGCTAGGTTGTTTTCTGACTCTATCCGATCTACGAGTTTCTTGTGTATTTGAAGATTAATGGTATAGATTCATCATAGATGAACTATTTGTGTTCCATTAAGGACTTCGTGCCTAGAACATTATTACTCCGATTTTCATCGAGTATCACTATCCTCCCACTGACCACTGCATATCGGTATTCCTCTCAGGAAAAATGCATGGTATGGGAAACAGCTTCGCTCTGGATAGACCCCCTCGGAATTCCATTGGTAGTATGACTATGTGTCTATGGAAATCTGAAATCAGGGTAGGTGTATTTGGTCTTAACCTGAGACTTGCACCGCTAATACTTGCGACAATCAATATACTTTGGTTTTGGTCGTCCAGGGCTTTAACCGGTTTCTGGGTACGCCTCTTCTGGGTATATCAAGAATCGTAGTGTGTTGGGTATGATGTCAAGACGAAAGTGTCACTCCAGTCATATGGAGTTGATGATCTCGTAGGGATACATACCTGGTTCTCTAAAAAGGTTGCAACCATCGGGATAATATGACTTGGTCATAATTATCTGATATTAAAGAGACTAGTTGCTCGTAATCCGATATATATGCTTTGTACGGGGCAGACATTGTACCAGGCCCAGGCATTGCATATGATCATTCGATACTGGATCGAAAGACGCAATACTACGTATACTACGCCTGATATAGATCCTTCTTCCTGTAAGGATATTTCTGGAGAATTGTGTAGGCATGGCGCTTTGCTAGAAGCCAACCTTGTCTTGTAAATCGGTACAAATGTAGTACTAGGTACTTACGTGTTCGGATAGTCCGACGACCGTATTTACTGCCAACATATCCCAGGATCTCATGGGTCGCTTCCCAAAGATTCACCGATGACGTATGACACGCACTTTTATTAATCTGGGATTAATTTGATGAGAGAGAAAATTAATCTGGTATTAATTGCGGAGATATTTTATCTAGGATAAAATATCAATTAAAGAGAGATAATAGTTAATTTGAAATTAATCGATTAAATAATATATTCGATATATTATACGAAATTGGATTTGGAAGCGGAATTAAAATTAGATTTTAATTCGGGCGAACGAGTTGATTTAAAATTAATTCGTTATCAACGTGAATAGTAATTATGCTAGGCATGATCATTTAATTAAATTAGATTTAATTTTGTCGCAACGGAAAATTCGTTAATTTGGAATTACCGAACCCGAGATTGTTTGCGAGCGCATTCACATTTCGAATTCGAGTGCGGCACGCAAGTCAAATCAAGCGTCAAATCGCTAGTCACATCTAGCGTCACATCATTCATCAATCAAGTGATGGATGTCTTTCACTTTGAGTGATTGACACAAGTCACTATTCATGAGTGATGTGAGTTGATGGAGGTTGGTATGGCTTTTAATTGTTTGACTTTTAAATCCAATTTTAGTAAATCATTTATTGATTTTTTGAAAAAAGAATTATGTGTATTAAATACACAAATACACAAAACCAACACCATTCCACTCTCTCTCTCTTCTCACGCAATTGGAGCCAAAATTGCTCATCTCTCTCACGCCCATTTGGGCGATTTCTCCACTAGTTTTTCTCGAAAATGCCGAGAAGATGGGAAGCAAGTTTGATGATTTTTTTGGCAAAAATCATAAGAGCTAGCACTCCGATAGAAATGCGAAGGTGATAGGGAAGTCCAGCCATGAGCCAGGAATCGTTTGACGAAGCTTGGAGCTTGGAAGATGACATCAAAAACTGAAAATGGTGGACTGCTACACAGCTCACTGCCGAGCAAGACAGAGGCAGAAACATAATTTTGTTGCCTCGCGCTTCGCTCAACTGATCGATGTGAGTATTCCGCAACTCCCTCGTTGTATTCGCACATTTATTTCTTGCTTTGTATTCGATCCTCGGGGCCGTAGAAACTCCAACATGGGATCCTTTTCGGAAATTATGGCACTTTTCCATAATAGGGAGTCGATACCTTATATCACTTCCTGATATGTAGTCAGTTCGTATTCCTCAATAAGATTTACATCTTTATGAGGTAAGATCAGAAACACATACCTCCCAGGTTGTTTTCTGACTCTCTCCGACTTGTGCGGTTCTTGTGTATTCGAAGATTATGGTATAGTTTCATCCGTGATGAACTATTTGTGTTCCATTGGGATCTGGTGCCTTGAATAGTATTACTCCGATTTTCATCGAGTTTTACTTTCCTCCCACTTACCACTGCAAATAGATATTCCTCTTAGGAAAATGGCATGGCGAGCAAAAATTACATTGTTCTCTTGTGAGTTGTATAAGTACTATACTTTGGTTACCCTAGGTTAACCTACAATTTAGGCACTTATCCAATTTGGGTTCTAGTTTGGTATCATACAAACGTATGCCAAGCTTTCCCAAATCTACAGGAATGAGAAAACCCGGTTTCTTTCATGTTCATATCTAATATGAAGTCTGTCAAATAGATTTTTATGGAACCTTATTCAAAATAAGTTTTGCACTCTTTAATGCGTATCCCTTGAAGGAAATGGTAGCTTAGAGCGACTCATGATTAACCTTATCATGTCCAACAAAATTCAGTTTCTCCATTCAGACACACCGTCAAATTGACGTGTTCCGGGAGGAGTCCTCATTGAAAGAATATTATACTCTTTCAAGTA
This sequence comes from Zanthoxylum bungeanum, assembly GCA_019454045.1. NCBI lineage: Eukaryota > Viridiplantae > Streptophyta > Magnoliopsida > Sapindales > Rutaceae > Zanthoxylum > Zanthoxylum bungeanum. Next base: position 36,749 of record SKCR01029777.1, read on the forward strand.
TTTGAGAAACTTATTGCTTAAGTATTTTCATCATGGTCCAATCATGATGTTTTAATACTTTAGCCGATCTTTTTGTCTACTTCGTGTCGAAACTCTTTGAATTAATCAAAAGTTTCTGATTCGTGTTTCTAAAGAAATATATAACCATAACACGATGCCTCATCCGTAAAGGTCACGAAATATTCATATCCACCTCTAGCCTAGCTAGATATGGGCCCACTTACGTCACTATGAACGAGGGCTAACAAACCAGTGGCATTTGCACTTTTACCAAGTAAAATGTGTTTTAGGCATTTTGCCTAATAAACTAGATTCGTAGACATTATTTGAATAGAATCAAATTCGTCATAGTATCCGCTCTTCAAAAGTGTGGATATACGAGTCTTTTTTAGTTGTGTCCCATACATCAATGCCACAAGTAAGTCTCAACTGATTAAATCAGTTTGAGCTATTTGTTTGTCATGTTATACGTTTGAGATTCATTTATATTCAAAATATAAATACTGTTATTCACATCTAATGTGTTTATCTCAATATCATCTTTATAAAATAAAACACTTTAGTGTTCTAGAATATAAAGGTATACCCGCAACGGGTTAAACCCTTATATAGAGATAATATTTCTAGTCAAACTAGTTACATTGTAGCAGTTTCCTAATTTAAGTACATACCCTAAGGTTTGTTCCTAAACTTAGGTTTCTACGATTAAAACAGCGACTGTCGTCCCATTTCCGATTCGTAGATAAATCTCCATTGAAGTCAGTATCCTGCTTATCAGCAGATTCTACACACTAGTACGTATATTTATGTACCACATCCAGTATCTAAAATCCAATTTTAATACTAGTAGCGAACATGTTTATGACAAACATATTTGAAGTCGGAGCCTTGCCCGTCTTCAATTCCTTCATGTCTGCCTTGTCCATACGGCAGTCACGCTTCAGTGACCCCGTTTACCATAATTTAGGCATACATCTTGGGATATGTCATTTATCTTCCCAGAAGATTATATTGATTTTGCCTTTGCCCCATTTCCACACCCCAGAAACCTTTGGCCAAGCCTTGGCCTTCTAGAATATCGAAATAAGATGCGCCTTGCGCTTCTTGCCTTATTGCAAACTTTGGCTTTGTCTCATTGAGTATAACCATTAACTCTCCAAGAGTTTTCTATTACAATTTGTACTTCTAAGATCTATGGGTAGATCTATGAAGATCCTTCAATTTCAATATCATACTATAAGAATCTAATCCTTAGTTCTGACTAAGAAATTAAGGAGTCTTTACGACAAGCATAAAGGATTAAGCACTAACGTTATCATCACATGAATATTCCAAATATCATGTTCTACTATTTGCTCAACTCCGGGCTTAGGCTCGAGACGTCACTCTATTAAATAAAGTAACTTCTCGGTCACCCAGGACTATCTTGAGATTATATTCCCAATCTGAAAATTAAAGCCTTTTAAAAATCATTTTCTCCCAGGATTATGTTCTAAACGCTAATCTTTCAATTATCTTGATTGTTATAGTCCAACTATCCAATCAACGATTTTAGGTACTATTTATTATAATGATTACTATAGTCTAACAATATAATCAACTATAATTTAATTGGTTAAATTCAATTATATTAATTACTATAATCCCATTATAAAATCAACTATTAATTGAAATAGTTTGAATACAGTCCAACTGTTTTAATTAAAACAACAATTAAATATTACTCCAACTAATAAATTAATTTATTTGACGAAAAATTGAATTGAGCGCGTATTGGCAAGTAACTAAACGAATATTGCATATTTAATACTTGCCTCGTACTATTTTTCGGCGATCCTCTAACCCTCTGTGGAGTACTCGGGAAACCTCGTTTCCTAGTGTTGGTAAATTCTAAGGTCCCAAGATCAAATCAAGACATGAAATTATGTGTAAACACATCAACGGAGGTAGCGGAATACTCACATTGATCGGTAGAGTCGATTTGAAGACAAATGAACCCAAAAAACGCACTGCCATGTAAGCCTACTGCATGCAGTCCACTGCCTACAAAAACAGAAAGTTAAGTGAAGAAACGGAGCTCCTAGCTTCGTCGGATGGATCCCGTCTCATGGTCGAACCTCCCTACCACCTTCGCAAGACTTGTAAGTGTGCTAGCACTTGATTTCTCACCATGAGAAACCACTCTTGCTTCCCTTTAGCTCACGCCCAAACTAGTTCCAAACCAGTGAACACTTTGCTCAAATGGGCGTGAGAGAGGAGAGAAAATTTGAGAGAGAAGAAGTTGTGTTATGTTAATTAAAATGATTTACCAAAAATCAATTTATATTTATGCCATAATTTATTAAATTAATAATAAAATTATGACACATAACATGCAATGGCTTAGAGTATAAAACACTCAATTTCCATGCAATAACATTGAGTGCATTGTACACAATCTACATGCAATGACATTGAGTACAATGTACACAATCTACATGCAAAGCATTAGAATGACATGTGTCATGTGGGCCCCACACGTTCCCAAATGAATGTGGGCCCACGTGCACTCACGCGTTCGGGTTCGATATTTCCGAAATACCGAGCTTACGTCGCGACGTTAATTCAATCGAATTTAAATAAATAATCGCCCCCGGCGAAATTATTATTTACGTCGCTAACGAATTAATTCTTAATTAACTCGTTTGCCCGAATTAAAATCTAATTTTAATTCCGCGTCGAAATCTAATTTCGTCTAATACATCGATTAATTCCGAATTAATCGCTCTCTCTCTCTAGACGATATTTTATCCCGGATAAAACATCTCCGTTATTAATCCTAGATTAATTTTCTCTCTCTTCTATTATAATCCCAGATTATTCAAGAGTGCGAGTTGTGCGTCATCGGTGGATTATCGGGAAGCGACCCATGAGATCCCCGGATAAGTTGGCAGTAAATACGGTCGTCGGAGTGCCCGAATCACGTACGTACCAAGTACTACGTTCTACCGATTTACGAGACAAGGTCGACTCCTAGCAAAGCACCAAGTCTTCCCAAGTTCTCCGGACATATTCATCAAAGAATATCTAGATCTGTATCAAGCGTAGTATACAATTGTATTGTGCATATCGGCCCAGTATCGGATAATCACGTGCTAGGGCTGGGGCTGGATAAGTGTCTGCCCCGTCCGAAACACATATCGGATGTCTGGTAACTAGTCTCTATAATCGGATATTCATGACCTGGTCATAATATCACGATTGGATGCGCATCACTTTAAGAGCACTAATACCGTATCCTGCGTGACATCATCTCCATTATGACTGGAGTGACACTTCCGTCTTGACATCACATCCAATACACTACGATTCTCTGATAAACCCAGAAGAGGTGAACACAGAACCAGTTAAGATCCCCCACCACCAAAACCAAAGTTTACCGATTGTCGTAAGTATTAGCGATGTAAGTCTCAGGTTAAGACTATACACACCTACCTTGATTTCGGCCTCCCATAGACACCTAGTCATAATACCAATGGGATTCCGAAGGGTCTATCCAGAGCGAAGCTGTTTCCCGTACCATCGGTGAAACACGACCTCCTATCGCACTTGCACAAGTATCCAATACTTATATATATGAGAACTATGCCGTTGTGCCCTCACAACGCGCACAAGTGCAATACTAGTCTATTCCGCATTATCGATGTCCAGTCTCGATAATACTACGACTAGGGATATTTAATGATTAAACCTTTGGGGACTGATACTGTCTCATATCATTCTCAGTCCAGGAACTAATCATAGGGACCTCTCTTCATTTATATATCTATGGTGATCTAATCACAAACGATGAGAGTGCAATTTCCTTATTACATAGTTAATTTGCTACAACAACACAATGATCTGTGCAAATAGTGACGCTATGGGTCATATTATCCAACAATCTCCCACTTGGCACGTAGCGAGTCACTCAAGTGTCCTACACTCGAACTATGTACAATTCGCTCAAATTGCTGAGGAAAGGTTTTCGTCAGCGGATTTGCTTAATTATCGTCTGACGCGATTTACACGATCATCACATCGCCACGATGTATGATCCGAACGAATCAGATGATACAGAAGTATATATCTGGATCGTCGATGAGACCTTTAATTCCTTAGCCTATGCTGACGCCTAGCTCAGCTGCTAACAGAACTTTATCTAATCTTATTAGATTTACTTTCGATCCAAAAGACTTCTATTGCTGCCTCAGCTGCAGCAATAATCCGCATTTGTTGTTTATACGGCAACAGTTATCTTGCTTAGAAGATTTCCAGCTCACTGTCCCGTTATTCAAACTTTATAGTACCGCAGTATTTACCGGTTTGGAAACTTGCAGCAGTGATCCCAGTCACTTCAAGTTCTCCATCTCCATAGTTTAAGACAACATCTTTAGTTCTCTCAGATACTAACAGATGTTCTTTAATCTTCAATCCAGTGACTGTCACATGGATTGACCCGATTGTGACTCCATATGCTCGAAGCGTATGAGACACCAATACAAGTACATTTTAAATGTACAATTTCCTAGAGAGTATTAACAACTCCAAATCTATCCCAGTAGATCTTTATTCCTTGAATAAAGGTTGTTACTCCCCAGAATTCTACGGAGAATTTCTATGAAAGCCAAGCTTTCACAATTGCTTTATGGGAATTTCACTGTCAGTGCGCTCTCCCACTAACCTCCTTATATACACAAGAATTATTTCGTTTTGAGTCAAATCATAAACCATTATGATTATTTCAAAACAACAGTTCCAAGAACCTTATGCTTGCATCAATCCAAACATGGATCGAATAACCCGCAAACCTGGTTTGTCGGTTATACAAAATCGTCAGGATGTTGTAAGCATCCTCCAAAAGGTTTCCTTTTCAGGAAAGCGATTTTGATTTGTAACTGACATATTTCATTAATGAAATATACAGTTATCAACAAGCATCTTCAAAATGGATTTATCATGGCAACAGGTAAAGAGGTTGAACCGTTATTAACATAATGTTGATAACGCTACCTTTCCGTCAAAACCTTAGGTTTGCACGTTGGTATGTTGCCTTCCATGTATGTCTTCCTTGAAGACGTTTAATGTACCATAGGCACAACGCCTTGTGGTACAACAACTAGTATCCAAACATAGTTGTTATACATGGAATCCATTTCGGACTCATGGCACTTTGCCATAACAGGGAGTCGATACCTCGTATCACTTCCTCTAAACGTAGTCAGATGGTACACTACCATAAGATTGACATCTTTATGGGGTGAGATCAGAAACCCATACCCTAGGTTGTTTTCTGACTCTATCCGATCTACTAGTTTCTTGTGTATTTGAAGATTAATGGTATAGATTCATCATAGATGAACTGTTTGTGTTCCATTAAGGACTTCGTGCCTTGATCAGTATTACTCCGATTTTCATCGAGTATCACTATCCTCCCACTGACCACTGCATATCGGTATTCCTCTCAGGAAAACCGCATGGTGAGCAACAATTACATTGTTCTCATGTGGGATTTACAAGTACTATATTTAAGGTTTCCCTTAGGATAACTTATATTGGCACTTATCCAATTTGGGTCCTTAGTTTGGTATCATCCAAACGCTATGCCTCGCATACCCAAATTATCAGGAATGAGAAACCTCGTTTCTTCCTGTTCATATCCTATATGATATCTGTCAAACAGATTTATATGGAACCTTATTCTAAATAAGTTTTGCACTGTTAATACATATCCTGTTGAAGGAAATAGTAGCTCAGAGCGACTCGTGATAAACCTTATTATGTCCAACAAAATTCGGTTTTTGGTTCGGACACACCGTTTAACTAACGTGTCTCGGGAGGAGTCCTCATACGAAAGAATACCGTACTCTTTCATTACATATATGAAACTTACTGCTTAAGTATTTTCCATTACGGTTTCACCGTGGCGGAATAATACTATAGCCGATCTGTTTGTCTACTTCGTGTCGAAACTCTAAAGTTTCCGATCTGTGTTCTTCAAAAGAAACACATAACCACAACGTGATGTCACATCCGTTAAGGTCACGAAATATTCATGTTCACATCTAGCCTAGCTAGATATGGGCCCACTTACTTCACCATGAATAGGGCTAACAGATCGGTGGCCCTTTTACTATTACCAAGTAAATAGTATTTTAGGTATATTACCTAATAAACTAGATTCGCAGACCTTATTTGAATAGTCAAATCAGTCCTAGTACCCACTCTACAAAAGTGTGGATATACGAGTTTGGTCTTGTTTATTGTGTCCCAGACAACAATGCCACAAATAAGTCTCCATTGATCAAATCAATTTGAGCTATTTATTTGTCATTTTATATGTTTGAGATTTTATTTATATTCAAAATATAAATTCTTTTGTTATTTATCTCAGTATCATCTTTATATATTGAAACACTTTAGTGTTCTAGAATATAAAGGTTTTATCCGCAATGGATTAAACACTGATATAGAGATAATGTCTCTAGATAAACTAGTTACATTATGACAGTTCCTAATTTAAATACATACCCAAAGGGTAGTTTCTAAACTTAGGTATCTACGGTCGAAACAGCGACTTTCGTCCCGTTTCCGATTCGCAGAGAAATCTCGGCTTGAAGCCAGTATCCAGCTCACAGCGGATTCTGAACGTCAATACATATATTTTATGTACCACACTAAGTATTTAAAATCCAATTTTAATACTAGTAGTGAACATAACTTTGACAAATATTTTAAAGTTAGAGCCTCGCCCTTTCTTTAATTCCTTCGTGTCTTCCATATCCAAATGGTAGTCACTTTGGGATATGTCAATTACCTTTTCAATATTTCACAAACCTTTGGCAAGCCTTGGGTTTTAGAATATCGAAATGATGTGCACCTTGTGCTACATGCCCAATTGCAACTTTGACTTTTCTCCACTAGAATAGTCAATTAATTCTCCAAGAATTATTAATTGCAATTTTAATACTTTTAAATCTAAAGATAGATTTATTATAAGTATATTAATTAAGCACTAAAGTCATCATCACATAAATCTTCCAAAGACTTTATGCTCTACTATTTGCTTAATTATGGGCTTAGTAATAATAAGTTATTTTATCAAATAAATTAACCTATTATTAATTCCCAATTGAAAATTAAATCATTTAAAACATTTAATCCAATGATTATATATTTTAAATATTCAACCTTTCAATTCTTTACTTGATTTTAATAGTCCAACTATTTAATCAAATTATTAAGGTACTATTATTATAATGATTACAATAATCCAATTATTTAATCAACTATAATTTTAATATTGATTACTATAATCTCATTATAAAATCAACTATCATTTAATTCAATTATATTGATTACTATAATCCAATTACAAAATCAACTATATATTGAATGAGTTTGTATATAGTCCAACTATATATATTTTAAAACAACATAAAATATTAGTCCGACTAATACTTTTGATTAATTGACGAGAAAGTAAAATATAATGAGCGTGTTTAGCGAGTATTCGAACGAATGTTGCAAATTCAATACTTGCCTCCCACTATTTTTCGTCGAGCCTCTAACCCTCTGTGGAGTACTCGGGAAACCGTGTTTCCTAGTGGGCTAGGATCCTATTAAATAACACACAACCCTGACTTTGGCAATAAAAAGCTGTATGCTATTTAACTAGGTAGATCTCACAGATCAATTGGATCTCATCCAATTCCTAGATCCGGTTAGGTGGACATCCAAGTCCGAAACATATGTATAATGTCAATGTATCCAATACATTTTCCTAACCATATCCTCCGAATCATCTAGGCCTTGGCTTTGGCCAAAAACAAACCTAATGATTCCAGTTAAGCAGGACCCATTGACGAGGAAAGTTTCGTAATCAATGTCATTGGACAAAAAGTGATCTGACTTTGGCCAATAAAAATCACGATTTGGACAAGACACCGATATGCACAAAACTCTCATGATTCAAGTACATCCTTGATTGACAAAGGTCTTGACTTTGGTCAAAAACAAACCAATGCCAACTTCGGATCTTGAACAAGAATCATTCAATGGAAGGATATTTGCTTAATATAAATTGAGGGATTTTCGCGTGCAAATTGGCTACCAATTTAATTATCTTTGTTAAGGTCTCATCATCATACACCCTTAAACATGCATTCTAAATACATAATAAAGCGAGTATGAAATAAAATAATAATGATATGCGGATGGATACTTAACACATTGATCCTAGATCAAATCTCTCCCTTTCTCACTCAAGCTAGCACTTGTACTACTTCTACCCGTTACACTACACTTCTAAAGAAACCTCATATACATAGAGGGGAATAGGTGAGAAGAGAATACAAAGAGAAAGAAGGTGATAAGGCTGGACACGCAGGTCCAATTTAATAAATCGAATTTATTACAACAATTTCTAAAATTGCCCACCCGACTAATATCCATCCGATATACATTATTCATTCAACACAACCACGTATTCACACACATAAGCATGCTATCAATCAATCTAATCAAATTAATTAATCTGATAATTAAGTGATCATCCAATGTTCAAACAACGATTTGATTTTGTTCGAGTCAAACTCGTTTTTGCGAATAAGTACTCAAAGTACGAATTCATGAATTAAATTAAACTACATCATTAAATCTAATTTAACATGTATTTAATACTAATTCATTATTCAATTCCAAATTAAATATTACACTTTTATTCAATAAACCTTTTCGATTTAAATTCCAAATCTAATCGTAACGCGTCTCAAAGACCGATTAACGTCCAACGTCAATTCAATTAAAGTCCAATGGGCTTTTGATTGATTTCTTAAGGCGTGGACTTTTGGTCAACTCGGGTCAAACCGATAACCAAAGTCCAATCCGGGATTTACCCCATAAGCCCATAAATCAATCTTGGCCCATTAGGCCCAATTGAACATTAAAGGTTCATTAGTCGCAATTGGGCTTTATGGTTAAGGTTTTGGGCCCAATTGGATCCAATCCACTTGGCCTAAACCAAACTTGATAAATCAAGCCCAATAGGCCCAATTACAACTTTAAATTCCATTTCCAAAATTAGGCCCAATTATTAAATCCAAAAATCCAATTTTCACAATTTAATTACCAAAGTGCATTATATGATTAATCAACTAAATCAACATTTTTAAAACACCAAATTAGTCCAATTAATCATACTTAATTCATTATCACATGTCAAACACACATAATGAAAAATCAAACCCATTTACATGCTTCAATGCTCTCGGCCAAGGAAGGGATTTTGTGTCCGATTTGGTTTCGATCCAATCGAACCTACAATCGACATCAAATCACCATCCGATTTGATTTCATACACATCCAATGTCACAAAACCAAAAAACACCAAGACATTAGGGCATTACACATTCGGCCAAGGTGGAATTTTTGGGGAAAAATCATCCAATGCATTTTTCATAAAATTGATTCCATGTAACATCATTCTATATACATGTAAGCATTCTTATTAATCAAATTTCACAAGAACATGCTTCAATCAATTTCATCACACCATTCGGCCAACATCAATGTTTTGGGGAAAATTATTCCAAATCAATTTTCAACAAATTGGTCCAACCAAAATGCATTTAAACATGTTATAAGCATACTCAAACAAGCAATTTATTCAAATCATGCTCAACAAACATTTACCCAAATTTTAAGCCCTACAAATTTCATGCTTGCAACATTAGCTCTTGATGCCATTGTTGGTAATTCTAAGGTCCCAAGATCAAATCAAGACATGAAATTATGTGTGAACACATCAACGGAGGTAGCGGAATACTCACATTGATCGGTAGAGTCGATTTGAAGACAAAGAACCCAAAAACGCACTGCCATGTAAGCCTACTGCATGCAGTCCACTGCCTACAAAAACAGAAAGTTTAGTGAAGAAACGGAGCTCCTAGCTTCGTCGGATGGATCCCGTCTCATGGTCGAACCTCCCTACCACCTTCGCAAGACTTGTAAGTGTGCTAGCACTTGATTTCTCACCATGAGAAACCACTCTTGCTTCCCTTTAGCTCACGCCCAAACTAGTTCCAAACCAGTGAACACTTTGCTAAAATGGGCGTGAGAGAGGAGAGAAAATTTGAGAGAGAAGAAGTTGTGTTATGTTAATTAAAATGATTTACCAAAAATCAATTTATATTTATGCCATAATTTATTAAATTAATAATAAAATTATGACACATAACATGCAATGGCTTAGAGTATAAAACACTCAATTTCCATGCAATAACATTGAGTGCATGTACACAATCTACATGCAATGACATTGAGTACAATGTACACAATCTACATGCAAAGCATTAGAATGACATGTGTCATGTGGGCCCCACACGTTCCCAAATGAAAGTGGGCCCACGTGCACTCACGCGTTCGGGTTCGATATTTCCGAAATACCGAGCTTACGTCGCGACGTTAATTCAATCGAATTTAAATAAATAATCGCCCCGCGCGAAATTATTATTTACGTCGCTAACGAATTAATTCTTAATTAACTCGTTTGCCCGAATTAAAATCTAATTTTAATTCCGCGTCGAAATCTAATTTCGTCTAATACATCGATTAATTCCGAATTAATCGCTCTCTCTCTCTAGACGATATTTTATCCCGGATAAAACATCTCCGTTATTAATCCTAGATTAATTTTCTCTCTCTTCTATTATAATCCCAGATTATTCAAGAGTGCGAGTTGTGCGTCATCGGTGGATTATCGGGAAGCGACCCATGAGATCCCCGGATAAGTTGGCAGTAAATACGGTCGTCGGAGTGCCCGAATCACGTACGTACCAAGTACTACGTTCTACCGATTTACGAGACAAGGTCGACTCCTAGCAAAGCACCAAGTCTTCCCAAGTTCTCCGGACATATTCATCAAAGAATATCTAGATCTGTATCAAGCGTAGTATACAATTGTATTGTGCATATCGGCCCAGTATCGGATAATCACGTGCTAGGGCTGGGGCTGGATAAGTGTCTGCCCCGTCCGAAACACATATCGGATGTCTGGTAACTAGTCTCTATAATCGGATATTCATGACCTGGTCATAATATCACGATTGGATGCGCATCACTTTAAGAGCACTAATACCGTATCCTGCGTGACATCATCTCCATTATGACTGGAGTGACACTTCCGTCTTGACATCACATCCAATACACTACGATTCTCTGATAAACCCAGAAGAGGTGAACACAGAACCAGTTAAGATCCCCCACCACCAAAACCAAAGTTTACCGATTGTCGTAAGTATTAGCGATGTAAGTCTCAGGTTAAGACTATACACACCTACCTTGATTTCGGCCTCCCATAGACACCTAGTCATAATACCAATGGGATTCCGAAGGGTCTATCCAGAGCGAAGCTGTTTCCCGTACCATCGGTGAAACACGACCTCCTATCGCACTTGCACAAGTATCCAATACTTATATATATGAGAACTATGCCGTTGTGCCCTCACAACGCGCACAAGTGCAATACTAGTCTATTCCGCATTATCGATGTCCAGTCTCGATAATACTACGGCTAGGGATATTTAATGATTAAACCTTTGGGGACTGATACTGTCTCATATCATCTCAGTCCAGGAACTAATCATAGGGACCTCTCTTCATTTATATATCTATGGTGATCTAATCACAAACGATGAGAGTGCAATTTCCTTACATAGTAATTTGCTACAACAACACAATGATCTGTGCAAATAGTGACGCTATGGGTCATATTATCCAACACCTAGTGGGCTAGGATCCCGTTTTAAATAACACAACAATCTTGAAATTTGGCCAAACCAAATTGTATGATAATTAACTCAGGTAGATCTCTAAGATCAATTGATCCCATCCAATTCCTAGATCCAGTAGGTGGACATCCAAGTCTGAAACATATATCTTATATATGCCATATATCCAATATATTCCCTAACCTTTTTCCTCTGAATCAACTTAAGCCTTGGCTTTGGCACAAAAACTTAGTGTCCCAAGTTAAGCGAAACCATTGACCATGGAAAGCTTCATAATCGATTGTCGATGGACAAGAAGTGATCTTTGACTTTGGCCAACAACATCACCAAAACTTGGACACGACACAAATAGGAACAAAGCCTTCATGATTCAAAACAATCCGCGACGGACAAAGTTCTTCTGACTTTGGCCAACAAACAGTGCCAGTCTTGGATCTTGAGTAGAATCACTCAATGGAAGGAAAAACGCTTAATATTTTTGTGAGGGTTTTTCGTGTAAGTTGGCAACCAATTTATTATCTTTGTTAAGGTCTCATCATCATACACCCTTAAACATGCATTCTAAACACATAATAAGGCGCGTTTATAAATAAATAATAATTTATGGCGGAGGATATTTAACACATTGTTCTTAGAAAAACTCTCCCCATTTCCTCTCTCCCGCTAGCCACAAGTATTACTTCTACCCGATTACATAACACTTCTAAAGAAACCTCATTTACATTGAGGGGAATAGGTGAGAAGAACATCTAAGAGTCAAGAGGTAATAGGCTGGACACGCAGGTCCAATTTAATAAATTCTAAATTTATTACAATAATTTCCAAAATTGCCCTCACCCATCTAATATCCATCTGATATACATTATTCATGCATCGCATTCATGTATTCACATAAAGCATGTTATCAATCAATCTAATCCAATTAATTAATCTGAAAATTAATGACCATCCAATGTTCAAACAACGATTTGATTTTGCGCGAGTCTAACTCGTTTTAAGAATAAATACTCAAAGTACGAATTCTTGAATTATATTAAACTACAACATTAAATCCAATTTAATTTGTATTTAATACTAATTCTATATTTAATTCTAAATTAAATAATTACACTTTTTAATGTGCCTTTACGACTTAGATTCTAAATCTAATCATTACGGATCTCAAAGCTCGATTAACATCCAATGTCAATTTAATTTAAAGTCCAGTGAGCTTTCAATTAATTTCTTAAGGCATGGACTTTTGGTCAAAATGGGTCAAACCCAAATACCAAAGCCCATTTAAGGAATCACCCTTATTTGCCAAGAAACCAATTCAGGCCCATTAGGCCCAATTAATATTAAAGGTCCATTAAGTCATATTTGGACTTTATGGATATGGTTTTGGGCCCAATTGGATCCAACCAGTTAGCCTAAACCAAACTTGGCCCAACCAAGCCCATTAAGCCCAAATACAACTTTACAAGTCAAATTCCAAATTTGGCCCAATTAATTAAATTACCAAAATTCCAAATTTCATAACTTAATTAACCTAAAGTGTATGCCATAATTAATTAACCAAATTAATATTTCCAAAACATCAATTTACACAATTAATTATGCTTATCATCATCAACTTATGTCCAACACAATTGAATCAAAAATCAACCATTTTCCATGCTACAAGCTCACGGCAATTTAGGGTTTTATTTGTCCGATTCGGTTTTAAACCAATTAAATCCTAAATCAACATTACCCAAATGATTTCAACTCATCCAATGATCAAAATCAAAAATCACCATGACTTAGGGCAAGCCATATGTTTCGGCCAAGCCAAACATTTAAGGGAAAATTCATCCAATTCAATTTTCATCAAATTGATCATGCATAACACTATGCTATCATAATTTAAGCATATCCAAACAATCAATTTCACTCAAACATTCTCAAATCAATTTTACCCTAATTTCAATTTCATGCTCAAAATGGCTCAAGATACCATTGTTTGGTTTCTAAGTTAGTCCCAAGATTCATTTCAAGCAATGAAATATGTGTGAATACTCAAAGAGGTATGGCGGAATCATACTTACATTGATCGGCTTTTGCGATGCGAGGAACAACAAAAAGCTTCAAACTTTTCCTTCATTGAGCTCTCGGCATTTGATGGGATTTTTTGCTCCATTTGCTCGGCCAAGCTCCAAGCTTGGGTGTGCATACCATGCCCACAGGTGGGTTTCCCTATCACCTTCGTAAGACTCATAATGTGTGCTAGCACTCTTGAAAAATTGCCACAAATTTTCTTCTTGTTTTTGATCCATCCGGCCAAGCCAAAAATGGGAGAGAAATAGTGATGGCCATGCAGCCAAGGGAGAGAGTGAGAGAGATGAGTGGTGTGTGTTATGTATATAATACACTAAAATGAAAAGTCAAATACCAAAAATAATTAAATGGTAAATGTCTTTCAACCATCACACTAGAGTGTTTCACACTCAAGCATCAACTTCCATCAATCAAAGTGACTAAAGTTGACTAGTGATGTGACGCTTGATGTGATTAGTAGGCCCCACTCGATCCGAAATGTGAGTGGGCTCGCAAACACTCCCGGGCTCTGGTTCGCTAATTCCAAATTAACGAATTTTCCGTTGCGACGTAATTAAATCAAATTTAATAAAATAATTATGCCTAGTAAAATTACTATTGACATCGCTAAGGAATTAATTCTAAATTAACTCGTTTTCCCGAATTAAAATCTAATTTTAATTTCGCGTCGAAATCCAATTTCGTATAATATTTCGAATATATTATTTTATCGATTAATTCCAAATTAATCGTTCTCTCACTATAAATAATATTTTATCCCAGATAAAATATCTCTGTAATTAATCCCAGATTAATTTTCTCTCTTTTATAATTAATCCCAGATAAATAAAGTGCGAGTCATACGTCATCGGGGAATCTTCGGGAAGCGACCCATGAGATCTCCGGATATGTTGGCAGTAAATCTGGTCGTCAGACTATCCGAACACGTACGTACCTAGTACTATGTTTTTACCGATTTACAAGACATGGTTGGCTTCTAGCAAAGCACCGTGCCTACCCAATTCTCCATAAATATTCTTAAAGGAATATGTGATCTATATCAGAGGTAGTATACGTAGTATTGCGTATTACGATCCAGCATCGGATGTCACGTGCAAGGCCTGGGGCTGGAATTGTGTCTGCCCTGTACGAAACACATATCAGATCTCTGGTAACTAGTCTCTATAATCGGATAAACATGTCCCGATAGCTGCAACATAAAAAAACACTAGTTCCGTATCCTACGTGATCATCATCTCCACTATGACTGGAGTGATGCTTCCATATTGACATCACACCCAATACACTAAGATTCTCAATATACTCAGAAGAGGCGTACAGAGAACCTATTAAAGCCATGGACGACCAAAACCAAAGTATATTGATTGTCGCAAGTATTAGCGGTGCAAGTCTCAAGTTAAGACCAAATACACCTACCCTGATTCGGACTTCCATAGACACATAGTCATACTACCAATGGAATTCTAAGGGGTCTATCCAGAGCGAAGCTGTTCCCGTACCATCGGTAAACACAACCTCCTATTACACTTGCATGAGAATCCTATACGCAAATATATGAGAACTGTGGCGTTATGCTCCCACAACGCAGACAAGTGTAATACTAGTCTTTTACGCATTATCGATGTCCAATCTCGATAATACTCAGACTAGGGATATTTAATGATTAAACCTTCGTGGATTGATACTGTCTCATATCATCTCAATCCGGAACTAATCATATGGACCTTCTATCATGTATATATCTTGGTAATCTAATTACAAATGATAATATGGCAATTTCCTTTGTCACATAGTTAATTTGTACAACAACACCATGATCTGTACAAATAGTGATGCTATGGTCATAATTTTCCAACAATAATAACTCCAGGAAAATTCTTAACTTGGATCTAGAGTATAGTTATTCTCGTAAGGAATACTATTTCAATAGTTTGAGAAAGCTTACTAACCTGTCTATAAATCTTAAGGACGTACTCGAGGATCGGATACTGGAGAGGAAGAGCCACGCATATGATTATCCAGGACATACTGTGTATACAAGACCCCAACACTCTACCCACTACAGTCACTGACTCCCTAGAATATGCTCTGATACCATATTTGTAATATCCATGATCTGGAAGATGTTACCGGTATGAGGAGAGACCGTACTATCCTCATAAGACTTTGACATCTAATAACTACTATTCTTATCTCACTAATATATAAACCCATGTGTGGGACCATAGCCCAACTCATCGACCATGTATGCATAATACTCTTACTACCAAGTATTCTGATTAAATACACATTTCAATAATGACAATGAATTCTATAACGTTATATACATAAGACCATTACGGTATAGCATAAATGTTACAAACACTCTCTAACTCTGACTGAACTGGACTCAATCCCTGACTTGACCTGGTGCACTCCATCCCTGAGTGACTGCATCATTATCTGTCCTCCAAAGCTTGTCCTCCGAGATTACCTATAAAATAAGAAAATTGGGAGTGGGGGGGTTCGATCGTTTGAACGATCTAAGTGAGTGGACGGTTTAATGAAAACTGAATAACTTTATGAAAACTCATGTTTTGAAAATCAAATCAAATCTTTGTCTACAAACTTTTCTTTGTCTCCAAACAGATCTCTCTCTTGAAACCCTTATGAAAATCTTTGCTAAAAGTTTCTTAAAAAAATGATGATACTGAAGCTTTACTTTCTAGACAACATTTCTCTGAAAACTATTTTTGAAAACTGAATCTGAAATTGTGTCTGAAAACTGAGCTCTGTACATATCTGCTAAAAACTTGACGCATGGGGGCGTTACATATTATCGTCCCCCCATACACCTAACTAGATCCAGGAGTGCAAACCCATGACATTGGGACGTTACGTATCACCGTCCCCCAAAGTATGCCACTACCTGTCCCAGAATTAGAATCAATAGCGCGAATCTATGCTACTGTCTGGCACTTAAACTAGGATCTGGGGGTGTTATGTATCGCCGTCCCCCCAGTCCTCTACATGTACACATGTCATCAGTCAAATCCATAAGTTACATACTGAGGTGGGTTTTTTCCCAAACCTTGAAAACATAAAAATCATGCTTTGAATCTCAAAACTGTATAAAATATTTTCTTTCAATAGCATCAGAAAACCAAATGTGGCTAGCGCCATAAATACTGAATGTAAGTCTGTGTTTAAATAACATAAATGAAAAATCAACAGGAAAAGAGAGTGTCCACTCACACATTTAGAGTTCTACTACCATAGCATCACTTTGCCGTAATATTTTGTGGTTCCTGCGATAATCCACAAAGGACAACTCGATTAGAATTCATGTCGTATGATATATTCCCAAATTATCGTCAATATATGATGTTCTACATTTGTGTTATGGTAATTGACATGTATATAGAATGATACGAAGCCCTTCTGGTGGTCACTAATGTTCTGGGTTAAAACTGGATTAGCTAAAATCTTTATCCTGAGAAATGTTCATGCGTCGCGACACACAAACTTGCGGGTCGCGACACCACATGAGAAAAACCAAGACAGTGGGCTGGTTTTTGGTTTATGTCGCGATGTGAGTCTATGTGCTTCGCGACGCGCACATGACAGAATCGAATTTGGGGTTATTTTTCTAGAACGCGTCGCGACGGAAGGTACGTGGCATCGCAACTCGAAGACCATCAAATGGGAACTTTTCAAACTTCAAAACTCATCTCATATCACCACCCATTCACCAACCATTATCTAGAATTCTAAGATCACCAAACATAATTCCTCAATTATATTCATATTGTTACAATCCCTATTACTTGATTATAACTTCAAAACATTACCCAAAATACATGTTACAAACTCTATCATAGCTAATTATACAACTTTCTTTGCTAGGGTAAAGCAAGGTACGAATTGGGGCTTCAACAATTCAATATCAAAACTGAAAATAGAAAAGGAATGTGATAAGGAACTTACTTTGCATGAGATGGACTTGAAATCATCACTTATTGCTTCCAAACATTTTCTTGAAAAGTGAGAAGACAAATTGAAGAACGTCCCTCACCACTCACGTTTTTTATGTGTGAAGAAGAGGGTGAATAGTGTGCTTTATATCGACAAAGAGGGCTGATTTTGTGATGGCCTTTCTTTGCTTAGTATGGTATGATTTTTTCATATTCTTACAATCTCTATTACATGATTATCCTTAAATGTACTTTGTAATTGCCTTTTTTTGCTCAGTATGGTATGATTTTTTCTCTCATTTTCTTTTTTTTTTCATTTAATTTTTTAAGACACTTACCCTTTAAGGTAGCATTTCTCCTCATGGTGGTCCTAACACTTGCCCATGGGTAGCTTCACGCTTATCGATTATAGATGGTTTAACTTTTTCTTTTTTCTGTTTTCTTTTTTTTTTTCAATTTTTTTCTTTCAATTTTTTTTTCTTTCATTTCCTTTGTTTATACTCATACCATACATCATAACACTAGCATATTGAGATAGATATCTATGCAAACGGTCATTCATCAGCAAACGATTTCTCCAACCAGTCACTTTGCTAACTACCTAGGATCTTACTGCTAAAACCCTATTGTTAAGTGCTTACGAGTCTAACCTAGAGCACCTACTCAAGGCTTTGGATAAAAATCAATTGGGAACTTATCGTTTCTAAGATTTCATCTAAAGCAAATAAAATTCATCATTTGACTTATGCTTTACTATCTATGACTAAAAATGATAATTAATTTTTTTAAAATAACAGGTACTATTATACCCGGCCGACGATTCGGTTTGGTTCTGAACCGGAACTGAACTGGACGGTTCCCGGTTCCACGAGTGTGGAAACGGAATTAGAACCAAATCGGTTAATTTCGGTTCAATTCTAGTTCCACACTAAATGTGGAACTGGAAGCGAAACCGAACCTTTCGGTTCCAGTTCCAATCGATTTTTTTTTCTTTATTGAAAATAAAAAATTGAGATTGATAAATTAATATAATTTAAACTTATGAATTTGAATTTATATAATAAACTTACATTACATAATTACATTAAATTACAAATAAAATTCATATCTAAAAAAAAAAATATTATTAAATTAAAGAGCTTGAACTTAAATTTTTAAAAACTTAAGTTGCCTATGTATCCTCCAAGGGTGAGAGGAATCAAAGCTCACATAGTTCCATTATATTTTAAAGATATTTCCCCATTGTAAATTAGCCATTTTATTACTGTTATTACGGGTAATTTGGGAATTCTCCAATTTTTTTTATTTTTTTTCCGAACAAGAACCTTGGCCAAGTCTAGGTACTATCATTACATGCACATACCCCCAAACTTAAAACTTGTATTGTCCTCAATGTAAGATAAACATAAAGAAATAGGAGTGCGGAACAACACTACTGTGCATGAAATTGATCAGGCTCATGCTGGTCAGTATTTGGTTGTGCGGGCAGTGTGATTTGTGCTAATACCTTAATAAATACACATGAAAACTAATAACTATCAAATAGCACACAATAAAATAAAAATAAAAATAAACAAATGTAAGGGTTGCCACCCCGCTAGCGCTGAGTTTAACGTCTTCAGTCAAATGTAACCACCCAAGTGGTCATGGTGGCTTCAAAGTAGCGTACCGGGTAGTCTTATGTTCCTTCTTGTTTGGTATCCACCGGTGATTGTGAATTGAAAAAGATTGCTTGGCTAGCTGTGGCATTTTATCCATGGATGGTCCTTCAAGGTCCACTAATGGTTGAAATTTTGAACTGCACATGTGGAAAAATTGGCTCGACTACTCTTTTAACTTCCCATGGATCATCTTCAGATGAGCACAGACTCTTGATTTCCTCCTTTTGCAGCATTTTGGGATTAGTTTCAGGTCTAGCTGCAGAGATTTTTCTTTGCATGGTTGCACTATGCTCTTTGGCTGCTTGTGTAATGACCGGAAACCCCGACTATTGTTACATCGTGGGATGAGTGTTACATAATATAAATTATGTTTGAGCACATATAAATTCATGGAATGACTTTGTGGACAATCGGTGAATTCCTCGAAATTATGATATGAAACTGTATAATGTTCCACTCCGGACTTCCCATGGTATTTAGGCCGTAACTTTCTCTTACGAACTCCGATTTTTATGAATTGTATATCACCAGAAATTTGAGATCGAGATCTACAACTTCCATGTTGAATATTTTCCAAATTCAAACCAGAAATGGGTTGAAATTATAGATCATAAAATTTAGATGAATAGTGCCCGATGGTCATTCTAGTAAATTCTCCAAGTTTCTTCAAATTTCTAAAACCTTCTAATTTCAAATGGCCCAAGTATAAAAGGGGAATACTATTCATGTATCCCTAAAAAAATAAAAGAGAAATGAAAAAACATATTGGAAAGTTTTCAAGATATGTCTCTGGAATGTGGCGTGTCGCGACGCACAAGGCTCTGCGTCGTGACGCGTGACCAACAAATTTTTTTTCCCAAATCAATCTTAAATCATTTCAGCTTCACTCTAGCGTGTGAGAGTCCACCCTAAGGGCCTCGTATCAGTTCGTGTATACACCTTACTTCATGATATAAGTACGATATGCCTTGAAATCACAATGAAAGTGTTTCAGTGAATAAATTTAGTTTAATTCGGAAAATATTCCCCAGCCCACTTTCTAATCAAGGTTATCAATTATAGATCATCTGAGGAACCATAGTTTCCTTCAGCAAGTAAGTAATGCCATCCAGATTCCAAATCTATGAGTGGACACTTTTCTTTTAAGTTGACTTTCATTTTGTTATTTTTCCTATCAGACTTACTTTTCGCATTTAGGACGTTAGCCAAGTTTATTATCAATTCTATTTTTTTAACATATTTTGAGAAATGGTTTAGAAAAGAACTGTTTTCAAAGCATGAGTTTTATGTTTTCGAGGCATGGGCGAAAAATCCACCTCAGTATGTGTAGACACTGCATTTTTGCATGAGCCCAATGATGAGCCTCGTATGGAGGCACTACCTGAAAAGTTATGGAAGTCGTGGGAAATGAATGCCGGAAGGAAAAACTCCAAAATTAGCACCTCATTGGATTCAGACTCACTAGCCAGTCTCGGATTCACTCAGTCAGTTTCTGTTTCAAACCATAGCCTCGGCCCAAAACCTCTGCAACCAATGAAAGCCCATACAATCCATGCCCACGCCAAACACTACACAAAGCCCATGCATCCACATGCCCAAGGCCCAAAAAGACACCATCTACACACCCAACCCTTCCCAAAAAAGCTAAAATCCCATGCAAAACACAAGCTAAAATCCCCTCAAATCACTTACCAATTTAGCAAAGATTTGAAATCCCATGCAAAACACATGCTCTAAATCCCCTCATCAACACTTTCCAATTAAAAAGATTTGAGATCTCCATTACCAAATTTATAAGATTATATTCCAAAATAATTTTCCATGATTTTGTTTCCCTTTTTGGAGATACATCCAAATCATTATAAAAAGGGACCAAGTCTCATCTTTGGGGGCGGGACTCTCTTCTTACCTTTGGGCGTGAAACAACTTTAAAAACCCTAATTCTCTTCTTCTTTTTTTTCACCGAAACAACAACACACAAAAGACCCTTGAAGCCAATCACCGAAGAACAGAACAGCCCAGCCCAAAACCGTGACTAGAACAACCATAAACAACCGATCCCGGCAAATGGGTCTTGGTCAAAGGGATAGCGGCATCATAATTTGATTTATTAAATTTTCTATTGCGCACTCGCGGCCGCTTCCCAACAGTGGTATCAGCGCGCCTATTTTGTTTTGATTAGTTCTCTCTAATTTGAGCTCGACATTGAGTGTGTAAAAGCTCGTTAGAAAGCTAACACCCTGAACTTAATTTTAGGCACAAGTTTTGCATGATTTGGTTAAGATTTGAATTGTGAAATTGTATTTAAAGTTCACGCATCTGTAAAAAAA
Organism: Zanthoxylum bungeanum; assembly: GCA_019454045.1. Taxonomy (NCBI): domain Eukaryota; kingdom Viridiplantae; phylum Streptophyta; class Magnoliopsida; order Sapindales; family Rutaceae; genus Zanthoxylum; species Zanthoxylum bungeanum. The sequence continues at coordinate 58,576 of SKCR01029777.1, forward strand.
TGTGAATAGTAAATTTATTTGATTAAAATAGAATACAATATTATAATTAAATATTAATCAAAGTTATTTAATGCCTAAAATAATTCCAACTTATTAAAACTCATATGCTTGATGATTCTATGTATGATTAGAATTGGCATGATTATTTTAGGGTGCAAACATCTAGAGACTTTCTAAGGAAATAAAGAGTGTATTGCTTATCCCTTAGCTAAGTAATTATTCTGTGATAAACTTAGAGATTTATTACCTTTAAGGCTAATAAATATAAATCACTTGTTTATAATAAAAGACATTATAAAAGATACAAGTGGGGTGGGACCAAGGCGTTAATAAAACTTTTCAAACTAAATTTAATTTAACCAAAGGTTTTACTAGAGTTAGATAATGATTTGGTGTCTTCCTTCACTCACTACCTTTTTATAGCCTAAAGGAAAAGTTGTGAAGACATCTAGATAATCATTTACTCAAATCTTACCTTAAAGCATATTTAAAGTGTTAGACTAATTTGGAGGATCTACTGTTTATTCCTGTGGTTGGGAAGCGGCCGCGAGTGCGCAGCGGAAAATTAAATAAATCAAATTATGATGCCGCTATCCTTTTGCCCAAGACCCATTAGTTTTTATTATTCTACAAGCCTAAGCGTGTTACTATATATTCTAAGCATAAAAACTCCTAAAATATGCAAAGAACATAAACCTAAACATGCTAACTATCATAAGAACTCTAATTAAAATAAAGAAAGAAAAAGACTTACTTGAACCGAAGACTCCTCCAGTCCTCCATCCAATCTACAAGTTTTTCTTGAACTCAGCAAGCTCTTACACGTTCCAAAGAGCCACCCAAGTGTGTGGCCTCCAAAAGTGCACAGACCAAAGCCAAAACTAAACGGCAAGACTACGCCTTGAGTGCACGGTTATTTTGCCCTTGGTGCTAGCCTAGGCAAATACCTCAAAACTTTTAACTCGTGGTTCCTATAGTCAATTAGACTTAAGGATCCTCAAAATCAGTGGCTTACTCTTAAACTTTAGAGTTGCTCACTTATATAAACCCAAGATATGAAAGGTTTGGTGCAAAAATTTGTAAAGAATTCTTTGGGTTTATATAGGTGCTCCAAAGACAACAAAATTAATTAAGAATCTGATGTGGGATAAATGCTAATTTAATCTTAGCCATTGGATCTTAATTTAGTGGTTTAATGAGATTAGAAAACCCTAATAAGATTTTGGGCCAAATTGGAATTCAAAATAAATAATAAATAAAAAAAATTACTATTCACATCTTTTTTTTTAGTCCAATTCCCAAAGTGCCCCTATCGTCATTCACCAATCCCTAAGCCACTATGGAACCTCATAAATGATCTGTTCAATAATTAAACACATTGAACCATTTATAAACAATTCCTACAGCAATCATATATGATGTTATATTTATACTGTGCACTGTTAACCATTGATTTCGACTTTGTTGTGTGTGACCTCTTGGGTTCTCCTCAAGTTGGACATGAAATAAATCGTGATAATTTAATCGAACATAAATTATCCTTCGATCAGATAGTCGTTCGATTTCAATGACCAAGGTTGACATCTAGCAACATGCCAAGGCCCCCAAATTAGAAGGAAAGATATATACTCATTTTGTATGCGATTTACATATGATACGGTCCCTCGCATCACTGTATCCCTACCGTTTGACCTAGGGTATGGAAAATGTCTACCCATATAGTCAATGGTATGATATTGATAGTGTCATGAATCGGGCTAACCCAAGAATCTCACATGATTCTTCCGCTGCAGCCACAGTCTCAAGCACTAATAACACATATCAACCCGCGAACTGGAATATGACCCTTATAAGAAAATATTATCCGAGAGAGTGGCGATTCTCTGTTGTATCTTTACAAACTTCATGTGTTTCAACAAATGACCCATTCATACCCTTATGACCGGATCTTTTGAACCGGGGAAGGAGAATGTCAAAGTCATTTAATCCACACATAAGATTGTAAAGACCTCAAGTCTAAGGACTAGTCATACAATCGATACATGAATGTTCTCACAGACACATGGGATAAACACTCTATGTGAAAACTTTTCGCGGTCAGTTTGATGGACACGAGCAACTCATGCATCCATGTGATACACCAAGTGGACGGATATCTGCTAGTAACCTATGAGATCGGCCACCCACTTAAGGGCGAATCATATCATCATGCTAGTCTCTCCGCTTTGTGAACGCCCAGATTATTCACAAAACTATGACTAGGAATTTTTGAGAGTAATGATTCTCATAAGGCGTGGAAGCCATCATCTTATTACTCCAAGGGCTTTATTACAGTGTTTGACTATTCATATAATTTATGTAAGACATGTATAATAAAGATTTCCATTTTATTAATCAATGAAAATATTACAAATATATGTACATATAGCCCATCCACAAGTTGGGTATAGGGCATATCCCTAAAAATCTCTCACTTGCACTATAGCCAACTAGTATGAATCTGGACACCATACTCTTGGGTGTGCCTATCATATTTTTGGTGAGTCAGCCCTTTAGTGAGAGAATCTGCAAGATTATCTTCTGTGGGTATTTTCTCTAAAATAACTTCTTTTCTCTCAACAATCTCCCTGATGAGATGAAATCACCTGAGTACATGCTTGTATTTCTGGTGGGACCTTAGTTCCTTTGATTGAGCAATGGCGCTCTTGTTGTCACAGTATATTGTGACGCCATTCTTTATCGCGGGAAGCATTTCCAGCTCCGTGATGAATTTCTTTATCCAGACTGCTTCTTTAGCTGCCTCAGATGCTGCAATATACTCGGCTTCAGTGGTGGAGTCTGTTGTAGTTGACTACTTTGAGCTTTTCCAACTGATAGCACCGCCATTCAAAGTAAACAAATATCTTGTTTGTGATCTGTTGTCATCCCTATCGGTCTAAAAGCTCGCATCACAGTAACCAATGAATTTCATCTCAGAACAATCTCCGTATGTCAAAAACACATCTTTAGTTCTTCTCGGATACTTGAGGATTGTTTTGACAGCTGTCAAGTGTTGCTCACCAGGATTTGTCTGATACATGCTCGTTATACTAAGAGCATAAGAGACATCAGGTCTTTTACATAGCATGGCATACATGATAGATCATATTGCTGAAGCATAAGGGATTCTACTCATACGCTCTCTATCTGAAGGAGTATGTGGACATTGCTTGTTAGAGAATTGGATTCCATGACAAGTAGGTAAATTACCTATTTTGGAATCTTCCATTTTGAATCTTTTCAAAACTTTATCTATGTACGTAGATTGAGAAAATCCTAACAACCTCTTAGATCTATTACGGTAGATCTTAAAGCCGAGGATGTAGGCCGATTCTCCCAAATCTTTCATGGAGAAATTCTGAGATAACCATTGCTTTGTGGCTTGTATCATGGGAATATCATTCCCGATGATTAATATGTCATCGAAATATAATACAAGAAATACAACAGCACTCCAACTACTTTTCCTGTAAACACAAGGCTCGTCTATATTTTTGATGAAGTCAAATTCTTTGATTGTCTCATCAAATCGTATATTCCAACTTCTAGAGGCTTGCTTGAGTCTATAAATGGATCGTTTAAGCTTGCATACTTTATTATGATCATTCTTAGATGCAAACCCCTCAGGTTGTGTCATATAGACTTCTTCTACGAGGTTCCCATTAAGGAAAGTTGTTTTGACATCCATCTGACAAAATTTATAATCAAAGTGTGCAGCTAGTGCCAGTAAAATTTGAATGGACTTTATCATTGCAACAGGCGAGAAGGTTTCGTCATAGTCAATTCCTTGGATTTTTCTATAACATTTCGCCACCAACCTAGCCTTATAGGTTTGGATGTTGCCTTATGCATCAATTTTACGCTTGTAAATCCACTTGCAGCCTATGGATTTTATCCCTTCAGGTGCATCCACCAAGTCCTAGAATTGATTCTGATACATATAGTCTATTTCGGATTTCATGGCCTCAAGCCACTTGACTGAATCAATGTCACGCATTGCTTCGTCATAACTGGTGGGATCGTCATTATCAATGACCTGATCATATTCTTCGTCAATATGGAAACCATATCGTTCAGGCTCATGTCTTTCCCTACCATACCTTCTAAGTTCATAACCTTATGGTTGTTCCGTCGTTGCCTTTTTGAGGGCCCTGGGGTTTAGTTCTATGTTAGTTTGTTCTTCTCGTACCTCATCAAGGTCAAGTCTACTCCCACTATGTTTCTTGAGAAGGAATTCATTCTCTAGAAATTTAGCATTTCGTGAGACAAATGTTCTTTGTTCATTTGGGACGTAGAACACGTATGCTCTTGAGTTCAAGGCATATCCAACAAACTTACATTTAACTGCCATATCATCCAATTTGTTAGTTTGTGTGAGCTTAACATATGCGTCACATCCCCAAACTCTTAGATAACTAAGACTAAGACGTTTCCCAGACCATAACTCATATGGTGTTTGACTAACATGTTGGTTTCTATAATATGTCCCAATGAAAGATTAAGCATATGAAATACAACAATGAATATATATTAAAATATGAAGTATGGCGGAATCATACTTACAATGCTTTAGTGATGAAGAAAATCAAACCAAAAGTGGAAGCTCCAAGGTTGATGATTTTCGGCCAAGGAAGACAAGAGGTGGAAAGCTCCAAGCTTTGTGTATTCCAAGCTCTTTGATGGTTTCCCTATCACCTCTTTATGATCCCTTGAAGGTGCTAGCCTTTGTTGTGATTTTTCAATGCAAAACTACTTCAAATCTTGCAACAAAATTGAAGAAATGGAGAGCAAAAACTGCATGCAGTTTTCGGCAATTTGAGAGAGAAAGGTTGTGTTGTGTTATTAATTTTTTGTTACCAAAAATCAATTTATATTTATGCCATAATATTTATTAAATTAATAATAAACTTATGACACAAATCATGCAATGGCTTAGAGTGTCAAACACTCAAACTCCATGCATAACCATTGAGTGTATTGTACACTATCACCATGCAATGCATTAACCATTAAATAATGCATATAATGACATGTGTCATGTGGACCCCACACGTTTCCAAATGAAAGTGGGCCCATGTGCACTCACGCGTTCGGGTTCGATATTTTCGAAATACCGAACTTACGTCGCGACGTTAATTAAATCGAATTTAAATAAATAATTGCGCCTGGCGAAATTATTATTTACGTCGCTAACGAATTAATTCTAAATTAACTCGTATGCCCGAATTAAAATCTAATTTTAATTTCACGTCGAAATCGAATTTCGATTATTATATCGAATATAATAATTTTATCGATTAACTCCAAATTAATCGTTCTCTCTCTAAATAAGGCACTTTATCCAAGATAAAGTTTCTCCGCAATTAATCCAAGATTAATTAAGTCCGAATCAAATATCATAGGTGAATCTTCAGGAAGCGACCCAAGAGATCTCCGGATATGTTGGCAGTAAATACGGTCGTCGGATAATCCGAACACGTACGTACCTCGTACTGCGTTCTTACCGATTCACAAGACAAGGTTGGCTTCTAGCAAAGCGCCATGCCTACCCAATTCTCCAGAAATATTCTTATTGGAATATTAGATCTATATCAAGCGTAGTATACCGTAGTATTGTGTACATCGATCCAGTATCGGACGATCGCATGTTAGGCCTGGGGCTGGAAATGTGTCTGCCCCGTACGAAACATATATCGGACATCAAGCAACTAGTCTCTTTGAATCGGGCAATCCTGACCTAGTCATATTGTCCCGACGGTTGCAACCTATTTATAGAGTACTAGTTCTGTATCCTGCGCGATCATCAACTCCATATGTCTGAAGTGACACTTCCATCTTGACATCACACCCAGTACACTACGATTCCTGATAAACCCAGAAGAGGTGAACACAGAACCAGTTTAGGTCCCCCAACCACCAAAACCAAAGTTTACCGATTGTCGCAAGTACTAGCGATGCAAGTCTCAGGTTAAGATCATATACACCTACCCTGATGCGGCCTCCCATAGACACGCAGACATACTACCAATGGGATTCCGCGGGGTCTATCCAGAGCGAAGCTGTTTTCCGTACCATCGGTAAAACACAACCTCCTATCGCACTTGCATAAGTATCCAATACTTAAATATATGAGAACTATGTCGTTGTGCCCTCACAACGTGCACAAGCGCAATACTAGTCTATTCCGCATTATCGATGTCCGATCTCGATAATACTCCGACTAGGGATATTTAATGATTAAACCTTTATGGATTGATACTGTCTCATATCATCTCAATCCGGTATTAATCATATGGACTTTCGCCATTTATATATCAAAGTAAATAATATTACAAAACGGCAAAAGGCAATTTCATTATCACATAGTTAATTTTGTACAATAATACAATATCATTTACAAACAGTGACGCTATGGGACATAATGTCTAACATAACAGTCTTAGAAGGAACTTGGTTTAGTAGTAGTGTTGCAGTTTCTAAAGCAAGACCCCAAAATGAAAGAGGTAGATCTATGTCTGGCATCATTGATCAGACCATATCTAATAATGTCCGATTTCTCATTTCGGAGACCCCATTATGCTGTGGAGTTCCCAGAGGAGTCCACTGGGAAACAATGCCATTTTCTCTCAAGTAATCTTGAAATTCGTCGCTTAAGTATTCAACACCTCGGTCAGACCTTAGTGACTTAATACTTTTATTAAGCTGGTTTTCTACTTCAGCTTTCAAGACTTTGAATTTCTCAAAGGCTTCAGATTTGTACCGCATAAGGTACACATACCCATATCACGAGTGATCATCGATAAAGGTAATGAAGTAGGAGAATCCACCTCTAGCGGTGATTGACATTGGTCCGCATACATCATAGTGTATGAGTTCTTATGTCTCCGATACACGCTGTCATTTACCTTTGAAGGGTAATTTGGTCAATTTACCAAGTAAACAAGACTCACAAGTTCCATAAGGTTCATATTTGAAGGGTCTGTAATACCCATCCTTATGTAGCTTAGTTAATCTTGTTTCATTGATATGACCCAAGCGACTGTGCCATAGAAGTGATTCATTGAGATTATTCGAGTTAACGTTGTATATATTAGAGGTTGAACATTCTTTGTTAGTTTGTAAGACATAGATACCATTATTCAAAATACCATCTCCATATTTTATTTCATTGAAATAAATAGAACATTCATTACAACTTATTAGGCATGAAAAGCCTTTATTACATAAAGAAGAAATTGAAATGATGTTCTTTACTAAAGAAGGTAGAAAAACACAATCTTCTAAGTCTAAAACTAAAATGTACCCGGATTGCGACTTGTAGTCATCCTTGTCGGTTTGGAAACTTGCATCGGTATACCCAGATACCGCAAGTTCTCCATCTCCATAAATTAAGAAAGCATCCTTAGTTCGTTTAAGATACTTAAGGATATTCTTAACTGCTATCCAGTGACCTTCACCTGGATCGTCCTGATAGCGACTGCACATGCTCAAAGCATATGAGACATCAGGTCGTGTACATATCATGGCATACATGATCGATCCGACTGCCGAGGCATACGGTATCCGACTCATGTTGTCTCTCTCTTCCTGAGTCTTAGGACACATGTCCTTAGACAGAGAGGTACCACGTAGCATCGGAACCAATCCCCTCTTGGATTGTTCCATGTTGAATCGCTTCAACACTTTATCAATGTATGTACTCTGGGAGAGTCCAAGCAGCTTTCTAGATCTATCCCGGTAGATCTTTATTCCAAGAATAAAGGCTGCTTCTCCCAGATCTTTCATGGAGAATTTTAATGAAAGCCAAGCTTTCACCGACGTTAGCATGGGAATGTCATTGCCTATAAGCAATACGTCGTCGACATAAAGGACAATAAAAGTAAGTGCTCTCCCACTAACCTTCTTGTATACACAAGGGTCATCTGCGTTTTGCACGAAATCATATTCTTTTAGGATCTCATCAAAACGCTGATTCCATGACCGTGATGCTTGCTTCAATCCATAAATGGATCGATTTAACTTACAAACCTTGTTTGCAAGTCTAGGTACGATAAAACCGTCAGGTTGTTGCATATAAACATCCTTCAAAAGGTTTCCGTTAAGGAAAGCGGTTTTAACGTCCATTTGCCATATCTCGTAATCGAAATATGCAGCTATTGCAAGCATTATCCGAATGGATTTAATCATGGCAACGGGTGAGAAGGTTTCGTCATAATCAATACCATATTGTTGAAGATACCCCTTCGCTACAAGCCTAGCTTTGTACGTTTGTACGTTGCCATCCATGTCGGTCTTCTTCTTGAAGATCCATCTGCATCCAATAGGCTTTACGCTTTCTGGTGCATCGACCAGTGTCCAAACTTGGTTGGCGTACATGGAATCCATCTCGGACTTCATGGCTTCTTGCCATAAATCGGAATCAATATTTTGTATCGCTTCCTCATACGTAGCCGGCTCAATATCCTCAATAAGATTAATATCTACATGAGGTGAGATCAGGAACCCATACCTCTCAGGTACTGTTCTGACTCTAACCGACCTACGCGGTCCTTGTGCATGTGAAGTTTGTGGTACAGACTCATCCCGGACGGTCTGTTCTTGTTCCGTCGTTGATTCATTGCCAGGAACAGTATCACTACGATCTTCATCGAGTTCTACTTTCCTCCCACTTACCACTGCATTTATAAAATCCTCTTCAAGGAAAAATGCTTGTAGAGCAACAAATACTTTGTTCTATTGTGGGTGATAGAAGTAATATCTTTTGGTTTCCCTAGGATATCCTACGAAAAGGCATTTATCAGATTTGGGTTCAATTTTGGTACCTTCCAAACGTTTAACATATGCCCAGCATCCCCAAATCTTCAGGAAAGAGAAACCTGGTTTCCTTCCTGTCCATATTTCATATGGAGTCTGTTCAACAGACTTTGACAGTACCTTATTTAAAATAAGTATAGCACTGTTTAATGCGTATCCCCAGAAGGATATTGGTAGCTCAGTGCGACTCATCATTGACCTCACCATGTCTAATAAGGTGCGGTTTCTCCGTTCGGACACACCGTTTAATTGCGGTGTTCCAGGAGAAGTCCACTGTGAAAGAATACCATGTTCTTTCAAGTAATCTTGAAACTCATAACTTAAGTATTCGCCACCACGGTCTGACCGTAATGTCTTAATACTCTTCCCTGTTTGTTTCTCCACTTCGTGTCGAAACTCTTTGAATTTCTCAAAAGTTTCCGACTTGTGTCTCATAAGATACACATAACCGTAACGAGATGCATCATCTGTGAAGGTTACGAAGTAGTGAAATCCACCTCTAGCCTGGCTAGACATGGGCCCGCATACGTCAGTATGAACGAGAGCCAACAATTCTGTGGCACGTTCACCTTTACTGCTAAAAGGTGATTTAGGCATTTTGCCTAAAAGGCAAGATTCGCAGACGTCATATGAATTGGGATCAAATTCGTCCAAGTACCCACTCTTCGAAAGTGTGGATATGCGAGTCTTGTTGATGTGTCCTAGACGACAATGCCACATATAAGCTTCATCTTTTAGATTACTCCTTTTGAGCCTTTTGTTTGTCATTTTAGGAGATTCATTTATATTCAAAATATAAAGACCGTTATTTGCAACAGCTGTGCAAATTTCTGCATCATTTTTATATAAATAACACCCAGTGTTTCTAAATACAAAAGTGTAACCCTGCTGGGTTAACAAGGATACAGATATAATATTCCTAGTTAAACCAGGTACAAAATAACAGTTCAAAAGTTTAAGTACATGCCCTGAGGGCAGTTCTAAAACAAAAGTCCCTACGGCCAAAACAGGAACTGGTGTTCCGTTTCCGACCCGTAGATCCATCTCCCCCGATGCCAGCACCCTGCTATCCTGCAGATCCTGCACATCAGTACAAATATGAGCACCACAACCAGAATCAAAAATCCAATTTTTAAAACTAGAAGTATTCATATTTATCTCAATAACAAACATACTAGAGGCGATAGCCTTGCCAGCCTTGATATCCTCCATCTGCCCTTTGCCCATTCGGCAGTCACGTTTCCAGTGACCCCTCTTGCCGCAGTTTAGGCAGACATCTTGAGATTTGTTCCTTGGCTTCCCAGAAGTCTTTGTCGACTTGCCTTTGCCCTTCTTCTTATGTTTCCTCTTCCTCACCCCTCCAGTTGCCTTAAGCCCAGCCTTTGGCCCCTGAGAGGTCGATGTAAAGTGCGCCTCGCGCTTGCCCCCTTTTAGGAGTTCTTTTTCAGACTCCTTCAAGACGGATAACAGCTCTCCAAGAGTGTCATCTGTATCCATCAACTTGTAGTTGATTATGATTTGTTTCCAAGTATCAGGAAGTGACTGCAAGATCATATCTATAGTCAGCTCAGCCTCCAAGACTATTCCCATATTGGCCAACTCATCAATATCGGCGATCATTTGAGCCCCGTGGGCCTCAACTGATGCGCCTTCAGTCATTCGGGCGCGGAAGAGTTTCTTCACCAACTCATACCTTTCCATCCGCTTGTTGGAGCGGTGGAGATCTCGAAGTCTAGCCATCATATTATAAGGATCCAAGTCCCTATTCTGGCGACGAAAGTGTTGAGTCATAGAAGCTAACATAATAGCCTGAGCTGTGTCACAATCACTGCTGTGAGTTTTCCATAACTCAAGCTCAAGTGGATCAGTGGGCTTAGGCGGGAGAGGTGTTTGTATGGTATACAGCATCCTCTCAGCCCCAATGACTATCCTTAGGTTCATTTCCCAATCAGCGAAGTTTGTCCCCTTAAAGACATTGTCACCCATGATGATGTCTCGGACATTTACCTTGCTAGCCATCTCAACTACGATAGTCCAACTATCTAGTTAACGATAAAATGGGTACAGTCAAACTGTTACAAAAAAATAACAATGTATTAGTCCAACTAATAATAAATAGACGAAATAATTTTGAAGAACGTGTAAGGCAAAGTATCTGAATGAAATTGCAAATTCAATACTAGCCTCCCACTATTTTTATCAAGTCTCTAACCCTCTGTTGAGAGCTCGGGAAATCCTATTTCCTAGTGGGCTAGGATCCCGTTAAATAACACACAACCTTGACTTTGGCCAATAAAAGCTGTATGCTATTTAACTTAGGTAGATCTCTATGATCAATTGGATCTCATCCAATTCCTAGATCCGGTTAGGTGGACATCCAAGTCCAAAACATATGTATAATGTCAATGTATCCATTACATTTTCCTAACCCTATCCTCCGAATCATCTAGGCCTTGGCTTTGGCCAAAAACAAACCTAGTGATTCCAGTTAAGCGGGACCCATTGACGAGGAAAGTTTCGTAATCAATGTCGTTGGACAAAAAGTGATCTTGACTTTGGCCAATAAAAATCACGATTTGGACAAGACACCGATATGCAACAAAACTCTCATGATTCAAGTACATCCTTGATTGACAAAGGTCTTGACTTTGGTCAAAAACAAACCAATGCCAACTTCGGATCTTGAACAAGAATCATTCAATGGAAGGATATTTGCTTAATATAAATAGAGGGATTTTTCGCGTAATTGGCAACCAATTTATTTATCTTTGTTAGGTCTCATCATCATACACCCTTAAGCATGCTTCTAAAACATCATAAAGCGCGTAAAGTAAATTAATAGTGATATGCGGATGGATATATAAACAACTTGTTCCTAGAACAAATCACCACCTTCCTTTCCTCTCCCCGCTAGCACTATTATACTCTTACCCAATTACATAATACAATAAGAGAAACCTCATTTACATTGAGGGGAATTAGGTGAGAAGAGAATACAAAGAGATAAAGAGATAAGGCTGGACACGCAGGTCCAATTTATAAATTCCAAATTTACAATAATTTCTAAAATTACCCTTTCCCTTCTAATATCCATCCGATATACACTATTCATTCATCACATACATATATATTCAAACAAGACATGCCTTTTACAACCAATCTAATCCAATTAATTAGTCTTTATTTAAATGATCATCCAATGTTCAATCAACGATTTGATTTTGTGCGAGTCCAACTCGTTTGAGAATAAGTACACAAGGTACGAATTCAAGATTATATATCGAACTACTCGTTAAATCCAATTTAAGCCGTATTCAATATTAATTTTATTTATTTAATTCCAAATTAAATATTTACACTTTTAATGTGCTTTTAAAGATTAGATTCTAAATCTTATCGAATTGGGTCTCCAAGCCCAACTAACATCCTATGTTGGTTTAATTAAAGTCCGATGGGCTTTCAATTGATTTATAAAGGCTTGGGCTTCGGTCAATGTGGGTCAAATCCAATTACCAAGCCCAAACAAGGAATCACCCTTAATTGCCATAAAATCAATTTCAAGCCCATAAGGCCCAATTAAACATAAAAGCCCATTTATTAAATTTTAATATTCCAAATTTTAAAATTCAATTGATTAAAGTGTAATTGCATGATTAATTCATTAAATCAAATATTTCAAAAATACCAATTTAATTCATTATTCATCAATTGTTCAAAACACATGTCTAACATTTATTTGAACAAAAACAAGTCCTTTAACATGTCATGTTGTATTCGGCCAAGAGAGATTTTTGCGGTTCGATTTGTTTTTCAATCCAATTGAATCACACATCCAACATACATATAGATTTTAAGTCATCTAATGAACTTAAAAGCAAAAATCCAACAATAGTGAAAAGGCCTAAATTTTCGGTCAAGCATCAATTTTAGGGAAAAAATCATCCAATTATTTTTCTCAAAATTGAACATGTATCACATCAAATGTCATACATTTAATCATGCTAAAGTTATCCAATAAACTTTTGCATGGAAAATTCCAAATCATCAAATGACCTATACATTCGGCCAAGACACCAATTTTGGGGAAAAAATATCCAATACAATTTTCTCAAAATTGATCATGTATCACTACATATAACAAACATTTAAGCACACTTAAATCATCCAATGAACTTGTGCATGCATAGAATCAACTTAATGGAAGTGCCTCATATTCGGCCAAGACATCAATTTTGGGGAAAAATCATCCAATGCATTTTTCTCAAAATTAACCATGTATTATATCAAATATCATACATTTAAACATGCTTAAGTCATCAAATAAACTCATGCATGAAAAATTCCAATCCATTGGAAGCACCTCCACATTCGGCCAAGACAACATTTTTTGGGAAAAAATCATCCAATGCATTTTTGTTAAAATTGATCATGTAATATGTCAAGTAACATACATATAAGCATACTACAGCATCCAATTCCACAAGAACATGCTTCAATCAATTTTCCCCAAATTATTCCTAATGTATTTCATGCTTAAACCTAGCTCTGATACCATTGTTGGTTTCTATAATATGTCCCAATGAAAGATTAAGCATATGAAATACAACAATGAATATATATTAAAATATGAAGTATGGCGGAATCATACTTACAATGCTTTAGTGATGAAGAAAATCAAACCAAAAGTGGAAGCTCCAAGGTTGATGATTTTCGGCCAAGGAAGACAAGAGGTGGAAAGCTCCAAGCTTTGTGTATTCCAAGCTCTTTGATGGTTTCCCTATCACCTCTTTATGATCCCTTGAAGGTGTTAGCCTTTGTTGTGATTTTTCAATGCAAAACTACTTCAAATCTTGCAACAAAATTGAAGAAATGGAGAGCAAAAACTGCATGCAGTTTTCGGCAATTTGAGAGAGAAAGGTTGTGTTGTGTTATTAATTTTTTGTTACCAAAAATCAATTTATATTTATGCCATAATATTTATTAAATTAATAATAAGCTTATGACACAAATCATGCAATGGCTTAGAGTGTCAAACACTCAAACTCCATGCATAACCATTGAGTGTATTGTATACTATCACCATGCAATGCATTAACCATTAAATAATGCATATAATGACATGTGTCATGTGGGCCCCACACGTTTCCAAATGAAAGTGGGCCCATGTGCACTCACGCGTTCGGGTTCGATATTTCCGAAATACCGAACTTACGTCGCGACGTTAATTAAATCGAATTTAAATAAATAATTGCGCCTGGCGAAATTATTATTTACGTCGCTAACGAATTAATTCTAAATTAACTCGTATGCCCGAATTAAAATCTAATTTTAATTTCGCGTCGAAATCGAATTTCGATTATTATATCGAATATAATAATTTTATCGATTAACTCCAAATTAATCGTTCTCTCTCTAAATAAGGCACTTTATCCAAGATAAAGTTTCTCCGCAATTAATCCAAGATTAATTAAGTCCGAATCAAATATCATAGGTGAATCTTCAGGAAGCGACCCAAGAGATCTCCAGATATGTTGGCAGTAAATACGGTCGTCGGATAATCCGAACACGTACGTACCTCGTACTGCGTTCTTACCGATTCACAAGACAAGGTTGGCTTCTAGCAAAGCGCCATGCCTACCCAATTCTCCAGAAATATTCTTATTGGAATATTAGATCTATATCAAGAGTAGTATACCGTAGTATTGCGTACATCGATCCAGTATCGGACGATCACATGTTAGGCCTGGGGCTGGAAATGTGTCTGCCCCATACGAAACATATATCGGACATCAAGCAACTAGTCTCTTTGAATCGGGCAATCCTGACCTAGTCATATTGTCCCGACGGTTGCAACCTATTTATAGAGTACTAGTTCTGTATCCTGCGCGATCATCAACTCCATATGTCTGAAGTGACACTTCCATCTTGACATCACACCCAGTACACTACGATTCCTGATAAACCCAGAAGAGGTGAACACAGAACCAGTTTAGGTCCCCCAACCACCAAAACCAAAGTTTACCGATTGTCGCAAGTACTAGCGATGCAAGTCTCAGGTTAAGATCATATACACCTACCCTGATGCGGCCTCCCATAGACACGCAGACATACTACCAATGGGATTCCGTGGGGTCTATCCAGAGCGAAGCTGTTTTCCGTACCATCGGTAAAACACAACCTCCTATCGCACTTGCATAAGTATCCAATACTTAAATATATGAGAACTATGTCGTTGTGCCCTCACAACGTGCACAAGCGCAATACTAGTCTATTCCGCATTATCGATGTCCGATCTCGATAATACTCCGACTAGGGATATTTAATGATTAAACCTTTATGGATTGATACTGTCTCATATCATCTCAATCCGGTATTAATCATATGGACTCTCGCCATTTATATATCAAAGTAAATAATATTACAAAACGGCAAAAGGCAATTTCATTATCACATAGTTAATTTTGTACAATAATACAATATCATTTACAAACAGTGACGCTATGGGACATAATGTCTAACATAACAGTCTTAGAAGGAACTTGGTTTAGTAGTAGTGTTGTAGTTTCTAAAGCAAGACCCCAAAATGAAAGAGGTAGATCTATGTCTGGCATCATTGATCAGACCATATCTAATAATGTCCGATTTCTCATTTCAGAGACCCCATTATGTTGTGGAGTTCCCAGAGGAGTCCACTGGGAAACAATGCCGTTTTCTCTCAAGTAATCTTGAAATTCATCGCTTAAGTATTCAACACCTCGGTCAGACCTTAGTGACTTAATACTTTTATTAAGCTGGTTTTCTACTTCAGCTTTCAAGACTTTGAATTTCTCAAAGGCTTCAGATTTGTACCGCATAAGGTACACATACCCATATCGCGAGTGATCATCGATAAAGGTAATGAAGTAGGAGAATCCACCTCTAGCGGTGATTGACATTGGTCCGCATACATCATAGTGTATGAGTTCTTATGTCTCCGATACACGCTGTCATTTACCTTTGAAGGGTAATTTGGTCAATTTACCAAGTAAACAAGACTCACAAGTTCCATAAGGTTCATATTTGAAGGGTCTGTAATACCCATCCTTATGTAGCTTAGTTAATCTTGTTTCATTGATATGACCCAAACGACTGTGCCATAGAAGTTATTCATTGAGATTATTCGAGTTAACGTTGTATATATTAGAGGTTGAACATTCTTTGTTAGTTTGTAAGACATAGATACCGTTATTCAAAATACCATCTCCATATTTTATTTCATTGAAATAAATAGAACATTCATTACAACTTATTAGGCATGAAAAGCCTTTATTACATAAAGAAGAAATTGAAATGATGTTCTTTACTAAAGAAGGTAGAAAAACACAATCTTCTAAGTCTAAAACTAAACCATTCGCTAAAACTAATGAATGAGTCCCCACGGACAATGCAGCCAGTTTTGCTCCATTACCCATGCGTAAGTCAACCTCCCCATGATAGGGTCTCCTACTGTTTCTCAGGCCCTGCACATTGTTACACAA
The DNA here is from genome assembly GCA_019454045.1 of Zanthoxylum bungeanum. Taxonomy (NCBI): domain Eukaryota; kingdom Viridiplantae; phylum Streptophyta; class Magnoliopsida; order Sapindales; family Rutaceae; genus Zanthoxylum; species Zanthoxylum bungeanum. Next base: position 74,946 of record SKCR01029777.1, read on the forward strand.
GTGGGTCCCACAACCGGTGTCAAACACCTAAGTAGAAGGTTCAGATTTTTGAGAATATAGTTCAATCATATACAACATACCTGAAGCATTGGGCTTCTTAGCCTCTTGGGCTTCCCCAGCTTCCTTGGCTTTCAAGGATCTGCAGTCTTTCTTCCAATGACCCTTCTTTCCACAAAAGAAAGATTTCCCATTCCCTTTTTTCTTCTCCACTCTACCATTAGGCTTTAGGTGATCTGCAGCCTTGGCCTTACCCTTATTTTTCTTTGGGCCTCGTGGCTTCAGGTCCGTACTGTTGGGTTTTCTAGGTCTTCCCAATATCAATTAAGCAATGAAAACATGTGAATACATCAACGTAAAGTTGCGGAATACTCACTTTGATCGGCTTTTACGATGGGATGAAACACAAAAAATTTCTTCAAGATTTTCCTCCATGGATGACTCTCGGCCAAGCTCCTTCTTTGTGCTCTCCAAGCTCCAAGGTTTGTGTGTGATTCCATGCTCATAGATGGGTTTCCCTATCACCTTTGTAAGACCCCTTTGAGTGCTAGCTCTTGAGATTTTGCAACAATCTCATGAAGAAAATGAAGCCTAGCTTCACGCCCAAGAGAAAAAAAAAAGTGTACCATTGCCGTGAGTTTGAGGAAGAGGGAGAGAGGAAATGTTGTGTTGGTTGTGTAATCTAATACACAAAATGAAAGTCAAATACCAAAATGATAATAAAATGGTAAATGTCTTTCAAGCCATCACATTTAAGTGTTTTGCACTCAACCATCAACCAACAACTTCCATCACATTAAAGTGATAAAGTTTACTAGTGATGTGACTTGTGGGCCCCACTCGATTCGAAATACGAGTGGGCCCGCAACCACTATGGGCTCGGGTTCGCTAATTCCGAATTAACGAATTTTCTGTTGCGACGTAATTAAATCAAATTTAATTAAATAATTATGTCTAGCAAAATTACTATTCACGTCGCTTGCGAATTAATTCTAAATTAACTCGTTTCCCGAATTAAAATCTAATTTTAATTCCGCGTCGAAATCCAATTTCGTTTAATATATCGAATATATCAATTTATCGATTAATTCCAATTTAATCGCTCTCTCTCTCTCTTTAAATAGAATTTTATCCCATATAAAATATCTCCGTAATTAATCCTAGATTACTTTTCTCTCTCTAATAATTAATCATAGATTAATTATATGCGAGTCATACGTCATCAGTGAATCTTCGGGAAGCGACCCATGAAATCCCTGGATATGTTGGCAGTAAATTCGGTCGTCGGACTATCCGAACACGTACGTACCTAGTACTACGTTTTTACCGATTTACAAGACATGGTTGGCTTCTAGCAAAACACCGTGCCTACCCAATTCTCCAGAAATATTCTTAAATGAATATGTAATCTATATCAGGCGTAGTATACGTAGTATTGCGTATTGCGATCCAATATCGGATGTAACGTGCTAGGCCTGGGGCTGGAATTGTGTCTGCCCCGTACGAAGCACATATTGGATCTCTAGTAACTAGTCTCTATAATCGGATAATCATGACCTAGTCATATTATCCCGATAGCTGCAGCATATAAGAGCACCAGTTCTGTATCCTACGTGATCATCATCTTCACTATGACTGAAGTGAAACTTCCATCTTGACATCACACCCAATACACTACGATTCTCAATATACCCAGAATAGGCGTACACAGAACCGGTTAAAGCCCTAGACGACCAAAACCAAAGTATATTGATTGTCTCAAGTATTAGCGGTGCAAGTCTCAGGTTAATACCAAATACACCTACCCTGATTCGGACTTCCATAGACACATAGTCATACTACCAATGGAATTCCGAGGGGTCTATCTAGAGCGAAGCTGTTTCCGTACCATCGGTAAACACAACCTCTTATTACACTTGCATGAGTATCCAATACCCAAATATATGAGAACTATGATGTTATGCTCCCGTAACGCGCACAAGGGCAATACTAGTCTCTTTCGCAATATCGATGTCCAATCTCGATAATACTCCGACTAGGGATGTTTTAATGATTAAACCTTCATGGATTGATACTGTCTCATATCTTATCAATCTGGAACTAATCATATGGACTTTTATCATTTATATATCCCGGTAATCTAATTACAAATGATAAAAGAGCAATTTCCTTTGTCACATAGTTAATTTGTACAACAACACCATGTTCTGTACAAATAGTGATGTTATGGGTCATAATTGTCCAACAATCTCCCACTTGGCCCATAGCCAATCACTCAAGTGTCCTACACTTGAACTATGTACGGTTCGCTCAAACTTCTGCTGAGAAAAAATGCTTTCGTCAGTGGATTTGCAAAGTTATCATTTGATGCGATTTATTTGATCATCACATTGCCACGATGTATGATCCGAATGAATCAGATGAATAGTTGAAGTATATACTTGGATCGTTGATGAGACCATTAATTCTTTAGTATGTGTTGTAGCCTAACTTAGCTGCTAACAGAACTTCTCCTAATCCAATTAGGATTATTAAGATCCAAAATGCTTCTATTGCTGCCTCAGCTGCAGCAATATTCCGCTTTTGTTGTTTATTCGGCAACAATATCTTGCTTGGAAGATTTCCAGCTCACTGTTCCGTTATTCAAACTATATATTACCCCTTATTATGACTTACATTCGTCTTTATCGGTTAGGAAACTTGCAACGGTGAACCCAGTCACTTCAAGTTCTCCTTCTCCACAGTTTAAGAAAGCATCCTTAGTTCTTCTAAGATACTCAAGGATGTTCTTAACATCAATCCAGTGACCATCATATGGATTGGCCTGATTGTGACTCCATATGCTCAAAGCATATGAGACACCAGGTCGTGTACATTTATTTCAATGCATGAGTTCTCGGAGGGTGCCAACAACTTTTAGATCTATCCCAGTAGATCCTTATTCCTATAATAAAGGTTGTTTCTCCCATGAATTCTATAGAGAATTTTCTTGAAAGCCAAGCCTTCACCAATTGTATTATGGGAATGTCATTTCCAAGAAAATATATATCATCATTATTTAGGACAATCACTGTCAGTGCGCTCCCACTAACCTCCTTATATACACAAGAATCATTTTCGTTTTGAATTAAATCATATACCATTATGATTACATCAAAATGATAGTTCTAAGAACGTAATGCTTGCTTCAATCCATAAATGGATCAAATAACTTGCAAACATTGTTTGCTAGTTTTGTTACGACAAAACCGTCAGGATGTTGTAAACATCCTCTAAAAGGTTTCCGTTAAGGAAAGCGATTTTGACATTCAGCTGCCACATTTCAAAAATGAAACATGCAGCTTTAGCAAGCATTATCCAAATGGATTTAACCATGGCAACGGGTAAAAGGTTTCGTCATAATCGACACAATGTTGATAACGATACCTTATCGCTATAAGCCTAGCTTTGTATGTTGGTATGTTGTCATCCATGTATGTCTTCCTTGAAGACTTATATAGTACCAATAGGCACATTGCGTTCCGGTACATCAACCAGTGTCTAAACTTGGTTAGTATACATGGAATCCATTTTGAACATCATGGCACTTTGCCATAATAGGGAGTCGATACCTTGTATCACTTCCTCATAAGTAGTCGGTTCGTGTTCCTCAATAAGATTGACATCTTCATGAGGTGAGATCAGAAAACCCATACCTCTCAGGTTGTTTTATGACTCTCTCTGACTTACGCAGTTCTTGTGTATTCGAAGATTGTGGTACAGTTTCATCCCTGATGAACTGTTTATGTTCCATTAAGGAATCGGTGCCTGGAACAGTATTACTCTGATTTTCATCGAGTGTTACTTTCCTCCCACTTACCACTGCATATAGGTATTCCTCTTAGGAAAACCGTATGGCGAGCAATAATTACATTGTTCTCTTGTGAGTTGTATAAGTATTATGCTTTGGTTTCCCTAGGATAACCCACAATTAGGCACTTATCCAATTTGGGTTCTAGTTTGGTATCATCCAAACATATGCCCAGCATCCCAAATCTTCCGGAATGAGAAACCCAGTTTCTTTCATGTTCATATCTAATATGAAGTCTGTCAAACAGATTTTCATGGAACCTTATTCAAAATAAGAATTCCAATGTTTAATACATATCCCTAGAAGGAAAATGGTAGCTTAGAGTGACTCATGATTAACTTTATCATATCCAACAAAATTCGGTTTCTCTTTTCGGATACACCGTCAAATTGAGGTGTTCCGGGAGGAGTCCACTATGAAAGAATACTATACTCTTTCATATATTTGAGAAACTTATTGCTTAAGTATTTTCACCATGGTCTAACCGTGATGGTTTAATACTTTAGCCGATCTGTTTGTCTACTTCGTGTCGAAACTCTTTGAATCTATCAAAAGTTTCCGATTCACGTTTCAAAAGAAACACATAACCATAATGCGATGCCACATTCGTAAAGGTTACGAAGTGTTCATATCCACCTCTAGCCTAGCTAGATATGGGCCCACTTATGTCACTATGAACGAGGGCTAACAGATCGATGGCACTTGCACTTTTACCAAGTAAAACCTGTTTTAGGCATTTTGCCTAATAAACTAGATTCGTAGACTTCATTTGAATAGGATCAAATCCGTCCTAGTATCCACTCTTCAAAAGTGTGGATATACGAGTCTTGTTTAATGTGTCCCGGACAACTATGCCACAAATAAGTCTCATCTGATTAATTTAATTTGAGCTATTTGTTTGTCATGTTATACCTTTGAGATTCATTTATATTAAAAATATAAATACTGTTATTCACATCTAATGTGTTTATCTCAATATCATCTTTATAAAATAAAACATTTTAGTGTTCTATAATGTAAAGGTATACCCGCAACGAGTTATACTCTAATATAGAGATAATATTTCTAGTCAAACTAGTTACATTATAACAGTCTCCTAATTTAAGTACATACCCGAAGCTTAGTTCCTAAACTTAGGTTTCTACGGTTAAAACAGCGACTCTCGTCCCATTTTCGATTCGCAGATCAATCTCAACTGAAGCCAGTCACCTGCTTATCAGCAGATTCTGCATATCAGTACATATCTTATGTACCACATCTAGTATCAAAAATCCAATTTTGAAACTAATAGCGAACATGTTTATGACAAACTTACTTAAAGCCGGAGCCTTGCCCCGCTTTCAGTTCCTTCATGTCTGTCTTGTCCATACGGAAGTCACGCTTCCAGTGACCCCGTTTGCCACAGTTTAGGCAGACATCTTGGGATATGTCCTTTTGTCTTCCAAGAAGACTGTGATGATTTTGCCTTTGCCCCTTTAGAAGCTCTGGCTTTGCCTCCTAGAGCATAATCGTCAACCCTCCAAGAGTTTACTCTTGGTTCACAATGAACCTGCCCCAGCTTTCAGATAGAGACTATAAGGTCAAATCTTTGGTAGTCTCGACCACGTAGGTAATGCCCAGCTAACCTAGCTGATCGATGTCAGCAATCGTCTGTGACACCTAGTGCTCGACAGATGTACCCTCTGACATACACGAGCAAAAGAGCTTTTTTGTAATTTATACTTCTAAGATCTAAGAATTTATCTATGAAGATCTTTAATTTCATCATCATGGTACAAGGATTTAATCCTTAATTATGACGACGAAATTAAAGTGTCATTGCATTAAGTATAAAGGATTGAGCACTAAAGTTATCATCACATGAATCTTCCAAAGATCATGTTCTACTATTTGCTCAACTCCGGGCTTAGGCCCGAGATGTAATTCTATCAAATAGAATAATTTCTCAGTTCCCAGGACTATCATGAGGTTTTATTCCCAATCTGAAAATTAAATCCGTTTAAAACATTTTAACTCATGTTATGTTTTAAACGCTAATCTTTCAGTTATCTTGATTGCTATAGTCCAACTATCCAATCAACGATTTCAGGTACTATATAATATAATGATTACTATAGTCTAACTATATTATCAACTATAAGATTATTGGTTTAAATTCAAATATATTGATTACTATAATCCAATTATATAATCAACTATTATTTTAAGTAGTTTGAATACAGTCCAACTGTTTAATTTAAAAGAACGATTAAATATTAGTCCAACTAATATATATTTAAATTAATGACAAAAAATGAAATGAGCGTGTATTGGCAAGTATCTTAACGAATTTGCAAATTTAATACTTGCCTCCCACTATTTTTCGGCGAGCCTCTAACCTTCAGTAGAGTACTCGGGAAACCTTGTTTCCTAGTGGGCTAGGATCCCGTTAAATAACACACAACCTTGACTTTGGCCAACAAGCTGTATGATATTTAACTAGGTAGATCTCTAAGATCAATTGGATCTCATCCAATTCCTAGATCCAATAGGTGGACATCCAAGTCTGAAATATATATCTAATATATGCCAATATATCCAATATATTGCCTAACGTTTTTCCTCTGAATCAACTAAGCCTTGGCTTTGGCAAAACAAACTTAATGATTCCAATTAAGCGGGACCCATTGACCTTGGAAAGCTTCGTAATCGATGTCGATGGACAAGAAGTGATCACAACTTGGACAAGACATGCGATATGGAACAAAGCCTTCATGATTCAAACACATCCGCGATGGACAAAGGCCTTGACTTTGGCCAACAAACCAGTGTCAATCTTGGATCTTGAGAATGAATCATTCAATGGAAGGAAAAACGCTTAATATATGTTGAGGGTTTTTCGCGTAATTGGCAACCAATTAATTATCTTTGATTAGGTCTCATCATACACCCTTAAACATGCATTCTAAAAGCATAATAAGGTGCGATAAATAAATTAATAATGATATGCGGGTGGATATTTAAAAAATTTTGTTCCTAGAACAAATCTCTCATTTTCCTCTCCCGCTAGCACAAATCTTACTTCTACCCAATTACATAACACTTCTAAAGAAACCTCATTTACATTTAGGGGAATAGGTGAGAAGAGACATACAAAGAATCAAGAGGTAATAAGCTGGACACGCAGGTCCAATTTAATAAATTCTAAATTTATTACAATAATTTCCAAAATTGCCCTCACCCATCTAATATCCATCTGATATACATTATTCATACATCACATCCATGTATTCACACAAAGCATGTTATCAATCAATCTAATCCAATTAATTAATCTGAAATTAATGACCATCCAATGTTCAAACAACGATTTGATTTGCGCGAGTCAAACTCGTTTAAGAATAAGTACTCAAAGTATGAATTCTTGAATTATATCAAACTACAATATAAAATCCAATTTAATTTGTATTCAATACAAATTCCTTATTTAATTCTAAATTAAATAATTACACTTTATTAATGAGCCTTTACGACTTAGATTCTAAATCTAATCATAAACATGTCTCAAAGCCCAATTAACATCCAATGTCAATTTAATTAAAGTCCAATGGGCTTTCAATTAATTTATAAGGCATGGACTTTGGCAACCAAAGCCCAATAAGGAATCACCCTTTTGCCAAAAATCAATTTAGGCCCATTAGGCCCAATTAAAATATTAAAGGTCCATTATATTATATTTGGACTTTATAGAAATGGTTTTAGGCCCAATTGGATCCAACCAATTAACATAAACCAAACTTGGCCCAACCAAGCCCATTAAGCCCAAATACAACTTTCTTAGCCCAATTCCAAATTTAGCCCAACTAATTAAATTCTAAAATTCCAAATTTCACAATTTAATTAACTAAAGTGCTTTAGCCATAATTAATTAGTCAAATTAACATTTCCAAAATACCAATTACACTAATTAATCATGTTTATCATCATCAACACATGTCCAACATTATTGAATCAAAAAATCAACTCATTTCCATGCTTAGATGTCACGGTAATTTGGGGTTTTCTAAAATCAATTTCGATTTCAATCCAATTAAATCCTAAATCAATTTATCCCAAGTCTTTCAACTTATCCAATGATCAAAAAACAAAAATCACCATGACATTAGGGCACTCTATACATTCGGGAAAGCCAAATTATTTGGGGAAAAATTATCCAATTCAATTTTCATCAAACTGATCATGCATAACTCTAAGTTATCATCATTCAAGCATATTCAAACAATCAATTTCATCAAATCATGCTCAAATAAATTTTACCCAAATTTTACCCTAAATCAATTTCATGCTTAAATAAGGCTCTTGATACCATTGTTGGGTTTTCTAGGTCTTCCCAAGATCAATTAAGCAATGAAAACATGTGAATACATCAAAGTAAAGTTGTGGAATACTCACTTTGATCGGCTTTTACGATGCGATGAAACACAAAAAATTTCTTCAAGCTCCTTCTTTGTGCTCTCCAAGCTCCAAGCTTTGTGTGTGATTCCATTCACATAGATGGGTTTCCCTATCACCTTTGTAAGACCCCTTTGAGTGCTAGCTCTTGAGATTTTGCAACAAAATCATGAAGTAAATGAAGCCTAGCTTCACGCCCAAGAGAAAAAAAAAGCTGCACCATTACCGTGAGTTTGAGGAAGAGGGAGAGAGGAAATGTTGTGTTGGTTGTGTAATGTAATACAGAAAATGAAAGTCAAATACCAAAATGATAATAAAATGGTAAATATCTTTCAAGCCATCACATTTGAGTGTTTTGCACTCAACCATCAACCAACAACTTTCATAACATTAAAGTGATAAAGTTTACTAGTGATGTGACGCATGATGTGACTTATGGGCCCCACTCGATTCGAAACACGAGTGGGCCCGCAAAAACTCACGGGCTCGGGTTCGCTAATTTTGAATTAACGAATTTTCCGTTGCGACGTAATTAAATCAAATTTAATTAAATAATTATGCCTAGCAAAATTACTATTCACGTCACTTGCGAATTAATTCTAAATTAACTCGTTTGCCCGAATTAAAATATAATTTTAATTCTGCGTCGAAATCCAATTTCGTTTAATATATCGAATATATCAATTTATCGATTAATTCCAAATTAATCGCTCTCTCTCTTTAAATAGTATTTTATCACAGATAAAATATCTCCATAATTAATCCTAGATTAATTTTCTCTCTCTAATAATTAATCCCAGATTAATTATATGCGAGTCATACTTCATCAGTGAATCTTCGGGAAGTGACCCATGAGATCCCCGGATATGTTGGCAGTAAATTTGGTCGTCGGACTATCCGAACACGTACGTACGTAGTACTACGTTTTTACCGATTTACAAGACATGGTTGGCTTCTAGCAAAGCACCGTGCCTACCCAATTCTCTAGAAATATTCTTAAAGGAATATATAATCATTATCTGGCGTAGTATACGTAGTATTGCATATTGCGATCCAGTATCGGATGTCATGTGCTAGGCCTGAGGCTGGAATTGTGTCTGCCCCATACGAAGCACATATCGGATCTCTGGTAACTAGTCTCTATAATCGGATAATCATGACCTCGTCATATTATCCTGATAGCTGCAGCATATAAGAGCACCAGTTCCGTATCCTACGTGATCATCATCTTCACTATGACTGAAGTGATACTTCCATCTTGACATCACACCCAATACACTACGATTCTCAATATACCCAGAAGAGGCGTACACAGAACCGGTTAAAGCCCTGGATGACCAAAACCAAAGTATATTGATTGTCGCAAGTATTAGCGGTGCAAGTCTCAGGTTAAGACCAAATACACCTACCCTGATACGGACTTCCATAGACACATAGCCATACTACCAATGGAATTCTGAGGGGTCTATCCAGAGCGAAGCTGTTTCCGTACCATCGGTAAACACAACCTCCTATTACACTTGCATGAGTATCCAATACCCAAATATATGATAACTATGTCATTATGCTCCCACAACGCGCACAAGTGCAATACTAGTCTATTCCGCATTATCGATGTCCAATCTCGATAATACTCTGACTAGGGATGTTTTAATGATTAAACCTTCATGGATTGATACTGTCTCATATCTTATCAATCCGGAACTAATCATATGGACTTTTATCATTTATATATCCCGATAATCTAATTACAAATGATAAAAGAGGAAGTTCCTTTGTCACATAGTTAATTTGTACAACAACACCATGTTCTGTACAAATAGTGATGTTATGGGTCATAATTGTCCAACACGTACCTATAAGCATGACGAAGGTTTTAAGCTCTGGTTTTAAGTCCTTCTCTGCTTGCTTTATCAGATTGTGTAATTCTACTAAAGTAGCTTATTTATCTAATAGATGAAACTGCATAATAAAGTTTGATAAGTCTTTTGGTAAGGACTGAAGAATTAGATTGTGACCTATCTCATGATCCATGATGAACCCGAGGTTGGCCAATTTTTCAATGTGGCCAATCATCTTAAGAACATGTCCACTAACAGATCCTTCATTATACCTTGTTTGGAATAAGGCACATGACACTTGGAATCTAACGGTATGAACGGAAGTTGCATACAACTCCTTCAAGTGAAAGATGATGGTTTGAGCATCCATATCTCCGTGAGCTTTCTGAAGTTCGTCCAACATAGAGCCAAGCATTATGCAAATTGCTTGCTCATCATCATCGACGTGTTTCTTCCAAGCATCAAATGTATTTTGGTCAGCATCTTCTGCAGGTTCAGTGGGAAATGGTCTTTCAAGAACATACAAAATCTTTTCTTATCGTAAGATAATTTTAAGGTTTCTAAACCAGTCATTGTAGTTGCCCCCTTTGAGCTTATGCTCATCAATGATGGAACGAAGTGATACTCTGTTTGCCATTTGAATGTTTGTTAAATATTTTAACCCACCTGTTAAGAGAGATGTTAAAATTAGGAATATGTTTTCATTAATGTTTCATAATCACATGGGCTTTTAATATTATGAAGTTGCTCACACTCAATGTTTTTAAAATTTTAAGAAAATCGCATCAACCCCAATATGATAGATTTCTTGTGGCCAAGGATCTCATTATCATCATTTCATAACTCTGACTAGGGCCGGTCGTTATAAAATACGATAATTAGGTAGGTTCCCAACCAATTTATGATATATATCACAATTCCTTGATCATTGGGTTGGGCAATCAAACATGCCATAGCTTATGCTAGTCCTTGTGGACACCCAATCTTTGCCACTAAGTTATAAGACCACGTCTAAGGATCGTTGCGTCTTATGACTCAGATATGTCAAACCATTGTCAATAGTACAATTTAGGGACAAATTGGTATTGGCCAGTCTGGTAAAGCCTAGTCCTGCCAATACGGTTTAAGCCCTTTGGGTCTATACTTTACAATGGGAGGCAAATTTTAGACTTAAATTATTATTGAGGATTTTAGCAATTTTAAGTGAATAAATTTCAAATGGATTCCTCCATTGAAAATTCCCAAGAGGGAGGGTGGAGCGAACTCTCTTAAATACCCTTACCTTTTAGGCCCTTATTGCCTTGGTGACATGAATAAACAATAGATCCTCCAAATTAGTCCAACACTTTAAATATGCTTTAAGGTAAGCTTTAAGTAAATGTTTATCTAGATGTCTTCACAACTTTTCCTTTTGGCTATAAGAAGGTAGTGAGTGAAGGAAGACACCAAATCATTATCTAACTCTAGTAATACCTTTTGTTAAATTAACTTTAGTTTGGAAAGTTTTATTAACGCCTTGGTCCCACCCCACTTGTATCTTTTATAATGTCTTTTATTATAAACAAGTGATTTATATTTATTAGCCTTAAAGGTAATAAATCTCTAAGTTCATCACGGAATAATTACTTAGCTAAGGAATAAGCAATACACTCTATATTTCCTTAGAAAGTCTCTAGATGTTTGCACCCTAAAATAATCATGCCAATTCTAATCATACATAGAATCATCAAGCATATGATTTTTAATATGTTGGAATTATTTTAGGCATTAAATAGCTTTGATTAATATTTAATTGTGATATTGTATTTTATTTTAATCAAATAAATTTACTATTCACGTTTTTTTACAGATGCGTGATCTTTAAATGCAATTTTACAATTCACATCTTAACCGAATCATGCAAAACTTGTGCCTAAAATTACGTTCAGGGTGTTAGCTTTCCAACGAGCTTTTACACACCCAATTTCGAGTTCAAATAAGAGAGAACTAATCATAACAATAACGGCGCGCTGATACCACTGTTGGGAAGCGGCCGCGAGTGCGCAACGGAAAATTAAATAAATCAAATTATGATGTCGTTATCCCTTCGCCCAAGACCCATTTGTTTTGATTATTCTACAAGCCTAGGCATGTTACTATATATTCTAATCATAAAAACTCATAAAACATGCAAAGAACATAAACCTAAACATGCTAACTTTCATAAGAACTCTAATTAAAATAAAGAAAGGAAAAGACTTACTTGAACCGAAGACTCATCCAGTCCTCCCTCCAATCTACAAGCTTTTCTCGAACTCAGCAAGCTCTTCCACGTTCCAAAGAGCCACCCAAGTGTGAGGCCTCCAAAAGTGCACACACCAAAGCCAAAACTCAATGGCAAGACTACGCCTTGAGTGCACGGGTATTTTGCCTTTGGTTCTAGCCTAGGCAAATACCTCAAAACTTTTAACTCGAGGTTCCTCTAGTCAATTAGAATTAAGGATCCTCAAAATTAGTGGCTTACTCTTAAACTTTAGAGTTGCTCACTTATATAAACCCAAGATATGAAAGGTTTGGTGCAAAAATTTGTAAAGAATTTTTTGGGTTTGTATAGGTGCTCCAAAGATAACAAAATTAATTAAGAATCTGATGTGGGATAAATGCTAATTTAATCTTAGCCATTGGATCTTAATTTAGTGGTTTAATGAGATTATAAAACCCTAATAAGTGTTTGGGCCGAATTGGAATTCAAAACAAATAACAAATTAAAAAAATTTACTATTCACATTACTATTCATGTTTTTTTATTTATTTATTCCAATTCCAAAAGTACCCCTATCGTTATTCACCAATCCATAAGCCACTATGGAACCTCATAAATGATCTGTTCAATAATTAAACATATTGAACCATTTATGAACAATTCCTACAGCAATCATATATGCTGTTAAATTTGTACTGTGCACTGTTAACCATTGATTTCGACTTTGTTTTGTGTGAACTTTTGGGTTCCCGTCAAGTTGGACATGAAATGAATCGTGATAATTTAATCGAACATAAATTATCCTCCGATCAGATGGTCGTTCGAATTCAATGACCAAGGTTGACATCTAGCAACATGCCAAGGCACCCAAATGAGAAGGAAAGATATATACCCATTCTGTATGCAATTTACATATGATACGGTCTCTTACCTCACTTTAACCCCACTGTTTGACCTAGGGTATGGAAAGTGTCTACCCATATAGTCAAAGGTATGATGTTGATAGTGTCATGAATCGTGCTAACCGAAGAATCTCACATGATTTTTCCGCTGCGGCCACAGTCTCAAGCACTGATCACACATATCAACCCGCGAACTGGAATACTACTATTATAAGAAAATATTATCCGAGAGAGTGGTGATTCTCTGTTGTATCTTTACAAACTTCATGTGTTTCAACAAATGACCCAATCATAGCCTTATGACCGGATCTTTTGAACCGAGGAAGGAGAATGTCAAAGTCATTTGATCCACACATAAGATTTTAAAGACCTCAATGTTAGACAGTAATGACCCATAGAGTCACTATTTTGTAAATGATATTGTATTATTGTACAAAATTAACTATGTAGTAATGAAATTGCCTTTTACCGTTTTGTAATTTATTTACTTTGATATATAAATGGTAAAAGTCCCTATGATTAATTCTGGATTGAGATGATATGAGACAGTATCAATCCATAAAGGTTTAATCATTAAATATCCCTAGTCGTAGTATTATCGAGATTGGACATCGATAATGCGGAATAGACTAGTACTGCACATGTGCGTGTTGTGAGGGCACAATAGCATAGTTCTCATATATTTGAGTATTGGATACTTATGCAAGTGCGGTAGGAGGTTGTGTTTTACCGATGGTACGGAAAACAGCTTCGCTCTGGATAGACCCCGCGGAATCCCATTGGTAGTATGTCTGCGTGTCTATGGGAGTCCGCTTCAGGGTAGGTGCATATGGTCTTAACCTGAGACTTGCATCGCTAGTACTTGCGACAATCGGTAGACTTTAGTTTTGGTCGTCCAGGGCTTTAACAGGTTCTGTGTACACCTCTTCTAGGTTTATCGGGAATCGTAGTGTATTGGGTGTGATGTCAAGATGGAAGTATCACTTCAGACATATGGAGATGATGATCGCGCAGGATACAGAACTAGTACTCTATAATGGTTGCAACCATCGGGATAATATGACAAGGTCAGGATTATCCGATTAAAAGAGACTAGTTGCTTGATGTCCGATATATGTATCGTACGGGGCAGACACATCTCCAGCCCCAGGCCTTACATGTGATCATCCGATACTGGATCAGTATACACTATACTACGGTATACTACGCCTGTTATAGATCTTATATTCCAATAAGAATATTTCTGGAGAATTGGGTAGGCATGGCGTTTTGCTAGAGGCTAACCTTGTCTTGTAAATCGGTAAAAACGTAGTACTTGGTACGTACGTGTTCGGATAATCTGACGGCCGTATTTACTGCCAACATATCCAGAGATCTCTTGGGTCGCTTCCCGAAGATTCACCAATGACGTATGATTCAAACTCGATTAATCTTGGATTAATTACGGAGAGACTTTATCTTGGATAAAGTACTATACATAGAGAGAGAACGATTAATTTGGAATTAATCGTAAAATTATTATATTCGATATAATAATCGAAATTCGATTTCGACGCGAAATAAAATTAGATTTTAATTCGGGCAAACGAGTTAATTAGAATTAATTCGTTAGCGACGTAAATAATAATTTCGCTAGGCGCAATTATTTATTAAATTCGATTTTATTAACGTCGCGACGAAAGTTCGGTATTTCGGAAATATCGAACCCGAACGCGTGAGTACGCGTGGGCCCACTTTCATTTGGGTTGTGTGGGGCCCACATGACACATGTCATTTTATGAATTATTTAATTGTTAATACATTGCATGGTGATAGTGTACAATACACTCAATGGTTTTGCATGGAGTTTGAGTGTTTGACACTCTAAGCCATTGCATGATTGTGTCATAAGTTTATTATTAATTAATAAATATTATGGCATAAATATAAATTGATTTTTGTAACAAAAATCATAACACTCTCTCCTATTCTCTCATGACCGAAACTGTGAGCTCTCACAGCCCTCTCCATTTTTTTGTTTTTGTTGCAAAAACTTGAAGAATTGTGTTTTGTTGGAACATAAAATCACACACAAGGCTAGCACCATCAAGGGATCATACAAAGGTGTTATGGGAAACTAATCTTAGAGCTTGGAAGGATCAAAAATTGCTTGGAGCTTCTCTTTTCTGTTTGGCCGAAACCCTCACTGCACAAAGGAGAAAATTTTTGTTTCATCAACGCATCCGCATTCCGATCTTTGTGAGTATGATTCCGCCATACTTCAATATTGTTCATTCATTTATATGTTTTGTTTGCTCTTTTGATCTTGGGACATGGATTAGAATTTCCAACAATGGTATCATTGAGCTTAAAGAGCATGAAAATATATTAGGGTAATATTGGGCAAAATTGATTGAAGCATGATTTGATGATTTTGATTGATTAAGTATGCTTAAATGTATGTTACATTATGTTATACATTATCAATTTCATGAAAAAAAATTGGATTAATTTTTCCCCTCTTGGAGAGGCTTGGCCGAATACTACCTAGACCATGGAGATGATGATTTTTGTTTATAAGATCATTGGATGACTTTAAACGAACATAAAATGACGATTTGTGATTCGATTGGATTGAAAACGAAATCGGTAATTTTTCATCACCTTGGCCGAATGCATGGAAGAAGATTAGGGACTTGATTTTTTGATTAAATAATGTTGGACATGTATTTAAGATAAAAATATGATTAATGGATTAATTTGATATTTTGGAAATATTGATTTAAAGGATTAATCATGACATTACACTTTAATTAATTAAGTTATAAAATTTGGAATTTTAAAATTTGATTAATTGGGCTTAATTTTGAATTGGGCCTAAAACTATTATATTTGGACATAATGGGCTTGGTTGGACCAAGTAGGTTTGGGCAAATTGGATTGGATCCAAAATGGGCCTAAATCACTCCATTAAGTCCAAATGTAATAAATGGGCTTTTATGTTTAATTGGGCCTTATGGGCTTGATATTGATTTTTATGGCAAATGAGGGTGATTCCTTATTGGGCTTGGAAATTGGGTTTGACCCACATTGACCAAGGCCCAAGCCTAATGAAATCAATTGAAAGCCCATCGGACTTTAATTAAACGGACATTGGATGTTGATTGGGCTTTGAGACCCGATAGAATTAGATTTGGAATCTAAGTCATAAAAGCACAATAAAAGTGTAAATATTTAATTTGGAATTAAATATAAGGATTAGTATTGAATACGACTTAAATTGGATTTGACGAGTAGTTCGATATAATTCGTGAATTCATACTATAAGTATTTATTCTCAAATTGAGTTGGACTCGCGCAAATGCAAACAATTTTGAACATTGTATTGTCACCTAAATAAAGACTAATTAATTGGATTTGATTGGTTGTATAACATGCCTTGAATGAATGAATGTGGATGTAATGTATGAATAGTGTATATCGGATGGATATTAGAAGGGAAGGGTAATTTTAGAAATTATTGTAAATTTAGAATTTATAAATTGGACCTGCGTGTCCAGCCTTTCTCTTATTGTCTCTTTGTATTCTCTTCTCACCTAATTCCCCTCAATGTAAATGAGGTTTCTCTTATTGTATTATGTAATTGGGTAAGAGTAGAATAGTTCTAGCGGGGAGAGGAAAGGGAGTGATTTGTTCTAGGAACAAGTTGTTGTTCATATCCATCCGTATATCGCTATTACTTTACTTTACGCGCTTTATGATGTTTTAGAAGCATGCTTAAGGGTGTATGATGATGAGACCTAACAAAGAAAAATTAATTGGTTGCCAATCACGCGAAAATCCCTCAAACAATATTAAGCGATTTTCCTTCCGTTGAGTGATTCTTTCTTAAGATCCGAAATTGGCATTGGTTTGTTGGCCAAAGTCAAGACCTTTGTCAATTGAGGATGTGTTTGAATCATGAGAGGATTTGTTCCATATCGGTGGCTTGTCCAAGTTGTGATTTGTTGGCCAAAGTCAAGATCACTTCTTGTCCATCGACATTGATTACGAAACTTTCCATGTCAATGGGTCCCGCTTAACTGGAATCATTAAGTTTGTTGTGCCAAAGCCAAGACTTAGTTGATTCAGAGGAAATGGTTAGGAAAATGTATTGGATACATTGACATATGTATTAGATATATATGTTTCGGACTTGGATGTCCACCTACCGGATCTAGGAATTGGATGGGATCCAATGATCTTCGAGATCTACCTAGTTAAATATCATACAACTTGTTGGCCAAAGTCAAGGTTGTGTGTTATTTAACGGGATCCTAGCCCACTAGGAAATTGGATTTCCCGAGTACTCGACAGAGGGTTAGAGACTTGTAGAAAATAGTGGGAGGCTAGTATTGAATTTGCAATTTCATTCAGATACTTAGCTTTACGCGCTTACAAAATTTTTCGTCAATATTTTAACATTAGTTGGACTAATAAAATGTTATTTTTCTTGTAACAGTTTGACTGTACCATATATCGTTAACTAGATAGTTGGACTATCGTAGTTAAGATGGCAAACAAAGGAAATGTCTGAGACATAATCATGGGTGATAATGTATTTAAGGGCACGAACTTTGCTGACTGGGAAATGAACCTGAGGATAGGCCTTGGGGCAGAGAGGCTGTTGTACACCATACAGAGACCTCTCGGGCCGAGGCCCACTGAGCCACTTGAGCTGGAGTTATGGAGAACTCATAGCGATGATTGTGATACAACTCAGTCGATCATGCTTGCTTCCATGACTCAACACTTTCGTCGCCAGAATAGGGACTTGGATCCTTATAATATGATGGCTAGACTAAAGGATCTTCACCGCACTAATAAGCGGATGGAGAGGTATGAGTTGGTGAAGAAACTCTTTCGCTCCCGTATGACTGATGGCGCTTCAGTTGAGGCCCACAGGACTCAAATGATAGTTGACATTGATGAGCTGGCCAAGATGGGAATAGTCTTGGAGGCTGAGCTGACTGTAGACATGCTTTTACAGTCACTTCCCGATACTTGGAAGCAGATTATCATCAACTACAAGTTGATGGATACGGACGATACTCTTGGAGAGCTATTGTCTATTCTTAAGGAGTCAGAGAAAGAGCTTCTTAAAGGCAACAAGCGCGAGGCGCACTTTGCATCGACCTCTCAGACGTCAAGGGCTGGGCCCAAGGCAACTGGAGGGGTGAAAAAGAAGAAGCGTAAGAACAAGGGCAAGGCCAAGATGCCGATGGCTTCTGGGAAGCCGAGGAACAAGTCACAAGACATATGTCTTAACTGCGGCAAAAGAGGTCACTGGAAGCGTGACTGCCGCATGAACAAGGCGATCAGAAGGGAGATCAAGGCGGGCAAGGCACCGACCTCTGGTATGTTTGTTATTGAAATAAACATGGCTACTTCTAGTTTTAAAAATTGGATTTTTGATTCTGGTTGTGGTTCTCATATATGTACTGATGTGCAGGATCTGCAGAACTGCAGGATCTGGCTGGCTTCAGGGAGATTGATCTACGAGTTGGAAACGGAACTCCTGTTGTTGTTTTGGCCGTGGGCACTTTTGTATTAGAACTGCCCTCGGGGCATGTACTTAAACTAAATGTTACTGTTATTATGTACCTAGTTTGACTAGGAATATTATATCTGTATCTTTGTTAACCCGAAATGGGTACACTTTTGTATTTAGAAACACTGGGTGTTATTTATATAAAAATGATGCAGAAATATGCACTGCAGTTGCAAATAATGGTCTTTATATTTTGAATATAAATGAATCTCCTACATATAAATTAACAAACAAAAGGCTTAAACAGAGTGATCCAAATGATGAAACTTATATGTGGCATTGTCGTCTGGGACACATTAACAAGACTCGCATATCCACACTTTCGAAGAGTGGGTACTTGGACGGATTTGATCCAAATTCATATGACGTCTGCGAATCTTGCTTATTAGGCAAAATGCCTAAATCACCTTTTAGCGGTAAAGGTGAACGTGCCACTGAACTGTTAGCCCTCGTTCATAGTGACGTTTGGGCCCATGTCTAGCCAGGCTAGAGGTGGATATCGATACTTCTTCGTAACCTTTACCGATGATGCATCACGTTACGGTTATGTGTATCTAATGACGCACAAGTCGGAAACTTTTGAGAATTCAAAGAGTTTCGACAAGAAGTTGAAAAACAAACAGGCAAGAGTATTAAGACATTACGGTCGGACCGTGGTGGCGAATACTTAAGTAATGAGTTTCAAGATTACCTGAAAGAATATGGTATTCTTTCACAGTGGACTCCTCCTGGAACACCACAATTAAATGGTGTGTCCGAACGGAGAAACCGTACCTTGTTGGACATGGTAAGGTCGATGATGAGTCGCAGTGAGCTGCCAATTTCCTTCTGGGGAGATGCATTAAACAGTGCAGTTCTTATTTTGAATAAGGTTCCGTCAAAGTCTGTTGAACAGACACCATATGAGATATGGACAGGTAAGAAACCGGGTTTCTCATTCCTGAAGATTTGGGGTTGCTGGGCATACGTTAAACGTTTGGAAGGTACCAAACTTGAACCCAAATCAGATAAATGCCTATTCGTTGGATATCCTAGGGAAACCAAAGGATATTACTTCTATCACCCACAAGAGAACAAAGTATTTGTTGCTCTACATGCGGTTTTCCTTGAGAAGGAATTCCTAAATGCAGTGTTTAGTGGGAAGAAAGTAAGAACTCGATGAAAGTCGTAGTGATACTGTTCTTGGCAATGAATTATCAACGGAACATGAACAGTCCATCTGGGATGACACTGAACCACAATCTTCAAATACACAAGGACCGCGTAGTCGGAGAGAGTCAGGGTAATACCTGAGAGGTATGGATTCCTGATCTCACCTCATGTAGATATTAATCTTATTGAGGATAATGAACCGGCTACGTATGAGGAAGCGATACAAGGTATCGAATCCGCTTTATGGCAATAAGCCATGAAGGCCGAAATGGATTCCATGTATACCAACCAAGTTTGGACACTGGTTGATGCACCAGAAGGCGTAAAGCCTATTGGATGCAAATGGGTCTTCAAGAAGAAGACTGACATGGATGGCAACGTACAAACGTACAAAGCTAGGCTTGTAGCGAAGGGATATCGTCAACGACTTGGAGTTGATTATGACGAAACCTTCTCACCCGTTGCCATGATTAAATCCATTCGGATAATGCTTGCAATAGCTGCATATTACGATTATGAAATATGGCAGATGGACGTTAAAACCGCTTTCCTTAACGGAAACCTTTCGGAGGATGTTTATATGCAACAGCCTGACGGTTTTATCGCACCTAGACTTGCAAACAAGGTTTGTAAGTTAAATCGGTCCATTTATGGACTGAAGCAAGCATCGCGGTCGTGGAACCAGCGTTTTGATGAGATCATAAAAGAATATGATTTCATTCAAAACGAAGATGATCCTTGTGTATATAAGAAGGTTAGTGGGTGCACTGACTTTTATTGTCCTTTATGTCGACGATGTATTGCTTATCGGCAATGACATTCCCATGTTAACGTCGGTGAAGCTTGGCTTTCATTGAAATTCTCCATGAAAGATCTGGGAGGGGCAGCTTTTATTCTAGGAATAAAGATCTACGGGATAGATCTAGAAAGCTACTTGGACTCTCCCAGAGTACATATATTGATAAAATGTTGAAGAGATTCAACATGGATCAGTCCAAGAGGGGACTGTTACCAATATCACATGGCGTCTATCTATCTAGGGACATGTGTCCTAAAACACAAGATGAGAGAGACAATATGAGTCGGACTCCGTTCGCCTCGGCAGTCGGATCGATCATGTATGCCATGATATGTACACGACCTGATGTGTCCCATGCTTTGAGCATGTGCAGTCGATATCAGGCCGATCCAGGTAAATCACTGGATGGCGGTTAATAGTATCCTTAAGTATCTTAACAGAACTAAGGATGCTTTCTTAATCTATGGAGATGGAGAACTTGAGGTATCTGGGTATACCGATGCAAGTTTCCAAACCGACAGAGACGACTTTAGTCGCAATCTGGGTACATATTTTGTTTGAATAACGGAGCAGTGAGCTGGAAATCTTCCAAGCAAGATATTGTTGCCGATTCAACAACTGAAGTGGAGTACATTGCAGCAGCTGAAGCAGCAAAAGAGGCAGTTTGGATCCGTAAATTCCTAATTGGATTAGGAGTAGTTCCGTTAGCAGCTGAGCCCGTTCCATTGTATTGTGACAATAGCGGGGCTATAGCACAGGCTAAGGAACCAAGGTCTCATCAACGATCCAAACATGTTCTTCGACGATTCCATCTGATTCGAGAGATCATACATCGTGGCGATGTGAAGATCGAAAAGATCGCATCAGAGGATAATATTGCTGATCCGCTGACAAAGGCTATTCCTCGGGAAAAGATTGAGCGACATGTACATAGTTCAGGTATTAGATGCTTGAGTGACTGGCTATAGGCCAAGTGGGAGATTGTTAGACAGTAATGACCCATAGCGTCACTATTTTGTAAATGATATTGTATTATTGTACAAAATTAACTATGTAGTAATGAAATTGCCTTTTACCGTTTTGTAATTTATTTACTTTGATATATAAATGGTAAAAGTCCCTATGATTAATTCCGGATTGAGATGATATGAGACAGTATCAATCCATAAAGGTTTAATCATTAAATATCCCTAGTCGTAGTATTATCGAGATTGGACATCGATAATGCGGAATAGACTAGTACTGCACTTGTGCGTGTTGTGAGGGCACAACAGCATAGTTCTCATATATTTGAGTATTGGATACTTATGCAAGTGCGGTAGGAGGTTGTGTTTTACCGATGGTACGGAAAACAGCTTCGCTCTGGATAGACCCCGCGGAATCCCATTGGTAGTATGTCTGCGTGTCTATGGGAGTCCGCTTCAGGGTAGGTGCATATGGTCTTAACCTGAGACTTGCATCGCTAGTACTTGCGACAATCGGTAGACTTTAGTTTTGGTCGTCCAGGGCTTTAACAGGTTCTGTGTACACCTCTTCTAGGTTTATCGGGAATCGTAGTGTATTGGGTGTGATGTCAAGACGGAAGTATCACTTCAGACATATGGAGATGATGATCGCGCAGGATACAGAACTAGTACTCTATAATGGTTGCAACCATCGGGATAATATGACAAGGTCAGGATTATCCGATTCAAATAGACTAGTTGCTTGATGTCCGATATATGTATCGTACGGGGCAGACACATCTCCAGCCCCAGGCCTTACATGTGATCATCCGATACTGGATCAGTATACACTATACTACGGTATACTACGCCTGTTATAGATCTTATATTCCAATAAGAATATTTCTGGAGAATTGGGTAGGCATGGCGTTTTGCTAGAGGCTAACCTTGTCTTGTAAATCGGTAAAAACGTAGTACTTGGTACGTACGTGTTCGGATAATCTGACGGCCGTATTTACTGCCAACATATCCAGAGATCTCTTGGGTCGCTTCCCGAAGATTCACCAATGACGTATGATTCAAGCTCGATTAATCTTGGATTAATTACGGAGAGACTTTATCTTGGATAAAGTACTATACATAGAGAGAGAACGATTAATTTGGAATTAATCGTAAAATTATTATATTCGATATAATAATCGAAATTCGATTTCGACGCGAAATTAAAATTAGATTTTAATTCGGGCAAACGAGTTAATTTAGAATTAATTCGTTAGCGACGTAAATAATAATTTCGCTAGGCGCAATTATTTATTTAAATTCGATTTAATTAACGTCGCGACGAAAGTTCGGTATTTCGGAAATATCGAACCCGAACGCGTGAGTACGCGTGGGCCCACTTTCATTTGGGTTGTGTGGGGCCCACATGACACATGTCATTTTATGCATTATTTAATTGTTAATACATTGCATGGTGATAGTGTACAATACACTCAATGGTTTTGCATGGAGTTTGAGTGTTTGACACTCTAAGCCATTGCATGATTTGTGTCATAAGTTTATTATTAATTTAATAAATATTATGGCATAAATATAAATTTATTTTTGTAACAAAAATCATAACACTCTCTCATATTCTCTCATGACCGAAACTGTGAGCTCTCACAGCCCTCTCCACTTTTCTGTTTTTGTTGTAAAAACTTGAAGAATTTTTGTTTGTTTGGAACATAAAATCACACACAAGGCTAGCACCATCAAGGGATCATACAAAGGTGTTATGGGAAACTAATCTTAGAGCTTGGAAGGATCAAAAATTGCTTGGAGCTTCTCTTTTCTGTTTGGCCGAAACCCTCACTGCACAAAGGAGAAAATTTTTGTTTCATCAGCGCATCCGCATTCCGATCTTTGTGAGTATGATTCTGCCATACTTCAATATTGTTCATTCATTTATATGTTTTGTTTGCTCTTTTGATCTTGGGACATGGATTAGAATTTCCAACACTCAAGTCTAAGGACTAGTCATATAATCGATATATGAAAGTTCTCACAGACACATGGGATAAACACTCCATGTGAAAAATTTCGGCGGTCAGTTCGATGGACACGAGCAACTCATGCATCCATGTGAAACACCAAGCGGATGGATCTCCGCTAGTAGCCTATAAGATCGGCTACCCCACTTAAGGGCGGATCATATCATCATGCTAGTCTCTCTGCTTTGTGAACGCCCAGATTATTTAAAAAACTATGACCATGAATGTTTGAGAGTAATGATTCTCATAAGGCGTGGAAGTCATCATCTTATTACTCCAAGGGCTTTATTACAGTGTTTGATGATTCATATAATTTATGTAAGACACGTATAATAAAGATTTCTATTTTATTAATTAATGAAAATATTGCAAATACATATACATATAGCCCATCCACAAGTTGGGTATACGGCATATCCTTAACACCTGTCACCAAGGCAATAAGAGCCTAAGAGGTAAGGGTATTTAAGAGGGTTCGCTCCACCCTCCCTCTAGGGAATTTTCAATAGAGGAATCAATTTTACAGTTATTCACTTAAACTTGCTAAAATCCTCAATAATAATTTAAGTCTAAAATTTGTCTCCCATTGTAAAGTATAGACCCAAAGGGCTTAAACCATATTGGCAGGACTAGGCTTTTCCAGACTGACCAATACCAATTTGTCCCTAAATCATACTATTGACAATGGTTTGACTTTTCTGAATCATAAGATGCAGCGACCCTTAGGCGTGGTCTTATAACTTAGTGGCAAAGATTGGGTGTCCACAAGGACTAGCATAAGCTATGGCATGTTTGATTGCCCAACCCAATGATCAAGGAATTGTGATATATATCATAAATTGGTTGGGAACCTACCTAATTATCGTATTTTATAACGACCGGCCCTAGTCGGGGTAATGAAATGATGATAATGGGATCCTTGCCCACAAGCAATCCATCATATTGGGGTTGATGTGATTTGCTTAAAATTTTAAAACAATTGAGTGGGAGCAACTTCATAATATTAAAAGCCCATGTTATTATGAAACATTAATGAAAACATATTCCTAATCTTAACATTCTCTCTTAACAGGTGGGTTAAAATATTTAACAAACATTCAAATCGAAAATAGAGTATCACTTCGTTCCATCCTTGATGAGCATAAGCTCAAGGGGGACAATTACAATACTGGTTTAGAAACCTTAAAATTGTCTTACGACAAGAAAAGATTTTCTATGTTCTTGAAAGACTATTTCCCCCTGAACCCGCAGAATATGCTGACCAAAATACATTTGATGCTTGGAATAAACACGTCGATGATGATGAGCAAGCAGTTTGCATAATACTTGGCTCTATTTGGGACAAACTTCAGAAAACTCATGAAGATATGGATGCTCAAACCATCATCTTTCACTTGAAGGAGTTGTCTGCAACTTCCGTTCATACCGTGAGATTCCAAGTGTCAAGTGTCTTATTCCAAACAAGGTATAAGGAAGGATCTGTTAGTGGACATGTGCTTAAGATGATTGGCCACATTGAAAAATTGGCTAACCTCGGGTTCATCATGGATCATGAGATAGGTCACGATCTAATTCTTCAGTCCTTACCAAAAGACTTCTCTAACTTTATTATGCAGTTTCATTTGTCTGATAAAGAAGCTACTTTAGCAGAATTGCACAATCTGATAAAGAAAGCAGAGAATGACTTGAAACCAGAGCTTAAGACCTACGTCATGCTTACGGGTACGGACCTGAAGCCACGAGGCCCAAAGAAAAATAAGGGCAATGCCAAGGCTCTAGATCACCTAAAGCCCAATGGTAAGGTGGAGAAGAAAAAAGGAAATGGGAAATGTTTCTTTTGTGGAAAGAAGGGTCAGTGGAAGAAAGATTTCAGATCCTTGAAAGCCAAGGAAACTAGGAAAGCCCAAGAGGCCAAGAAGCCCAATGCTTCAGGTATGTTGTATATGATTGAACTATATTCTCAAAACTCTGAAACCTTCTACTTGGGTGCTTGACACCAGTTGTGGGACTCACTTGTGTAACAATGTGCAGGGCCTGAGAAATAGTAGGAGACTCCGTCATGGGGAGGTTGACTTACGCATGGGTAATGGAGCAAAACTGGCTGCATTGTGTGTGGGGACTTATTCATTAGTTTTGCTGAATAGTTTAGTTTTAGACTTAGAAGATTGTGTTTATGTACCTTCTCTAGTAAAGAACATCATTTCAATTTCTTCTTTATGTAATAAAGGTTTTTCATGCCTAATAAGTTGTAATGAATGTTCTATTTATTTCAATGAAATAAAATATGGAGATGGTATTTTGAATAATGGTATCTATGTCTTACAAACTAACAAAGAATGATCAACCTCTAATATATACAACGTTAACTCGAATAATCTCAATGAATCACTTCTCACAGTCGCTTAGGTCATATCAATAAAACAAGATTAACTAAGCTACATAAGGATGGGTAATTCAGACCCTTCAAATATGAACCTTATGGAACTTGTGAGTCTTGTTTACTTGGTAAAATGACCAAATTACCCTTCAAATGTAAATGACAGCGTGCAACGGAGACATTAGAACTCATACAGTCTGATGTATGCGGACCAATGTCAGTCACCGCTAGAGGTGGATTCTCCTACTTCATTACCTTTATTGATGATCACTCACGATATGGGTATGTGTACCTTATGCGGTACAAATCTGAAGCCTTTCAGAAATTCAAAGTCTTCAAAGTTGAAGTAGAAAACCAGCTTAATAAAAGTATTAAGTCACTAAGGTCTGATCGAGGTGGTGAATATTTAAGCGATGAATTTCAGGATTACTTGAGAGAAAATGGCATTGTTTCCCAATGGACTCCTCCGGGAACTCCACAGCATAATGAGGTCTCAAAAAGGAGAAATCAGACATTATTAGATATTGTCCGATCAATTATGTCAGGCACGGATCTACCTCTTTCATTTTGGGGTCTTGCTTTAGAAACTGCAACACTACTACTAAACCAAGTTCCTTCCAAGACTGTTAGTCAAACATTATATGAGTTATGGTCTGGGAAACATCCTAGTCTTAGTTATCTAAAAGTTTGGGGATGTGACGCATATGTTAAGCTCACACAAACTAACAAATTGGATGATAGGGCAGTTAAATGTAAGGATGTAGGATATGCCTTGAACTCAAGAGCATACGTGTTCTATGTCCCAAATTAACAAAGAAAATTTGTCTCACGAAATGCTAAATTTCTAGAGAATGAATTCCTTCTCAAGAAATATAGTGGGAGTAGACTTGACCTCGATGAGGTACGAGAAGAACAAACTAACATAGAACTAAGCCCCAGTCCCCTCAAAAGGGCAGCGACGGAATAACCACATGGTTATGAACTTAGAAGGTCTGGTAGGGAAAGATATAAGCCTGAAAGATTTGGTTTCCATATTGATAAGGAACATGATCAGGTCATTGATAATGATGATCTCACCAGTTATGACGAAGCAATACGTGACATTGATTCAGTCAAGTGGCTTGAGGCCATAAAATTCGAAATATACTCTATGTAGCAGAATCAAATCTGGAACTTGATGGATGCACCTGAAGGGAAAAAACCCATAGGCTGCAAGTGGATTTACAAGTGTAAAACTGATGAAGAAGGCAACATCCAAACGTATAAGGCTAGGTTGGTGGCGAAAGGTTATAGATAAATCCAAGGAATTGATTATGACGAAACCTTCTTGTCTGTTGCAATGATAAAGTCCATTAGAATTTTACTGGCACTAACTGCACACTTTGATTATGAGATTTGGCAGATGGATGTCAAAACAACTTTCCTTAATGGGAACCTCGTAGAGGAAGTCTATATGACACAACCTGAGGGGTTTGCATCTATGGATGTTCATAATAAAGTATGCAAGATTAAACGATCCATTTATAGACTCAAGCAAGCCCCCAGAAGTTGGAATATATGATTTGATGAGACAATCAAAGAATTAGACTTCATCAAAAATGTAGACGAGCCTTGTGTTTACATGAAAAGTAGTGGGAATGCTGTTGTATTTCTTGTATTATATGTGTTAGACAGTAATGACCCATAACGTCACTATTTTGTAAATGATATTGTATTATTGTACAAAATTAACTATGTAGTAATGAAATTGCCTTTTACCGTTTTGTAATTTATTTACTTTGATATATAAATGGTAAAAGTCCCTATGATTAATTCCGGATTGAGATGATATGAGACAGTATCAATCCATAAAGGTTTAATCATTAAATATCCCTAGTCGTAGTATTATCGAGATTGGACATCGATAATGCGGAATAGACTAGTACTGCACTTGTGCGTGTTGTGAGGGCACAACAGCATAGTTCTCATATATTTGAGTATTGGATACTTATGCAAGTGCGGTAGGAGGTTGTGTTTTACCGATGGTACGGAAAACAGCTTCGCTCTGGATAGACCCCGCGGAATCCCATTGGTAGTATGTCTGCGTGTCTATGGGAGTCCGCTTCAGGGTAGGTGCATATGGTCTTAACCTGAGACTTGCATCGCTAGTACTTGCGACAATCGGGGTAGACTTTAGTTTTGGTCGTCCAGGGCTTTAACAGGTTCTGTGTACACCTCTTCTAGGTTTATCGGGAATCGTAGTGTATTGGGTGTGATGTCAAGACGGAAGTATCACTTCAGACATATGGAGATGATGATCGCGCAGGATACAGAACTAGTACTCTATAATGGTTGCAACCATCGGGATAATATGACAAGGTCAGGATTATCCGATTCAAAGAGACTAGTTGCTTGATGTCCGATATATGTATCGTACGGGGCAGACACATCTCCAGCCCCAGGCCTTACATGTGATCATCCGATACTGGATCAGTATACACTATACTACGGTATACTACGCCTGTTATAGATCTTATATTCCAATAAGAATATTTCTGGAGAATTGGGTAGGCATGGCGTTTTGCTAGAGGCTAACCTTGTCTTGTAAATCGGTAAAAACGTAGTACTTGGTACGTACGTGTTCGGATAATCTGACGGCCGTATTTACTGCCAACATATCCAGAGATCTCTTGGGTCGCTTCCCGAAGATTCACCAATGACGTATGATTCAAACTCGATTAATCTTGGATTAATTACGGAGAGACTTTATCTTGGATAAAGTACTATACATAGAGAGAGAACGATTAATTTGGAATTAATCGTAAAATTATTATATTCGATATAATAATCGAAATTCGATTTCGACGCGAAATTAAAATTAGATTTTAATTCGGGCAAACGAGTTAATTTAGAATTAATTCATTAGCGACGTAAATAATAATTTCGCTAGGCACAATTATTTATTTAAATTCGATTTAATTAACGTCGCGACGAAAGTTCGGTATTTCGGAAATATCGAACCCGAACGCGTGAGTACGCGTGGGCCCACTTTCATTTGGGTTGTGTGGGGCCCACAT
The DNA here is from genome assembly GCA_019454045.1 of Zanthoxylum bungeanum. Taxonomy (NCBI): domain Eukaryota; kingdom Viridiplantae; phylum Streptophyta; class Magnoliopsida; order Sapindales; family Rutaceae; genus Zanthoxylum; species Zanthoxylum bungeanum. The sequence continues at coordinate 104,139 of SKCR01029777.1, forward strand.
GACACATGTCATTTTATGCATTATTTAATTGTTAATACATTGCATGGTGATAGTGTACAATACACTCAATGGTTTTGCATGGAGTTTGAGTGTTTGACACTCTAAGCCATTGCATGATTTGTGTCATAAGTTTATTATTAATTTAATAAATATTATGGCATAAATATAAATTGATTTTTGTAACAAAAACCATAACACTCTTCCTCTCCCTCTCATGACCGAAACTTCACTGCAGTTTTGGATCTCCATTTTTCTTCCATTTTCTTAAGAACTTTGTGAAAAAAGTGTATAAGTTTAGAACTTTAATACACATCTTTGGCTAGCACCATCAAGGGATCATACAAAGGTGTTATGGGAAACTAATCTTTGAGCTTGGAGTGATCAACAAAGCTTGGAGCTTCTTTTTCTTACCTTGGCCGAATCATCCAAAGGACAAAGGAGGTGGTTTTATTTCATCAACGCATCCGCAATCCGATCTTTGTGAGTATGATTCTGCCATACTTCATTATTGTTCATTCATTTATATATATTTGTTTGCTCTTTTGATCTTGGGACATGGATTAGAATTTCCAACAATGGTATCATTGAGCTTAAAGCATGAAAATATATTAGGGTAATATTTGGGCAAAATTGATTGAAGCATGATTTGATGATTTTGATTGATTAAGTATGCTTAAATGTATGTTACATTATGTTATACATTATCAATTTCATGAAAAATAAATTGGATTAATTTTTCCCCTCTTGGAGAGGCTTGGCCGAATACTACCTAGACCATGGAGATGATGATTTGTTGTTTATAAGATCATTGGATGACTTTAAACGAACATAAAATGACGATTTGTGATTCGATTGGATTGAAAACGAAATCGGTAATTTTTCATCACCTTGCCGAATGCATGGAAGAAGATTAGGGACTTGATTTTTTGATTAAATAATATTGGACATGTATTTAAGATAAAAATATGATTAATGGATTAATTTGATATTTTGGAAATATTGATTTAAAGGATTAATCATGACATTACACTTTAATTAATTAAGTTATAAAATTTGGAATTTTAAAATTTGATTAATTGGGCTTAATTTTGAATTGGGCCTAAAACTATTATATTTGGACATAATGGGCTTGGTTGGACCAAGTAGGTTTGGGCAAATTGGATTGGATCCAAAAATGGGCCTAAATCACTCCATTAAGTCCAAATGTAATAAATGGGCTTTTATGTTTAATTGGGCCTTATGGGCTTGATATTGATTTTTATGGCAAATGAGGGTGATTCCTTATTGGGCTTGGAAATTGGGTTTGACCCACATTGACCAAGGCCCAAGCCTAATGAAATCAATTGAAAGCCCATCGGACTTTAATTAAACGGACATTGGATGTTGATTGGGCTTTGAGACCCGATAGAATTAGATTTGGAATCTAAGTCATAAAAGCACAATAAAAGTGTAAATATTAATTTGGAATTAAATATAAGGATTAGTATTGAATACGACTTAAATTGGATTTGACGAGTAGTTCGATATAATTCGTGAATTCATACTATAAGTATTTATTCTCAAATTGAGTTGGACTCGCGCAAATGCAAACAATTGTTTGAACATTGTATTGTCACCTAATTAAAGACTAATTAATTGGATTTGATTGGTTGTATAACATGCCTTGAATGAATGAATGTGGATGTAATGTATGAATAGTGTATATCGGATGGATATTAGAAGGGAAGGGTAATTTTAGAAATTATTGTAATTTAGAATTTATAAATTGGACCTGCGTGTCCAGCCTTTCTCTTATTGTCTCTTTGTATTCTCTTCTCACCTAATTCCCCTCAATGTAAATGAGGTTTCTCTTATTGTATTATGTAATTGGGTAAGAGTAGAATAGTTCTAGCGGGGAGAGGAAAGGGAGTGATTTGTTCTAGGAACAAGTTGTTGTTCATATCCATCCGTATATCGCTATTACTTTACTTTACGCGCTTTATGATGTTTTAGAAGCATGCTTAAGGGTGTATGATGATGAAACCTAACAAAGATAAATTAATTGGTTGCCAATTACACGAAAATCCCTCAAACAATATTAAGCGATTTTCCTTCCGTTGAGTGATTCTTTCTCAAGATCCGAAATTGGCATTGGTTTGTTGGCCAAAGTCAAGACCTTTGTCAATTGAGGATGTGTTTGAATCATGAGAGTTTTGTTCCATATCGGTGTCTTGTCCAAGTTGTGATTTGTTGGCCAAAGTCAAGATCACTTCTTGTCCATCGACATTGATTACGAAACTTTCCATGTCAATGGGTCCCGCTTAACTGGAATCATTAAGTTTGTTGTGCCAAAGCCAAGACTTAGTTGATTCAGAGGAAATGGTTAGGAAAATGTATTGGATACATTGACATATGTATTAGGTATATATGTTTCGGACTTGGATGTCCACCTACCGGATCTAGGAATTGGATGGGATCCAATTGATCTTCGAGATCTACCTAGTTAAATATCATACAACTTGTTGGCCAAAGTCAAGGTTGTGTGTTATTTAACGGGATCCTAGCCCACTAGGAAATTGGATTTCCCGAGTACTCGACAGAGGGTTAGAGACTTGTAGAAAACAGTGGGAGGCTAGTATTGAATTTGCAATTTCATTCAGATACTTAGCTTTACGCGCTTACAAAATTTATTTCGTCAATATTTTAACATTAGTTGGACTAATAAAATGTTATTTTTCTTGTAACAGTTTGACTGTACCCATATATCGTTAACTAGATAGTTGGACTATCGTAGTTAAGATGGCAAACAAAGGAAATGTCCGAGACATAATCATGGGTGATAATGTATTTAAGGGCACAAACTTTGTTGACTGGGAAATGAACCTGAGGATAGTCCTTGGGGCAGAGAGGCTGTTGTACACCATACAGAGACCTCTCGGGCCGAGGCCCACTGAGCCACTTGAGCTGGAGTTATGGAGAACTCATAGCGATGATTGTGATACAACTCAGTCGATCATGCTTGCTTCCATGACTCAACACTTTCGTCGCCAGAATAGGGACTTGGATCCTTATAATATGATGGCTAGACTAAAGGATCTTCACCGCACTAATAAGCGGATGGAGAGGTATGAGTTGGTGAAGAAACTCTTTCGCTCCTGTATGACTGATGGCGCTTCAGTTGAGGCCCACGGGACTCAAATGATAGCTGACATTGATGAGCTGGCCAAGATGGGAATAGTCTTGGAGGCTGAGCTGACTGTAGACATGCTTTTACAGTCACTTCCCGATACTTGGAAGCAGATTATCATCAACTACAAGTTGATGAATACGGACGATACTCTTGGAGAGCTATTGTCCATTCTTAAGGAGTCAGAGAAAGAGCTTCTTAAAGGCAACAAGCGCGAGGCGCACTTTGCATCGACCTCTCAGACGTCAAGGGCTGGGCCCAAGGCAACTGGAGGGGTGAAAAAGAAGAAGCGTAAGAACAAGGGCAAGGCCAAGATGCCGATGGCTTCTGGGAAGCCGAGGAACAAGTCACAAGACATATGCCTTAACTGCGGCAAAAGAGGTCACTGGAAGCGTGACTGCCGCATGAACAAGGCGATCAGAAGGGAGATCAAGGCGGGCAAGGCACCGACCTCTGGTATGTTTGTTATTGAAATAAACATGGCTACTTCTAGTTTTAAAATTGGATTTTTGATTCTGGTTGTGGTTCTCATATATGTACTGATGTGCAGGATCTGCAGAACAACAGGACTCTGGCTTCAGGGGAGATTGATCTACGAGTTGGAAACGGAACTCCTGTTGCTGTTTTGGCCGTGGGCACTTTTGTATTAGAACTGCCCTCGGGGCATGTACTTAAACTAAATGAATGTTATTATGTACCTAGTTTGACTAGGAATATTATATCTGTATCTTTGTTAACCCGAAATGGGTACACTTTTGTATTTAGAAACACTGGGTGTTATTTATATAAAAATGATGCAGAAATATGCACTGCAGTTGCAAATAATGGTCTTTATATTTTGAATATAAATGAATCTCCTACATATAAATTAACAAACAAAAGGCTTAAAAAGAGTGATCCAAATGATGAAACTTATATGTGGCATTGTCGTCTGGGACACATTAACAAGACTCGCATATCCACACTTTCGAAGAGTGGGTACTTGGACGGATTTGATCCAAATTCATATGACGTCTGCGAATCTTGCTTATTAGGCAAAATGCCTAAATCACCTTTTAGCGGTAAAGGTGAACGTGCCACTGAACTGTTAGCCCTCGTTCATAGTGACGTTTGTGGGCCCATGTCTAGCCAGGCTAGAGGTGGATATCGATACTTCGTAACCTTTACCGATGATGCATCACGTTACGGTTATGTGTATCTAATGACGCACAAGTCGGAAACTTTTGAGAAATTCAAAGAGTTTCGACACGAAGTTGAAAAACAAACAGGCAAGAGTATTAAGACATTACGGTCGGACCGTGGTGGCGAATACTTAAGTAATGAGTTTCAAGATTACCTGAAAGAATATGGTATTCTTTCACAGTGGACTCCTCCTGGAACACCACAATTAAATGGTGTGTCCGAACGGAGAAACCGTACCTTATTGGACATGGTAAGGTCGATGATGAGTCGCACTGAGCTGCCAATTTCCTTCTGGGGATATGCATTAAACAGTGCAATTCTTATTTTGAATAAGGTTCCGTCAAAGTCTGTTGAACAGACACCATATGAGATATGGACAGGTAAGAAACCGGGTTTCTCATTCCTGAAGATTTGGGGTTGCTGGGCATACGTTAAACGTTTGGAAGGTACCAAACTTGAACCCAAATCAGATAAATGCCTATTCGTTGGATATCCTAGGGAAAACAAAGGATATTACTTCTATCACCCACAAGAGAACAAAGTATTTGTTGCTCTACATGCGGTTTTCCTTGAGAGGGAATTCCTAAATGCAGTGTTTAGTGGGAAGAAAGTAGAACTCGATGAAAGTCGTAGTGATACTGTTCTTGGCAATGAATTATCAACGGAACATGAACAATCCATCTGGGATGAGACTGAACCACAATCTTCAAATACACAAGGACCGCGTAGGTCGGAGAGAGTCAGGGTAATACCTGAGAGGTATGGATTCCTGATCTCACCTCATGTAGATATTAATCTTATTGAGGATAATGAACCAGCTACGTATGAGGAAGTGATACAAGGTATCGAATCCGCTTTATGGCAAGAAGCCATGAAGGCCGAAATGGATTCCATGTATACCAACCAAGTTTGGACACTAGTTGATGCACCAGAAGGCGTAAAGCCTATTGGATGCAAATGGGTCTTCAAGAAGAAGACTGACATGGATGGCAACGTACAAACGTACAAAGCTAGGCTTGTAGCGAAGGGATATCGTCAACGACTTGGAGTTGATTATGACGAAACCTTCTCACCCGTTGCCATGATTAAATCCATTCGGATAATGCTTGCAATAGCTGCATATTACGATTATGAAATATGGCAGATGGACGTTAAAACCGCTTTCCTTAACGGAAACCTTTCGGAGGATGTTTATATGCAATAGTCTGACGGTTTTATCGCACCTAGACTTGCAAACAAGGTTTGTAAGTTAAATCGGTCCATTTATGGACTGAAGCAAGCATCGCGGTCGTGGAACCAGCGTTTTGATGAGATCATAAAAGAATATGATTTCATTCAAAACGAAGATGATCCTTGTGTATATAAGAAGGTTAGTGGGAGTGCACTGACTTTTATTGTCCTTTATGTCGACGATGTATTGCTTATCGGAAATGACATTCCCATGTTAACGTCGGTGAAAGCTTGGCTTTCATTGAAATTCTCCATGAAAGATCTGGGAGAGGCAGCTTTTATTCTAGGAATAAAGATCTACCGGGATAGATCTAGAAAGCTACTTGGACTCTCCCAGAGTACATATATTGATAAAGTGTTGAAGAGATTCAACATGGATCAGTCCAAGAGGGGACTGTTACCAATATCACATGGCATCTATATATCTAGGGACATGTGTCCTAAAACACAAGATGAGAGAGACAACATGAGTCGGACTCCGTTCGCCTCGGCAGTCGGATCGATCATGTATGCCATGATATGTACACACGACCTGATGTGTCCCATGCTTTGAGCATGTGCAGTCGATATCAGGCCGATCCAGGTAAAGATCACTGGATGGCGGTTAAGAGTATCCTTAAGTATCTTAACCGAACTAAGGATGCTTTCTTAATCTATGGAGATGGAGAACTTGAGGTATCTGGGTATACCGATGCAAGTTTCCAAACCGACAGAGACGACTTTAAGTCGCAATCTGGGTACATATTTTGTTTGAATAACGGAGCAGTGAGCTGGAAATCTTCCAAGCAAGATACTGTTGCCGATTCAACAACTGAAGCGGAGTACATTGCAGCAGCTGAAGCAGCAAAAGAGGCAGTTTGGATCCGTAAATTCCTAATTGGATTAGGTGTAGTTCCGTTAGCAGCTGAGCCCGTTCCATTGTATTGTGACAATAACGGGGCTATAGCACAGGCTAAGGAACCAAGGTCTCATCAACGATCCAAACATGTTCTTCGACGATTCCATCTGATTCGAGAGATCATACATCGTGGCGATGTGAAGATCGAAAAGATCGCATCAGAGGATAATATTGCATATCCGCTAACGAAGGCTATTCCTCGGGAAAAGTTTGAGCGACATGTACATAGTTCAGGTATTAGATGCTTGAGTGACTGGCTATAGGCCAAGTGGGAGATTGTTAGACAGTAATGACCCATAGCGTCACTATTTTGTAAATGATATTGTATTATTGTACAAAATTAACTATGTAGTAATGAAATTGCCTTTTACCGTTTTGTAATTTATTTACTTTGATATATAAATGGTAAAAGTCCCTATGATTAATTCCGGATTGAGATGATATGAGACAGTATCAATCCATAAAGGTTTAATCATTAAATATCCCTAGTCGTAGTATTATCGAGATTGGACATCGATAATGCGGAATAGACTAGTACTGCACTTGTGCGTGTTGTGAGGGCACAACAGCATAGTTCTCATATATTTGAGTATTGGATACTTATGCAAGTGCGGTAGGAGGTTGTGTTTTACCGATGGTACGGAAAACAGCTTCGCTCTGGATAGACCCCGCGGAATCCCATTGGTAGTATGTCTGCGTGTCTATGGGAGTCCGCTTCAGGGTAGGTGCATATGGTCTTAACCTGAGACTTGCATCGCTAGTACTTGCGACAATCGGTAGACTTTAGTTTTGGTCGTCCAGGGCTTTAACAGGTTCTGTGTACACCTCTTCTAGGTTTATCGGGAATCGTAGTGTATTGGGTGTGATGTCAAGACGGAAGTATCACTTCAGACATATGGAGATGATGATCGCGCAGGATACAGAACTAGTACTCTATAATGGTTGCAACCATCGGGATAATATGACAAGGTCAGGATTATCCGATTCAAAGAGACTAGTTGCTTGATGTCCGATATATGTATCGTACGGGGCAGACACATCTCCAGCCCCAGGCCTTACATGTGATCATCCGATACTGGATCAGTATACACTATACTACGGTATACTACGCCTGTTATAGATCTTATATTCCAATAAGAATATTTCTGGAGAATTGGGTAGGCATGGCGTTTTGCTAGAGGCTAACCTTGTCTTGTAAATCGGTAAAAACGTAGTACTTGGTACGTACGTGTTCGGATAATCTGACGGCCGTATTTACTGCCAACATATCCAGAGATCTCTTGGGTCGCTTCCCGAAGATTCACCAATGACGTATGATTCAAACTCGATTAATCTTGGATTAATTACGGAGAGACTTTATCTTGGATAAATTACTATACATAGAGAGAGAACGATTAATTTGGAATTAATCGTAAAATTATTATATTCGATATAATAATCGAAATTCGATTTTGACGCGAAATTAAAATTAGATTTTAATTCGGGCAAACGAGTTAATTTAGAATTAATTCGTTAGCGACGTAAATAATAATTTCGCTAGGCGCAATTATTTATTTAAATTCGATTTAATTAACGTCGCGACGAAAGTTCGGTATTTCGGAAATATCGAACCCGAACGCGTGAGTACGCGTGGGCCTACTTTCATTTGGGTTGTGTGGGGCCCACATGACACATGTCATTTTATGCATTATTTAATTGTTAATACATTGCATGGTGATAGTGTACAATACACTCAATGGTTTTGCATGGAGTTTGAGTGTTTGACACTCTAAGCCATTGCATGATTTGTGTCATAAGTTTATTATTAATTTAATAAATATTATGGCATAAATATAAATTGATTTTTGTAACAAAAATCATAACACTCTTCCTCTCCCTCTCATGACCGAAACTTCACTGCAGTTTTGGATCTCCATTTTTCTTCCATTTTCTTAAGAACTTTGTGAAGAAAGTGTATAAGTTTAGAACTTTAATACACATCTTTGGCTAGCACCATCAAGGGATCATACAAAGGTGTTATAGGAAACTAATCTTTGAGCTTGGAGTGATCAACAAAGCTTGGAGCTTCTTTTTCTTACCTTGGCCGAATCATCCAAAGCACAAAGGAGTTGGTTTTATTTCATCAACGCATCCGCAATCCGATCTTTGTGAGTATGATTCCGCCATACTTCATTATTGTTCATTCATTTATATATATTTGTTTGCTCTTTTGATCTTGGGACATGGATTAGAATTTCCAACAATATGTGGATGACATATTAATCATCGGGAATGATATTCCTATGATGAAAGCCACCAAGCAATCGTTATCTCAGAATTTCTCCATGAATGATTTGGGAGAAGCAGCCTACATCCTCGACATTAAGATCTACCGTAATAGATCTAAGGGGTTGTTAGGACTTTCTCAATCTACGTACATAGATAAAGTTTTGAAAAAATTCAAAATGGAAGATTCTAAAAGAGGTAATTTATCTACTTGTCATGGAATTAAATTATCTAAGGATCAATGTCCACATACTCCTTCATATAGAGAGCGTATGAGTAAGATCCCTTATGCTTCAGCAATAGGATCGATCATGTATGCCATGCTATGTACAAGACCTGATGTCTCTTATGCTCTTAGCATAACGAGCAGGTATCAAGAAAATCCTGGTGAGCAACACTGGGCAGCTGTCAAAACAATCCTCAAGTATCTGAGAAGAACTAAGGATGTGTTTTTAACATAAGGAGATTGTTCTGAGATGAAAGTCATTGGTTACTGTGATGCGAGCTTTCAGACCGATAGGGATGACAGCAGATCGCAAACAGGATATCTGTTTACTTTGAATGGTGGAGCTGTCAGTTAGAAAAGCTTAAAGCAGTCGACTATAGGGGACTCCACCACTGAAGCCGAGTATATTACAGCATCTGAGGCAGCTAAAGAAGCAGTCTGGATAAAGAAGTTCTTCACGGAGTTGGAAGTGCTTCCCGCGATAAAGAATGGTGTCACAATGTATTGTGACAACATGGGCGCCATTGCTCAATCAAAGGAACCAAGGTCACACCAGAAATCCAAGCTTGTACTCAGGCGATTTCATCTTATCAGGGAGATTGTTGAGAGAAAATAAGTTATTATAGAGAAAATACCCACAGAAGATAATCTTGCAGATTCTCTAACTAAAGGGCTGACTCAACAAAAGCATGATAGGCACAACCAAGAGTATGGTGTCCAGATTCATACTAGTTGGCTATAGTGTAAGTGGGAGATTGTTAGGGATATGCCCTATACCCAACTTGTGGATGGGCTATATGTACATGTATTAGTAATATTTTCATTAATTATTAAAATGGAAATCTTTATTATACGTGTCTTACATAACTTATATGAATCATCAAACACTGTAATAAAGCCCTTGGAGTAATAAGATTATGGCTTCCACGCCTTATGAGAATCATTACTCTTAAATGTTCCTAGTCATAGTTTTGTGAATAATCTGGGTGTTCACAAAGTGGAGAGACTAGCATGATGATATGATTAGCCCTTAAGTGGGGTAGCTGATCTCATAGGCTACTACCGGAGATCTATCCACTTGGTATATCACATGGATGCATGAGTTGCTCATGTCCATCGAACTAACCGCTGAAAGTTTTCTCATGGAGTGTTTATCCCATATGTTTGTGAGAACTTTCATGTATGACTAGTCCTTAGACTTGAGGTCTTTACAATCTTATGTATGGATCACATAACTTTGACATTCTCCTTCGCCAGTTCAAAAGATCTGGTCATGATGGTATGATTGGGTCATTTTTTGAAACACATGAAGTTTGTAAAGATACAACAGAGAATCGCCACTCTCTCGGATAATATTTTCTTATAAGAGTAGTATTCCAGTTCGCGGGTTGATATGTGTGTTCAGTGCTTGAGATTGTGGCCGCAGCGGAAGAATCATGTGAGATTCTTGGGTTAGAATGATTAATGACACTATCAATACCATACCTTTGACTATATGGGTAGACATTTTTCATACCCTAGGTCAAACGGTGGGGATACAGTGAGGCGAGGGACCGTATCATATGTAAATCACATACATAATGGGTATACATCTTTCCTTCTCATTTGGGGGCCTTGGCATGTTGCTAGATGTCAACCTTGGTCATTGAAATCGAACGACCATCTGATCGGAGGATAATTTATGTTCGATTAAATTATCATGATTCATTTCATGTCCAACTTGAGGGGAACCCAATAGGTCACACACAATAAAGTTGAAATCAATGGTTAACAGTGCACAATACAAATTTAACAACATATATGATTGCTGTAGGAATTGTTCATAATTGGTTCAATGTGTTTAATTATTGAACAGATCATTTATGAGGTTCCAAAGTGGCTTAGGGATTGGTCAATGACGATAGGGGCACTTTGGGAATTGGAAAAATGAATAAGAAAAAAAAACGTGAATAGTAATTTTTTTTTTTTTTGAATTCCAATTCGGCCCAAACTCTTATTACGGTTTTATAATCTCATTAAACCACTATATTAAGTTCCAATGGCTAAGATTAAATTAGCATTTATCCCACATCAAATTCTTAATTAATTTTGTTGTCTTTGGAGCACCTATATAAACCCAAAGAATTCCTTACAAATTTTTACACCAAAACCTTTCATATCTTGGGTTTATATAGGTGAGCAACTCTAAAGTTTAAAAGTAAGCCACTGATTTTGAGGATCCTTAAGTCTAATTGACTAGAGGAATCTCAAGTTAAAGGTTTTGAGGTATTTTCCTAGGCTAGCACCAAGGGCAAAATACATGTGCACTCAAGGCGTAGTCTTGCCAATGAGTTTTGGCTTTGGTGTGTGCACCTTTGGAGGCCACACACTTGGGTGGCTCTTTGGAACGTGGAAGAGCTTGCTGAGTTTGAGAAAAGCTTGTAGATTAGAGGGAGGACTGGAGGAGTCTTCGGTTCAAGTAAGTCTTTTTCTTTCTTTATTTTAATTAGAGTTCTTATGATAGTTAGCATGTTTAGGTTTATGTTCTTTGCATGTTTTATGAGTTTTTATGATTAGAATATATAGTAACATGGCTAGGCTTGTAGAATAATCAAAACAAATGGGTCTTGGGCAAAGGGTTAGCGGTATCATAATTTTTTTAATTTTCCACTGCGCACTCGCGGTCGGTTCCCAACACTCACTTGGTCGCACAAACCCTGGAGTGGGGAGACCTAGTTGTGAGCAACCCTTCACCGGCGAGAGCCTTTATCCATACCCTTATAAGCCCACATATGAACCATAGTTATATGTCCTATAGAAGCTACCTCTATGCTTGTGTTTGGGACAATTATCATTTGGATCCATTTCGTCATCTCGTCATAGGATACGAACTTGTTGGGCCACTTAAAATATGACGAGTTTGTATCTTATGATGATTGGGCCAAAAGTTTTCAAAATGACGATGGGCCACCTTGCATTTCGGCCCCCTATCATTTGAAGTTGTTTAGGCACCCTATCGAAAAAGTGTAAACATGTTGGGCCTTTTCAACTGGGACAAGTTTTCACCTCGCGATAATCCGATTAAACGCTTTAAAATGATAACGGGCCAACTTGTATGAAAACCTTGATGGGCTTAGAAAGTCCAAACATGATCCGAATATGCCAAAAGCATGAGTTCGATATCCGCACTGGCTTTCATCCAGGAGGGATACGCCTTGTCATGGCATATTTGTATACTTTTGGATATCGCCAAGTCCATCCCCACAACCTTGATTATCGAAGGCCCAATTCATCGTTTCTAGACAATGGCACGATCACCATAATAGGCTTAGTCAACATTGTAAATTGGCATTCTTTGTCTTTTTACCGATGGAAAGGGACTAAGGTAGCCAAGGTTCACCCATGTAGCGTAGGAGAGAATGATTTTGTGTACCCCACATTGGTGCATAAAATAAGCCATACCTAGGACAGAAATGGACTTACCACGAGTGTGGGAGGAATAAGGTCTGAAGGATATATGATGTTTTAATAACCATATGTTTATCATACATCGCATGCATATACGCATCATGCTAACTCCTTTGTCTTAACAGCCATCATAGATATTTGTTGGGTTAAAGAAGAATGAAGGCTTGTCAAGAAGAGGTTAGCAAACATAAATGCGTCAGAGAGTGAAGATTCCCACATGAATCAATTGGAGACCAACATCACCACAATTACTGAGAAAATACAAGCTTTGGCCAACGCTGTGGCCAATCTGACAGTACCCCGCACAGTGGGAACAGAAACGAAAGAGAATGGAAGGCGTGAGGATCCCCCGAATAGGGTGAGTGAATAAATCCTTTTTTTTTATGATGACATGGCTGAGTATACTGCGAGAAGGATAGCCGGGCCTTATGAAGAGTTATAGAAACTCAGAGAACAAGTGGAGTCTGTTACCCGCAAGATGAAGGGAAAACATGAGGGTCTGTTAGACTATGATGCAATGTCTTTCGAAGAACAGCTGCCTCCCCAGTTTAAGATGTCTAACATGGCCAAGTTCAATGGAAACAGAGATCCAAGGGTTCATCTTCGAAAATATTTTTCAGTGATGAGTTCAGTGGGTTTGTCGAAGCGTCAGATGCAGAAGATCTTCGGGATGTCACTGGAAGGGGTGCCCGTAGTATGTTATCATGGCCTGGAGAGAAAGGCTAGGGATGAATTGAGGGCATTAGCAGAGGCCTTTCTGAACTAATATGTCACGAACCTGGAGATAGACTTGTCGCTCCGTGACCTAGAAAATACCAAACAGAATCTAGATGAGAGGTTCAAAGATTATGTGGATCGTTGGAGAGGGCAGCTCTTGAAGATGCAAACACGGCCCTCAGAGAAAGACCAGATTAAGATGATCATTAAGGGCACCAAGCCCTCCATTTATAACAAGCTGAGAAGGATGACCTCCATAATTAGTGACTTTCGAAGGTTAAGAGAAACTGTCATGGATATCGAGGAAGAGGAAGCCAAAAACAGAAAGTTTTATAGCCATAATAGAAAGACCATTGGGGGCCTTCGGAGACCAAGCCTACTCCTGCTGAGGTCGCTGCCATCAGAAACAGGTGATTCTCCAATATTGGTAGACCTTTGTCAAAGGTGTTTGAAAAGCTGAAGAGGCAATGACTCCTAAAACCTTTAGAACCTAGACCAATTCCAAACCCTGTGACACACTACTTCGACCCAAACCTATACTGTCACTTCCATCAGCAGAAAGGCCACGAAATTGACAAATGTACCCGCCTTAGGCATGAGATCCAAAGCCTCATTGACACTCATAAGATACCCGACACGGAAAAAGAACAACCCAACACACAAAAACCCTCTACCCAATTACCACTATGTTCCACCACCCACCTATATGATCAACTCCGGCTTGCTCGAAAGCTTTGTCCTTCAAACTCTCAACCACCAAGCTTCTTGCATGGGGATATGGGATAGTAGTAGTGAAGATGAAACAGAATAGGGGAAATATTTTTAGGAAAACTTCTCGAGCAGTGACGAAGAGGAAGTAAAGGGGATGACTCGCAGTGGACATTTTTACAGTGATGTAACGGAGAAAGGTAAAGAAATGCTAACAGAAGGCCGAGAGGTGACGGATAATATAGATAACACCAAAGGGGATACTGTGTTGCGTCAATTGAAGAAGACATAGGCACAAGTGAGCATATGGGAGTTATTATGCGCCTCTCAAGAGCACAGACGTGCCATGGTAGAAGCTCTGAGCAAGATAATGGTACCTGAAGATGCAAACCCAACAATGTTCATAGGGTCGGTACAGAAAGAGGGTAGGCAGGTGATAACATTCTCTGAAGAATAACTTCTGATTGAGGGAAGGAATCACAACAAGCCGCTATTCATAAAAGCAGAAGTAAGAGGCAAGAAGACATCTTGTGTGATGGTGGATGATGGCTCATCTATCAATGTATCCCTTTGAAGATTCTGCCAAGGTTGGGTATGCGGACAACAGACTTAAGCCCCTCCAACATGACAATCAAAGCATATGACGACAGGAAACGGGGAGTCGAAGGTACTTTTGTCACAATAGTCAAAGTGGGCCCGATAGAAGATGAGGTGGAATTCACAGTGTTTGATATCCCAGCTCCATTTGCTCTGTTATTAGGGAGGCCATGGTTTAACAAACTTAGGGGTGTGCCATCCACTTTGCACCAGATTATTAAGTTCCCACGTGGAGGGGAATTCGTCACCATCAGGGCTGAAATAGATAATGATGTGGCTGCTTTAGACATACAGCGTCTCACAAGGTTCCAAGTGGCGGGAAACTTCGAAGAATGGGTGGACCCTAAAGTTGCTAGAATCATGGAAAAAATTAAATACGAGCCGGGCACAGGTTGGAATGCTAGAGGACCACTGCCAGATTTCAAGGGACAGACCAGTAAGAGAGGATTGGGATATAAATCCGATGAGAATGAGCCGAAAACCAAGGAAAAAGGGATGAAGCTGATGGAATACTTTATGAAAGCCACAAGATATCAAGGAGAACCTGAACCCGTAGAAGTCAATGTTATCATAGTACCGGGATTCAATATCTTTAAGGATGTGATGTGCAAAGAACCACATGCAGAGAATGAGGAAGATAAATGGGAAGAATAACTACTGCAATTGGAGAATCTGACGCTCGAGGAAAGCAAGAAGACAAGGCGGCAGATGACGAAGTTATTTATTTTCCTGATTTATTTGATTGTAATCCTACATTTATTAATAATAAAGACATTGATTTTGCTTACTTGTTCGAGTCTTTTCCGGTTAGTCTGCATCATAACATACATGACATGAGCATATTTGATATTAACTCAACAAAGACAAATGCATTTAATCTTGGTACATGTGAAAACCCCAAGGAAATTTTAATTGCAAGTGAGGTTACCTCTAATGAGCGGAAAGAACTAGAGAGAATATTAATAAAATATGCAAAGTATTCGCCTGGTCCTATGAAGACATGCTAGGAGTGGACATGAGTATTGCCCAACACATGATACCGACTAATCCGAACATGAGACCAGTAAAACAGAAGCTCCGAAGAATGAAGCCAGAGTAGGCCAAAAAGGTTAGGGAATAAGTCAAGAAGCAGATAGATGTGGGGTTCATAGAGGTGGTAAAGTACCTCGAGTGGTTAGCCAATATTGTGTCGGTACCGAAGAAGGATGGAAATGTCATAATGTGTGTGGATTATAGGGACCTCAACAAAGCTTGCCCAAAAGATGATTTTCCCACACCTCACATAGATATGTTGGTCAATATCGTAGCTTTATCTTCTATGTACTCGTTCGCAGATGGGTTCTCAGGATATAATTAGGTCCTCATGGCCGAAGAAGACAAGCACAAGACCGCCTTCGTCACTGAGTAGGGTACATATTGTTATAAGGTGATGCCGATTGGACTTAAGAATATAGGAGCCACTTATCAACGAATGGCCACTACATTATTCCATGACTTGATACATAAGGAGATTAAGGTATATGTGGATGACATGATGGTTAAATCAGAGACGAGGACTGGACATATAGAAGCGCTGGAGAAATTCCTTCAAAGAGTTGATAAGTACAACCTCTGACTCAACCCCAAGAAGTGTGTGTTTGGGGTAACATCTGAACAGTTACTAGGGCATATGGTAGGAATGGGAGGAATAGAAGTGGACCCTGAAAAGATCAAGGCAATTACCAAGATGCCTGCACCGAAGACAGAAAAGGAAGTTAGAGCTTTTCTCAGGAAAATCCAGTAAATCAGTCGATTCATTGCCAAGCTAACATTAGTATGTGAGCCCATCTTCAAGCTATTGAGGAAGGACCAGCATGTGGAGTGGAATAGGCAATGTCAAGAAGCCTTTGAAAAAATCAAAGAATACTTGGTTAAATCACCTATCTTGAAACCTCCAAGGTCAGGCAAACCCTTGGTGTTGTATTTGGCCATAGAACCCGAAACATTGGGGGCGATGATGGCACAGGAAGATTAGACAGGGGTGGAATATGTTGTCTACTACCTCAGTAAGAAGATGCTTCCATATGAGGCCTGCTATCAAGAGGTGGAAAAGATATGTTTGGTGGTGATATGGGCTTCCCTAAAATTGCATCATTACTTCCAATCCTTTAAGATACAAGTGGTAGCAAATGAGAATCCCCTAAAGTATTTGCAGTCAGTACCTTCACTGGTGGGGAAGTTGGGCAGATGGTTGGTGTTGCTGATGGAGTTTGATATAGAATACCTCACCTCTAAGGTAATCAAAGGGCGAGACGTAGCGGAATTCTTGGCATTACAACCCATAGAAGGAGATCAGTATAAGTTTAAATTCCCAGACGAGGAGGTTCAAGCCATAACGGTCCAGGGGTGGAAAATTTATTTCGGCAGGGCGGTGAATTACAAAGGAGCTGAAATAGGAAATGTGATAGTAACCCCTGAAGGAAAAACCCTACCTATGGCCAAAAGGTTGACGTTCGGAGTAACCAACAACAGGGTTGAATATGAAGCATGTATCTTTGGACTGAAAGCACTAATAGCCCTAGGAGCTAGGGACGTAGAAGTTTATGGAGACTCGATGTTGGTAGTTCGACAGATGTGAGGGGAGTGGGAATTGAAGGAAGACTGGTTGAGACCCTACCTACTCCATCTCAGGAAGTTGGCACAGGCTATCCCCAACTGTAAATTCCAGCACTTGCCACGAGAAGAGAACCAAATGGCGGACGCGTTAGCCACTCTAGCTGCAACTTAGGAAAACCCAGAAAAACTTGTAATGAGACCCCTTGTGCTGATAACAGCTAGCAGACCCAGTTATGAGATAGAGATAATCTTGGAAGTAGAATTCGACGATGGGAAGTCGTGGTACTACGACATTCTGCAAAATTTGGAACATTGAGAATTCTCATAAGGGGCCGGCAAGAAATACATAATATCCATTCAGAAATTAGCTTCCCAGTATGTGAGTTTGAGGGGAGAGCTGTACAAGAGACAAGCCAATGGCATCCAGCTGAAATATTTAATAAAATAAGAGGCTCAGAATGTGATGGAAGAGGTGCACGCTAGAGTTTATGGACCGCACATGAATGGATTGAATTTGTCTCGCAAGATAGTGAGACAGGGATTTCACTAGTCGACCATGGAAGCTAACTGCGCAAAGATGGTAAAGCACTGTCACGATTGTCAGCCACACGACAACTTGAATCATCTACCGTCTATGGAATTGCACGGACTGTCATAACCATGGCCTTTCTCAATATAGGGTATTGATATGATTGGAGAAATCAATCCGCACGCATCAAATGGACACCGCTTCATAGTAGTGGCAGCAGACTATTTTTCGAAATGGGTGGAAGCTAAGTCATTCCGTAATGTTACAGCGAAGCAGATGGCCAAGTTCATAGCTCGTAACATAGTATGTCGATATAGAATTCCACATCACATAGTGATGAAAAATGGATTCCAATTTCAAGGAGAAACAAAGGTGATGTTGTAGAAGTACGGGATAAGGCATGACAAATCATCACATTACAGCCCACAGGCTAATGGGGCGATGGAGGCGGCCAACAAAACCATAAAGAAAATACTAGCAAAGATGATAAAAAATTATAAATATTGGGCTGAAAAACTGCTGTATGCCCTGTGGGGGTATAAAATTTCGGTGAAAACGGAAACGGGAGCCACACCCTATGCTTTGGTTTACGGGATGGAGGCAGTATTACCAATGGAAATAGAGATACAGTCAATGTGGGTACTAGCAGAGGCAGAATTGCCTGAGCAGGAATGGACCTCGCAAAGGTTCGAATAACTAGCATTATTGGATGAGAAAATTATGAAGGCCTTGTACCACATGCAGCTATACCAGAAAAGGTTGGCCAAGGCATTCAACAAGAAGGTGCGTCCCACCAAGATCAGAGAAGGTGATCTAGTGCTCAAGCAGTCGAAGCCACTGATAATGGACCCAAGTGGAAAGTTTAGGCCTAATTGGGAAGGGCCCTACACAGTCAAGAAGGTGATGGGGAATGGGGCAGTGAAACTGTCAGATTTGGAAGGGAACGAGTTCACCGAGCCTATCAACGTGGAAAGGCTAAAATAATATTTTGCATAAAAAAAAGGCTCGTTGGGTTGAAAATCTGCAAAGGACAGCCCAAGCAAAATATAGAGCATGGGTGAGCAAGAAAAATGGTTAATTGTAAAATCTGAGAGAAACAGTTGGCGACAGAGGTATCCTTGCAATGCAGTTCATTATTTCCTACACATGTACTAAGAAGTAATACAAATGCCTTTATTGAAACAAATGTTCAAGAAGTTCATAGATTGCATAAATCCCAGCTAATCGGGAAAGATTTGAGTCAAGTAATTTCAAAGCACGTCTTTTGTTTCTTAGATGCTGGTGTTGGAAAATTATGACCCATAGCATCACTATTTGTAAAAGACATTGTTGTTTTGTACAAATTAACTTTGTGACAATGGAAATTGCTATTTTATCATTTTGTAATTTGATTACTCGAATATATAAATGATAAAAGTCCTTATCATTAGTTTCAGATTAATAAGATATGAGACAATATCAATCCACAAAGGTTTAATCATCAAATATCCTTAGTCGTAGTATTATCGAGACTGGACATCAATAATGCGGATTAGACTAGTATTACACTTGTGCGTGTTATGGAAGCGTAACAGCATAGTTATCATATATTTAAGTATTGGATACTTATGCAAGTGTGATAGGAGGTTGTGTTTACCGATGGTACGGAAACAGATTCGCTCTGGATAGACCCCGCGGAATCCCATTGGTAGTATGACTATGTGTTTATGGGAATCCGCATCAGGGTAGGTGTATTTGGTCTTAACCTGAGACTGGCATCGCTAGTACTTGCGAGAATCAATACTCTTTGGTTTTGGTCGTCCGGGACTTTAACAGGTTCTGTGTACGCCTCTTCTGGGTTTATTGAGAATCGTAGTGTATTGGGTGTGATGTCAAGACGGAAGTATCACTTCAGTCATATGGAGATGATGATCATGGAGGGATACAGAACTGGTTTCTCTATTATGTTGCAACTATCGGGATAATATGACAATGTCATGATTATCCGATTATAGAGACTAGTTGCTTGTGATCCGATATATGCTTCGTACGGGGCAGACACTATTCCAGCCCCAGGACTTGCAAGTGACATCTGATACTGGATTGCAATACGCAATACTATGTCTAATACACTTGTTATAGATTATATATTCCTTAAAGAATATTTCTGGAGAATTGGGTAGGCACGGCGCTTTGCTAGAAGCCAACCATGTGTTGGTTTCTATAATATGTCCCAAGGAAAGATTAAGCATTCATGAAATACTATAAATGAATATATATAAAAGACTTGAAGCATGGCGAAATCATACTTACAAAGCTAT
Organism: Zanthoxylum bungeanum; assembly: GCA_019454045.1. Lineage (NCBI taxonomy): Eukaryota > Viridiplantae > Streptophyta > Magnoliopsida > Sapindales > Rutaceae > Zanthoxylum > Zanthoxylum bungeanum. The sequence continues at coordinate 123,999 of SKCR01029777.1, forward strand.
GTGATGAAGAAGATGATCAAATGGTGGAAGCTCCAAGTGTTGGAAGATTCGGCCAAGAGGAGGAAGAAGACTTGAAGCTCCAAGCTTTTGTATTCCAAGCTCTTTGATGGTTTCCCTATCACCTCTTTTGATCCCTTGAAGGTGCTAGCCTTGCATGTTCCAAACAACAACCCTTTCTTCAAGCTTTTGGCAACCAAAATTAAGAAGATGAAGAAGATGAAGACCAAAACTGCATGCAGTTTTCGGTCATAAAGAGAGAGAGGAGAGAAATTTCTTTTTGTTCTAATTGATTTTTGATACCAAAAATCAATTTATATTTATGCCATAATATTTATTAAATAATAATAAATCTATGACACAAGCCATGCAAAGGCTTAGAGTGTCCAACACTCAAATTCCATGCATAACATTAGAGTGTATTATACACTATCACCATGCAATGTATTATCAATAAAATAATACATATAATGACATGTGTCAAGTGGGCCCCACACGTTTCCAAATGAAAGTGGGCCCACGTCCACTCACGCGTTCGGGTTCGATATTTCCGAAATACCGAACTTGCGTCGCGACGTTAATTAAATCGAATTTAAATAAATAATCGCTCCTAGCGAAATTATTATTTACGTCGCTTACGAATTAATTCTAAATTAACTCGTATGCCCGAATTAAAATCTAATTTTAATTTCGCGTCGAAATCGAATTTCAATCATTATATCGAATATAATAATTTTACTGATTAATTCCAAATTAATCGTTCTCTCTCTCTAAATAAGGCACTTTATCCGAGATAAAGTTTCTCCGCAATTAATCCAAGATTAATTAAGTTCGAATCAAATATCATAGGTGAATCTTCAGGAAGCGACCCAAGAGATCTCCGGATATTTTGGCAGTAAATACGGTCGTCGGATAATCCGAACACGTACGTACCTCGTACTACGTCTTTACCGATTTACAAGACAAGGTTGGCTTCTAGCAAAGCGCCATGCCTACCCAATTCTCCAGAAATATTCTTATAGGAATATAAGATCTGTATCAGGCGTAGTATACCGTAGTATTGCGTACATCGATCCAGTATCGGATGATCACATGCTAGGCCTGGGGCTGGAGATGTGTCTGCCCCGTACGAAACATATATCGGACATCAAGCAACTAGTCTCTTTAAATCGGACAATCCTGACCTGGTCATATTGTCCCGACGGTTGCAACCTTTTATAGAGTGCTAGTTCTGTGTCCTGCGTGATCATCACCTCCATATGTCTGAAGCGATACTTCCATCTTGACATCACATCCAGTACACTACGATTCTCGATAAACCCAGAAGAGGTGTACACAGAACCGGTTAAGGTCCCCAACCACCAAAACCAAAGTTTACCGATTGTCGCAAGTACTAGCGATGTAAGTCTCAGGTTAAGACCATATACACCTACCCTGATGCGGCCTCCCATAGACACGTAGACATACTACCAATGGGATTCCGCGGGGTCTATCCAGAGCGAAGCTGTTTTCCGTACCATCGGTAAATACAACCTCCTATCGCACTTGCATAAGTATCCAATACTTAAATATATGAGAACTATACCGTTGTGCCCTCACAACGTGCACAAGCGCAATACTAGTCTATTCCGCATTATCGATGTCCAGTCTCGATAATACTACGACTAGGGATATTTAATGATTAAACCTTTGGGGACTGATACTGTCTCATATCATTCTCAGTCCAGGTACTAATCATATGGACTTTCGCCATTTATAAGTCAAAGTAAATAATATTACAAAACGGCAAAAGGCAATTTCATTATCACATAGTTAATTTTGTACAATAATACAATATCATTTACAAACAGTGACGCTATGGGACATAATGTCTAACAATCTCCCACTTGGCCTATAGCCAGTCACTCAAGCATCTAATACCCGAACTATGTATGTGTCGTTCAAAAACTTGCTGTAGAACAGCTTTCGTCAGCGGATCTGCAATGTTGTCATCTGATGTGACCTTCTCGACTTTTACATCGCCACGATGTATAATCTCCCGAATCAGATGATAACGTCGAAGAACATGCTTGGACCGTTGATGAGACCTTGGTTCCTTAGCCTGTGCTATAGCCCCGTTATTGTCACAATACAATGGAACGGGCTCAGCTGCTAACGGAACTACTCCTAATCCGATTAGGAACTTTCGGATCCAAACTGCCTCCTTTGCTGCTTCAGATGCAGCGATGTACTCCGCTTCTGTTGTTGAATCGGCAACAGTATCTTGCTTGGAAGATTTCCAGCTCACTGCTCCGTTATTCAAGCAAAAAATGTACCCGGATTGCGACTTGTAGTCATCCTTGTCGGTTTGGAAACTTGCATCGGTATACCCAGATACCGCAAGTTCTCCACCTCCATAAATTAAGAAAGCATCCTTAGTTCGTTTAAGATACTTAAGGATATTCTTAACTGCTATCCAGTGACCTTCACCTGGATCGGCCTGATAGCGACTGCACATGCTCAAAGCATATGAGACATCAGGTCGTGTACATATCATGGCATACATGATCGATCCGACTGCCGAGGCGAACGGTATCCGACTCATGTGGTCTCTCTCTCCTGAGTCTTAGGACACATGTCCTTAGACAGAGAGGTACCACGTACCATTGGAACCAATCCCCTCTTGGATTGTTCCATGTTGAATCTCTTCAACACTTTATCAATGTATGTACTCTGGGAGAGTCCAAGCAGCTTTCTAGATCTATCCCTGTAGATCTTTATTCCAAGAATAAAGGCTGCTTCTCCCAGATCTTTCATGGAGAATTTTAATGAAAGCCAAGCTTTCACCGACGTTAGCATGGGAATGTCATTGCCTATAAGCAATACGTCGTCGACATAAAGGACAATAAAAGTAAGTGCTCTCCCACTAACCTTCTTGTATACACAAGGGTCATCTGCGTTTTGCACGAAATCATATTCCTTTATGATCTCATCAAAACGCTGATTCCATGACCGTGATGCTTGCTTCAATCCATAAATGGATCGATTTAACTTGCAAACCTTGTTTGCAAGGTAAGGCCGATAATAAAAAAAAACGTTAAGGAAAGCGGTTTTAACGTCCATCTGCCATATCTCGTAGTCGAAATATGCAGCTATTGCAAGCATTATCCGAATGGATTTAATCATGGCAACGGGTGAGAAGGTTTCGTCATAATCAATACCATATTGTTGACGATACCCCTTCGCTACAAGCCTAGCCTTGTACGTTTGTACGTTGCCATCCATGTCGGTCTTCTTCTTGAAGATCCATCTGCATCCAATAGGCTTTACGCCTTCTGGTGCATCAACCAGTGTCCAAACTTGGTTGGCGTACATGGAATCCATCTCGGACTTCATGGCTTCTTGCCATAAAGCGGAATCGATATTTTGTATCGCTTCCTCATACGTAGCCGGCTCATTATCCTCAATAAGATTAATATCTATATGAGGTGAGATCAGGAACCCATACCTCTCAGGTACTGTTCTGACTCTCTCCGACCTACGCGGTCCTTGTGTATGTGAAGTTTGTGGTACAGACTCATCCCGGACGGTCTGTTCTTGTTCCGTCGTTGATTCATTGCCAGGAACAGTATCACTACGATCTTCATCGAGTTCTACTTTCCTCCCACTTACCACTGCATTTATAAAATCCTTCTCAAGGAAAAATGCTTGTAGAGCAACAAATACTTTGTTCTCTTGTGGGTGATAGAAGTAATATCCTTTGGTTTCCCTAGGATATCCAACGAAAAGGCATTTATCAGATTTGGGTTCAAGTTTGGTACTTTCCAAACGTTTAACATATGCCCAGCATCCCCAAATCTTTAGGAAAGAGAAACCTGGTTTCCTTCCTGTCCATATCTCATATGGAGTCTGTTCAACAGACTTCGACGGTACCTTATTCAAAATAAGTATAGCACTGTTTAATGCGTATCCCCAGAAGGATATTGGTAGCTCAGTGCGACTCATCATTGACCTCACCATGTCCAACAAGGTGCGGTTTCTCCGTTCGGACACACCGTTTAATTGCGGTGTTCCAGGAGGAGTCCACTGTGATAGAATACCATATTCTTTCAAGTAATCTTGAAACTCATAACTTAAGTATTCGCCACCACGGTCTGACCGTAATGTCTTAATACTCTTCCCTGTTTTTTCTCCACTTCGTGTCGAAACTCTTTGAATTTCTCAAAAGTTTCCGACTTGTGTCTCATAAGATACACATAACCGTAACGAGATGCATCATCTGTAAAGGTTACGAAGTAGTGAAATCCACCTCTAGCCTGGCTAGACATGGGCCCGCATACGTCAGTATGAACGAGAGCCAATAGTTCTGTGGCACGTTCACCTTTACCGCTAAAAGGTGATTTAGGCATTTTGCCTAAAAGACAAGATTCGCAGACGTCATATGAATTGGGATCAAATTCGTCCAAGTACCCACTCTTTGAAAGTGTGGATATGCGAGTCTTGTTGATGTGTCCTAGACGACAATGCCACATATAAGCTTCATCTTTTAGATTACTTCTTTTGAGCCTTTTGTTTGTCATTTTAGGAGATTCATTTATATTCAAAAATAAAGACCGTTATTTGCAACAGCTGTGCAAATTTCTGTATCATTTTTATATAAATAACACCCTGTGTTCCTGAATACAAAAGTGTAACCCTGCTGGGTTAACAAGGATACAGATATAATATTCCTAGTTAAACTAGGCACAAAATAACAGTTCAAAAGTTTAAGTTCATGCCCTGAGGGCAGTACTAAAAAAAGTCCCTACGGCCAAAACAGCAACTGGTGTTCCGTTTCCGACCCGTAGATCCATCTCCCCTGATGCCAGCACCCTGCTATCATGCAGATCCTGCACATCAGTACAAATATGAGCACCACAACCAGAATCAAAAATCCAATTTTTAAAACTAGAAGTATTCATATTTATCTCAATAACAAACATACCAGAGGCAATGGCCTTGCCAGCCTTGATATCCTCCCTCTGCACAATGCTCATTCGGCAGTCACGTTTCCAGTGACCCCTCTTGCCGCAGTTGAGGCAGATGTCGCGAGATTTGTCCTTTGGCTTCCTAGAAGCCACTGTCAACTTGCCTTTACCCTTCTTCTTGAACTTCTTCTTCCTTGCACCTCCAATTGCCTTGGGGCCACCCTTTGGCGCATGAGAGGTCAATGCAAAATGCGCCTCGCGCTTGCTCCCCTTTAGGAGTTCCCTTTCGGACTCCTTTAAGACAGATAACAACTCTCCAAGAGTGTCATCTGTATCCATCAACTTGTAGTTGACTATGATTTGTTTCCAAGTATCAGGAAGTGACTGCAAGATCATATCTATAGTCAGATCAGCCTCCAAGACTATTCCCATATTGGCCAACTCATCAATATCGGCAATCATTTGAGCCCCGTGGGCTTCAACTGATGCGCCGTCTGTCATCCGGGAGCGGAAGAGTTTCCTTACTAGCTCGTACCTCTTCATCCGCTTATTGGTGCGGTGAAGATCACGCAATCTTGCCATCATGTTATAGGGATCCAAATCCCTATTCTGGCGTCTGAAATGCTGGGTCATTGCAGCTAGCATAACTGACTGAGCTTGGTCACAATCATCACTATGAGTCTTCCATAACTCTAGCTCCAGTGGCTCAGTGGGTTTAGGCGGGAGAGGTCTCTGAATAGTATACAGTATCCTCTCAGCCCCAAGCACTATCTTGAGGTTCATTTCCCAGTCGGCAAAGTTTGTCCCTTTGAAGACATTATCGCCCATGATTATGTCGCGGATATTACCTTTGCCAATCATCTTGACAACTATAGTCCAACTATAAAGTCAACGATGTTATGGGTACAGTCAAACTGTTACATATAAAAATAACAATATATTAGTCCAACTAATTATTAAAATATTGACGAAATAATTTTGAAAGACGCGTAAGGCTAAATATCTGAATGAAATTGCAAATTCAATAATAGCCTCCCACTATTTTCTTCAAGTTTCTAACCCTCTGTAGAGAACTCGGGAAATCGAATTTCCTAGTGGGCTAGGATCCCGTTAAATAACACACAACCTTGACTTTGGCCAATAAAAATTGTATGCTATTTAACATAGGTAGATCTCCATGATCAATTGGATCTCATCCAATTCCTAGATCCGGTTAGGTGGACATCCAAGTCCGAAACATATGTATAATGTCAATGTATCTAATACATTTTCCTAACCCTATCCTCCGAATCAACTAGGCCTTGGCTTTGGCCAAACAAACCTAATGATTCCAGTTAAGCGGGACCCATTGACGAGGAAAGTTTCGTAATCAATGTCGTTGGACAAAAAGTGATCTTGACTTTGGCCAATAAAAATCACGATTTGGACAAGACACCGATATGCAACAAAACTCTCATGATTCAAGTACATCCTTCATTGACAAAGGTCTTGACTTTGGTCAAAAACAAACCAATGCCAACTTCGGATCTTGAACAAGAACCATTCAATGGAAGGATATTCGCTTAATATAAATTGAGGGATTTTCGCGTAATTGGCAACCAATTTATTTATCTTTGTTAGGTCTCATCATCATACACCCTTAAGCATGCTTCTAAAACATCATAAAGCGCGTAAAGTAAATAATAGTGATATGCGGATGGATATATAAACAACTTGTTCCTAGAACAAATCACTCCTTTCCTCTCCCCGTTAGCACTATTCTACTTCTACCCAATTACATAATACAATAAGAGAAACCTCATTTACATTGAGGGGAATTAGGTGAGAAGAGAATACAAAGAGATAAAGAGATAAGGCTGGACACGCAGGTCCAATTTATAAATTCCAAATTTACAATAATTTCTAAAATTACCCTTTCCCTTCTAATATCCATCCGATATACACTATTCATTCATCACATACATATATATTCAAACAAGACATGCTTTTACAACCAATCTAATCCAATTAATTAGTCTTTGTTTAAGTGATCATCCAATGTTCAAACAACGGTTTGATTTTGCGCGAGTCCAACTCGATTGAGAATAAGTACATAAGGTACGAATTACGAACGATTATATCGATACTACTTAATTAAATCTAATTTAATTCGTATTCAATACTAATTCATTATTTAATTCCAAATTAAATGTTTACACTTTTAATGTGCTTTAAAGACTTAGATTCTAAATCAATTCTATTGGGTCTCAAAGCCCAACTAACATCCAATGTTTAATTTAATTCAAGTCAAATGGGCTTTCAATTGATTTATTAAGGCTTGGGCTTTGGTCAATGTGGGTCATACCCAATTACCAAGCCCAAATAAGGAATCACCCTTAAGTGCCATAAAACCAATTTCAAGCCCATAAGGCCCAATTAAATTATTAAAGCCCATTATATTATATTTGGACTTAATGGAGTGATTTAGGCCCAAATTGGATCCAATCCATTTGGCCCAAATCTACTTGGTCCAACCAAGCCCATTATGCCCAAATACAATATTAAAAGCCCAATTCACCAATTAAGCCCATTAATTAAATTTTAATATTCCAAACATTAAAGTCCAATTAATTAAAGTGTAATACCAAGATTAATATATTAAACCAAATATTTCAAAAAATACCCATTTAATTTATTAATCATGTATTGTTCAAAATAAATGTCCAACATTAATTTTAACAAAAAATCAACTCCTTTTCATGTCCTTGTACATTCGGCCAAGGTGAGTTTTTTGTGTCGATTTGTTTTTCAATCCGATTGAATTACTAATCTACGTCCCGTACACGTTCTAAGTCATCCAATGATCTTAAACACAAAAAAATTCCAATCCACTCCAAGTAGCAACACATTCGGCCAAGGCATGAATTTGGGGAAAAATCATCCAATGCATTTTTCATAAAATTGATTCCATATAACATCATGTTATACACATGCAAGCATACTTATTAATCAAATTTCATAAGAACATGCTTATATCAATTCTCATGCCATTCGGCCAAGGTCAAGATTTGGGGGAAAAATCATCCAATGCATTTTTCATAAAATTGATTCCATGTAATATCATTCTATATACATGCAAGCATACTTATTCATCAAATTTCACAAGAACATGCTTCTTTTATCAATTTACCACACCCATTCGGCCAAGGTCAAAATTTTGGGGAAAAATCATCCAATGCATTTTTCATAAAATTGATTCCATATAACATCATTCTATATACATGCAAGCATACTTATTCATCAAATTTCACAAGAACATGCTTCAACCAATTTTGTCAAATTTTAACCTAAAGTATTTCATGCTTAACCATGGCTCCATGATACCATTGTTGGTTTCTATAATATGTCCCAAGGAAAGATTAAGCATTCATGAAATACTATAAATGAATATATATAAAAGACTTGAAGTATGGCGGAATCATACTTACAAAGCTATGTGATGAAGAAGATGATCAAATGGTGGAAGCTCCAAGTGTTGGAAGATTCGGCCAAGAGGAGGAAGAAGACTTGAAGCTCCAAGCTTTGTGTATTCCAAGCTCTTGATGGTTTCCCTATCACCTCTTTTGATCCTTTGAAGGTGCTAGCCTTGCATGTTCCAAACAACAACCCTTTCTTCAAGCTTTTGGCAACCAAAATGAAGAAGATGAAGACCAAAACTGCATGCAGTTTTCGGTCATAAAAGAGAGAGAGGAGAGAAATTTCTTTTTGTTCTAATTGATTTTTGATACCAAAAATCAATTTATATTTATGCCATAATATTATTAAATAATAAATCTATGACACAACCATGCAAAGGCTTAGAGTGTCCAACACTCAAATTCCATGCATAACATTAGAGTGTTTATACACTATCACCATGCAATGCATTATCAATAAAATAATACATATAATGACATGTGTCATGTGGGCCCCACACGTTTCCAAATGAAAGTGGGCCCACGTCCACTCACGCGTTCGGGTTCGATATTTCCGAAATACCGAACTTGCGTCGCGACGTTAATTAAATCGAATTTAAATAAATAATCGCTCCTAGCGAAATTATTATTTACGTCGCTTACGAATTAATTCTAAATTAACTCGTATGCCCGAATTAAAATCTAATTTTAATTTCGCGTCGAAATCGAATTTCAATTATTATATCGAATATAATAATTTTACTGATTAATTCCAAATTAATCGTTCTCTCTCTCTAAATAAGGCACTTTATCCGAGATAAAGTTTCTCCGCAATTAATCCAAGATTAATTAAGTTCGAATCAAATATCATAGGTGAATCTTCAGGAAGCGACCCAAGAGATCTCCGGATATTTTGGCAGTAAATACGGTCGTCGGATAATCCGAACACGTACGTACCTCGTACTACGTCTTTACCGATTTACAAGACAAGGTTGGCTTCTAGCAAAGCGCCATGCCTACCCAATTCTCCAGAAATATTCTTATAGGAATATAAGATCTGTATCAGGCGTAGTATACCGTAGTATTGCGTACATCGATCCAGTATCGGATGATCACATGCTAGGCCTGGGGCTGGAGATGTGTCTGCCCCGTACGAAACATATATCGGACATCAAGCAACTAGTCTCTTTAAATCGGACAATCCTGACCTGGTCATATTGTCCCGACGGTTGCAACCTTTTATAGAGTGCTAGTTCTGTGTCCTGCGTGATCATCACCTCCATATGTCTGAAGCGATACTTCCATCTTGACATCACATCCAGTACACTACGATTCTCGATAAACCCAGAAGAGGTGTACACAGAACCGGTTAAGGCCCCCACCACCAAAACCAAAGTTTACCGATTGTCGCAAGTACTAGCGATGTAAGTCTCAGGTTAAGACCATATACACCTACCCTGATGGCGGCCCCATAGACACGTGACATACTACCAATGGGATTCCGCGGGGTCTATCTAGAGCGAAGCTGTTTTCCGTACCATCGGTAAAACACAACCTCCTATCGCACTTGCATAAGTATCCAATACTTAAATATATGAGACTATGCCGTTGTGCCCTCACAACGTGCACAAGCGCAATACTAGTCTATTCCGCATTATCGATGTCCAGTCTCGATAATACTACGACTAGGGATATTTAATGATTAAACCTTTGGGGACTGATACTGTCTCATATCATTCTCAGTCCAGGTACTAATCATATGGACTTTCGCCATTTATAGTCAAAGTAAATAATATTACAAAACGGCAAAAGGCAATTTCATTATCACATAGTAATTTTGTACAATAATACAATATCATTTACAAACAGTGACGCTATGGGACATAATGTCTAACAACATGTCTTGTAAATCGTAAAAATATGGTACGGGGGGTACGACGTGTTCGGATAGTCCGACGACGAATTACTTGCCAAAATATCCATGGATCCTATGGGCGCTTCCGAAGATTCACGATGACGTATGGCTCGAACATAATTAATCTGGGATTAATTAGAAGAAAGAGAAAATAATCTAGGTTGATTGCGGAAAGATTTATCTGGGATAAAATTCTATAGAAGAGAGAGAACGATTAATTCGGAAGTAATCGACAAAATAAATATTCGATATATTAAATGAAATTAGACTTCATAATGAAATTAAAATTGGAATTTAATTCGACGAACGAATTAATTTAGAATTAATTCGCGAGCGACCTTTAATGGTAATTTGCTATGCATAATTATTTATTAAATGTTGATTTAATTAAGTCGCAACGAAAAATTCGTTAATTCGGAATTACGAACCGATCCCGGGATGTGTTTGCGGGCCCACTCGATTTTGAATCACTTGGGGCCCACATCAAGTCACATCATTAGTCACCTTTTGTGATGGAAGTCACATCAACTTTGAGTGATGTGAGTTAAGTCACCTTTTGTGATGGAGATAGTTGAGAGCATTAAATGAATTTTTGGCTCTCAACAGTTTTGTTTTTTTGGTTTTGAATAAACTGTTGGATTTTCTATAGGTCCCAAGATCAAATCTAAGCATGAAACACAAGCGAATACAACGATGAAGTTGCGGAATAATACTACATCGAGCGGTTGAGAGACGATTTGGGCAACAAAATTCGAAATTCTGCTCACTGGTGGACTGCACTGCAGTAGTAGCAGTTTCTGTCCTCAATGGTTTCGGTTTTCATCATCAAACAAGCTCCAAGCTTCGTCGTAGTGATTCCCGGCTCATGGGGGGACTTCCCTATCACCTTCGCATTGATCCCGGAGTGTGCTAGCACTCTTGTTTTGCCACAAAACCACACTTGCTTCCCCATTTTCCTTTGTGTTTCACGGCAGTGGACTGCCTGTTTTGAACCAGAAAATGCGTGAGGAGAGAGGAGAGGGGGAGAGAAAGAGAGGAGGAGAGTTTTAATTGTGATTAAATTGTTTTTGTAATATGTTTTCCAAAAAAAACATATACCAAAAACAAAAATCAAATGGGCAAATTTGTCATTCCAAATGACAAATGTGAGCTTGAGTTTTTTAAACACTCTTGACTAACCAACACATCCATCACTAGCAATCACTCAATCATCAATCAATCAAGTGTCACATCACTCAAAGTGACATGATTTGACGCTTGATGTGACGCTAGATGCGACTAGCGATTTGACGCTTGATTTGACGAGCCGCGCTCGAATTCGAAATGCGAATGCGCTCGAAAAATAATCTCGGGCTCGGATTCGCTAATTCTAAATTAACGAATTTTCCGTCGCGTCGTAATTAAATGATTACGCCTAGCGAAATCACTATTCACGTCGCTAACGAATTAATTCTAAATTAATTCGCTCGCCCGAATTAAAATCTAATTTTAATTCCGCGTCGAAATCCAATTTCATTAATATATCAAATATATTAATTCCTCGATTAATTCCAAATTAATCATTCTCTCTCTTTAAATTGATATTTTATCCCAGATAAAATATCTCTGTAATTAATCCCAGATTAATTTTCTCTCTCATCATATTAATCCCAGATTAATAAAAGTGCGAGTCATACGTCATCGGTGAATCTTTGGGAAGCGACCCATGAGATCCCCGGATAATTCGGCAGCAAATACGGTCGTCGGAGTATCCGAATCACGTACGTACCAAGTACTACGTTCTACCGATTTACGAGACACAATCGGCTTCTAGCAAAGCACGAAGTCTACCCAATTCTCCGGTCATATCCATCTAAGAATATTTAAGATCTGTATCAAGCGTAGTATACCAAGTATTATTGTTATATCGGCCCAGTATCGGATAGTCACGTGCTAGGGCTGGGGCTGGATAAGTGTCTGCCCCGTCCGAAGCACATGTCGGATGTCTGGTAACTAGTCTCTATAATCGGATATGCATGACCTAGTCATAATATCCCGATGGTTGCGCAACACTTAAGAGCACTAATACCGTATCCTGCGTGACATCATCTCCACTATGACTGAAGTGATACTTCCGTCTTGACATCACACCCAATACTCTACGATTCTCAATATACCCAGCAGTTGGCGTACACAGAACCGGTTAGAGTCCTAGACGACCTCAACTAAAGTATATTGATTGTCGTAAGCATTAGCGGTGCAAGTCTCAGGTTAAGACCAAATACACCTACCCTGATGTCGGACTCCCATAGACACATAGTCATAATACCAATGGGATTCCGAGGGGTCTATCCAGAGCGAAGCTGTTTCCCGTACCATCGGTGAAACACAACCTCCTATCGCACTTGCATAAGTATCCAATACTTAAATATATGAGAACTATGCCGTTGTGCCCTCACAACGCGCACAAGTGCAATACTAGCCTATTCCGCATTATCGATGTCCTGTCTCGATAATACTCCGGCTAGGGATATTTAATGATTAATCCTTCGTGGACTGATACTGTCTCATATCATTCTCAATCCAGGAACTAATCATATGGACCTCTCCTCATTTATATATCTGGTGATCTAATCACAAATGATGAGAGTGCAATTTCCTTGTCACATAGTTAATTTGTACAACAACACCGATCTGTACAAATAGTGACGCTATGGGTCATATTATCCAACAATCTCCCACTTGGCACATAGCCAGTCACTCGAGTGTCTAACACCCGAACTATGTACGGTTCGCTCAAATTGCTGAGAAAAGATTTTCGTCAGCGGATTTGCATGATTATCGTCTGACGCGATTTACACGATCATCACATCGCCATGATGTATGATCCGAACGAATCAGATGAATATAGAAGTATATATCTGGATCGTCGATGAGACCTTTAATTCCTTAGCCTGTGCTGACGCCTAGCTCAGCCGCTAACAGAACTATATCTAATCTAATTAGATTTATTATCGATCCAAATGGCTTCTATTGCTGCCTCAGCTGCAGCAATAATCCGCATTTGTTGTTTATTCGGCAACAGTATCTTGCTTGGAAGATTTCCAGCTCACTGTACCGTTTTACTATTGTATAGTACCTTTGTTACGACTCATAGTCGTTATCAGGAAAGCCAAGCTTTCACCGATTATTTTATGGGAATATCATTTCCAAGAAATGACATATTATCATTATCTTACATGACATTCATGTCAGTGCACTCCCACTAACCCTTTTATATACAAAGAATCATATTGTTTTGAATTAAATCATACTCCTTTATGATTACATCAAAACGATAATTCCTAGAACCTATGCTTGCTTCAATCCAAACATGGATCGAATAACCTGCAAACCTTGTTTGCTTGTTATGGTACGACAAAACCGACAGGATGTTATAAACATCCTCCGAAAGGTTTCCTTTTCAGGAAAGCGATTTTCCGTTAAGCTGTCATATTTCATAAATGAAATACACAGCTTTAGCAAGCATTATCCAAATGGATTTACAATGGCAACATGTAAAAGGTTTCGTCGGAATCAACACAATGTTGATAACTCTACCTTTTCTTTACAAGCCTAGCTTAGTACGTTGGTATGTTGCCTTCCATGTATGTCTTCCTTGAAGACTTATAAAGTACCAATAGGCACAATGTCTTATGGTACATCAACTAGTATCCAAACTTGTTGATATACATGGAATCCATTTCGGACTCATGACACTTTGTCATAATAGGGAGTCGATACCTTGTATCACTACCTCATACGTAATCAGTTGGTATACCTTAAAAGATTAACATCTTTATGAGGTGAGATCAGAAACCCATACCCTAGGTTGTTTTCTGACTCTCTCCGATCTACGTGGTTCTTGTGTACTCGAAGATTAATGGAATAGTTTCATCCTTGATGAACTATTTATGTTCCATTAGGAATAGGTGCCTTGAATAGTATTACTCCGATTTTCATCGAGTTTTACTATCCTCCCACTTACCACTGCATGTCTGTATTCCTCTCAGGAAAACTGCATGGTGAGCAACAATCTAATTGTTCTCTGGTGAGATGTATAAGTACAATACTTATGGTATCCCTAGGATAGCCTACAATTGACACTTATCCAATTTGGGTTTTAGTTTGGTATCATCCAAACATATGCCTAGCATCCCAAATGGTCAGGAATGAGAAACCCGGTTTCTTTCCCGTTCATATCTAATATGTAATCTGTCAAACAGATTATTATGGAACCTTATTCTAAATAAGTTATTGCACTGTTAAAACTTATCCGTTGAAGGAAATGGTAGCTCAGAGCGACTCATGATTAGCCTTATCATGTCTAACATGATTCGGTTAATCCGTTCGGACACACCGTCACTTTGACGTGTTCCGGGAGGAGTCCTCATTTGAAAGAATACTATACTCTTTCAAGTATATAAGAAACTTATTGCTTAAGTATTTTCCATTACGGTCTTACCGTGACGGTATAATACTATAGATCGATGTATTTGTCTATTTCGTGTCGAAACTCTAAAAGTTTCCGATTTGTGTTCTTCAAAAGAAACACACAACCATTACGCGATGCCACATCCGTATAGGTCACGAAATATTCATATCGCATCTAGCCTAGCTAGACATGGGCCCACTTGCTTCACTATGAACAAGGGCTAATAGATCGATGGCATTTTACACTTTTACCAAGTAAATAGTGTTTTAGGCACATTGCCCAATAAACTAGATTCGTAGACTTTATTTGATTGGAATCAAAACAGTCCGAGTACCCACTCTTCGAAAGTGTGGATATACGAGTCTTGTTCGATTGTGTCCCAGACAACAATGCCATAATTAGTTTCTTCTGATCAAATCACTTTGAGCTATTTGTTTGTCATTATATATATATTTGAGATTTATTTATATTCAAAATATAAATTCTGTTATTCACATCTAATGTGTTTATCTCAATATCATCCTTATATAATAAAACACTTTAGTGTTCTAAAATATAAAGGTTCACCCGCAGTGGGTTAAACACTGATAAAGAGATAATGTATCTAGTCAAACTAGTTACATTATAACAGTTCTCTAATCCTGCTCATAGCAGATTCTGAACATCAATATATATATTTATTATGTACCATATTAAGTATCTAAAATCCAATTTTAATACTAGTAATGAACATAATTTTGACAAACATATTTGAAGTCAGAGCCTTGCTCGTCTTCAATTCCTTCATGTCTGCTTTGTCCAAACGACAGTCACGCTTCGCGATTCCGTTTGCCACAATTGTGCAGACATTTTGGGATATGTCATTTATCTTCCAAGAAGACTATAATGATTTTACCTTTGTCATTTTCAATATTCCAGTTGCCTTTGACCAAGCCTCGGGTTTCCAGAATATTGAAGTATGGTGTTCTTGCCAAACTTGCCTAATTGCAATTTTAAAAGTACTTCCAAGATCTAATCTTTGAATATCCTTCAATTTCAATATCATACTTTAAGAATCTAATCCTTAGTTCTGATAAAGAAATTAAGGAGTCTATATGACAAGTATTATGGATTAAGCACTAAAGTTATCATTACATGAATATTCCAAATATCATGTTCCACTTATTTGCTTAATTCCGGACTTAGGCATAATATTATTTTATCAAATAAAATAACTAATTAGTTTCCAGGACCATCCTGAAAATTATTCCCATTTGAAAATTAAAGTCGTTTAAATACATTTTCACCCAGGATTATGTCTTAAACACTAATCTTTCATATCTATCTTGATTCTAATAGTCCAACTATTTAATCAACGATTTGTGGTACTATTTATTATAATGATTATAATAGTCCAACTATATAATCAAATATAATCTAAATTAATTAACCTCAATTACATTGATTACTATAATCCAATTATAAAATCAACTGTAAACTGAAATTAATTAATTCAAATATATTGATTAATATAATCCAATTATATATAATCAACTATAATACAGTCCAACTGTTAAATAAAACAACAATTTAAATATTAGTCCAACTAACATTTAATTTAACGACGAAATAATTTAAATGAGCGCGTATGGCGAGTAATTGAACGAGTATTGCAAATTCAATTCTTGCCTCCCACTATTTTTCGGCGAGCCTCTAACCCTCTGTCGAGTACTCGGGAAACCGTGTTTCCTAGTGGGCTAGGATCCCGTTAAATATCACACAATCTTGACTTTGGCCAACAAATTGTATGATAATTAACTAGGTAGATCTCTAAGATCGATTGGATCCAATCCAATTCCTAGATCCGGTAGGGGACATCCAAGTCCGAAACATATATCTTATATATGCCAATACATCCAATGTATTACCTAACCTTTTTCCTCTGAATCAACTAGGCCTTGGCTTTGGCACAACAAACCTAATGATCCCAGTCAAGCGCGACCCATTGACCATGGAAGCTTCGTAATCAATGTCGATGGACAAGAAGTGGTCTTGACTTTGGCCAACAAACCACAACTTGGACATGACACCAATATGGAACAAAGCTTCGTGATTCAAACACATCTTCGACGGACAAGGGCTTGACTTTGGCCAACAACCCATGCCAATCTAGGATCTTGAGCAAGAATCACTCAATGGAAGGAAAAACGCATGATATTTGATGAGGGTTTTTCGTGTGCAAATTGGCAACCAATTTATTATCTTTGTTAAGGTCTCATCATCATACACCCTTAAACATGCATTCTAAACACATAATAAAGCGCATATGATAAAATAATAATGATATGCGGATGGATATTTTACACATTGATCCTAGATCAAATCTCTCACTTTCTCTCTCCCGCTAGCACAAATATTTCTTCTACCCGTTACACTACACTTCTAAAGAAACCTCATTTACATTGAGGGGAATAGGTGAGAAGAGAATACAAAGAATAGGAGGTGATAAGGCTGGACACGCAGGTCCAATTAATAAATCAAATTTATTACAACAATTTCTAAAATTGCCCCACCCATCTAATATCCATCCGATATACATTATTCATGCATCACAACCATGTATTCACTCAAAAGCATGCTATCAATCAATCTAATCAAATTAATTAATCTGATAATTAATGATCATCCAATGTTCAAACAACGATTTGATTTTGCTCGAGTCAAACTCGTTTTTGCGAATAAGTACTTAAAGTACAAATTCTAGAATTAAATTAAACTACATAATTAAATCCAATTAATATGTATTTAATTCTAATTCACTATTTAATTCCAAATTAAATATCACACTTTATTAATAAACCTTTTACGAATTAAATTCCAAATTTAATTGTTACGGGTCTCAAAGCCCGATTAACGTCCAACGTCAACTTAATTAAAGTCCAATGGGCTTTTAATTAATTTCTTAAGGCGTGGACTTTTGGTCAACTCGGGTCAAACCCGCAACCAAAGTCCAATCCGGGATTTACCCCATAAGCCTTTAAATTAATTTTGGCCCATTAGGCCCAATTAAATTACAAAGGTCCATTATGTCGCATTTGGGCTTTATGGAAGTGGTTTTGGGCCCAATTGGATCCAATCCAATTTGCCTTAACCCAACTTTGTACAACAAAGCCCAATAAGCCCAATAACAACAATTCAAGCTCAATTTCCAAAATTAGCCCAATTAATTAAATTACACAAATCCAATTTCGCAATTTAATTACCTAAAGTGTATATCATGATTAATCACCATAATTAACATTTCTAAAACACAAATTAGGCTAACTAATCATGCTCATTTTCATCATCATATGTCCAACATATTTTGATTAAAATCAAACCCATTACATGCTACATTAAGTCTCGGCCAAAGGGGTTTTAATGTCCAACTTTAAACCTAATCCAATTGAATCCAAATCAACATTAAATCAACATCCCCAATTGTTTTCAAGTCATCCAATGAATCAAAAACAAAATACCAAGACAATAAGGGCACTTCATCAATTCGGCCAACACAAGCATTTTGGGGAAATTGTTCCAAACGTAATTTCATCAAATTGATCCAATCAATTATCAATTAAAACATATTCAAGCATACTTAATCATCCAATTTCATAATTACAGCTCAAATTCATTTTTACCCAATTTCAAGCTTTATGACATACTTTCAAAATTGGGGAAATTTGTTCCAAACAATATTTAATCAAATTGATCCACCAATCATTATTAAACATGTATTAAGCATACTTAATCATCCAATTTCATAATTGCATGCTCAAATCAATTTTACCCAATTTCAAGTTTCATGACATACTTGGCAATTTGGGGATTTTACGTCCGAATCGAATTCAATCCAATTGATTCCGCAATCGTCGTTAAATCATCAACCCGAATGATTTCCAACACATCCAATTGTCAAAAATCAAAAATCCCAAGACATTAAATTCATGTTAAATTCGGCCAAGGTGAAAATTTGGGGAAAAATTATCCAAACATTATTTCAACAAATTGATCAATCAATCCTCAATAATAACACATTTAAGCATACTAATCAATCCAATTTCATTAATCATGCTCAAAATAAAATTTGCCCAAATTTTAGCCCTAACATTTTCATGCTTTTAACCCAAGCTCTTGATGCCATTGTTGGATTTTCTATAGGTCCCAAGATCAAATCTAAGCATGAAACACAAGCGAATACAACGACGAAGTTGCGGAATACTTACATCGAGCGGTTGAGAGAGACGATTTGGGCAACAAAATTCGAAATTCTGCTCACTGGTGACTGCACTGCAGTAGCAGTTTCTGTCCTCAATGTTTCGGTTTTCATCATCAAAACAAGCTCCAAGCTTCGTCGTAATGATTCCCGGCTCATGGGGGGACTTCCCTATCACCTTCGCATTGATCCGGAGTGTGCTAGCACTCTTGTTTTGCCACAAAACCACACTTTGCTTCCCCATTTTCCTTTGTGTTTCACGGCAGTGGACTGCCTGTTTTGAAACCAGAAAATGCGTGAGGAGAGAGGGAGAGAAAGAGAGGAGAGAGTTTTAATGTGATAAATTGTTTTTGTAATATGTTGTTTCCAAAAAAACATATACCAAAAAAAAAAGTCAAATGGGCAAATTTGTCATTCCAATGAAAAATGTGAGCTTGAGTGTTTAACACTCTTTGACTAACCAATCACATCCATCACTAGCAATCAATCAATCTCATCAATCAATCAAGTGTCACATCACTCAAAGTGACATGATTTGACGCTTGATGTGACGCTAGATTCGACTAGCGATTTGACGCTTGATTTGACGAGCCGCGCTCGAATTCGAAATGCGAATGCGCTCGCAAATAATCTCGGGCTCGGATTCGCTAATTCTAAATTAACGAATTTTCCGTCGCGTCGTAATTAAATGATTACGCCAAGCGAAATCACTATTCACATCGCTAACGAATTAATTCTAAATTAATTCGGTCGCCCGAATTAAAATCTAATTTTAATTCCGCGTCGAAATCCAATTTCATTTAATATATCAAATATATTAATTCCTCGATTAATTCCAAATTAATCATTCTCTCTCTTTAAATTGATATTTTATCCCAGATAAAATATCTCTGTAATTAATCCCAGATTAATTTTCTCTCTCATCATATTAATCCCATATTAATAAAAGTGCGAGTCATACGTCATCGGTGAATCTTTGGGAAGCGACCCATGAGATCCCCGGATAATTCGGCAGCAAATACGGTCGTCGGAGTATCCGAATCACGTACGTACCAAGTACTACGTTCTACCGATTTACGAGACACAATCGGCTTCTAGCAAAGCACGAAGTCTACCCAATTCTCCGGTCATATCCATCTAAGAATATTTAAGATCTGTATCAAGCGTAGTATACCAAGTATTGTGTATCGGCCCAGTATCGGATAGTCACGTGCTAGGGCTTGGGCTGGATAAGTGTCTGCCCCGTCCGAAGCACATGTCGGATGTCTGGTAACTAGTCTCTATAATCGGATATGCATGACCTAGTCATAATATCCCGATGGTTGCGCAACACTTAAGAGCACTAATACCGTATCCTGCGTGACATCATCTCCACTATGACTGAAGTGATACTTCCGTCTTGACATCACACCCAATACTCTACGATTCTCAATATACCCAGCAGTTGGCGTACACAGAACCGGTTAGAGTCCTCCTAGACGACCTCAACTAAAGTATATTGATTGTCGTAAGCATTAGCGGTGTAAGTCTCAGGTTAAGACCAAATACACCTACCCTGATGTCGGACTCCCATAGACACATAGTCGTAATACCAATGGGATTCCGAGGGGTCTATCCAGAGCGAAGCTGTTTCCCGTACCATCGGTGAAACACAACCTCCTATCGCACTTGCATAAGTATCCAATACTTAAATATATGAGAACTATGACGTTGTGCCCTCACAACGCGCACAAGTGCAATACTAGCCTATTCCGCATTATCGATGTCCTGTCTCGATAATACTCCGGCTAGGGATGTTTAATGATTAATCCTTCGTGGACTGATACTGTCTCATATCATTCTCAATCCAGGAACTAATCATATGGACCTCTCCTCATTTATATATCTATGGTGATCTAATCACAAATGATGAGAGTGCAATTTCCTTGTCACATAGTTAATTTGTACAACAACACCGTGATCTGTACAAATAGTGACGCTATGGGTCATATTATCCAACATAAACCATATACAATTTTTGGTATTTGACTTGGTAATTGTTTTAGAAATAAAACACAAGACAAAAACAAACAAAACTCTCCCTCTCAAAATCTCTCAATGTCGTGAAACCCCTAAGGCAAAAGGAAGATTTTTGTTGCAATTTTATTCCAAAGCTAGCACTTAAAGTTTATACAAAGGTCATAGGGAAACCTTCCCATTGAGTTTGGAATCTCAAATCACTCAAGCTTGGAGCATTTCAAAGGAAGGAACAAAATTTGTTATCAACACATCCAACCGAGCATTGTGAGTATATTTTTGTTATACTTCTTTTCGTATTCACATGATTTTATGCTTTAAATGATCTTGGTTTGTTCATTAGAACCCAACAATGGTATCAGAGCCTATTTGAGCATGAAATTGAATTAGGGTTCTTAATCTTAAATTTGGGTATTTTTGATTTGAGCATGATTTGATCAAATTGTTTGTTTGAGTATGCTTAGATAATGTTAACTCAGAGTTATGCATGATCAATTTTGTGAAAAATTAATTGGATTAATTTTCCCCAAATACATAGGCTTGGCCGAATTCAATAGAACCCTAGGTCATGGTGATTTTTTATTTTTTAAACCATTGGATGTGTTTAAAATGCTTGGATATATTAGTTTATGATTTAATTGGATTGAAATCAAAATTGATATAAAAAAATTACACTATTATCGTGACCTATTGAGCATGTAAACAAGTTGATTTTGTTTCAATAATGTTGGACATATATTGATAATGATAAAGCATAATTACTTATCTAAATTGGTATTTTGGAAATGTTAATTTAAATAATTAATTATGGCTATACACTTTAATTAATTAAATTGTGAAATTTGGAATATTAGAATTTAATTAATTTGGGCTTAATTTGGAATTGGGCTAAAATTCTTGTATTTTGGCCTAATGGGTTTGGTTGGGCCAAGTTGGTTTAGAACAATTGGATTGGATCCAAATTGGGCCTAAAACCATTCCATTAAGTCCAAATATAATAAATGGGCCTTTTAAAATTTAATTGGGCCTAATAGGCCAAAATTATTTTTGTTGCAAAGGGTGATTCCTTATTGGGCTTTGGTTTCCAAAGTCCATGCCTTAAGAAATTAATTGAAAGCCCATTTGACTTTAATTAAATTGACATTGGATGTTAATTGGGCTTTGAGACCCATTAAGATTAGATTTAGAATCTAAGTCGTAAAGACGCATTAAAAGTGTAATTATTTAATTTAGAATGCATGCTTAAGGGTTTATGATGAGACCTAATCAAAGATAATTATTTGGTTGCCAATTACGCGAAAAACCCTCAATCAAATATTAAGTGTTTTCCTTCCATTGAGTGATTCATTCTCAAGATCCAAGATTGGCATTGGTTTGTTGGCCAAAGTCAAGACCTTTGTCCATCGCGGATGTGTTTGAATCATGAAGGCTTTGTTCCATATCGTATTTCTTGCCCAAGTTGTGATTTTTTGGCCAAAGTCAAGATCACTTCTTGTTCATCGACATCGATTATGAAGCTTTCCAAGGTCAATGGGTCCCGCTTAACTGGAATCATTAAGCTTGTTGAGCCAAAGCCAAGGCTTAGTTGATTCAGAGGAAAAAGGTTAGGAAACTATATTGGATATATTGGCATATATATTGTATATATGTTTCAGACTTGGAGGTCCACCTACCGGATCTAGGAATTGGATGAGATCCAATTGATCTTAGAGATCTACCTAGTTAAATATCATACAGCTTGTTGGCTAAAGTCAAGGTTGTGTGTTATTTAACGGGATCCTAGCCCACTAAGAAACTAGGTTTCCCGAGTACTTAACAGAGGGTTAGAGGCTCACCGAAAATTAGTGGGAGCTCAGTATTGAATTTGCAATTTCCTTCAAATACATGGCATTACGCGCTTTCAAATTATTTTGTCAATTATATATATATTAGTGGACTATTATTCTATTATTTTTCTTGTAACAATTGGACTATACGCAAATATCATTAATTGAATAGTTTGACTATTGCAATTAAGATGACTGGAAAGATCGGAGTTAGAGACATTATCATGGGCGAAAATGTCTTTAATGGCGGGAACTTTCCTGATTGGGATATGAACCTCATGATTGTCCTGGGGGCTGAGAGGATGCTTTATACGATAGAGAGACCTCTCGCGCCTAAGCCCGAAAATAAGCAGTCGCTTGAGCTTGAGTTTTGGAAGACTCATAACGATGACAACTCAACTGCTCAATCCGTCATGCTCGCTGCGATGACCCCTCAATTTCATCGCCAAATAAGGGATTGGATCCCTATACTATGATGGCAAAATTGAAGGACCTTTATTGATCTAACCTTAGATCGCAAAGGTATGAATTGTAGAAGAAGCTCTTTCGCTCACGAATGTCAGAGGGTACATCTGTTGAGCACCATATGTCAAGGACGATTGTTGACATTGAACAACTGGGTCAGCTAGGAATAACCTTTGAGGCTGAGACTTCTATATATTTGATCTTGCAGTCTCTTCCTGACAGCTGTAGCGGGTTCATCATGAACTACAATATGATGAACCAAGACCATACTCTTGGAGAGCTGATGGCAATGCTGCGCGAAGTAGAAAAATAGCTATTTAAGGGCAAAAAGCGCGAGGCACACTTCGCTTCAACAACTCAGTCTCCGAGGGCTTGGCCCAAGGCAACTGGAGGTGTAAAGAAGAAGAATAAGAAGGGCAAGGCCAAATCGTCAAAGTCTTCTGGGAAGGTTAAGGACAAATCCTAAGATGTATGCCTGCAGTGTGGCAAACGGGGTCACTGGAAGCGTGACTACCGTGAGTACAAGGCACACATGAAGGAAATCAAAGCGGGCAAGGCACCGGCTTCAGGTATGTTTGTTATAGAAATAAACAGGTCTACTTCTAGTTTTAAAAATTGGATATTTGATTCTGGTTGTGGTACTCATATATGTACAGATGTGCAGGATCTGCGAATTAGCAGGAGACTGGCCTCATGAGAGATTGACCTCCGCGTTGGAAATGGGACAAGAGTCGCCGTTTTGGCCGTTGGGTCTTATATTTTGGAACTGCCCTCGAGGCATGTACTAAACCTTTCAGAATGTTATTATGTACCTAGTTTGACTATGAATATTATATCTGTATCTTTATTGGCCCAATGTGGCTATACTTTTGTTTTTAGAAACACTGAGTGTTTTATGTATAAAAATGATATGGAGATATGCAGTGCTGATGTGAATAATGGTCCTTATATTTTGAATAAAAATCGATCTCAAACATATAATGTAACAAACAAAAGGCTTAAATTAAGTAACAAAGATGAAACTTATATGTGGCATTGTCGTCTGGGACATATTAACAAGACTCGTACATCCACACTTTCGAAGAGTGGGTACTTGGACGGATTTGATCCAAATTCATATAACGTCTGCGAATCTTATTTATTAGGCAAAATGCCTAAAACACCTTTTAACGGTAAAGGTACACGTGCCACCGAACTGTTAACCCTCGTTCATAGTGACGTATGTGGGCCCATGTCTAGCAAGGCTAGAGGTAGATATGAATACTTCGTAACCTTTACGAATGATGCATCGCTTTATGGTTATGTGTATCTTATGAGACATAAGTCGGAAACCTTTGAGAAATTCAAAGAGTTTCGACACGAAGTAGAAAAACATACCGGCAAAAGTATTAAAACATTACGGTCGGACCGTGGTGGAGAATACTTAAGCAATGAGTTTCTTGATTACTTGAAAGAGTAAGGTATTCTTTCACAGTGGACTCCTCCCGGAACACCGCAATTAAACGGTGTGTCCGAATGGAGAAACCGAACTTTGTTAGACATGGTAAGGTCGATGATGAGTCGCACAGAGCTACCTATTTCCTTCTGGGGATATGCATTGAACAGTGCAATACTTATTTTGAATAAGGTTCCGTCAAAGTCTGTTCAATAGACTCCGTATGAAATATGGACAGGAAAGAAACCGGGTTTCTCATTCCTGAAGATTTGGGGATGCTGGGCATACATTAAACGTTTGGATGGTACCAAATTGGAACCCAAATCGGATAAGTGTCTATTTGTAGGTTATCCTAAGGAAACCAAAGGATATTACTTCTACAACCCACAAGAGAACAAAGTATTTATTGCTCTACATGTGGTTTTCCTTGAGAAGGAATTCCTAAATGCATTGGTTAGTGGGAGGAAAGTAGAACTCGATGAAAATCGGAGTGATACTGTTCCTGTGACATAATCCTTAACGGAACAGGAACAGTTCATCAGGGATGAGACTGTACCACAATCTTTGAATACACAAGAACTACGTAGATCAGAGAGAGTCAGAAAACAACCTAAGAGGTATGGGTTTCTGATCTCACCTCACGTGGATATTAATCTTATTGAGGAAGACGAACTGGCTACGTATGAGGAAGCGATACAAGATATCGACTTCGGTTTATGGCAATATGCCATGAAGTTTGAAATGGTTTCCATGTACACCAACCAAGTTTGGACACTGGTTGATGCACAAGAAGGCATAAAGCCTATTGGTTGCAAATGGGTCTTCAAGAAGAAGACTGACATGGATGGCAACATACAAACGTACAAAACTAGGCTTGTAGCGAAGGGGTATCGTCAACGACATGGTGTCCATTACGACAAAACTTTTTCACCCGTTGCCATGATTAAATCTATTCGGATAATGCTTCCTATTGCTGCATATTTCGATTACGAGATATGGCAGATGGACGTCAAAATCTCTTTCCTTAACGAAAACCTTTTGGAGGATGTTTATATGTAACAGCCTGACGGTTTTGTCGTGCCTAAATATGAAAACAAGGTTTGCAAGTTAAATCGATCCATTTATGGATTGAAGCAAGCATCGCATTCTTGGAACCAACGTTTTGATGAGATCATAAAAGAATATGATTTCGTTCAAAACGAGGATGATCCTTGTGTATATAAGAAGGTTAGTGGGAGCGCACTGACATTCATTATCCTTTACGTTGATGATGTATTGCTTATTGGCAATGACATTCCCATGCTACAATCGGTGAAAGCTTGGCTTTCATTAAAATTCTCCATGAAGGATCTGGGAGAATCAGCCTTTATTCTAGGAATAAAGATCTACAGGGATAGATCTAGAAAGCTGCTTGGACTCTCCCAGAGCACGTACATTGACAAAGTGTTGAAGATATTCAACATGGAACAGTCTAAGAGGGGATTGTTGCTAGTGTCACATGGTGTCACTCTATCTAAGGACATGTATCCTAAAACTCAAGATAAGAGAGACAACATGAGTCGGATCTCGTTCGCCTAGGCAGTCGGATCGATCATGTATGCCATGATATGTACGCGACCTGATGTCTCGTATGCTTTGAGCATGTGTAGTCGCTATCAGGCCGATCCAGGTGATGGTCATTGGATGGCGGTTAAGAATATCCTTAAGTATCTTAGACGAACTAATGATGCTTTATTAATTTATGGAGATGGAGAACTTGAGGTAACTGGGTTTACCGATGAAAGTTTCCAAACCGATAAAGACAACTGTAAGTCGCAATCTGGGTACATATTTTGTTTGAATAACGGAGCAGTAAGCTGGAAATGTTCCAAGCAAGAGACTGTTGCCGATTCAACAACAGAAGCGGAATATATTGCTGCAGCTGAACCAGCAAAAGAGGTAGTTTGGATCTGAAAATTCCTAATTGGATTAGGAGTAGTTCCGTTAGCAGCTGAGCCTGTTCCATTGTATTGTGACAATAACGGGGCTATAGCGCAGGCTAAAGAACCGCGGTCTCATCAATGATCCAAGCATGTTCTTCGATGTTTCCATCTGATTCGTGAGATCATACATCGTAGCGATGTGAAGATCGAGAAGGTCGCATCAGAGGATAACATTGCAGATCCTCTGACGAAAGTTATTCCTCAGCAAAAGTTTGAGCGACATGTACATAGTTCAGGTGTTAGATGCTTGAGTGACTGGCTATAGGCCAAGTGGGAGATTGTTGGACAATTATGACCCATAGCGTCACTATTTGTAAAAGACATTGTGGTTTTGTACAAATTAACTATGTGACAATGGAAATTGCTATTTTATCGTTTTGTAATTTGATTACTTGAATATATAAGTGATAAAAGTCCTTATGATTAGTTCCGGATTAATAAGATACGAGACAATATCAATCCACAAAGGTTTAATCATCAAATATCCATAGTCGTAGTATTATCGAGACTGGACATCGATAATGCGGATTAGACTAGTATTACACTTGTGAGTGTTATGGAAGCGTAACAGCATAGTTCTCATATATTTACGTATTGGATACTTATGCAAGTGTGATAGGTGGTTGTGTTTACTGATGGTACGGAAACAGCTTCGCTCTGGATAGACCCCGCGGAATCCTATTGGTAGTATGACTATGTGTCTATGGGAATCCGCATCAGGGTAGGTGTATTTAGTTTTAACCTGAGACTTGCATCGCTAGTACTTACGATAATCAATAAGCTTTGGTTTTGGTCGTCCGGGACTTTAACAGGTTCTGTCTACGCCTCTTATGGGTTTATTGAGAATCGTAGTGTATTGGGTGTGATGTCAAGACAGAAGTATCACTTCAGTCATATAGAGATGATGATCACGCAGGGATACAGAACTGGTACTGTTGTATGCTGCAACTATCGGGATAATATGACATGGTCATGATTATCCGATTATAGAGACTAGTTGATTGTGATCCGATATATGCTTCGTACGGGGCAGACACTATTCCAGCCCCAGGCCTTACATGTGACATCTGATACTGGATCGCAATACGCAATACTACGTCTACTACGCCTGTTATATATTATATATTCCTTAAAGAATATTTCTGGAGAATTGGGTAGCCATGGCGCTTTGCTAGAAGCCAACCATGTCTTGTAAATCGGTAAAAATGTGGTACGGAGTACACACGTGTTAGGATAGTCCAATGACCGGATTTACTGCCAACATATCCAGGGATCTTATGGGTCACTTCCCGAAGATTCACCGATGACGTATGACTCGAACATAATTAATCTGGGATTAATTAGAAGAAAGAGAACATTAATCTAGGATTAATTACGGAAAGATTTTATCTGGGATAAAATTATATTAGAAGAGAGAGAACGATTAATTCGGAATTAATCGACAAAATAATATATTCGATATATTAAATGAAATTAGATTTCATAATGGAATTAAAATTAGAATTTAATTCGGGCGAACGAATTAATTTAGAATTAATTCGCGAGCGACTTTAATGGTAATTTTGCTAGGCATAATTATTTAATGAAATTTGATTTAATTAAGTCACAACGGAAAAATCATTAATTCGGAATTAACGAACCCGAGCCCGGGACGTGTTTGCGGGCCCACTTCAATTTTGAATCAAGTGGGGCCCACATCAAGTCACATCATTAGTCACCTTTTGTGATGGAAGTCACATCAACTTTGAGTGATGTGAGTTAAGTCACCTTTTGTGATGGAGGTGGTTGAGAGCATTAAATGAATTTTTGGCTCTCAACACTTTATTTTTTTTGGTTGAATAAACCATATACAATTTTTGGTATTTGACTTGGTAATTGTTTTAGAAACAAAAAACAAGACAAAAACAAACAAAACTCTGCCTCTCAAACTCTCTCAATGTCGTGAAACCCCTAAGGCAAAAGGAAGATTTTTGTTGCAATTTTCTTCCAAAGCTAGCATTTAAAGTTCATACAAAGGTGATAGAGAAACCTTCCCATTGAGTTTGGAATCTCAAATCACTCAAGCTTGGAGCTCAACATCATTCATAGAAATCTTGGAGCATTTCAAAGGAAGTAAAAAATTTTGTTATCAACACATCCAACCGAGCATTGTGAGTATATTTATGTTATACTTCTTTCCGTATTCACATGATTTATGCTTTAAATGATCTTGGTTTGTTCATTAGAACCCCAACAGCTGGACCAAGGTCAGAAGATCTAGGAGAAGAACTCCAAGAATGGAGAACAACCTCGAGAATGGGTATGAGGGAAGAGCCTCGAGAATGAGGACAGATCTGGAAAAAAATAAAAACAAAAAGGGAAAAAAAAAAAAGAAAAAAAAAATTTAGCTCGCTGAGTCGAAAACCTGAAAAGGCGACTCAGACAAGATAGAGCAATCCGCTAAGTTAGAAATCTGAAAGGACAGCTTAGGAAAAAGATAGGAAGAACCTGCAAGACAAAGGGACTCCCAAGAAACCGACTTGCAAGGTAGAAGGGCTTGTAACTCAATAGACAAAACACAAGGCAGTATCTTTTCCGTAATGGAGAGCAGAAAGTTGAGCCAGGTCCGGGCATGACCAGTCTACCACCCTGCGAACAAGGGACACAACAGACCCTTGAGCAATGAGACCAAAGAGAACTAAGCAATCACTAGAGGAGAATTGGCATAAGGAAACTATAAGCAGGCCAACGGGGCGACCAAATATTTGTATAGGCAAAAGGGCACCAAAGGCCAAGAGGATCCCTAAAGGGGTGAAGGAAAACCCTCTAGTGCAAGGAATGCCTAATCAAGGATGACATCAAGCTAATAAGACAAAGAAACCAATCGGAATAGGGAATGCATCCATGTATACACGTCACATACACACAATTTTTGTTTTTTGTTCACAGGCTTTGAAGAAAAAGAAAAGCGGGGAGGATGAGAAACTCCAAGAATGGAGAGCAACCTCAGGAATGAGGACGAAGAATTCTGGAATAGAGAGGAACTCCGAGAATGCAGAACAACCGGGAATGAGAACGACTGACCGGTGCGTAATCACACGCGTATAACGCAATCACACGTATCATTCAAGTAGTATAAAAAGTATCGATCCCACGAGGACTTAAAACCTAAGCTATTAATTTATGAAGCCAAATTTTTACAAGTATCTAATGGATTGATTGTTTGATTTGGTGGTGTCTTTAAAATTAAAACAAGTAAATAAAATGACGTGAAAGTAGATTGAGGAAAATTCAATATTATTAAACTATCCAAGGTTGTGAATCCTTCCAAAATCTTTTTAAAGATGAAGCGGTTATTTTACGTTTGTGTAATATATCGGTTTATTAACCTGGAACACGAAATTATGCAAAAGCCTCTTCCGATGGTTAGATACAAATACCCAGTGTAACTTAATTAATCATATTCCTAAGTCAACCAAGTTACTTGAATTCAATAAGATTAAGTTCCAATTATGGCTACTCCTGCCCGACAGGTATATTCCTATCCTGTAAGGAAATTGGTTAAAGGGTTATCTATCCTCAAGGAAGATCGTGGGCTATTAAGTCTAGGGTTTAAACCTAAAATCCTTTTTCCAAGTTCATTTTAAGTTTACCAAATCAATCTTATTAATGGCAAGTTAACAAGAAGCATTAAGCTTAAGACTCAAAAAAAAAACCTTTATATTACCCAAACTGTAAATTAACCCCTTATAAACCGGTGATATTGGAATTCATCACAACCCCAGATAATGGGCTTAGTTACGACACATATCTAAGGCTAAGAAAAGCTTAAATAAAATAAAAGACATAAAGTAAATGCTAAAAACTAAATACTAAAAAGTAAATATTGAAAAGTAAATACTGAAAAGTAAATGCTGAAAAGTAAATGCTGGAAATTAAAAATGTAAAAATACAATAAAAGAAAATGCTAGAGTAAAAGGATCCATTTTTATCACTACTATTTTAGATATCTCCCTTATTATAATATATAAACTTTGCGTGATGATTACCAACCAGCCATATAGGCGGTATCCTGATTAAGTTAAATTAATATTTAATTACCAACCGACCAACCAGGTTGTATCCTCATTAAGTCAGGTTTAAAACTAATTTCAATAATTACCAGCCGACCATAAGGCGGTATCATCATTAAGTCAGGTTTTAAATAGTTTATATATTATAATTAAGGGAGATTAATCTAAATATTAGTAATAAAAGTTTTACCTTTTACCCCAGCAGGGGGAGTTACCTCCTCATTTCTGAAAAGTAAAAACTGAAAAGTAAAGAAATGAAAGTAATGTGCGTAAAAGTAAATTACAGAAAGTAAAGACTTGAAAAGTAAAGAAAATAAAGTGAAAATACGGAAATTAATTACTGAAAGTTGTAAATAAACAAACAAGATACAATCTTCTTAGTATTCTTAAGGAATCACATAGAAGAAAGCATGAATTCAAATCTAAAATTCGACCTTCTATATATAGGAAAAATTACTTCGCGGGTCGCGACACGCTAGTTTATTCTTACGTCACGACGCGCCGTTGATGAAGGACGAGTGGCATTGCCTTTAGCGGAGATGGTGACACGTGGCAGGCTGAATTATTAAATAAATAATTATGCTGATATGGCGCTGACGTTGTGATGTCAATTGTCGGTAATATATGATGGTGACGCATGGCATAAGATGATTGGCTGATGATGACATGGCTGACACGTTGCAAGTTGACTCGGCATGTGACTGATGTGGACGCCACGTGGCTGACACGTGGATGACACGTGATGATGGCAATTATCGGCAGCATGTGATGATGACACGTGTCTAGCGCACGTTAGCATGATTTGTTGTGATATTGACACGTGACTGGCGCATGTTAGTAGATTCGGTGCACGTTAGCAAACGGCGCACGTTAGCAAGGCACATTTTAACAAATCTTCTCTGATTGTGACACGTGTCCCAGCGCACGTTAGCAGACTTCGGCGCACGTTAGCGGTCGAGATGCAGGTTGCGTGTCGCGACGCCCAAATGACAATTTTGCCATTTTTTGTCCATTTTTCACTATTTTGGCCCCGAATCATCTCCAGAGAGTCCTGAAACCTTATTTATCTAAAAAATAACATAAAACACATCAAAATATTCACAAAACGCAAGAAAATATAAAAAATATTAGGTCAAATGAATGGAAAATAGTGATACATTTATCACTCATCACACCCCCAAACCTAACATTTTGCTAGTGCTCGAGCAAAACAATAAAATAACATAAACATCTTTAAAATAAAATTAAACTACGCCACTTTCGTAGGGATCACGGTTGTATTTAGCATATGCAACAAGCCTTTAAACCCCTAGGTGTCCCTAGTGGACGAGTTGTAGTCTCGTGAGGGCTTACATCAATGATACCCGCAAACGTCTTATAAAAACAAAAAGATAATAAAACTAATGCACACAAAAACAAAAAGACAAGAGAAAAGAGAAAAGAGAATAAACAAGTTAGTGACTAAACATGTGAAACTTTTTATCCAAGTTAAGAGTTGTTTTCTTTCTTTCTAAATTACCGATTAAGTAAATTCTCCGATTATTTTTACCATTCACCATATACACAGCCAACAAAATATTAATCAACTCATTTTTACCCACAATAGTCAGAAGTGTAGTTGATAAGAGAGTAATATTTTTATCCTAAAGTTATATCAGACTTCACATTTTTTTAGTAATGGAATATTTTTATGATTTATCTGATTTTTTTTATACAATATCATCCATCCATGTAGCGAGCTTTGGGTCAGTGACTCCCAAACCAGTTGGCTTCAGGGCACTAGGTGTTAAGACACCCCTACGGACTTAATTACTCAAAATTCAGATATATATATTTGTTGGCAACATCTTTAATCCATGTAGCAAGCTTTGAGCCAGTGGCTCCCAAACCAGTTGGTTTTGGGGCACTAGGTGTTAAAACACCCCTACGGACTTAATAACTCGGATCTCAGACATTTTTTTATCCCATCGCTTTTTTATATGCTTCCTCCAATTAAACTATAGCACTAAATATTACAAACTCGTCAATTACAACTCATGTCTGTATGTTACCATGTATGTTGATAATACCTGTCAACTGAATATATGAAGATCCATTTTAGTCAGTTTTAATTGAGAATTCACAAATAAATAAATTCAAAAGGAAATAAACAAAAATTAACTTATTTCAAAATAGGTTAAGATACGTCTCAGGAGTGGAAATTTCTTACACAACTATCTCACACCAATTTCACCTGATTAATCATATTAAAAACACAAAAAAAAATATTTTTTTTTAATTTTTGTAAAAAATTTTAATATTTTTCTGAATTTTTTGAAATTTTTGACTAAAAATAACGCAATATAAACAAGATACTAGTCAACTATTCCCCTTCCCCAAACCTAAATGAGACATTGTCCCCAATGTCTTAAAAAGTAGAAGATGAGTTTAGAAGACAGTACCTAGTTAGTTGCTATTCTACATCTAAATGAAGAATTAAAGGTTAAGATCCAGATTTATCTGACGCTTCTTATTATGATCATTATCAGACCAGTTTATCTTGGAAAGGATAGGGTCAATTTATGGTTCAAAATTTCATAGCGGGAAGTGGATCCCATGACATTTACTCCAGCCTCACACTAATGACGATATTGGCCTTTGTAAATTCATTAGGTAGACCTTCAAAGTCAATCACTTCATGTGACTCCTGGTTTGGTCCTGAACCGTTTCTTATCCTCACATTAATTAAGATATTGGATTAAGACGTGTTCTAGGTGTATACTTGTCAATGTGCACTAATGAGCTTCGTATGACCCTCACACTAATGACGATATTGGGTGACTACGTTAACTCATCACGCTACATCTAATGTTTTACCGGATTGACCTAATTTCCGAGCACTTATACCCTCACACTAATAATGATATTGGATATAAGTAGTAAGAACACATTCATCTCCGTATTGACAAAACGGACCATCCAATAATGCTGCAACATTATTAATACTATTACTTAAATAAAGTAATCACCTAATCACGGGAGATTTATGACAATTAAGTCATTAACTTTATTAGGTCAAAGTTTTAATTTAAAACATGCAATACATATCTAATATGTCTTATGCATAATTAAATTAAAATTACTATGGCATAGATTCAAAAACATGTTTTGTGTGGTTAAGCCTTTGCTACTGATACCATTATGTTGGGGCAGTTGTGGAACCCCTAGGGTTGGATCGGTGCCCCGGGTAGTAGAAATAGGTCTAACTCATGGATATCAAGTTTAGGTGTAATTTTAAATTATTTAATGAAATACTATATTCCGTTACGAGTGTATAGGAAAAAACCATGACTGAATCGCTGTCCGGAAGCTCCAGAACGAGAGAAAACAACATCGGCGCACGCGAAGGGCGCGCGTGCACTGTAGCACCCAGGTGTGCTGCTCTTTTTTTTATTTGTTTTCAAATTGCATTCAATTGCTCAGCTCTCTGGAATTTCCAGAGAGCTGATGCAATTAGGGACTATTACCCTAATTGCTTCCGATCTTCCCTAAACACTTCAAAAACACTCAAAAATAATTTTTAATTTCAAAACCATCATAAAAAACAAGTTATAGAATAAAAATCTAGTTTTTCAAAATATCAAATATTTTTACAAAAAGATAAATTTATTTTAAATACCATTTGCGTAAATTTTGAATCCAATACACAATTCATTTTAGAATCCCAATTAGAAATGTCTCATGAACAATTCTAGTCCACCTAAAGGTGGTCAAGTGAATCTAGAATGGTAGCAATCGCTCTAAGCTTTAATCTAGAGTTCCAAACTCAAATTAATTGTTCCATGTCCAACATGAACATCTTTGACCTAATTACAAGCATGTTGTGTTTATACTTCTAAAGTATCCTAACACAAGTGATTAGCCTTATTCAACATTAAGCTATGTGATCATGCATCTAATACACAAATAAACATAGCTTTGAAGAAGATCAAACATTACCTAGTAAGCTTGATGTAAGATCCAATATACTTCTCCTTTGTTGAAATTGTTGGAGAACCTCCAAGGTGTGCAAGCTTGACTTCAAGATCCAATCTTTTTTCTAATGCTTCCAAGCTTCACTTCAAGATCCAATCTTGATTTCTCCTTAATAAAATGTTTTAGAGATCTCACAAGCTTCTCTAAACACTTCTCTAACTTAGGCTAATCTCTCAAGAATTCGCTTATGCTTGTATTTGAACTTGTAATTAAAACCTTCCTAAAGCTTGCTATTTATAGCAAAACTTAGGAAATTTTTAATTAATAAAAGTTGTAATCAACTTTTAAGTGGAATTAATCTAATTTGTCCAAATA
The DNA here is from genome assembly GCA_019454045.1 of Zanthoxylum bungeanum. NCBI lineage: Eukaryota > Viridiplantae > Streptophyta > Magnoliopsida > Sapindales > Rutaceae > Zanthoxylum > Zanthoxylum bungeanum. The sequence goes on from SKCR01029777.1 coordinate 159,083, forward strand.
TGTATAATTAGGTGTGACTAATCTCCATTGTCTCCCACTTTAATTTAATCCAATTAAATCAAGCCAAGGATTAGGAAATGGATTAGTTAAATGTTTGCCACCTTGATTTAATCCAATTAAATCAAGCCAAAACCACATATTATTACATATTTACAATTACCATAATGTCCTCAAATGGTAGAGATAATTATGATTTTACATTTAAGCCCTTGTGTAATTATTGAATTAATCCAATTAATCCAATTAGGTCAAAGTAAATAATCAATATTATCCAATAATATTTGATTATCTTATTCGATAATTATAATATCGAATATTATCTTTTATCAAAATTAATCGGATACCCAAGTGCTCAATGAGTACACTTCATATTGGGACTCTCTAAGTTCAAACATGTTCGTCATATAAGCCTAGCTAATATGTACGCAATTCGGCCACCTCCGAATTCGTGAAGAACACAAACGACCTTTCTGAACTATACAAGTCGAGGTTATCACATATGTTTAACAATTCCTCTGTTGTAGGCTATTCGAGTTGTGTTTAGGAAAAATAGAATATACCGTCAAGTTTCCAAGATGCACATCTCATGTCAACATGTCCACGATTCTTCATAACTGATGCGATCCACCCTAGGTGATCGAATTTGGCCAAAGATTTAAGAATCGTGACTTTACTCACATGGATACCTAAACCCCTTATGGTACGCATATGGGCCGAAGGATCTTATCTTACTTCACACTTGATTACTGAGTGCATTGGTCCACACCCAACGAACATCTAGAGGCAAGACCATGAAAGGTTTCTGACATATATGGCTTCTAAGTGTTGAGAATCTCACACAAAATCAATGTTATCCTATAGTCAAAGGATTACATATGCTACTCGATTCGAGGAGATTCCTATTGACGGTGGTGTTGTTGGACAATTATGACCCATAGCGTCACTATTTGTACAGATCATGGTGTTGTTGTACAAATTAACTATGTGACAAAGGAGATTGCACTCTTATCATTTGTGATTAGATAACCTAGATATATAAATGATGAGAGGTCCCTATGATTTGTTCCTGGACAGAGAATGATATGAGACAGTATCAGTCCACGAAGGATAAATCGTTAAATATCCATAGTCAGAGTATTATCGAGATTGGACATCGATAAATACGTAAAAGACTAGTATTACACTTGTGCGCGTTTGTGAGGGCACAACGGCATAGTTCTCATATATTTGGGTATAGGATACTCATGCAAGTGTAGTAGGAGGTTGTGTTTCACCGATGGTACGGGAAACAGCTTCGCTCTGGATAGATCCCCTGCGGAATCCCATTGGTAGTATGACTATGTGTCTATGGGAGTCTGCAATCAGGGTAGGTGTATTTGGTCTTAACCTGAGGCTTGCACCGCTAATACATACGACAATCAATATACTTTAGTTGAGGTCATCCAGGGCTTTAACCGGTTCTGTGTACGCCGATGCTGGGTATATTGGGAATCGTAGTGTGTTGGGTGTGATGTCAAGACGGAAGTGTCACTCCAGTCATATGGAGATGATGGTCACGTAGGATACGAAACTTGTTCTCTTAAATGCTCGAGCTATCGGGATATTATGACAAGGTCATGTATATCCGATTATAGAGACTAGTTACCAGACATCCGATATGTGCTTCGTACGGGGAAGACACAATTCCAGCCCCAGGCCTTGCACGTGAACATCCGATACTGGACAGAAATACGCAATACTTTGGTATACTACGCTTGATATAGATCACATATTCCTATAAGGATATTTCTGGAGAATTGGGTAGGCATGACGCTTTGCTAGAAGCCAACCTTGTCTTGTAAATCGGTACAAACGTAGTACGAGGTACTTACGTGTTCGGATAGTCCGACGACCGTATTTACTGCCAACATATCCGGGGATCTCATGGGTCGCTTCCCAAAGATTCACCGATGATGTATGACTCGCACTTTAATTAATTTGGGATTAATTAGAAGAGAGAGAAAATTAATCTAGGATTAATTGCGGAGATATTTTATCTGGGATAAAATATTAATTAAAGAGAGAGAACGATTAATTTGGAATTAATCGATAAAATAATATATTCGATATATTATGTGAAATTGGATTTCGACGCGGAATTAGAATTAGATTTTAATTCAGGCAAACAAATTAATTTAGAATTAATTCGTTAGCGACGTGAATAGTGATTTCGCTAGGCGTAATCATTTAATTACGATGTGACGAAAAATTCGTTAATTTGGAATTAGCGAACCCGAGCCCGGGATTGTTTGCGAGTGCATTCGTATTTCGAATTAGAGTGCGGCACGCAAGTCAAATCAAGCGTCAAATCGCTAGTCGCATCAATCGTCAAATCACTTGTCACTTTGAGTGATGTGACATGACATGTTGTCACTTTATTAAAATGACTTGATATGAATAGTGAAAGATGTTGGAAATCATTAATAGGCTTTTTGCCTTTTGACTTTTGAATTAAAAAGTAATGTATATCTTTTATTTCATTTATTTAGTAAATAAAATAAAATATATATATACAAAAGCTTTTTTCTCTCTCTCCAGCCAAGTGTGGTTCACGGTTTTGGGAACCAATTTTTTCGCTGTCTTTTCTTCTTCTTCATCTCACGGCTTGGAGCCATTTTTGTTCTCCAATTTTCTGGTTTGACCGAATTTGTGAGAAGCAAAGGAAGAAGAGTAGTGCTAGCACACACATGGGTTATATTATGGTGATAGGGAAACGAATTTATGAGCTTGGATTTGTTATTGAAGCTTGAAGCTTGGAGCTTCAATGGTGGTCTTCCATGGCCGATTTTTGGAGCATCAAAACAGCCCCCCACCGAGCAGTCCCTGCTGTTTTTGGAGGTCAAAACCGAGCTTCAACAAGGAGCAAAATGGGTCTTGTTCCTCCTAGCATCAAACCATTCAATGTGAGTATGAATTCCGCCTTATTCCTTTGATGTATTCATGCGAATTTTATGTTTGATTTCATGATCTTGGGACCTAATATAGAATCTCAACAGGTGTGTACTTCCAACTATTTGGAATCACATGTGAGTCATTCAGTATTCACTCCAACTAATACCCACATGTCTATACGATTTTCCAAAACTCATGGTACATCGCGTTAAACCATAGGAACTCTAATTCCAATATACGACATGTGCTAGTCTTCTAGGTTATAGGAATTCGACCGTATTCCAAAACCAATGACTAGGAATATTTACTTTAAGAATAGTTTACACCTAGTGTCAAGACTATTCTAAGGTCGATGTCATTCTTAGTATATCGATACATCAATTTAATACGCGTAATGACAATACCATTATGAGATATGAAATGAAAAATGTAGTTATTTTATTAATAAATAATAAAATGTACAATTCGGATTGGCACTCCACGCACCAACTCCATCAAACTCCCACTTGCTTAGTGCCAATCTGGATGGTATTGTAGTCTCATCCCCTCCACATGTTTATCGAATAACGTAGGAGGTAAGGCCTTTGTAAGCGGGTCTGCTATGTTGTCTTGTCCTTGAACATTCAAGACCACAATGTCTTTTCATTCAATTATCTCTCTAATTACACAGTATTTCCTTTCCACGTGTTTAGACTTGGAATACGGCCTCGGCTCCTTAGCCTGCGCGATGGCTTCTTTATTATCACAGTACAATGGGATCGAATCCGCAATACTAGGCACAACACAAAGTTCTATGATAAAATTTCTAATCCAAACAGCTTCTTTAGTAACTTCTGAAGCTGCTATAAATTCTGCCTCAGTGATGCAATCAGTTGTTGAGCCTTGCTTTGAACAACGCCAACTAATCGCACCACCGTTAAGGGTAAATATATATCCTAATGTAGATTTTCTATTATCTGGATCTCCCTTTAAGTCGGAGTCTGTATAACCCTTAACTTATAGTTCATTTTCTCCATATATCAGAAACTTATCCTTGGTGCCTTTAAGATACTTTTGGATATGTTTCACGGCTGTCTAATGATCATTACCTGGATCAGATTAATATCGGTTGGTCACACTAACGCCAAAATTGATGTCAGGTCTAGTACATAACATAGCATACATTATGCTCCCAATACAAGAAGCATATGGCAAGTTAGACTTTCTAACTCTCTCTTCCTCAGTTTGAGGTGCAATTTTCTTCGAAAGATGTATGTCGTATCGGAAATGTACATTTGCTGTCTTGCAGTTGGTAAAACTATACATTTCTAACATCTTGTCTATGTGAGTCGATTGTGACAACCCTATAAGCTTCCTAACTCTATCTCGGTAGAGCCTTATACCTAGTATATAGGAAGCTTCACCCATATCTTTCATGGAGAAGTTCTTACAAAGGTAGACTTTCACATTTTGCATCATCCCTATATCATTTCCTATGATAAGGATGTCGTCTACATACAAGACTAAGAAAACTATCATGCTCCCACTAACTTTCTTATAAACACATGGTTCTTAATCGTTTTTTATGAATCCAGATAATCTAATTATCTCATCAAAATGATGATTCCAGCTTCGGGATGACTGTTTAAGTCCATAAATAGACTTTTGGAGCTTACAAACCAAGTTTGAAGTCTCACTAGATACGAAACCCTCTGGTTGTTCCATATAGATATCCTCATCAAGGAATCCATTTAGGAAAGCGGTTTTCACATCCATCTGCCATATCTCATAGTCATGTTATGCAGCAATGGCTAAAAGAATCCTAATTGATTTTATCATGGCTACTGGTGAAAAAGTTTCCTCATAGTCAATCCCAGGACGTTGAGTGTAACCTTTCGCTACTAGTCGGGCCTTAAAGGTTTCCACCTTTCCATCGGGCCCTCGTTTCCTTTTGTAAACCCATTTAAAACCAATAGGTTTAACTCCTTCTGGAAGTTCAACTAAGTCCCATACTTGATTGGCATCATTGAATCCATTTCGGATTTCATGGCTTCTTGCCATTTTCCCGAATCGATATCCAATATCGCTTCCTTATACGTAGTCGGATCTGTTTCCTCCAAAAGGATAACATCAAGGCTCACATCAGATGTTAAAAATAATCTTTCAGGAGGCCTTCATATTCTATTCGACTTACTATAGGAAACGCTTTCCTCGCGTAGCGGAAGCAATTAGGCACACGGATCGGACTTGAAAAAATTTTCTGCTTTCCCCTTCCTTTTGCCGAATCTGACCAGCAGGTATACTGAAATTTTGCTTCTATTTCGGACAAGATTTCAGCCCCGGAATACCCCCGAAACAGTCCCCGAATAGCCCCCCGAACTGCAGTGAAAAACTTGATTGTTTTGGACTCGTTACACGACTGAACTACACACAAATCAGTCCCCTATTTGCGTTAACTGCAAGAGTGTATAAGGTCTGATTTTTCCACTCAAAAACAATCTCAAATTAGCCCCAAAATATCCCCAAAGTGTTTCCCAAAAACCTGAATTAAAACAAAACAAAAAAAAAAACAAGCCCTAAAACGAGTAACTAAGGTGCGGCAATGAGGTGAAATAAAGCCTCACTGCCGCGACCTATAAGATTAGAGGAAGAAGATGATTTGTTCGTCACCACAAAGTCTTCCGTGCTATTACTCGTTACCAATGGAAAGTAGTGTAGGCTACACTCACAAAACGAATCCCTAAACGATTTAGAGATCTCAAACACACTTAGTTTTGTTTTTCTTCTTATTGTTCTTCAATGGTGTTTCTCAACTTTTGAGAGAATAGAGAAGAAGAAGAAGATGCCTAGGGTTACAAGAACGGGAGCGATCCCAAAAAGAAAATCAAATATTCTTTTTATACTTAGGTCAAATTATTTCCAAAATAAATCAACTAATCCCCTCCCCATAAGGTGAAATTCGGCCAAGGCATAATTTTATCAATTAATTTTGTAACATGTAATATTAATATCCATAAAGGAATTGTATGTTACAAAAAATAATTAGTTATTACATTTTCAAAAAGGTGTAATTATTAAAACCAAAGCCAAGGATTTATTGTTTCCAAAACAATCAAAATCTTCCCCTTATTGCATTAGAGAATTCGGCCATGCAAGGAATAAAATAAAAAAATTTGTAACATCAAGTCTTTAATTCCATAATTAAAAGATATGTTACAAAATCAAATAGTTACTACCTTTCAAAAAGGCGTAACTTCCAAATTAATGCCAAGGGTTGCCAAAAACCCAAAATTTGGGATTTCCAAGTTTAGCCTTCATTAAATTATATCATATATAATTTAATTATTAAAAATAAATAATTATCATCTAATCATTTATTATATTAATCATAAATTACCTTTTAATATATAGTTCTAAGTGTGACTTAATTAATATTATTAATCATATTAATCATATTTATTCTTTTGTAAGTATATAATTGGACTATCCAATTATGATAAATCCGCTATAGTATATTGAGCTAGCACGGGGACCAAATGGACCTACGGTTCTGAGCTCCAATAATCTCGAAATATTAATTAAGCTCTTAATTAAATATTCTGAATTATTAACTCAGGGTTATTCCACTAAAAACCCGAAGTTGCATTCTCGTTGCCGCAGATGAAATATTAAGCCGAACTAAGTTGGTGTCCACCGATATAGTCATTACATATGAATTGACCCTTCACGAGTATCTCGTAATTAGAGTCGGGTCATAATGTTCGTTATACCCCTCTAATTATTTTTACCTTAAGTACCATTGATTCTCTAATGAATGATTTATTCATAACTATTATGAATTTTAATCTTTCTATTCGTAATAGAGAGACTTGAGCGCTCAAATCGTTCAAGTACCGAATCAACCCTTAAGAAAGATACTCATCTACTTCTCGCAAGAAGGAGTGAACTCCATGTCTATGTAAAATGTTCCCAGCTACAAAACAAACTGTGTCCCCAAAGTACGTAGCTATTGGTCGGGACTGCTACACCAACCTCACCTTTGTAAATCTAATGACATAGTCTGCCATGCAGGAGTTCGTAGTACACTCAGGATTAATATCAATCTATAAATGACCATCTAGTAGATCGAAATGACTTTCTTAGTCTAACAGATATTATAAGAATGTCATTTCCATCTGGGTCCAGTCCTATATGATCGCATCATACAAGGTACCTCCATTCTCATGTCTCTACATGGACGATATGGATCAAGATCGCCATACAAATATAGAATGGACCGCAGCTATAGATAAACCACAAACAAAGTACCCGTTTTGTTTGCTCTCTATGGACTATTTAAGATTACTAACTTCAGACTTAAATCCTCTTGTGTATGACACTCATACACTAAGTCTGAAGGCACATAAGAAATCTACGGTATTTAAGATAATATATAATATGCGAAAATTAAAAAAAAAATAATTTGATAAATGAATAATGCATCGTTTTATTTCAAAACATATAAAACTGTTTACATCACATGTAGCTCTAGGGCATACATTCCAACAATCTCCCACTAGAGTAAATGGGACATGTAACGTAATCCTAGACCATCTAGGTGACCTTCAAAAAATTTAGCCGGCAAGGTCTTTGTAAATGGATCAGCCAGGTTCTCTGCGGATGCAATCTTTGTTACAGTAACGTCTCCTCTCTGCACTATCTCCCTGATGAGATGATATTTCCTCTCTATATGCTTTCCCCTCTTGTGGCTTCTTGGTTCTTTGGAGTTTGCCACCGCACCACTATTATCGCAATAGAGTGTGAGTGGTCTATCCATATCTGGAACAACTTCCAGATCTCCCAAGAATTTACGGAGCCAGACTGCTTCCTTAGCTGCTTCACAAGCTGCTACATATTCAGCCTTCATAGTTGAGTCAGCAATACAAGATTGCTTTATACTCCGCCGTACTATGGCCCCACCATATAGGGTGAACACTGATCCAGATGTAGATTTCCTAGAATCGACATCTGTCTGAAAATCAGAGTCTGTATATCCCCTTAGGATCATATCCTCACCGGAATACACGAGCATATAATCTCTCGTTCTCTCAAGATACTTGAGAATGTGTTTCACAGCCACCTAGTGATCCAATCCTGGGTTTGACTGAAACCTACTGACTACTCCTACTGCAAAACAGATGTCCGGTCTCGTGCATAACATAGCATACATGAGACTACCAACTGCTGAGGCGTATGGGATATGTCTCATTTCCTCAACATCTTGAGGTGTCTTAGGAGACTGTTCCTTTGACAAATGAATTCCATGCCGATAAGGCAAATTTCCTTTCTTGGAATTCTGCATCCCAAATCGCACAAGGATCTTGTCGATAAATGATGGCTGAGACATAGCTAATAGTCGTTTCTTGCGATCCCGAAGTATCTGAATCGCAAGAATATAACTGGCTTCTCCCAAATCTTTCATTTGGAATTGATTAGCTAGCCCGATTTTCACGTCTGATAATATCTTTACATCATTCCCAATGAGTAAATATCATCGACGTATAAAATAAGAAAAACCACCTTCTTATCAATGACGCGCTTGTATACACAAGGCTCATCAACATTCTGCTCAAAGTCATAAGACTTGATCGTGGTATCAAATCTAATATTCCAAGATCGAGATTCCTGCTTGAGTCCATAAATGGACCTTTGCAGCTTGCAAACCTTTTGTTCTTGACCTGTTGGTGTTTGCTAAGGACCCAATATCATTAAACAAACATGAAACAAGTGCGAATACAAATCAACGAAGTTGCGGAATACTCACATCGATCGATTGAGCGACGCGGGAGGCAACAAAATCTAATTTTCTGCTCCTTGGACTGCTCAGCAGTGGCAGTGAGTTGGCTCACTGTTTTCGGCCTTTGATGTCATCTTCCAAGCTCCAAGCTTCGCCAAATGATTCCTGGCTCATGGGTGGACTTCCCTATCACCTTCGCATGTCTCTCGGAGTGCTAGCTCTCTTGATTTTTGCCACAAAAAACAAGCACTTGCTTCCCCTAGCTCACGGCATTGAACCAGAAAATGAAGAGAGAAAATGCCCATTTGAGCGTGACTTTAGGAGAGAAGAAGTGAAGTGTTGTATTTTGATTTTGTGTATCTAATACCAAATAATAAAAAGTCAAATACCATTTTTTAATAGTAAATGTCTTTCAAGCTTTCAAAAAGCTTTTCAACCACTTCCATCAAGTCACATCACTCAATCAATCAATGGTCACATCACTCAAAGTGACATGTGATTTGACGCTTGATGTGACTAGCGATTTGACGCTTGATTTGACTTACGTGCCGCACCCGAATTTGAAATGTGAATACGCTCGCAAACAATCTCGGGCTCAGGTTCGCTAATTCCAAATTAATGAATTTTCCGTTGCGTCGTAATTAAATGATTACGCCTAGCGAAATCACTATTCATGTCGCTAACGAATTAATTCTAAATTAATTTGTTCGCCCGAATTAAAATCTAATTTTAATTCCGCGTTGAAATCCAACTTCGTTTAATATATCGAATATATTAATTTATCGATTAATTCCAAATTAATCGTTATCTCTCTTTAAATGATATTTTATCCCAGATAAAATATCTCCGTAATTAATCCTAGATTAATTTTCTCTCTCATCTTATTAATCCCACATTAATTAAAGTGTGAGTCATACGTCATCGGTGAATCTTCGGGAAACGGCCCATGAGAACCCCGGATATGTTGGCAGTAAATTCGGTCGTCAGACTATCCGAACACGTAAGTACCTCGTACTATGTTTGTACCGATTTACAAGACAAGGTTGGGTTCTAGCAAAGCGTTATGCCTACCCAATTCTCCAAAAATATCCTTACAGGAATAAAGGATCTATATCAGGCCTAGTATACATAGTATTGTGTATGTCGATCCGGTATCGGATGATCATGTGCTAGGCCTAGGGCTGGAATTGTGTATGCCCCGTACGAAGCACATGTTGGATGTCTGGTAACTAGTCTCTATAATCGGATAAACATGACTTTGTCATTTTATCCCGATGACTGCAGTACTTAAGAGTACTAGTACCATATCCTACGTGACCATCATCTTCATATGACTGGAGTGACACTTCCGTCTTGACATCACACCCAACACACTACGATTCTCAATATACCCAGCATATGCGTACACAAAACCTGTTAAAGCCATGGACGACCGCAACCAAAGTATATTGATTGTCGCAAGTATTAGCGATGCAAGTCTCAAGTTAAAACCAAATACACCTACCCTGATTTCGTACTTCCATAGACACATAGTCATACTACCAATGGAATTCGAAGGGGGTCTATCCAGAGCGAAGTTGTTTCCCGTACCATCGGTAAAACACAACCTCCTATTACACTTGCATGAGTATCCTATACCCAAATATATGAGAACTATGTCGTTATGCCCTCACAACGCGCACAGTGTAATACTAGTCTTGTACGTATTTATCGATGTCCAATCTCGATAATACTCTGACTAAGGATATTTAATGATTTATCCTTCGTGGACTGATACTATCTCATATCATTCTCAATCTAGGAACAAATCATATGGACCTCCTATCATTTATATATCTTGGTGATCTAATCACAAATGATAAGAGAGCAATCTCATTTGTCACATAGTTAATTTGTACAACAACACCATGATCTGTACAAATAGTGACGTTATGGGTCATAATTGTCCAACAATCTCCCACTTGGCCTATAGCCAGTCACTCGAGTGTCTAACACCCGAACTATGTACGGTTGGCTCAAACTGCTGAGGAAATGCTTTCTTCAGCGGATTTGCATGATTATCATCTGATGTGATTTATTCGATCATCACATCGCCACGATGTATGATCCAAACGAATCAGATGAATATCGAAGTATGTATCTGGATCGTTGATGAGACCATTAATTCTTTAGCCTGTGTTGATGCCTAGCTCAGCAGCTATCAGAATTATATCTAATCTAATTAGATTTATTATCGACCCAGAAGGCTTCTATTGATGCCTCAGCTGCAGCAATAACCCACATTTGTTGTTTATACGGTAACAGTATCTTGCTTGGAAGATTTCCAGCTCACTATTCCATTATTCAAACTTTGTAGTACCGTTTGCGACTTATAGTCATTTTATCGGTTTAGGAAACTTGCAGTAGTGATCCCAGTCACTTCAAGTTCTCCTTCTCCATAGTCTAAGAATGTATCCTTAGTTCTCTAAGAAACTAATTGATGTTTTTAACATCAATCCAGTGACTATCACTTGGATTGGCCTGTTTGTGAATCCATATGCTCAAAGCATATGAGACACCAGGTTGCGTACATTTTTCAATGTACGAGTTCTCGGAGAGTTTTCTCGAAAGCCAAGCTTTCACCGATTACTATTATAGGAATATCATTTCCAAGAAATGACATATTATCATTATTTATAGGACAGCCACTGTCAGTGCGCTCCCACTAACCCTCTTATATACACAAAAATCATTTTCGTTTTGAATTAAATCATAAACTATTATGATTACATCAAAACGATAATTCCAAGAACCCAATGCTTGCTTCAATCCAAACATGGATCGAATAACCTGCAAACCTTGTTTGCTTGTTATGATACGACAAAACCGACAAGATGTTGTAAACATCCTCCAAAAGGTTTCCTTTTAAGGAAAGCGATTTTCCCGTTCAGCTGACATATTTCATAAATGAAACATGCAGCGTTAGCAAGCATTATCCAAATGGATTTACCGTGGCAACAAGTAAAATGTTGAATCGTAATCAACACAATGTTGATAACGATACCTTTCCGCTAAAATCCTAGCTTTATACGTTGGTATATTGCCACCCATGTACGTCTTCCTTGAAGACTTATATAGTACCAATATGCACAATGCCTTGCGGTACATCAACTAGTATCCAAACTTATTGATATACATGGAATCCAATTCGGATATTATGGCACTTTGCCATAATAGGGAGTCGATACCTTGTATCACTTCCTCATACGTAGTCAGTTGGTATACCTCAAAAGATTAACATCTTTACGAGGTGAGATCAGAAACCCATACCCCAGGTTATTTTCTGACTCTCTCCAACCTACGCGGTTCTTGTATATTCGAAGATTATGGTATAGTTTCATCCTTGATGAACTATTTGTGTTCCATTAAGGAATGGGTGCCAGGAATAATATTACTCTGATTTTCATCGAGTTTTACTATCCCACTTACCACTGTATATCGGTATTCCTCTTAGGAAAACCGCATGGTGAGCAACAATTACATTGTTCTCTTGTGAGTTGTATAAGTACTATACTTTGGTATCCCTAGGATAACCTACAATTGGCACTTATCCAATTTGGGTTCTAGTTTGGTATCATCCAAACATATGCCTAGCATACCCAAATATTCAGGAATGAGAAAACCCAGTTTCTTTCATGTTCATATCTAATATGAAGTCTGTCAAACAGATTTTTATGGAACCTTATTCAAAATAAGTTCTGCACTGTTTATGTTTATCCGTTGAATGAAATGGTAGCTCAGAGCAACTCATGATTAACCTTATCATGTCCAACAAAATTCGGTTACTCAGTTCGGACACACCGTCAAACTGACGTGTTCCGGGAGGAGTCCTCATTGAAAGAATACTATACTCTTTCAAGTATATAAGAAACTTATTGCTTAAGTATTTTCCATTACGGTCTTACCGTGACGGTTTAATACTTTAGCCGATCTGTTTGTCTATTTCGTGTCGAAACTTTAAAAGTTTCCGATTTGTGTTCTAAAAGAAACACATAGCCATAACGCGATGCCACATCCGTAAAGGTCACGAAATATTCATATCCACCTCTAGCCTAGCTTGACATGGGCCCATTTGCTTCACTATGAACTAGGGCTAACAGATCAGTGGCATTTACACTTTTACCAAGTAAATAGTGTTTTAGGCACTTTGCCCAATAAACTAGATTCGTTGACTTTATTTGAATGGAATCAAATCAGTCCTAGTACCCACTCTTCAAAAGTGTGGATATACGAGTATTGTTTAATTGTGTCCCAGACAACAATGCCACTTTTAAGTTTCTTCTGATCAAATCAGTTTGAGCTATTTGTTTGTCATATTATATATTCGAGATTTATTTATATTCAAAATATAAATGATGTTATTCACATCTAATGTGTTTATCTTAATATCATCTTTATATAATAAAACATTTTAGTGTTCTAGAATATAAAGGTTCACCCGCAGCGGGTTAAACACTGATATAGAGATAATGTTTATAGTCAAACTAGTCACATTATAACAGTTTCCTAATTTAAGTACACACCCGAAGGTATTTCCTAAACTTAGGTTTCTGCGGTTAAAATAGTGACTTTCGTCCCGTTTTCGATTCACAGATAAATCTCTATTGAAGTCAGTATCCTGTTCAAAACAGATTCTGAACATCAGTATGTATTTATGTACCACACTAAGTATTAAAATCTAATTTTGATACTAGTAATGAACATAATTATGAAAAACATATTTGAAGTCAGATCCTTGCTCATCTTCAATTCCTTAATGTCTGCTTTGTCCAAACGGCAGTCACGCTTCCGCGATCCAGTTTGCCACTTTTAGGCAGACATTTTAGGATATGTCATTTATCTTCCCAGAAAATTATAATGATTTTGCCTTTGCCCTTTTCATATTCCAGAAGCCTTTGGCCAAGCCTCGGCCTTCTAGAATATCGAAGTAAGGTGCGCCTTGCGCTACTTGCCTTATTGCAAACTTTGACTTTGTCTCCTTGAGAATAGTCATTAACTCTCCTAGAGTTTATTATTGCAATTAAGTACTTCTAAAATCTAAGTATAGATTTATGAAGATCCTTCAATTTCATTATCATATTTTAAGGATCTAATCCTTAGTTCTGATTCAGAACTTAAGGAGTCTACTGCGACAAGCTTAATGGATTAAGCACTAAAGTTATCATCACATAAATCTTCCAAAGATTATGATCTACTATTTGCTTAACTACGGTCTTAGGCCTAATATGTTATTTTATCAAATAAAGTAACTTATTATTTTTCCAGGACCATCCTGAAATTTATTCCCAATTATGAAAATTAAACCATTTAAATACATTTTCCCTAGGATTATGTTTTAAATGTCAATCTTTCAATTTTATCTAGATTTTAATAGTCCAACTATTTAATCAACGATTTCGGTACTATTTATTATAATGATTACAATAGTCCAACTATTTAATCAACTATAATTTAATTTGTTAATTCAATTATATTGATTACTATAATCTAATTATAAAATCGACTATTTATTGAATTAGTTTGAACACACTCCAACTGTTAATTAAAACAACAATTTAAATATTAGTCCAACTAACATTTAATTTATTTGACGAATGATATTTGAATGAGCGTGTATGGCAAGTAATTAAACGAATATTGCAAATTTAATTCTTGCATCCCATTATTTTTCGGCGAGCCTCTAACCCTCTGTCGAGTACTCGGGAAACCGTGTTTCCTAGCGGGCTAGGATCCCGTTAAATATCACACAATCTTGACTTTGGCCAACAAATTGTATGATAATTAACTAGGTAGATCTCTAAGATGAATTGGATCCAATCCAATTCCTAGATCCAGTAGGGGGACATCCAAGTCCGAAACATATATCTTATATATGCCAATACATCCAATGTATTACCTAACCTTTTTCCTCTGAATCAACTAAGCCTTGGCTTTGGCACAACAAACTTAGTGATCCCAGTCAAGCGCGACCCATTGACCATGGAAAGCTTCGTAATCAATGTCGATGGACAAGAAGTGGTCTTGACTTTGGCCAACAAACCACAACTTGGACAAGACACCAATATGGAACAAAGCTCTCGTGATTCAAACACATCCTCGACGGACAAAGGCCTTGACTTCTGCCAACAAGCCAATGCCAGTCTCGGATCTTGAGTGAGAATCACTCAATGGAAGGAAAAACACTTAATATTTTGCGAGGGTTTTTCGTGTGCAAATTGGCAACCAATTTATTATCTTTGTTAAGGTCTCATCATCATACACCATTAAACATGCATTCTAAACACATAATAAAGCGCGTATAAATAAATAATAATGATATGCGGATGGATACTTTACACAATTGATCCTAGATCAAATCTCTCCCTTTCTCTCCAGCTAGCACATGTATTACTTCTAACTGTTACACTACACTTCTAAAGAAACCTCATTTACATTCAGGGGAATAGGTGAGAAGAGAATACAAAGAATAAGGAGGTGATAAGGCTGGACACGCAGGTCCAATTAATAAATCAAATTTATTACAACAATTTCTAAAATTGTCCCACCCATCTAATATCCATCCGATATACATTATTCATGCATCGCAACCATGTATTCACACAAGCATGTTATCAATCAATCTAATCAAATTAATTAATCTGATAATTAGTGACCATCCAATGTTCAAACAATGATTTGATTTTGCTCGAGTCAAACTCGTTTTGCGAATAAGTACTCAAAGTACGAATTCTCGAATTAAATTAAACTACATAATTAAATCCAATTCAATTTGTATTTAATACTAATTCGTTATTCAATTCCAAATTAAATACTACATTTTATTAACGAACCTATACGACTTAAATTCCAAATTTAATCGTTACGGGTCTCAAAGCCCGATTAACGTCCAACATCAATTCAATTAAAGTCCAATGGGCTTTTAATTAATTTCTTAAGGCGTGGACTTCTGGTCAACTCAGGTCAAACCGAATAACCAAAATCCAATCCGGGAATTACCCCATAAGCCCAGAAATCAATTTAGGCCCATTAGGCCCAATTAAACTTTAAAGGTCCATTAGTCGCATTTGGGCTTTATGGAAGCGGTTTTGGGCCCAATTGGATCCAATCTATTTGGCCTAAACCTAACTTGGTACAACCAAGCCCAATAAACCCAATAACAACTTTAAAAGCCAATTTCCAAAATTAGGCCCAACATAATTAAATCATAAAAAACCCAATTTCACAATTTAATTACATAAAGTGTATTAGACAATTAATTACCCAAATCAATATTTCCAAAACATTAATTTATACAATTAATCATGCTCAATTACAATAAAACATGTCAAACATATTTCATCAAAAATCAAACCCAATAACATGCATATAGCTCTCGGTAATTGTAGGGAATTTGTGTCTGATTCGGTTTCAATCCAATTAAATCCTCAATCGATATTAAATCAACATTCCCGAATGACTCCAATTCATCCAATGAACTAAAAATCAAAAATTCCAAGACAATTAGGGCTCAAGGCATTCGGCCAACACAAAGAATTTGGGGAAATTTGTTCCAAACAACATTTCATCAAATTGATCCAATCAATCATCAATTAAAACACATTTAAGCATACTAATTCATCCAATTTCATTATACATGCTCAAAATCAAATTTACCCAAATTTTAAGCCATAAAATTTTCATGTTTTAACCTTGCTCTTATACCATTGTTGGTGTTTGCTAAGGTCCCAAGATCATTAAACAAGCATGAACCAAGTGTGAATACAAATCAATGAAGTTGCGGAATACTCACATCGATCGGTTAAGCGACGAGGGAGGCAACAAAATCTGATTTTCTGCTCCTTGGACTGCTCGGCAGTGGCAGTGAGTTGGCTCACTGTTTTCGGCCTTTGATGTCATCTTCCAAGCTCCAAGCTTCGCCAAATGATTCCTGGCTCATGGGTGGACTTCCCTATCACCTTCGCATGTCTCTCGGAGTGCTAGCTCTCTTGATTTTTGCCACAAAAAACAAGCACTTGCTTCCCCTAGCTCACGGCATTGAACCAGAAAATGAAGAGAGAAAATGCCCATTTGAGCGTGACTTTAGGAGAGAAGAAGTGAAGTGTTGTATTTTGATTTTGTGTATCTAATACCAAATAATAAAAAGTCAAATACCATTATTTTAATAGTAAATGTCTTTCAAGCTTTCAAAAAGCTTTTCAACCACTTCCATCAAGTCACATCACTCAATCAATCAATGGTCACATCACTCAAAGTGACATGTGATTTGACGCTTGATGTGACTAGCGATTTGACGCTTGATTTGACTTGCGTGCCGCACTCGAATTTGAAATGTGAATGCACTCGCAAACAATCTCGGGCTCGGGTTCGCTAATTCCAAATTAAAGAATTTTTCGTTCCGTCATAATTAAATGATTACGCCTAGTGAAATCACTATTCACGTCGCTAACGAATTAATTCTAAATTAATTCGTTCGCCCGAATTAAAATCTAATTTTAATTCCGCGTCGAAATCCAATTTCGTTTAATATATCGAATATATTAATTTATCGATTAATTCCAAATTAATCATTATCTCTCTTTAAATGATATTTTATCCCAGAAAAAACATCTCCGCAACTAATCCTAGATTAATTTTCTCTCTCATCTTATTAATCCCAGATTAATTAAAGTGCGAGTCATACGTCATCGGTGAATCTTCGGGAAGTGACCCATGAGATCCTCGGATATGTTGGCAGTAAATTCGGTCGTCAGACTATCCGAACACGTAAGTACCTCGTACTACGTTTGTACCAATTTACAAGACAAGGTTGGCTTCTAGCAAAGCGCCATGCCTACCCAATTCTCCAGAAATATCCTTACAGGAATAAAGGATCTATATCCGGCGTAGTATACGTAGTATTGTGTATGTCGATCCAGTATCGGATGATCACGTGCTAGGCCTGGGGCTGGAATTGTGTCTGCCACGTACGAAGCACATGTCGGATGTCTGGTAACTAGTCTCTATAATCGGATAAACATGACCTTGTCATTTTATCCCGATGACTGCAGTACTTAAGAGTACTAGTACCGTATCCTACGTGACCATCATCTCCATATGACTAGAGTGACACTTCCGTCTTGACATCACACCCAACACACTACGATTCTCAATATACCCAGCATAGGCGTACACAAAACCTGTTAAAGCCTTGGACGACCGCAACCAAAGTATATTGATTGTCGCAAGTATTAGCGGTGCAAGTCTCAGGTTAAGACCAAATACACCTACCCTGATATCGGACTTCCATAGACACATAGTCATACTACCAATGGAATTCCGAGGGGGTCTATCCAGAGCGAAGCTGTTTCCCATACCATCGGTAAAACACAACCTCCTATTACACTTGCATGAGTATCTTATACCCAAATATATAAGAACTATGTTGTTATGCCCTCACAACGCGCACAAGTGTAATACTAGTCTTTTACGTATTTATCGATGTCCAATCTCGATAATACTCTGACTAGTGATATTTAATGATTTATCCTTCGTGGATTAATATTGTCTCATATCATTCTCAATCCAGGAACAAATCATAGGGACCTCCTATCATTTATATATCTTGGTGATCTAATCACAAATGATAAGAGAGCAATCTCCTTTGTCACATAGTTAATTTGTACAACAACACCATGATCTGTACAAATAGTGACGCTATGGGTCATAATTGTCCAACATGACCTTGGGCAATGAACCCATCTGGTTGTATCATATAGATACTCTCATCAAGATTGCCATTCAAGAATGCAGTCTTGACATCCATTTGCCAAATTTCATAGTCATAATATGCGGCAATGGATAGAAGAGTGCGGATGGATTTAAGCATGGCTACTGGCGAGGAAGTTTCCTCATAGTCAACTCCCTCTTTCTGGGTATAACCCTTGGCCACTAGTCTAGCCTTGAAGGTCTGTACCTTCTCATCTGATCCCATCTTCCTCTTGTAGATCCACTTGTAACCTATTAGTTTCACCCCATCGGGTTGGTCTACAAGTTCCCAGACTGAGTTGGAGTACATGGACTCCATCTCTAGGTTCATGGCTTTGAGCCATTCCTCTTTGTTAGAATCATTCAATGCACTATGATAGGTCAATGGATCATCTACGCCATCGCTGGATGCGACAACTTGTGCCTCTCCAACCCCAAGGTAGCGATTAGGTTGTCGTACAACCCTCCCACTGTGTCTAGGTGGTAGATCATTCTGAAGAGTTTGTATCTGACTTTCAGATGTCGAAGGTGCTATGTATTTGTCAACTTTCATTGATGATGGTGTGTTGGCCGAACCAGCAAGTAACTCATCGAGTAACAACTTACTTCGAGGCTTGAACTCCCTAATATAGTCCTCCTCTAGAAACGTAGCATTTGTTGATACAAATACTTTGTTATCATCAGGACTGTAGAAGAATCCACCCCTAGTCTCCTTAGGATAGCCTACAAATAGGCACATCTGAGAACGTGGCTCCAACTTTGTGGTCTTATTCTTCAGCACATGTGCCGAACACCCCCATATGCGGAAATGTCATAAACTAATTTTACGACCATTCCACATCTCTAAGGGAGTCTTAGGAACAGACTTAGATGGAACTACTTTAAGGATATGCATTGCAGTTTGCAGTGCATATCCCCAGAACGAACTAGGTAGTGAGCTATAACTAAACATAGATCTTATCATGTCTAGTAGGGTCCGATTTCTCCTCTCTGCAACACCATTTTACTGTGGTGTTCCAGGCGCTGTGAGCTGGGATATTATCCCATGCTCAACTAAGAATTCCTCGAAATCTCTATCGAGGTATTCCCCTCCACGATCTGATCATAGAGCTTTGATTGTCTTACCTAATTGGTTCTCAACCTCAGCACGATACTCTTTGAACTTTTCAAAGGTATCTGATTTGTGATGCATTAGGTAGACATACCCATATCTTGAATAATTGTCAATGAATGTGACGAAGTATTCATAACCACCTCAGGCTCTTACATTCATCGGTCCGCAAATGTCCGAATGTATTAGCTCAAGTGGTTGACTAGCTTTTATACCTTTTCCAGTAAAAGGTCTCTTGGTCATTTTTCCTTCTAAACAGGATTCACAAACTGGTAAAGTCCCGAGCTTTAACTGGTTTAAGGCTCCATTCTTTATCAATCTATTTATCCGGTCAAGGTTGATATGACCAAGTCTAAGATGCCATAGATATGTGTCATCGTGAGAAATCTTTGGCCGTTTAGTTTTAGGTTTCTCAACCTTAAACATTTCAGTATTGAGCAGTGACCTATGTGTTAACGGTCTTAACACATACAAGTTATTTTCTGAGTTTCATGTGCATATAGTTAATCCATTTCTACCAATAATAACCAAGTTGCTATTAAAAGAAACTGAATAACCATCATCCAAAAGTTTAGAAACAGAAATCAAATTCCTGCGAAAACCAGGAATGAATAACACATTGTTCAAATTTAAATAACTATTATTCATGAAATTTAAACTAGAAAATCCCACTGCTCTTGCTGAAACGGCATCCCCTGTCCCGACCCTCATGGTGTAGTCACTTTCAGCAAGGTCCCTCCATGAATCAAGTAGCTGCAAAGAAGAACAAACATGGTTAGTGGCTCCAGAATCAACAATCCAAGCGGATTTATCATCCTCCACTAATAGAGACTCAATAACTAGTAAATCATATTTACTTGTTTCCTTTTTCTCCTTCAGCTCAGTAAGGTATTTAGGACAATTCTTTTTCTAATGCCCATTCTTGTTGCAGTGGAAACATTTTCCTTTGGGCTTGGGATCCTTGGAGCCTTTCTTGTTTTTCTTCTTCTTCATGGGCTTTCCTTTAGCCTTCCCAGTGCTTTTTTTCTTCATCTTTGCAGATTTAGAAGATTCGGCAACATTTGCCTCTGCACTGGACTTACGAGGATCCACAAGCATGGACTCATAATGGGTGAGCTCATTAAGTATTTGGGTCAAAGTAAAAGTCAACTTGTTCATAACATAGTTGCTTTTAAACTGCAGGAAACTCTTCGGAAGAGTTTCCATAATCATGGTCACCTGACTACGCTCGTCAATACGAGCTCCAGGGGTTTCAGTAGTGTTGATATAGGTCATCATCTTTAAGACGTGCTCTCGGACTGATGTCCCATCCTTCATCCTAGCAGTCATCGCTGAGACCATGGCCTCATGGCGTTGACGCTTCGAAGGCTGCCCAAACATGCCCTGCAATGACTCCATCATCTTAGATGCTAGAGCCATAAGTTCATGCTTTGCAGCAAGAACCTCAGACATCCCTGCTAGCAAGTAGCAGCGGGCTTTCTCATTTGCTGCGACCCATTTCTGGTAGGTATGGCGCACAGCTTGGCCAGCATTTCTGGCCGGCTCGGGAGGACTCTCCTCCGTCAGGATAAATTTTAGGTCTTCACAGACCAGGATAGCGTTCATGTTACTTTTCCACTTAACATAGTTTTATCCTGTTAGTTTGTCGTTTGAGAGTATGGAAATAATTGGAGAAACCATGGCTGAAAAATAAAATAAACATGCATTTAACATTCATTCATCGCATATTAAAATCATCAAATAATTTTAGCATAAAATTAAACATGATGCATGAACCATGAATAATGAATTAGAAACCTAAGAGAATTACTATGCCACGGAAATCTGTCATCCCACAAGTAAGTGTCGCCGTAGGGTAGGTCAAGTACTTGCATGATAGATCGAGACAATCTCAATCAATTTAATATATACGGGAACAACTCTTATTCCTATATTAACCAACTATTGTGTCATTCGATCAAGGAATTTTATTAACAGTTAATTATTCCTTTGTGAGTGTAACCCGTCGTTTCGGGATTCTTGGACTTAACGAGTGAAGTGTCGCCATAGGGAAGGTCAGTTCACAAGATACATCTAGAATCCCTATCCTCTCGGAACCCAAACTTGATATTGACTCAAATGGACACCATCCGTAGGGGGACGAAAATAAAGTCGTCTCGAGGCGCCTTTTGAATCTCACATTTTTGGACTAACAACAGAGATCGCGGGATATACTGTCGTATATCCCTCTCCCACTCACTATTTTAAAAATTAAGGTTTCTATCTAAAATATCTAATATTTTATTTTAACTAGTGTGGATAAAATTATGGCGGCTAAATCATAGTTTTTATTTACACTAGTTTGTCATAAGTGAGCTAATCAATTTTAACTATTAAAATCGTATCACTAATATTTCATTAGTCTCTACTAATAGTTTTACTCAATTAAACTAATTTAATTAGAGTGGTATTAGTGCGCTATTATATTTCAACTCTTAAAATACTATACACTAATAAGTTTAAAATTTATGGAATTCTAAAAAGTCAAAATTTTAATTAAACATTTTAATAAATCTTAGTGCGTTATAAAATCCAAAGGTACGTGGAATTGTATCCCGAGTGCATACCATATTGCCGTCCATTCGGATTTGGCTATGGAATTTATATCTGGATTCCCATCCTATATACCAATGAAATTTATTATGCACCAATTAAGCCCAATATATTAGAATTCAAATTTTAAACCATAAATCCAATTAATCTAATTAATTGATTTTTATGCATATCATATTTTAATTTAAACATTTTAAATAACATAAAATCATATTTTTATGTGTACAATGATAATGCATCTATGACATGTTATGGCATGTAAAATGCAAGAGTGGGCATCCTAAGCTATATGACATGTTATTCAAACAATTCGAAATAAACATACATATAACATAAAAAATATTTTGCATTGACCGAGTTCTTATTTTTTCTATACTAATCTAATTAGTACATAAGATTCACCAAGGCATTCCTTGGTCTTCAAATCCCGCTTCAAAGTGGTGTTGGCTCCTTTTGCGACTTCGGTGCTCCAAATTACAAAAATTGAAATTTTACATTGAAAAATAAAATTACAACAAATGTAAACAATGGCCTTATGGCCTTACATCCCAATAAGAGCCGGAAAAATTTACGACCAATGCAAAATCCATTCATCACATGAAATAACAAAAACGTTCATCATATGAATATCACAATGTGCCGACTCATCTAAACATGCATATAATATTTATAACTCATATAAATATATTAAAACCAGAAAATTTAAATGAAAAAGAAAAGGATTAAGAACACTTTTCAACCTCGCTCTTGATGCCAATTGTAGGAAACGCTTTCCTCGAGCAGTGGAAGCGATTAGGCACACAGATCAGACTTGAAAAAATTTTATGCTTTCCCCTTCCTTTTGCCGAATCTGACCAGCAGGTATACTGCAATTTTGCTTCTATTTCGGACAAGATTTCAGCCCCGAAACAGTCCCCGAACAGCCCCCTGAACTGCAGTGAAAAACTGGACTGTTTTGGACTCGTTACACAACTGAACTGCACACAAATCAGTCCCCTATTTGCGTGAACTGCAAGGGTGTATAAGGTCTGATTTTTCCACTAAAAAACAATCTAAACTCAGCCCCAAAAGATCCCCAAAGTGTTTCCCAAAAACCCGAATTAAAACAAAACAAAACAAGCCCCGAAACGAGTAACCAAGGTGCGGCAATGAGGTGAAATAAAGCCTCACTGCCGTGACCTATAAGATTAGAGGAAGAAGATGATTTGTTCGTCACCACAAAGTCTTCCGTGCTATTACTCGTTACCAACGGAAAGTAGTATGGGCTACACTCACAAAATGAATCCCTAAACGATTTAGAGATCTCAAACACACTTAGTTTTGTTTTTCTTCTTATTGTTCTTCAATGGTGTTTCTCAACTTTTGAGAGAATAGAGAAGAAGAAGAAGATGCCTAGGGTTAGAAGAATGGGAGCGATCCCAAAAAGAAAATCAAATATTCTTTTTATACTTAGGTCAAATTATTTCCAAAATAAATCAACTAATCCCCTCCCCATAAGGTGAAATTCGGCCAAGGCATAATTTTATCAATTAATTTTGTAACATGTAATATTAATATCCATAAAGGAATTATATGTTACAAAAAATAATTAGTTATTACATTTTCAAAAAGGTGTAATTACTAAAACCAAAGCCAAGGATTTATTGTTTCCAAAACAATCAAAATCTTCCTCTTATTGCATTAGAGAATTCGGCCATGCAAGGAATAAAATAAAAAAATTTGTAACATCAAGTCTTTAATTCCATAATTAAAAGATATGTTACAAAATCAAATAGTTACTACCTTTCAAAAAGGTGTAACTTCCAAATTAATGCCAAGGGTTTCCAAAAACCAAAAATTTGGGATTTCCAAGTTTAGCCTTCATTAAATTATATCATATATAATTTAATTATTAACAATAAATAATTATCATATAATCATTTATTATATTAATCATATATTACCTTTTAATAGATAGTTCTAAGTGAGACTTAATTAATATTATTAATCATATTAATAATATTTATTCTTTTATAAGTATATAATTGGACTATCCAATTATGCTAAATCCGCTATAGTATATTGAGTTAGCACGGGACCAAATGGACCTACGGTTCCGAGCTCCAATAATCTCGAAATATTAATTAAGCTCTTAATTTAATATTCCGAATTATTAACTCCGGGTTATTCCACTAAAAACCCGAAGTTGCATTCTCGTTGCCGCAGATGAAATATTAAACCGAACTAAGTCGGTGTCGACCGATATAGTCATTACATATGAATTAACCCTTCACCAGTATCTCGTAATTAGAGTCGGGTCATAATGTTTGTTATACCCTTCTAATTATTTTTAACTTAAGTACCATTGATTCTCTAATGAACGATTTATTCATAACTATTATGAATTTTAATCTTTCTATTCGTAATAGAGAGACTTGAGCGCTCAAATCGTTCAAGTACCGAATCAACCCTTAAGAAAGATACTCATCTATTTCTTGTAAGAAGGAGTGAACTCCATGTCTATGTAAAATGTTCCCAGCTACAAAACAAACTGTGTCCCCAAAGTACGTAGCTATTGGTCGGGACTGCTACACCAACCTCACCTTTGTAAATCAAAGGACATAGCCTGCAATGCAGGAGTTCATAGTACACTCAGGATTAAGATCAATCTATAAATGACCATCTAGTAGATCGAAATGACTTTCTTAGTCTAACGGATATTATAAGAATGTCATTTCCATCTGGGTTCAGTCCAATATAATCGCATCATACAAGGTGCCTCCATTCTCATGTCTCTACATGGACGATCTGGATCAAGATCGCCATACAAATATAGAATGGACCGCAGCTATAGATAAACCACAAACAAAGTACCCGCTTTGTTTGCTCTCTATGGACTATTTAAGATTACTAACTTCAGACTTAAATCCTCTTGTGTATGACACTCATACAGTAAGTCTGAAGGCACATAACCAATCTAGGGTATTTAAGATGATATATAATATGCGAAAATTAAACAAATAATTTGATAAATGAATAATGCATCGTTTTATTTCAAAACATATAAAACCGTTTACATCACATGTAGCTCTAGGGCATATATTCCAACACTTATGTAGAATCTGTGTTGTAGATCCTTCACCTAGTTGGATCTCTGGTTCCATCTTAAGTTCCTTAATGTTAGGATCAAACTCGTCAAGTTTAATCTCTCTAAAATTCTCACACTCTCTCAAAAATTACTTTTCAAGAAAAGTTGCAAAGCGAATAACAAATACATTTCGTTGTTCGGAATCGTAGAATTGATATCCCATGGAATTATCAGGATATCCAACGAACCTATATTTATACCCCCTAGGTGCTAGTTTATCCCGCTGCGTAATTCTAACGTATGCAGGACAACCCCAAATCTTTAAATGCTTAAGACTTGGATTTCTACCGAACCATATCTGATAGGGGGTCGTAGAAACAACTTTCGATGGAACCCTATTAAATATATAGGCAGCAGTTTTTAAAGCGTAACCCCAAAGGCAATAAGGAAGATCTACATAGCTCATCATGGATCGTACCATATCCAATAAAGTACGATTTCTACGCTCAGACACTCCATTGTGTTGAGGTGTTCCTGGTGGGCTATATTGGGTGAGAATTCCATTCTCCCTTAAATAATTTCTGAATTCTTCACTCATATATTCACCGCCTCGATCTGATCTAAGACCCTTGATGAATTTACTGGTTTGTTTTTCTACTTCGTTTCAGAATATTTTGAACTTGTCAAATGTTTCCGACTTATGTTTCATCAGATATACATATCCATATCTAGACTTGTCATATGTGAAAATCACAAAGTATATGGAACCATCATGAGCGGCATGATTTAATGGACCACATACATCGATGTGTATTAGTTCCAGTAAATCTCCAGCACGGTGTCCAACACCTTAAAATGGGGCCTTTGTCATCTTTCCATGGATACATGACTCACAAATCGGATAAGGATCTAAGGTAAGATTTTCAATCAAACCATCCTTTACCAATTTGGATAGACGTCTAACACCTATGTGGCCCAATCTCATATGCCATAATTCAGTATTATTTAGTTCAGACTTCCTATTTGTATTTTTCTCTATATTAATGACATCTCTACATGTTTCCAAAACATAGTGACCGTTTGATAAAAAAACATTCACATTTCAATAAATTATCTTTATCATACAAACATAAAGTTTCATCCTTAATGTTTATTTTATATCCATCTTTATCTAATATTGGCAGCGATATTATTTTTCTGATAAGTGAGGAACATAATAACAGTCATGCAAATCTAATTTACATCCATTAGGGAGATCTAGAATAACAGATCATATGGCCTTGACATCCAATGTCTCGCCATTACCAACTCTAAGCTGGATCTCCCATTTATTCAGCCTTCTTTTAACCCTCATTTCCT
Organism: Zanthoxylum bungeanum; assembly: GCA_019454045.1. Classification (NCBI taxonomy): domain Eukaryota; kingdom Viridiplantae; phylum Streptophyta; class Magnoliopsida; order Sapindales; family Rutaceae; genus Zanthoxylum; species Zanthoxylum bungeanum. The sequence goes on from SKCR01029777.1 coordinate 185,681, forward strand.
ACAGGGAATTGCAAATATGAATAGGACTGCCAGTGTCTAACACCCATCCATTATTTTCATCTAAGGCTAATGAGATGTCAATATTTGGAAAAATACAAAGCGTACCTGAGGGTCATGCTTTAAGCTCTGGACATTCCTTCTTCCAGTGTCCAGACTTCTTGCATTGTAGACATTGATCATGAACTACTTTCGGTTTTGCGCCTTTGAGCTTCTTGGAGTTCTTCTTTGCAATCTTCTTCTTCCTCATCTTTATTTTCTTTGACTTCCCATAAGTCTTTGAAGAGCCAACTCCACCATGGAGATACAATGTGGGGTTGCCTTTCTTCAAATCTTGCTTCGCTGTGTGTAGCATGTTATGAAGTTCTTCGTATGTGGCTTGCATCGAATGTATATGGAATTTCAAAAGTGATAACACTAATTGATTATGGAATTTTAAATCTATTAGTGCTCACCCACTACTTTACGTAATTCCGTAATCTCCTTTAATGGATAAATAGAAATTTGACAATCAAAATTTCATAGCGGGAAGTGGATCCCATGACATTTACTCCAGCCTCACACTAATGACGATATTGGCCTTTGTAAATTCATTAGGTAAACCTTCAAGGTCAATCACTTCATGTGACTCCTGGTTTGGTCCTGAACCGTTTCTTATCCTCACACTAATGACGATATTGGATTAAGACGTGTTCTCGGTGTATACTTGTCAATGTGAACTAATGAGCTTCGTATATACACCCTCACACTATTGACGATATTGGGTGACTACGTTAACTCACCACGCTTGTAGGCACTGCATTTTTGCATGTAAGTCCCGATGATGAGCCTCGTACGGAGGCACTACCTTTTATGTTGCTTGTTAGATCTCCGTTTCAAAATCACACCAAGCCCAAAACACCATGGCCCACGCCTATTACACATATTTACCCCCTCCACCAACTATTCAAACAACAATTACCCTTCCACCATGCAGACCCCACACATTTGACATCAAACTTACCATAGTCTCCATTTTCAACAAGCCTCCAATCACCATTAAATTAAGCCAACCCTACACCATTTAAGCTCTAACCCCACGCCCATGACCTTAACCATCTCCTTTTCTTTTATTTCAACAAAGCAAGCCTCCCAATTAATACCCATCACTAATGGTTGCCTACCCAATTAATGCATCTCCCTTTGCCTATATAAACCACCATTTTCCTCCCTTGAAATCCCGGGGGCAACCCCTAGCACGTACTTATCATCTTCATAACAAAAAAGACATCACAAATACACTTATCCTCTCAAGCTTCTCTCACGCCAAAACTCCCATTTGCTCACGCCAAAGCCTCACGCACACAGCCCATCACTCACACTCACAAACAACGCCCAACAACCCCTGGAACAAGCTCTTCATCACGCGTCAAAGCCCCCCTCGAGCCAGCCCCTGATTCACGCTCAAGTTCCCCCCAATTCCCTCTACATTCATGCAGCATAGCTCCTCACAAATAGCCCTTGTTCATGCGTAAAAAGACCCCTAAGAGCCACCCAACAAACAACTCACGCCAAGCATCCCACACCCCAAATATCCCACATCGATCAGCTCTCAACTTCCCCTCACTTCACGCACAAACACACCTCACACGCCCTTCCCCCTTAGTCCCACATCGATTAGGAAACCCCATCAACCCTTATTCACGCACAAAGCTTCACGCCTACCCCTTCACGCCCTTGTCTTTGTTCACGCACAGCCACTGTTTCAATGCACGCCTACACTTTCACGCCTACGCCTTTGTTCACGCATAGGTTCCCTGCCACAAATCCGTCCTCTGCCTCTCAAGAACAGCCCAAGCCACGCCAATTCAAGCCACCAAACACACTGCCCAAACTGCCGCATCTAGCCCTCTTCACAGCCCCAAATACACGCCCAAACAGACCCTACAACAGCCATTAAACCAACCCCTTGTCCACGCCAAAACACACCTAAAACAGCCCCTATTGTTCACGCCACACAGCCCCAAATCACCCCCTGAAGTGTGCCAAATCAGACCCTTATTCTGCCTCCTATTGCTCACGCCAATTCAAGCCACCAAACACTGACCAGTGAAACACGCCATTCTGCCCTTGCAGTTCACGTCCAAACCATCTCACTGCACAGCCCCTGAAACACGCCACACAGCCCTCATTCTGCCCCTTGCAGTTCATGCCAAACCCCTCACTGCACTGCCAGTAATAACCGCATAAAATAGCAGCCCAATACCTCTCCAAACACGCCAAAACAGTCCCCTAAATTACCAAAAAACAGTGACCAGAAAATACAACGGAAATCGCAGCGAAACGGAGTGGAAACAACAGCTCAAATAGTGGAATAGCGAGGAAAAACGTTGGATTAGTGAACCAGGAAAGTTACGGAATATCAACTCTTCCGACGGCCGTGTAACGTACTTCCGATAGACGACTAAAGAGGTTAGACCTGAGGGCACCCTATTTGTTTATTCTCTTTTATTCGTATTTATTTTATTGCTTTATTTCATATGAGTATTGTGGATTGGTACATGATGTGAATTCTGGGTGAATGGAATATGTGTTCCTTCTTGTGGTATATTGGATAGAAACCTGGACATAAATTCCGTAGCCGAATCCGAATGGACGGTATTATGATTTGCACTCGGAATACAATGCCCCGTACCACTTGAGAGATTCACATATTTCATTTCATCCAAACTTGTATTCGAGCATGATTAGGTTAATAGTATGTTATTTATTTCTAAGTATGATTTAGTTGTTTATTTTTAAGCATGGTTAGAATATTTTGCGTTGGGATTTGCATTATGTTTAGGTTGTTATTTGCTTTCCGTATTATATGATTAAAGTATGAGATTGTTGTGTGTTATTGTGTGTTTGCCGTGGTGATAACCTACTTTTCAAGCATGCAAGCTTAGACATAGGATTTATCTTTATAAACATGAACTAGATATAGGTTATTCTTAAGCATGTTACGTAGATTCGGTTGAGATATTGCACAAATCACATCATTACAAGTGACATTAAGTAAGGGACCATTTCGAACCCAACGATTTGAGGTCTTCCCTTGCGAGGGGTGAGTGCGGCCTTAAATCATATTTTCCTGGTTCACACCGGGTGGTGACTCCATATTATTTTTCCGATTTAGTCCCCTACGGGCTACTCCGTACTCCCAAGCGGGCCGCGAGCCCGGAACAGCCTCACCGATTTTTGTGTCCTACAGTCTAGCGACTCCATTGGGGACCTAGAGAATTGGCCTCGAAATCATGTCTTGTGATGTGTATGATTTGTGCTTTAGTTGACCGTTTCTATAGTGGGTTGATGGGGTTTCAACCAAAGGCACTGTTAAAGCTAGGTGATGATTTGATGTTTTCCTTCATTCACTACTCTTCGGGGAAAAGCTGTGAAAGCACCTAAATAATCATTATCCGTAGCTCGTTGTGATGGACTAATCTGGAGGACTCGTTGTTTATTCCTGACACCAAGCGATAAAAGCCTAGGGGGCTTGGGTACTTAAGAGAGCCTCGCTCCACCCTCCCTCTGGGGAATCTACAACGGGAAATCCATTTGACAGTCAGTCACACACCATAGCTTGTTGGCATGTACCTTAGTGTGTAAAAAAGGTGCGCTCACTTGATCGCTCGGACCATTGAGTAGGGAGACCTAGTTGTGGGAAATCCTTCGTCGACGAGAGCCTTTGTCTATACCCCTATAAACCCGCATGTGAACTGTAGTTGTAGGACCAATAGAGACTATTCCTTTATGTTTGCATTCGGTTGGACTTTTTGTCATGAAGTATGGGCTTGTTAGGCCATTTAAACTGGGACGAGTCCGTGCTTTATGGAAATTGGGCCAAAAGCTTCTAAAATGCCCATGGGCCATCTTGTGTTTAGGCCTTTTATTATTTGAAGTTGTTTAGCCATGTTATCGCAGAAGTGTAAACCTGTTGGGCCTTTTCAACTGGGACAAGTTTGCACCGCGTAATAGTATGATTGAATGCTTTAAAATGATAATGGGCCGACTTATATATTCCATGCATCGCACGCATCTCATGTATCTCATGCATACATGCATCATGTTAACCCCTGTAGGTTGGGTACACAAATGATATATTTGCACAGCCAGTGGTGAATAAAGGTTGTACGCTCTAGCATTGAAACCATACCAGCCGTTTTCGAATATGTGCGAAGAAAAGAAGAGTAAGACGAAAAGGAGGAAGGGTCCATTGAAGGAGGAGGAAAATGAAAGTTTATGAAGGCCGAAATGGTCGCTCCAAGCGGGGCCAAACCAGTAAGAGCACCAACATCACGAAGGGTGATAGTAAAGGGCCCGACCGGAAAAATGAATACGTTGTACTCAGAGGACCAAAAAAGTAAAGAAATGGGAAACAGGCTACGGTCAAAATCTGGCAGGGACAAAGAAAGCTCAATGAGAGGAAGAATATGGTGTTTGTCCAAGAAGGCACGGGTATCCGCATGTAATAGCATACGTTGGTGTCAAGCTTCGAATGATGTATCAAGCTTGGGCCAGGTACGAATCAGATTGAACTGAGCAAGAGCAGAAATGTGGAGTGGTTCAGAAAACGGGAGGCTATAAGAAGTGGGAAATTTCTGAGCCAACGGGGCCTTTGCAATGGCATTATCATCGATGAAGATGGGGCCAAGAGCGCACTGATCGAAATCCTTATTGAGAGTGTGAAGGCCAAAGACGCCCACAGAAGAATCTTCCAACGCCAACTTATAATCAGCAAGAGTTGAGGCGTCGGTCTTGGGAGTGGAAGATGAAGAAGCCATTGACAATAGAGGAGCAAAAACGTAATGAAAACAAGATTGCAGAAAAGAGTCGAAGATAAAGTGAGAAACAGAGGGGGATTGAAGCCTTATAAGCAGACGAAGGGTTTAACCTGGAATAGGTGTCGCAACAGGAATCGCCAAAAAGTGAAAGCAGCGGGAAAACGGAGAAGGACGAAAGTTTGCCCCAGACAAATGTTCAAACACAATTCGCTGCAAAGGTGACGTGCGACGGAAGGAAACACGGAAGTGACGTAAAAAACGGCTCTTAAATGGGCCTCATGATTAAACGTGGGGGAAAGGGCCGTGCATTTATCGCAGATATGATGGGTTCGTGTAAGACTCTAACGGGCGGCCCGACAGATTGTAGGGCGAAAAGCCTAACCCCAAATTTACTTCGCTCAACCTCGCTGCTTCGACCTTCAGTAAATCGGCCAAACTTCAAAATCTTATCATCGGTCTTCAAAATCGGCCAAGGACAGGTGTCAACACTACACCTTTTAGAGACGTCGCCCAGGCTCTCTCCATTATTAACGCAAGTGGTGAAGATTAGACTGATATGACAAGACCGTCAGGCCACAGACTTACTTTAGCAGAGGACCAGATTTCGGGCAGGGAGCCCCTCCGACCAATAAAAAAACACGTGAAAAAACCCTTCACGTGACAACAGTACCAAGGTCTCTTCACCACCTATTTAAAGGACCTAAACAAACTCTCTATAGTCAAGCAGAGTCCCAAAAATGAGAAGGAAAAGATCAGAGAAGGCAGAGCAGAGTTGGGAAAAGGAAAAGCTCTGCATGAAACGTAGGCCACTAGAGGTGGAAGCCTCTCTTTAGTAAGGTGCGAAATGGAATGTAAGAAGAGTCGCTAACGGCCATCCACACAGTGTAAGGTGTGAAATGAAAGGTAAGGTTTTGGATGGGCTGCGTCCGTTAGCGACAGAGTACCCGAGGTTCTTTGTGTGGAAGGTATTGCACCTCCCGAGTTGCGGCTGGGTTGAGCTCATGAACAACAGCTTGCCTGAGCTTCTCTACGCGGAGCATGCTGCTTACATGGGACCTCGGACTCTATAGACTGGGGATTGTCCGAATGAAAGGCCGGCCAAAGGCGGAAACGGGTGATCATATAAGTTTATATCGCTCCAATCTATACGCCTTTTCGTCTTCCCCGACCGAGAATTCGCTCCCCAGATTCTCTGGATTGAGGGATCGACCGAATAGTGGGCCGGTCGAAGGCAGAAAGGAATGGTCTTAAGTTTCTCTCGTTTCAATCTATACGCCTTTTTTTCTTCGATCAGAAAACTATCATACAGGCTCTCTGGACTGAGGGATTAGCCGGGTACCGCCCCTCGATTGGAATAGCGGTCTTCCCTGAAAAGAAAATTCACCTCGATCTTCACACTCCCAGTTCGATCGAGGTAAATTTGGGGGACAATTGTTGGTAGACGAAAATCTCCACCATAGGATGAAGTCACCCTAGGACAAAAGGAAGAACGAAGAGAAGAAGTACGATGGGCCGAAGAACGACGACAAGCTTGGGGCGATCATACCAATGGTTAGGACGAAAACCTATGATGCGGTTACTTCCACGATCGCAGCAGTTGGACGGTTTTCCCTCCATAACCAAGCGGTTGAGACACGCAGCTCAGCGGTTACAGGCACGATCTTGCAACTGCAAGGAGATACTGGAACCGCCTAAAACAGTTGACAAGCTTCACTATAAAAGCCTACATACACCAAGAAAAGAAGGCGATCAAATGAAGACTTAAATGAGCATATTTTTATTTTTCATTTCGTAGATTGTAATCTTAGGACTGTAATTTGTGTGCTTGCGCCCCTTGGAGGCTTATTCACTTAATCAAACACCCTTTGCTGGGACTTTGTCTCAGGAGGTTTGAACCTTACACGCTCTTCTTTCTTCACGCATAAAAATTGCGCAAACAATTATAAATATAGGTAAATGAAATTATTGTCATGATAAGTAACTCATATTGATTCAAGTGATGTACATTTTCTAGCATATAGCAGTCATCATTCAATAATCACATAACCTTGAGAAACTGAAGCTTTGATTTGATGAGGTGAATTTTAATGTTTTAATAAGCTTTTAAGTTGTTGCATGTTGGCTTGAGATGGGAGTATTCTAAAGTCAATTGATATGATTTTGGTTACTAGAATCATTTCCTACTTTTCTAGTTGAACTATACATGAATATTTCCTTGGATAGACTTCATCAACACACAAAGTCCAACGGAATTAATAAACATTTTTGAACTTAATCATCTTCCCTTTATCGAATTGCTAACCAACCTGAGTATGCAGATGTGCATTCTTATATTCGTGGGAAACAATGGCGAAACCTACTTTAATACAGCTGCTTTGGTTTATTGTGTGCAAAATTTTCCAAAAAGCCGGGGTCCTGTGGTGGGAATACTGAAGGGTTTTTCTGGGTTAGGTGGTGCAATCTTGACTCAAATATATACTATGATCCATGCCCCTGATCATGCAAATTTGATATTCATGGTTGCAGTTGGACCAGCAATGGTTGTTATTGCTCTAATGTTCATCATCAGACCTGTTTGAGGTCACAGACAAGTCCGACCATCAGACAGCTTAAGTTTCACCTTTATTTAAAGTGTTTGTCTTCTGTTGGCAGCTTATCTAATGGGAGTCATGCTTGTTGATACACCGTGATAATAATTTTCACGGTGATTTTGTTTGTTCTTCTTATTATTCCCATTGTAATTCCCATATTATTAAGTTTCTTTCTAGAGCCAACAGACCCAGCAGAAGAGGCTCTTCTACCAAAGCCAGAAAACACACAGCCTGGCGAATCTGACCAGGAAGCTCACGAGGTAATTCTCAGTGAGGTGGAAGATGAGAAACCTAAGGAAGTAGACTTGCTTCCAGCATCAGAAAGGAAAAAAAGAATTGCTCAATTGCAAGCAAAACTATTCCAAGCAGCAGCAGAAGGAGCAGTGAGGGTCAAGAGGAGGAGAGGTCCGCATAGAGGGGAGGACTTTACCTTGACGCAGGCTTTAATCAAGGCAGATTTTTGGCTTATCTTTTTCTCACTTCTGTTGGGTTCTGGATCTGGGCTGACAGTGATAGATAATCTGGGTCAGATGAACCAGTCTTTAGGGTATGATAACCCTCATATATTTGTATCCATGATCAGCATTTGGAACTTTCTTGGTCGCATTGGTGGGGGTTACTTTTCTGAGATTATTGTCAGGTAATCTAATATTTACTTGTACTTGCATGGTTATTAACTTTACTTCTAAATAATGCTTAAGATGTAGTCTTTCTTCTCATCCTAGTGTTATAATTGAATAGGGACTATGCTTATCCAAGACCAGTGGCAATGGCTGTTGCACAACTCGTGATGGCCGTTGGTCATATTTTGTTGGGGATGGGGTGGCCTGGGGCCATGTATGTTGGTACTTTGTTGATTGGGCTTGGCTATGGGGCTCACTGGGCCATTGTTCCAGCAGCTGCCTCCGAGTTGTTTGGCTTGAAAAAGTTCGGGGCTTTGTACAATTTCCTTACACTGGCTAATCCTGCGGGTTCACTTGTTTTCTCTGGTCTAATTGCCAGCTATATATATGACCTTGAAGCAGAGAAGCAACATCAACCCCATCACTATCTGCAAAACGCAGGGTCAATTTTTGTCAGCATGCATCATCATGTTGATGAACCACTGAAATGTGAAGGTCCGATATGCTTCTTTCTTACTTTCATGATAATGTCAGGACTGTGCATTATTGCTTTCATCTTAAGCATGATTCTTGTTCATCGGACTAAGATTGTCTATTCCCACCTTTATGGAAAATCTCGCTCTTCAAATTTGGGGTAACTGAAAAATGAGCTTTCGTAATTAGAATACTGCATCGATTTTATGGCAGTGCTTGTGTTCTCAGAATGAGGTTGTGTGGAATTCTCGAGCTTGTTGTAGCTGCTGTGGTTGCGAGGAAGATGGTAAAATCAAACAAACTGTAAAAGATTTGAAATTTTGAATTTTTTTCCCTTTTGTCCTAAGATTGGAAGCTGCCATGTAGTTGTGAAAAGATTCTAGTTTGATTGTTCTTAATTCTTATAGGACAATCAGTTGTGTTATATATTTGTTCTTTATTTTTTGTTAGAGGTTGATTAGTCATACAATTTTTATAATACATGATCTTTGCTGGTCTCGGGCACTCTCAGCCACAAATGGTTACTAGTTTACTACTGGGTTGGGTTATTCTTCTTGCTTGTAGTGTACTGTTCTTTTACCAGTGCTGATGATCATGATCATTCCCAAATGACATATAACATTTGTTGTTCACAGGAGTATCAAAATGTAAAAAGCACACAGCTAAATATTTGGAGAAATCAGAAGTGGTCTTGGAGACGATAGAGACGATTGGTTTGGTCCTGAAATTTAAAGGAATTTTAATTTTAATTTTATAATAATATGATATTTTTTTTTTTTTATATTTATAAGTAGGAGATTTCATTTTAAGAAATTGTCTAGTGCCTTCCAAAATTTAAGACAATTCATTCCGCATAGCCACACGTTCAAAATTAATGTTTAGAGTTAAAAACTCAAAATTAATTCGCTTCAATGTGTTTGAAATTCGTGAGAGAAATCTATATGGGATAGAGTCCATGTACATAGACATGAACATGGTTGCGGTTTCAAACCGCAACCAAACCGTTGATCAGCATAAACCTTAAATCATTGATCGGCAACCCGAACCGTAAACCGTAACTGAACTGGACTCATCGGTTGAAACGAGCCGTTAGGCTCAATCAAGAGCCGTCAAGGGTTTACGATATCAACGATGACTTTGATGAACCTACTTTCAATTATTTTGATGATCATGTTTTCACAATAACAGAATGTGTTTCCTCAATGAAACAAAAATAGATGAGTTATTACGGAGAAATAACTTTACTCTATCTTGTTGCTTTTAATTTGGATCCAAGGAATAAAATAGAAGATTTAGAAAATATTTTACAAAATTAATATTCTTTATCAGATGATAATTCTGTGATTGTTTCTTCAATTGTTGATACTGTTAGAAGAACTTTAATTGATTTATACAATGATTATGTAAGTAAATGTAATATTCAAATAGATGATATTACACAAGGCATTGATGCATAAACTGAATAATCTAAACTTCCTGCTCGTAGAAGTTAGTTAATACAATGGAGTAAAAAACCTAAGTCCACCAATACCACCACTACTATTTCAGAAAATTAATACATATTTAACGACAAATTTCGAGTTTCCTCAAAGTGCTTTTGTAGGTGAGCAGTTTCTTATCCTTGAATGGTGGTACAAACATTAAGGATTATTTCTAATCCTGTCTGTGATTGTAAGAGAGGTATTAGCGGCACCGGTCTCAACTGTATCTGTTGAGCAGACTTTTAGTATGGGTAGAAATATTCTTGATAACAGAAGATTAAGGTTGAAACCGGAGACGTTAGAAGATCAAACGTGTCTTGACGATTAGTGTAAGGCGGATAGCCGTGAACAAAAAATCAGCCGGAAACTTTTAAAGATTTGTGTGATAAGACAGACAATTAATACCGAAGACTTAAGGATCAAACCGCCTTCCCCGGATGAGGATGAATAAAATATAAATGGGGTAAATTATTAAAAATAAAATGTAACACAACTATGTGATCTTTGATTCATTTACACCACAAAAGGATACGTAAATAGCTTAATTAAGTGTAAGCTCTTTTTTTTTTTTTTTTAAACAGTAAATACATTAATTTTACATTTTCTATTTTTTCAATATTTTATTTCATAAAAAATAATAATAATTATGGTTCATACCTTAAACTGGGTCGAACCATATGGTTCAGTCCGGTTTAAGGTTACAGTTCACCCTTGGCTGAAATCGCAATAAAATTATAGACCGAACCGTATGTCTACTAATCGGTTGCAATTCAACCAAGTCTGAATCGCCAACCGAACCTTGTGCATGTATGAATGTATGCAACCAATGAATACATGACATGTGTTAATCAATAATTCTCTCTCCATTTTTATTAGTTAATTTTAAATTTAATATTTATAGGTCAAAATATTAGTGTGTAGACATATCACGTAATCTGTATATCCGTTCTACACAATATTTCTATAAATTCATAGAGCACTTACTATGTCTAGATAAATTGATCTGGAGTTGCTTCTTGTTGTTCATCTTAAGGATGAAAATGACAATAAACAAACCTTGCAATCATTGTACCGTTTCACAATTAAATGAGCTGGCAAACATGGTTTCTTTTTAAATTGAGCAAACATAATTGTATCTGAAACTGCTAAATCTTATAAAGATGGGCAACGTAAAGCTAAAAAAAACTTACTTTTCAATGGGGATACATTGAAGCCACCACCTCATATATATATATATATATTAAATTCACAAAATTGCTAAGAATTCAACACTAGTAGCAATTTAATAGAATCACCAAATCATGCAATTCAGAAACTCTGTCAATTCAATTTATTAGTTCAATAAACAATGGAATTTAACATATTTTCCAAAACAAATGAGCTTTGACACAACCACAAAGTTTAAAAATTATATATATTCATTATCCTCCTTTGAAGAAAATTATTATACAACTAACATACTTCTTATTCACATCTTACGGGACTTAGATTCAGTGAGATGAGCTTTCTATAAATTATGATATGTAGTTATTGGATGATAATTTATATGAAACGAAATTTTAATTGTGTATTGCTATTAAAATATGAGTGATATGAGATAATGAAAAACTTAACACATCTCAACTCACACCTGGAACCAAATTCAACCCTATAACTTAGTTATGCACATTAATCAATTTTTTAGGATTTGAGCCAGTAACCAATTAAGCAAACTGATCTATAATTTGGGTATATATTAATCAATTAAACGAGGTGCAATCTCTCCTTATTTCACCTTGGTTTCCGGTTTTAACCCCAACTCTGCCGAGCTTTATCATAGCTGTGAGAAATGCTGCATTAAAGTCAAGAGGGTTTGTAGCAAAGTCCGTCACAGTAGGCTTAGATGCTGCATCAGTGAACAGCACTTGATCCGAAGTAAACAAGCCCTTTCCTGCCACTAGATTCTGGAAATACATGTTATCAAATCTCTGTGGGGTTTCAGAATCCATGTTGATGGCAATGCTGGGGTCTACATTTCGCGGACAGGCTTGCATCAACTGCTGGGCATAATCTGAATCCAATGAAGGATCAACAAGAGATGATGAAGAGAATGAGTAGATACGATCAGCAAATCGGTTGCAATGAGAGAAGCCTACAGTGTGAGCTCCTGAGAGTGCTATCATATCAATTTGGTTAAGCTTGTGCTTGCCAAACATCTTGTTAAGTTCATCAAGATTGAATGTTGGTTCTGGCAAATTTCCTTTCACACTTGAGGCTTTAGATACAAGGCCATCACGCCTTCCCAATTCTACGCTGAATGTAGGACCTCCAGCCTGCAATATATTGATCAAATTAACCAAACACAACTGGTTACACATGTTAACATAAATTCTACTCACTACATATTCTCTATAACCGATCAAAAGTCGAATTCACACCTCAACCTATATCGATATATTACTAATCAAGTGATTGCTAGTATTAATGATGGTTACCAGGACTACAACATCTCTAGCAGCAAGAGCTAAAATGTCTGCACAAGAGACTACGCCAGGGCACTCTGCTTCCACAGCTTGCTTAGCCTTAACGACAGTATCGAAGCCATCTCCTGCAAGGGAAAGATTGTCCGGTGCATCCTTTTCCGCGTCTCCATTTGGAGATTGAATAAGAACTGAGGCATCACAGCCCTGCCAAAACAAAACATTTTGGTCGCTAAAATATCAAAACTTACCGTTTTGGTTTTGGTTTCAATATTTTCACTGTTGGGCAATATTTGACTATAATCTCGTAACGTCAAGTCATTTGCTATATAAATATTCAAAGTCAAACGGTTTGGTAATTGTTATTATCTCAGCTCTAGCCCTCCAAAAATGACCAGTCTAATTAAATATTGAATGAAAAACAGAAAGAAGAGGAGTTACCTCAACGAAGCAGTCATGGAAAAACAGTCGGAGAGTTGCGGGAATGGTGACAAATGTTTGGCTGAACTTGGCAGACACGGCTCTATTCACAATGGATTCAACATTTGGACAAGTTGACATGTAGAAATTTTCTACCAGTTGCCCCTCTCCTCTCTGCATAATCAAACTTACCATTAACAAAAGCACCAGCCCTCTCTTTACTTCCATTTTCTAATGGCTCTCCTCTCTTGTTAGCTAGACCTAGGCCAGTCTTAAATAGAGAAGAAAATAAAGGTGTAAAATAACAGAAACGTGACAACCTTAACAAACTTAATATTTATATTATGTTCAACAACCTGCTTTCTTTACTAGTTCTAAGTATGTGTGAACTCAATACTCTTAGTATTTATTTAAATCCATTATTTGCGCAATCCATATTTTTTTATCCTTTAACAATTTTTTGTACAAAATTTTGGACGTCCACGTTAGGGAATGAGTCATTCCATTTGAAAACCGACCATCCAGTAAGATATAACCACATGCTAGTTTGATTGTGCTATATGTATCTGTCTATATTATGTGAAAATAAGTTCACTGTTATATGACTTGCAAGTATTCATAATTAATCTGATTATAAGTTTTTGAATGAATCTTGAAAGTCAAACTGAAAGATCAATTCTTGATTTCCATTAGCAAGTGCATGGAAATTCCACATTAGTATATTGAAATGGTAGATATTAAGGGGTTATTTTTAGGGTTTGAAAATATTGACAAATGGATAGTAAGTTAATACTTGATCATCCGATAAGTACGATCTTCGAAATTTTAATAACAGAAAAAAAATTTAAAATCGAGATTGAAAATTTCGGGAATATTCTTGGCAACTATTGTAAGAAAAGAAAATGTTTTTTTTTATAAAAAAAAAAAATAAATAAATAAAAATAGCTAATTGCATTTCTGGGAAATAAGCAAAACCCACTTGATTACTTTATAGATTAAGCCAATGCTTTGTAATTAGACTTTGTTAATATTTTATTATTATAATTGTATCAAGAGCCGTTAGAATGGAGTTTTCTTATTCACTACACGTATGAAACGTGCTGCCACATTTTGATTTTTTTATTCACACCGAGCCAATCAGCTTTGGCCAACGTCTCTTGCCAAACACAACAATGTTTAGAAAAATTGTTTGTTTTAGGTGAAAGAAAAATTGTGTGATGATCCAACTATCTCTATTCTATACACATTTATAATGATTCGTTAGAAGAGTGAAGGCCAGGCATTACACGGCGAGATTTAGTTATTGTTATTAATTTTTTGGTACTATCGTTGTATGAATGATATGATATTATTAACAAATAATTATGAAATATATAAGATTTTTGTTAAATAAAATTACTAATTATTTAATTATTTTTTTACTATTTAAGATACATAGTAATATATTATTACTTTGTTGACAAAGTTTTTCTTTAATTGGATACCGAAATTAAAAATCACTTAGCACTAATCCTTCACATGTAAAACTTGCACAGCCTATGGGTGTTCATTTGGTAGATCGTTTAGGTCGAGTGCTTTTTTAAAACCAAAACAGGACAGTGAGGACAAAATCTTGATCAAATAAAAATAAAGATGAGATCCTTCGTGGACCGGCGGGATGGGTTAAGTCGAGTCATTGAGTCAAACAAACTGATTTATTTGATATAAATTAAATATTTAGGGTCAAATTAACATATATGTTTTATGGGAGACAATGGCAATGTTTTATATATATATACACACATATGTCACTCGAAATTTTATAAAAATTAGTAGGGATTCCGCATAATCCATATGTTGATTTGGATAATATTTAAACTGTTATCATGAATATATAAAATTTTATTTTTCTCCTGGGCATTTTTGTAAATTCTTAAAAAGCTTGAGACTTGAAAAATTAAGAGACTCTACTAATTACCTACTTCTTTACTTAACTTATGTTGCGCTATTATGCAAATGCATGTTAACACATACATAAAACTTATAATTAATTAAAGAATTATAACTATTACGTACCAAACCAAAATCATATAAAATAATTAACACAAATATCATTTTTATGGATTTTTGATGAACATTAAAAATTGTACATTTAATAAAAGATAAATTAATCATTTTACACTTATAATTTCATTAATCATCTTAATTTTACACATTTATGAAATAATAATTAAATTTATGTTTTATATATTTTTATTGTAATTTTTATTTCTTATGTACGTGAATAATATTATGGATACATAACTAGAAAAATAGACGTGATATTTGGATTTTGGAGGCCAGAAACTTAAAAGGGCGTTCTTGTTGGACAATTATGACCCATAACATCACTATTTGTACAGAACATGGTGTTGTTGTACAAATTAACTATGTGACAAAGGAAATTGCTCTTTTATCATTTGTAATTGGATTACCGGGATATATAAATGATAAAAGTCCATATGATTAGTACCGGATTAATAAGATATGAGACAATATTAGTCCACTAAGGTTTAATCATTAAATATCCCTAGTCGTAGTATTATCGAGATTGGACATCGATAATACGGAATAGACTAGTATTACACTTGTGCGTGTTATGGAAGCGTAACATCATAGTTCTCATATATTTAAGTATTGGATACTTATGCAAGTGTGATAGGATGTTGTGTTTACCGATGGTACGGAAACAGCTTCGCTCTGGATAGACCCCTCAGAATCCCATTGGTAGTATGACTATGTGTCTATGGGAGTCTGAATCAGGGTAGGTGTATTTGGTCTTAACCTGAGACTTGCATCGCTAATACTTGTGATAATCATTATACTTTGGTTTTAGTCGTCCGGGACTTTAACAGGTTCTGTGTACGCCTCTTCTGGGTATACTGAGAATCGTAGTGTATTGGATGTGATGTCAAGATGGAAGTATCACTTCATTCATATGGAGATGATGATCACGCAGGATATGGAACTGGTACTCTTGTATGCTGCAGCTATCGGGATAATATGACAAGGTCATGATTATCCGATTATAGAGACTAGTTACCAGAGATCCGATATATGCTTCGTACGGGGCAGACACAATTCCAGCCTCAGGCCATGCATGTGACATCCGATACTGGATCGTAATACGCAATACTACGTATTCTACGCTTGACAAAGATTACATATTCCTTTAAAGAATATTTCTGGAGAATTGGGTAGGCACGGTGCTTTGCTAGAAGCCAACCATGTCTTGTAAATCGGTAAGAACATGATACTAGGTACGCACGTATTAGGATAGTCCGATGACCGTATTTACTGCCAACATATCCAGAGATCTCTTGGGTCGCCTCCCAAAGATTCACCGATGATGTTTGACTCGAACAAAATTAATCTGGGATTGATTATGAGAGAGAGAAAATTAATCTAGGATTAATTACGACAATAATTAATCTGGGAATTAATTATGATAGAGAGAAATTAATCCAGGATTAATTGCGTCGAAAATTTATCTGGGATTAAATTCGTCGAGAAGAGGGAACGCGATTAATTTAGAATTAATCGGTAAAATAAATTTAATAGTTAAATTGGATTTTACTATTTAATTTATTTGATTGGGCTAAAATAATATATTAGATATATTAATTGAAATTAGATTTCATTGCGGAATTAAAATTAGATTTTAATTCGCGCGAAAGAATTATTTTAGAATTAATTCACAAGCGACTTTCATAATAATTTTGCTAGGCATTATTATTTAATTAAATTAGATTTAATTAAGTCGCAACGGAAAATTCGCTTAATTCGGAATTAAACGAACCCGGGCCCGAGTGAAGTTGCGTGTTGGATTGTCCGACTTAAATTTAGAATTCAAGTGGGGCCCGCCAACTTACATCAATGTCTTTGACATTTGATGGAATTTGGTAATGGTTATGTAAGACTTGGATTGCTTGTAAAATACATAAACCAAACCAACACTAAAACTTAATATATATTATTAACTTGTTGACTTTGGAAGTGGTAACATGTTACTATTCACAGCACTTAAACTTCTTCTTCTCTCTCAAAATGGCGTGAGCTTCTCCTTTCTCCCATGGAATTTTGTTTCAAAATTCTACTTTGCTAGCACAATAAAGAGTCAAAGTAAGGTGATAGGGAGACTAATCCGAGAGTTTGGAACTCGATCTCAAGCTCCGAAGCTTCCAACGCATCCAACAAAGACGGAATTTTTTGAAATCTCCTCAACCAATCAATGTGAGTATTCTGCAACTCTATTGATAATTCACACACAAATCACTCTTAGAGAACCTTTGCATGTTCTAGGAACACTAACAATTGGTATCAGAGCCATCCTAAGTTTGATTTGGAATTTTAGGGTTCATGACTTTATTTGGGGTTTTTGTGTTTAGAACATAATTTCTTCAAATTGGTGGTTTGGTTGAGTTGGTATGATGTTGAATTGGATTTGTGCATCCTTAATTTTGTGAAAAAATTGATAGGATTAATTTTCCCCAAAATATACCCCTTGGCCGAAACTTAGAACCCTTAAGCTCATGGTGATTTTTTGAAAATTAGACAATTGGATGTGTTGTTGGCATGAAATGAATATTGGATGTTGATTTAATTGGATTGGAATCAAATTGCATAATTATTTCTTGTCAAAGCCGTGAGCGTGATGCATGTTATAATGGATTGTTTTGCTTCAATTTGTGTTGGACATGAATTGGAAATGTAAAGCATGATTAATTGAATTAATTGGTGTTTTGGAAGCATTAGATTAATTAATTAATTATGGTAATTACACTTGAATTGAATTAATTTGTAATTTAGAATAATAAGTTAATTTAATTTGTTGTAATTGGGCTTAATGGGCTTGGTTGGGCCAAGTTTGGTTTAGGATAATTGGTTGGATCCAATTGGGCCTAAAACCATTTCCATAAAGTCCAAATATGAAAATTGAGCCTTTAAATAATTTAATTGGGCCTAATGAGCCTAAATTGATTTTTGGCATAGGGCGATTCCTAATTGGGCCTTGGCATCTTGGGTTTGACCCATAATTACCAAAGCCCATGCCTAAAGAATTAATTAAAAGCCCATTGGACTTTAATTGAATAGTATCGGATACTAATTGGGCCTTTGAGACCCATTAAGATTGGATTTGGAATCCAAGTCTAAAAGGTACAATTAAAAGTGTAATAATTTAATTTGCAATTAAATGTGAATTAGTATTGAATATAATTTAAATTGGATTTAAAATTATAGTTCGATATAATTCAAGAATACGTATTTTGAGTACTTATTCTTAAACGAGTTGGACTCGCGCAAATAAAATCGTTGTTTGAACATTGGATGGTCATTAATTAAAGATTAATTAATTGGATTAGATTGATTGATAACAAGCTATGTGTGAAT
This sequence comes from Zanthoxylum bungeanum, assembly GCA_019454045.1. Classification (NCBI taxonomy): domain Eukaryota; kingdom Viridiplantae; phylum Streptophyta; class Magnoliopsida; order Sapindales; family Rutaceae; genus Zanthoxylum; species Zanthoxylum bungeanum. The sequence goes on from SKCR01029777.1 coordinate 203,937, forward strand.
AATTGGATGTATGAATGAATAATGTATATCGGATGGATATTAGAAGGGTGAGGGCAATTTAGGAAATTGTTGTAATAAATTTAGAATTTATTAAATTGGACCGGCGTGTCCAGCCTATTACCTATTTTCTCATTGTATTTCTCTTTTCACCAATTCCTCTCAATGTAAATGAGGTTTCTTTACAAGTATTATGTAATTGGGTAGAAGCAAGAATAGTGCTAGCGGGAGAGAGGAAATTGAGAGATTTGTTCTAGGAACAAATTGTATTATATATTCATCCGCATATCATTATTATTTTATTCGCGCCTTATAATGCTTTTAGAATGCATGTTTAATGGTGTATGATGAGACCTAATTAAAGATAATTAATTGGTTGCCAATTACGTGAAAAACCCTCAACAAATATTAAGCGCTTTCCTTCCATTGAATGATTCATTCTCAAGATCCAAGATTGGCACTGGTTTGTTGGCCAAAGTCAAGACATTTGGCCATCGCGGATGTGTTTGAATCATGAAGGCTTTGTTCCATATCGCATGTCTTGTCCAAGTTGTGATTTGTTGGCCAAAGTTAAGATCACTTCTTGTCCATCGACATCGATTACTAAGCTTTCCAAAGTCAATGGGTCACGCTTAACTAGAATCATTAAGCTTGTTGTGCCAAAGCCAAAGCTTAGTTGATTTAGAGGTAAAGGTTAGGCAATATATTGGATATATTGGCATATATCAGATATATGTTTCGGACTTGGATGTCCACCTACTGGATCTAGGAATTGGATGGGATCCAATTGATCTTAAAGATCTACCTAGTTAAGTTTCATACAATTTGTTGGCCAAAGTCAAGATTGTGTGTTATTTAACGGGATCCTAGCCCACTAGGAAACTAGGTTTCCCGAATACTCCATAGAGGGTTAGAGGCTCGCCGAAAAATAGTGGGAGACAAGTATTAAATTTGCAATTTCGTTTAGATACTTGCCAATACGCGCTCATTTCTTTTTCGTCATTAATTATTAATATATTAGTTGGACTAATATTTAATTGTTTTTTTAATTTAACAGTTGGACCGTATTAAAACTACTTCATTTGTAGTTGGTTATATAATTGAATTATAGTAATCAATACATTTGAATATATCCGATCAATTGTAGTTGATTATATAGTTAGACTATAGTAATCATTATATTTGATTGTACCCGAAATCGTTGATTGGATAGTTAGACTATTGGAATCAAGATAACTGAAGATTAGCGTTTAGAACATAATCCTGGGTGAAAATGTCTTTAAACGACTTTAATTTTCAGATTGGGAATAGAACCTCAGGATAGTCCTGTGAGCTGATAAGTTATTCTATTTTGATAGAGAAACATCTCGGGCCTAAGCCCGGAGTTGAGAAAATAGTAGAGCATGAGCTTTGGAAGACTCATGGTGATGATAACTTAAGTGCTCAATCCTTTATGCTTCATGCAATAATACTTTAATTTTGTCGTCAAAACTAAGGATTAGACCCTTATACCATGATGATGAAATTAAAGATCTTCATAGATCTAACCTTAGATCTTAGAAGTACGAATTGCAAAAGATGCTCTTTCGCTCGCGCATGTCAGAGGGTACATCTGACGAGCACAAGGTGTCGTAGATGATTGCTGTCATCGATCAGCTAGGTTAGCTGGGCATTACCTACGTGGCCGAGACTTCCAAAGATTTGATCTTATAGTCTCTACCCGAATGATGTGGCAGGTTCATTATGAACCAAGAGAAAACTCTTGGAGAGTTGATGACTATGCTCAAGGAGGTAGAGCCAGAGCTTATAAAATGGGCAAAGGCAGACATGAAGGAAGTGAAGACGGGCTAGGCTCCGACTTCAGGTATGTTTGTTATAAACATGTCCACTACTGGTTTTAAAATTAGATTTTAGATACTGGGTGTGGTACATACATATGTACTGATGTGCGGGATCTACTGATAAGAAGGATACTGGCTTCAGATGAGATTAATCTGTGAGTCAGAAATGGGACGAGAGTCGCTGTTTTGGCTGTGCAAACCTAAGTTTTGGAACTGCCCTTTGGACATGTACCTAAATTAGGAAACTGTTATAATGTACCTAGTTTGACTAGAAACATTATCTATATATCTAGTTTAACCCGTTGCGGGTATACCTTTATATTCTAGAACACTAAGTGTTTTGTTTATAAAGATGATATGGAGATAAACACATTGAATGTGAATAACAGTATTTATATTTTGAATGTAAATAAATCTCAAACATATAACATGACAAATAAATAGCTCAAACTGAATTAATCAGTTGAGACTTATTTGTGGCATTGTTGTCTAGGACACATTAATAAGACTCGTATATCCATACTTTCGAAGAGTGGATACTAGGACAGATTTGATTCTAATTCAAATAATATCTACGAATCTAGCTTATTAGGCAAAGTGCCTAAGACACCTTTTACTTGGTAAGAGTGCAAGTGCCACCGATCTGTTAGCCCTCGTTCATAGTGACGTAAGTGGCCCCATGTCTAGCTAGGCTATAGGTGGATATGGATACTTTGTAACCCTTACGAATGTGGTATCGCGTTATGGTTATGTGTTTCTTGTGAAACATAAATCGGAAACTTTTGATAAATTCAAAGAGTTTCGACAAGAAATATAAAAATAGACCGGCAAGAGTATTAAAAAATCATGATTGGACCGTGGTGGAAATACTTAAGCAATAAGTTTCTCGATTATTTGAAAGAGTATAGTATTCTTTCACAATGGACTCCTCTCGGAACACCTCAATTTGACGGTGTGTTCGAACAAAGAAACCGAACGTTGTTGGACATAGTAAGGTTAATGATGAGTCGCTCTGAGCTACCAATTTCCTTCTGAGGATACGCATTAAACAGTGCAATACTTATTTTGAATAAGGTTCCATGAAAATCTGTTAGACAGACTTCATATTAGATATGAACAGGAAAGAAACCAGGTTTTCTCATTCCTGAAGATTTGGGATTGCAGGGCATATATTTGGATCATACCAAACTAGAACCCAAATAGAATAAGTGTCTAATTTGTAGGTTATCCTAAGGAAACCAAAGTATAGTACTTATACAACTCACAAGAGAACAATGTAATTGTTGCTCTCCATGCGGTTCCCTAAGAGGAATTCCTAAATGCAGTGGTAAGTGGGAGGAAAGTAAAACTCGATGAAAATCGGAGTAATACTGTTCCAGGCACCGAGTCCTCATGGAACACAAACAGTTCATCAGGGATAAAACTGTACCACAATCTTCAAATACACAATAACCGCGCAAGTCGAAGAGAGTTAGAAAACAACCTGGGAGGTATGGGTTTCTGATCTCACCTCATGTAGATGTCAATCTTATTGAGGAAGACAAACTGACTACGTATGAGGAAGTGATTCAAGGTATCGAATCCTTTTATGGCAAAGTGCCATGAAGTCTGAAATGGATTCCATGTATACCAACCAAGTTTGGACACTGGTTATTATACCGGAATCCATTGTGCCTATTGGTACTAAATGAGTCTTCAAGGAAGACAAATATGGATGGCAACATACAAACGTACAAAGCTAGGCTTGTGGCGAAAGGGTATCGTCATCAACATGGTGTCGATTACGACGAAACCTTTTAACCATTGCCATGATTAAATCCATTTGGATAATGCTTGCTAATGCTACGTATTTCATTTATGAAATATGGCAACTGAACGTCAAAACCGCTTTCCTTAACGGAAACCTTTTGGAGGATGTTTACAACATCCTGACGGTTATTTCGTGCCAAAACATGCAAACAAGGTTTGCAAGTTAAGTCGATCCATTTATGGATTGAAGCAAGCATTGCGTTCTTGGAACCAGCGTTTTGGTGTAATCATAATGGTATATGATTTAATTCAAAACGAAAATGATTCTTGTGTATATAAGAAGGTTAGTGGGAGCGTACTGACAATGATTGTCCTATATAATGATGACATATCATTTCTTGGAAATGATATTCCCATAAAATAATCGGTGAAAGCTTGGCTTTCATGAAAATTCTTCGTAGACTACTTGAGAGATGCAACCTTTATTCTAGGAATAAGGATCTACTGGGATAGATCTAAAAGTTGTTGGCACTCTCCGAGAAATCATACATTGAAATATATGTACGTGACCTAGTGTCTCATATGCTTTGAGCATATGGAGTCACAATTAGGCCAATCCAAGTGATAGTCACTGGATTGATGTTAAGAACATCCTTAAGTATCTTAGATGAACTAAGGATGCTTTCTTAAGCTATGGAGAAGGAGAACTTGAAGTGGCTGGGTTCACCGCTGCAAGTTTCCAAACCAACAAAAACGAATGAATGTCGCAATGAGGGTACTATATAGTTTGAATAACGGAACATTGAGCTGGAAATCATCCAAGCAAGATACTGTTGCCGAATAAACAACAAAAGTGGAATATTACTGCAGTTGAGGCAGCAAAAGAAGCATTTTGGATCTATAATAATCCTAATTAGATTAGGTGTAGTTCTGTTAGCGGCTGAGCTAGGCTACAACACAGGCTAAAGAATTAATGGTCTCATCAACGATCCAAGTATGTATTTCAAATGGTTTCAACTGATTCGTAAAATCATACATCGTGACGATGTGATGATCGAATAAATCGCATAAGATGATAACCTTACAAATCCTCTGACGAAAGCTGTTTCTCAGCAGAAGTTTGAGCGACCAGTATATAGTTCAGGTGTAGGACACTTGAGTGATTGGCTATAGGCCAAGTTGGAGATTTTTGGACAATTATGACCCATAACATCACTATTTGTACAGAACATGGTGTTGTTGTACAAATTAACTATGTGACAAAGGAAATTGCTCTTTTATCATTTGTAATTGGATTACTGGGATATATAAATGATAAAAGTCCATATGATTATTACCGGATTAATAAGATATGAGACAATATTAATCCACTAAGGTTTAATCATTCATTATCCCTAGTCGTAGTATTATCGAGATTGGACATCGATAATACGGAATAGACTAGTATTACACTTGTGCGTGTTATGGAAGCGTAATAGCATAGTTCTCATATATTTAAGTATTGGATACTTATGCAAGTGTGATAGGAGGTTGTGTTTACCGATGGTACAGAAACAGCTTCGCTCTGGATAAACTCCTCAGAATCCCATTGGTAGTATGACTATGTGTCTATGGGAGTCTGAATCAGGGTAGGTGTATTTGGTCTTAACCTGAGTCTTGCATCGCTAATACTTGCGACAATCAGTATACTTTGGTTTTGATCGTCCGAGAATTTAACAGGTTCTGTGTACGCCTCTTCTGGGTATACTAAGAATCGTAGTGTATTGGATGTGATGTCAAGATGGAAGTATCACTTCAGTCATATGGAATGATGATCACGCAGGATATGGAACTGGTACTCTTGTATGCTGCAGCTATTGGGATAATATGACAAGGTCATGATTATCCGATTATAGATAATAGTTACCACAGATTCGATATATGCTTCGTACGGGGCAGACACAATTCCAGCCTCAGGCCATGCATGTGACATCCGATACTGGATCGTAATACGTAATACTACGTATTCTACGCTTGACAAAGATTACATATTCCTTTAAAGAATACTTCTGGAGAATTGGGTAGGCACGGTGCTTTGCTAGAAGCCAACCATGTCTTGTAAATCGGTAAGAACATGATACTAGGTACGCACGTATTCGGATAGTCCGATGACCGTATTTACTGCCAACATATCCAGAGATCTCTTGGGTCGCCTCCCAAAGATTCACCGATGATGTTTGACTCGAACAAAATTAATCTGGGATTGATTATGAGAGAGAGAAAATTAATCTAGGATTAATTACGACAATAATTAATCTGGGAATTAATTATGATAGAGAGAAATTAATCCAGGATTAATTGCGTCGAAAATTTATCTGGGATTAAATTCGTCGAGAAGAGGGAACGCGATTAATTTAGAATTAATCGGTAAAATAAATTTGATAGTTAAATTGGATTTTACTATTTAATTTATTTGATTGGGCTAAAATAATATATTAGATATATTAATTGAAATTAGATTTCATTGCGGAATTAAAATTAGATTTTAATTCGCGCGAAAGAATTATTTAAGAATTAATTCACAAGCGACTTTCATAATAATTTTGCTAGACATTATTATTTAATTAAATTGGATTTAATTAAGTCGCAACGGAAAATTCGCTTAATTCGGAATTAAACGAACCCGGGCCCGAGTGAAGTTGCGTGTTGGATTGTCCGACTTAAATTTAGAATTCAAGTGGGGCCTACCAACTTACATCAATGTCTTTGACATTTGATGGAATTTGGTAATGGTTATGTAAGGCTTGGATTGCTTGTAAAATACATAAACCAAACCAACACTCAAACTTAATATATATTATTAACTTGTTGACTTTGGAAGTGGTAACATGTTACTATTCACAGCACTTAAACTTCTTATTCTCTCTCAAAATGGCACGAGCTTCTCCTTTCTCCCATGGAATTTTGTTTCAAAATTCTACTTTGCTAGCACATTAAAGAGTCGAAGGACGGTGATAGGGAGACTAATCCGAGAGTTTGGAACTCGATCTCAAGCTCCGAAGCTTCCAACGCATCCAACAAAGATGTAAATTTTTGAAATCTCCTCAACCAATCAATGTGAGTATTCCGCAACTCTCTTGATAATTCACACAAAAATCAATCTTAGAGATCCTTGGCATGTTCTAGGAACACTAACATTTCTAACAGTGTATAATTTCGGAAATTCTAATTTTGTGCAATTTTCGTATTTTGGCCATAACGTTTTTACTCTGATATCAGATTGAGGCATTTCTAGTTCCAAATGAAAGAAGACTCAAATATCCACAACTTTTTTGTTTACAAGATTTTTTAATTCTAAAGTTTTCAAGGCCAAAATTGACTAAAAATCCAAAGTGTATTATATGTAATTATTAAATATAAAAATAAGAAGAAAAAAAAAAGAAAAAAGAAAAAAAGCAAAAAAAAAAAATATAGGTGGAATATCATTACCCACAAATCGTGCAATTTGAAAATTTAAAAATTGCATGATGCATAAAAAGGTGAGAATGTTGAGCCCTCTACTATAAATAAAGGTGCTCAGCACCTTAGAAAATCAGCCCGAATTTCATAATTTTCTTTGAAAATTTATGGAGTTCTAGCTCTTGTGTGTTTTATTTTTCAAGTTTTGTTGTAATTTATTTTTTCCTTTTGGTAATAAAATTATGTTTGTTTTTATTCAAATCATGAGTAACTAATTTCATCATGATGGGGTAAAGGGTGAAGCTTTTAATATGAGAATATAGATTAATCTTACATATATTTTAATATATGAATTGTAATCTAAAGACTAATATTTGTTGGACAATTATGACCCATAACATCACTATTTGTAAAAGACATGATGTTTTTGTACAAATTAACTATGTGACAAAGGAAATTGCTCTTTTATCATTTTTCTAATTTGATTACTTGGATATATAAGTGATAAAAGTTCATATCAATCCACGAAAGGTTTAATCATTGAATATCCCTAGTCGTAGTATTATCGAGACTGGACATCGATAATGCGGAATAAGCTAGTATTACACTTGTGTGCGTTATGGAAGCTTAACGACATAGTTCTCATATATTTAAGTATTGGATACTTATACAAGTGTGATAGGAGGTTCTGTTAGCCGTTGCACCGGAAACAGCTTCGCTCTGGATAGACCACTCAGAGTCCCATTGGTAGTATGACTATGTGTCTATGGGAATCCGAATCAGGGTAGGTGCATGTGGTATTAACCTGGGACTTGCATCGCTAAGGTTCTGTGTACGCCTCTTCTGGGTTTACTAAGAATCGTAGTTGTAGACACTACATTTTTACATCAAGCCCAATGATGAGCCTCGTATGGAGGCACTACCCGATAAGTCACGGAAGTCACGGGAACGCACGCCGAAAGGGAAAAATCTAAAATTAATAGCTCATCAAATTTAAATTCACTAGTCAGCCGCGGGTTCGCTTAGTTGATTCCTATTTTAAACATTAATCTTGACCCAAAACCCCTGCACTCATCCAAAGCCCATAAGCACCCATCCAAAGCCCAATTGTATAACCCTAACCCTGACCCTAATGCCCCACTATAAAAGATACCCTAAACCAAACCCTAATCTCTCTATCTTCTTCTCATAAAAAAAAAACTCACGCCAAAAACATAAAAAAGAGAAACCTTAATCTCTCGCTATTCTTCCCAACAATTGGCCCTTGACAGCCACACACAAAAAAAACAAACAAGAATGAAACCCTAAAAGAGGTCTCGGTCACTCTCTATATCTCACTCTTCACGCCTCCTTTTCCCCCACCAATTCACTAACAAACAAAAAACCCTAATGGAGCTCTCTCTCTGAACCAAGACATCAACAATGAAACCCTAAAAGAGCTCTCAGCATCAATAGCTCTCGGTTTTCTCTCTCTTTACCTCACACGCCCTCTAGCCTCTCTCTTCACTCTCTTATTTCTTTTCCAACAACTCTCTCCTCACGACAATGAATAACAGAAAACCCCAAGCTTCAAGACTCGACAGCCTCCCCCCTCTCTCGCGTCTCCCCTCTCTCTGACGCCCCTCTCTCTCATGTCTCCTCTCTCATTGAACAACACACAGCCGACCAAGATTTTACTAGCACTCAAAGCTTCTCATTTGGAGCAAAGGCATCGGTGAAGTTGGTCTTGTTTGACGAGGCTGATGCCATGACAAATGATGCTCAGTTTGCCTTGCGTAGAGTGATTGCGAAATACATTAAGAAAACACTAGCGTCTCAAACATGTTATAGAGGCTGAAGGCCTTGATGTGACTGAAAATGGCTTGGCATCAATTTTACGGCTTTACAATGGCGACATGAGAAAATCCTTGAACATTTTACAGTCAACACACACGGCCACACACCCTACACTCCACGTTGCCCACTCGTCACACACAAGATCTTTTGCCACACACGTACACGAGAGACACTTATGGCAAAATGCACTCACGGTAAAGACACAACTCTTCACTTTTTCAACACACACACACATAGCCGAGACACTCAGTAATCCCTCACCGACTTCACCCAAACGAACAAACAAAGACACCAGACCTTAAGCCATGCACACGTGAACACCAAACAAATGACACTACCATTCACAACCTTAAGTAACGAAGCAGCCCCACGACCAAACCTTCACTGGCTGACACAAACTCATGCACACAGACACAATCACCAAGCCCCGTGTAGGACACATAAATTGGCGACGCTGTTCAAGGCTCGCGGCCTAGTTGGGAGTACGGAATAGCTCATGGGGGAACTAAACCGGAGAAATAACATGGAGTCGTCACCCGGTGTGAACCGGGAAAATGTGATTTAAGGCCGCATTCACCCCTCGCAAGGGAAGACCTCAAGCCGTTGGGTTCGTAATGGTCCCTTACTTATGTCACTTGTAATGATATGATTTGTGCAATAAACTAACCGAATCTACTCAACATATATTCCCAAGAGTATTCTAGATCTAGTCCGCATTCATCGAAATAAATCCTATGACTAAGTTCGCATGCTTTAAAAGTAAGTCATTATAACGGCAAGCATATAATATCACACAACGAGCATGTCGAATCATCAAACACAAAGAACAAATAAATAACTACTCAAACAAAATGTAAACTAAATTCCTAATGCAAAATCAAAGTATTAAATCATGCATAAAGAAATAACATAGTCATACTTAAAAATAAACAATATTCTAGACTAATACATACTTAGATAAATAAATAACCTACTAGATTAAATCATGCTAAATAAATAAATAATCTACTAACTACATCATGCTCAAATACAAGATTGGATGAAACGAAATACATGTGTCTCTTAAGTTGTACGTGGCATTGTATCCCGAGTGCAAACCGTAATACCGTCCATTCGGAATTGGCTACGAAATTTACGTCCGAGTTTCCATCCGATATAGCACAAGAGAGAACACATATTCCGTTCATTCGGAAATCACATCATGCACCAATCCATAATACTCATATGAAATAAAGTACTAAAATAAATAAAAACGAAAGGATAATAAATAAAGAAAGTGCCCTCAGGTCTAACCTCTTTTGTCGTCTCTTGAAAGCGCGTTACACGGCCATCGGCAGGGTTGATGCTCCACAACTCTCCCGGTTCACTGGTTCAACATTTTTCCTCGCTGTTTCGCTGTTTGGGCTGTTGTTTTCACCCCATTTTACAGTGTTTGTGGTCAGTTTTTGGGGCTATTTTGGGGTTAATTCGGGACTGTTTTGGACTATTTTAGGGCTGTAGTTAGGGGCTGTTTTATGTTTATTGGTTTCGATTCAAGGGTTGGTCTGTGTTTGGTAGTGTTGCCATGTATCTGTTGGTGTGTTTTTGAGTCTTAGGGCTGTGTCATTTATGCTTGGCTTAGGGCTGTGTGTTTGTGAGTCTCTAAGGGCTGTTGGTGTTCACGTGAGTGGTGTCTTTGTTGTTTAGGTACGGGGCAGGAGAAGGGTTACTTTGATGAGGGTCCGAGTAGTTGTGTGTGGGGCTTGAAGGGCTGCGTGAAGGTGGTTGATTAATGGGCAGTGGGCATTTTTTGTTTGTGAGGGTGCTGAGCTTGAGGAGTTGGTCAGTGTGCTGGTGGCGTGAAGGTGTTGGCTTTGTAAGGGATGCTTCTGTGTTTAGGTTTGTGGCTGCCGAGTGTGAATGTAGGAGAGAGAAGAGAGGTCAAGGGAATGGGGCTTTTGATGCGTGAAGTTGGCTGAGTTTAAGGGTTTATTTAATGCTTGCTTTTGGCGGAGAGAGAGGCGTGAAGTGGAGGATGATGAGTGGGGCTTTGGTGCGTGAAGGGGCAGTGGGTACGTGAAGGGTAGTGGCTGAGTGAAAGGGGCAATGAATCATTGGGTTATTTTCTTTGTATTTTTTTGTGAGATTGAGCTAGGGATTTAATATGTTGGTGAAGGGTTTTTTTATAGGCAAAAGGATGAGGGCTATCCTTGTTTGAGAAAGAAAAGGATTTGTGCATTAATGGGAGATATTTTTAATTAGTATGTGATAAGGAAAAGTCTTTTAATTAGGGAAATGATTTGATTTAATTTGATTTCTTCTCTTTTAGTTAGGGATATGATTTGATTTGAATCTTTAAATTAGGAAATGTAATTTAAGTGGATTAGGAAAGTATTTGATGGGATTTCTTTAATTTTGGAAGGGGATTTGGCTTGATTTATGCATGTGTTTAATATTTTTTTTTTGTTAATTTGGAAGGTGAGTGGGCGGGTGGCTTAAGTTTTTGGGCGTGAATTTGGTCCATTTTGGTGGGCTTGGTGTGTGTCTTGCGGGGGTTTGGGCTAAGGATGTGTTTTAAAACGGAGGACCAACAAGCGAACCTGAAGCTAATCCAGCGAATTAAATCAAACAATGCGTCAATTCTTGACTATTCCCTTCCGACGTCCGTTTCCCGTGACTTTCACAATTAAAGAGGTAGTGTCTCTATGCGAGACTCATCATCGGGACTTATATGCAAAAATGTAGTGCCTACAGTCGCCCCCACTTTGATGGGACTTGTGCAGTGTGTGACAATGACAATCCTATCAAAGTTTATGCAATGCATTTTTACTTACCGGGCTCGCCAGCTGCCACTAGACTTGCATGTTGCTTTGAACTGAGTTGATATGGTGGCGAGGTGCCTCGACCCCTGGGCTTCATTCCCGAACCATCGAATGTGGGCTATATTCCCGAACTGTACTGATGATGCAGTGGGACATCGACCCTGGGACGCATCTCGAAACTGCAACTGATGTGTGGGCCCTCGACCTTGAGACACATCCTAAAATTGATGATGTAGTGGGTCCTCGACCCTGGAACGCATCCCGGAACTACAACTGATGATGCAGTGGGCCCTCGACCCTAGGACGCATCCCAGAAATGCAACTGACAATGGGGGCGCCTCGACCATAGGACGCATCCCAATACCGCTGACAAAGTGGGCCTCGCCCTCAAACTGATGATATAGTGGGTCCTTGACCCTGGGATGCATACCAGAACTACAACTGATGATGCAGTGGGCCATCGACCCTAGGACGCATCCCGGAACTATAACTGACAACGGGGGCACCTCGACCATAGGACATATCCCAATACCGCTAACAATATGGGCCTCGCCCTCAAACTGATGATGTAGTGGGTCTTCGCCCTGGGACGCATCCCGGAACTACAGCTGATGATGCAGTGGGCCCTGGACCCTGGGACACATCCCGGAACTGAAACCGACAATGGGGACGCCTCGACCCTGGGACGCATCCCAATACCGCTGACAATGTGGGCCTCGCCCTCAAACTGATGATGTAGTGGGTCCTCGACCCTAGGACGCATCCCAGAACTAAAAACTGATGATGCATTGGGCCATCGACCCTAGGACGCATCCCGGAACTACAACCGACAACGGGGGCCCTCGACCTTGGGACGCATCCCAATACCGCTGACAATGTGGGCCTCACCCTCAAACTGATGATGTAGTGGGTCCTCGAACCTAGGAAGCATCCCGGAACTACAACTGATGATGTAGTGGGCCCTCGACCCTAGGACGCATCCCGAAACTGCAACTGACAAAGGGGGCCCTCGACCTTGGGACGCATCCCAATACCGCTGACAATGTGGGCCTCACCCTCAAACTGAAGATGTAGTGGGTCCTCGACCCTGGGACGCATCCCAAAACTGATACTGATGTGGGCCTCGGCCCCAAACTGATACTGATGTGGGCCTCTCCCTGGGACTCATCCCCAAAACTGATACTGACGTGGGCCTCAACCCTAGGAATCATCCCCAAGCTAATACTGATGTGGGCCTCGACCCATGCTCCATCCTTAAACTGATACTGATGTGGGCCTCGTCCCAAACCGATACTGATGTGGGCCTCGCCCCCAAACTGATACTGATGTGGGCTTCGCCCCCGGACTGATACTGATGTGGGCTTCACCCCTAGAGTGATACTGATGTGGGCCTCGCCCCGAGACTAATACTGATATGGGCCTCGCCCCCATATTGATACTGATGTGGGCCTCGCCCCAAGCTGATACTGATGTGGGCCTCGCCCCTAGACTGATACTGATGTGGACCTAGCCTCAAACTGATACTAATGTGGGCCTGGCCCTGGGACTCATCCCCAAAACTGATGCTGATGTAGGCCTCGCCCCCAGACTGATACTGATGTGGGCCTCGCTCCTAGACTGATACTGATGTTGGTCTCGCCCCCAGACTGATACTGATGTGGGCCTCGCCCCTAGACTGATACTGATGTGGGCCTCGACCCTGGGACTCATCCCCAAAACTGATGCTGATATGGGCCTCGACCCTGAGACTCATCCCCAAAACTTATGCTGATGTGGGCCTCGACCCTGGGACTGATCCCCAAAACTGATGCTGATGTGGGCCTCGCCCCCTGACTGATACTGATGTGGGCCTCGCTCTTAGACTGCTACTGATGTTGGCCTCGCCCCCAGACTGATACTGATGTGGGCCTCGTCCCTAGACTGATACTGATGTGGACCTCGACCTTGGGACTCATCCCCAAAACTTATGCTGATGTGGGCCTCGACCCTGGGATTCATTCCCGGATTCATTCCAAAACTCTGACGATGTGGGCCTCGACCCTGGGATTCATTCCAAAACTCTGACGATATGGGCCTCGACCATGGGATTCATTCCAAAACTCTGATGATGTGGGCCTCGACCCTGGGATTCATTCCCGGATTCATTCCAAAACTCTGACGATGTGGTCCTCGACCATGGGATTCATTCCCGGATTCATTCTAAAACTCTGACGATGTGGGCCTCGACCCTGGGATTCATTCCGGGATTCATTCCAAAACTCTGATGATGTGGTCTTCGACCTTGGGATTCATTCCAAAACTCTTATGATGTAGGCCTCGACCTTGGGATTCATTCCAAAATTTTAACGATGCGGTCCTCGACCCTGGGATTCATTCCAAAATTCTGACGATGCGGGCCTCGACCCTGGGATTCATTCCAAAATTCTGACGATGTGGGCCTCGACCTTGGGATTCATTCTCGGATTCATTCCAAAACTTTGACGATGTGGGCCTCGACCCTGGGATTCATTCCTGGATTCATTCCAAGACTCTGATGATGTGGGCCTCGACCCTGGGATTCATTCCAAAATTCTGACAATACGGGCCTCGACCCTGGGATTCATTCCCCAAACTGCTGATAGTGTGGGCCTCGGCCCTGGGATTCATTCCCGAAACTGATGATGCTCTGTTGCTATTTCTGGTTGGCTTGAATTTGCCGCTTTCTCATTTTCTTTAAAACCTGTGAAAAAAAACAAGACAAAGATTGTGTGTATATGACGTGTATCTATGATGGCTTTTGAGACACGGGGTTAACATGATGCATGTATGCATGAGATATATGAGATGCGTACGATGCATGGAATATATAAGTCGGCCCATTATCATTTTAAAGCATTCAATCATACTATTGCGCGGTCCAAACTTGTCCCAGTTGAAAAGGCCCAACATGTTTACACTTTTGCGATAACATGGCTAAACAACTTCAAATGATAAAAGGCTTAAACGTAAAGTGGCCCATTGGCATTTCAGAAGCTTTTGGCCCAACTGCCATAAAGCATGGACTCGTCCCAGTTTAAATGGCCCAACAAGCCCATACCTGATGACAAAAAGTCCAAATGAATCCAAATGACAACGGTCCTAAACACAAGCATAACAGAATAGTTTCTATGGGTCCTACGACTACAGTTCACGTGTGGGTTTATGGGAGTGTAGACAAAGGCTCTCGCCGGTGAAGGATTGCCCACAACTAGGACTCCCCACTCAAGGGTTCGAGCGACCAAGTGAGCGCACCTTTTTTATACCTTAAGGTACGTGCCAACGAGTTATGGTGCGTGACTGACTGTCAAATGGATTTCCTATTGTAGATTCCCCAGAGGGAGGGTGAAGCGAACTCTCTTAAATACCCAAGCCTCTTAGGCTCTTATCGCCTTGGTGACAGAAATGAACAACAAGTCCTCCAAATTAGTCCATCACAGTGAGCTACGGGTAAATGATTATCTAGGTGCCTTCACAGCTTTTCCTTATAGAAAGGTAGTGAATGAAGGAAGACACCAAACCATTACCAAGCTCAAATAATGCCTTTGATTAAACCCTTTTTCAACCCACGGTAGACACGATAAACTAAAGCACAAATCACAAACATTACAAGACATTATTTCGAGGCCGATTCTCTATCCCCAGTGGAGTCACCAGACTGTAGGACAATTAAAATCGGTGACGCTGTTCTAGGCTCGCGGCCTAGTTGGGAGTACGGAATAGCTTGCGGGGGAACTAAACCGGAGAAATAACATGGAGTCGCCACCCGGTGTGAACCGGGAAAATGTGATTTAAGGCCGCACTCACCCCTCGCAAGGGAAGACCTAAAACCGTTGGGTTCGGAATGGTCCCTTACTTATTTCACTTGTAATGATATGATTTGTGCAATAAACTAACTGAATCTACACAACATATATTCCCAAGAGTATTCTAGATCTAGTCCGCATTCATCAAAATAAATCATATGACTAAGTTCGCATGCTTTAAAAGTAAGTCATTATAACGGCAAGCATATAATATCACACAACGAGCATGTCAAATCATCAAACACAAAGAACAAATAAATAATTACTCAAACAAAACGTAAATTAAATTCCTAATGCAAAATCAAAGTATTAAATCATGCATAAAGAAATAACGTAGTCATACTTTAAAATAAACAATATTCTAGACTAAATCATACTTAGATAAATAAATAACCTACTAGATTAAATCATGCTAAATAAATAAATAATCTACTAACTACATCATGCTCAAATACAAGATTGGATGAAACGAAATACGTGTGTCTCTTAAGTAGTATGTGGCATTGTATCCTGAGTGCAAACCGCAATACCATCCATTCAGAATCGACTACGAAATTTACGTCCGAGTTTCCATCCGATATACCACAAGAGAGAACACATATTCCGTTCATTCGGAAATCACATCATGCACCAATCCACAATACTCATATGAAATAAAGTACTAAAATAAATAAAAACGAAAGGATAATAAATAAAGAAAGTGCCCTCAGGTCTAACCTCTTTTGTCGTCTCTTGAAAGCGTGTTACACTGCCATCGGAAGGGTTGATGCTCCGCAACTCTCCCGGTTCACTAGTTCAACATTTTTCCTCGCTATTTCTCTGTTTGGGCTGCTATTTTCACCCCGTTTTGCGGTGTTTCTGGTCAGTTTTTGGGGCTATTTTGGGGTTAATTCGAGGAATATTTTGGACTATTTTAGGGCTACAGTTAGGGGTTCTTTTATGTTTATTGGTTTCGGTTCAAGGGTTGGTCTGCGTGTGGTAGTGTTGCCGTGTATCTATTGGTGTGTTTTTGAGTTTTAGGGTTGTGTCGTTTATGCTTGGCTTAGGGCTGTGTGTTTGTGAGTCTCTAAGGGCTGTTGGTGTTCACATGAGTGGTGGCTTTGTTGTTTAGGTACGGGGCAGGATAAGGGTTACATTGATGAGGGTTCGAGTAGTTGTGTGTGGGGCTTGAAGGGCTGTGTGAAGGTGGTTGATTAATGGGCAGTGGGCGTTTTTTGTTTGTGAGGGTGCTGAGCTTGAGGAGTTGGTCAGTGTGATGGTGGCGTGAAGGTGTTGGCTTTGTAAGGGACGTGTGTGTCTTTAGGTTTGTGGCTGCCGAGTGTGAATGTATAAGAGAGAAAAGAGGTCAAAGGGTTGTTGAATGAGGCTTTTGATGCGTGAAGTTGGCTGAGTTTAAGGGTTTATTTAATGCTTGTTTTTGGCCAAGAGAGAGGCGTGAAGTGGAGTCTGATGAGTGGGGCTTTGGTGCGTGAAGGGGCAGTGGGTGCGTGAAGGGTAGTGGCTGCGTGAAAGGGGCAGTGAATCCTTGGGTTATTTTCTTTGTATTTTTTTTGTGAGATTGAGCTAGAGGTTTAATGTGTTGGTGAAAGGTTCTTTTTATAGGCAAAGGGATGAGGGCTATCCTTGTTTAAGAAGGAAAATGGTTTGTGCATTAATGGGAGATATTTTTAATTAGTATGTGATAAGGAAAAATCTTTTAATTAGGGAAGTGATTTGATTTAATTTGATATCTTCTCTTTTAGTTAGGGATATGATTTGATTTGTATCTTTTAATTAAGGAATGTAATTTAAGTGGATTAGGAAAGTATTTGATGGGATTTCTTTAATTTTGGAAGGGGATTTGGCTTGATTTATGCATGTGTTTTTTGTTAATTTGGAAGGTGAGTGGGCGTGTGGCTTAAGTCTTTGGGCGTGAATTTGGTCCATTCTGGTGGGCTTGGTGTGTGTCTTGCGGGGGTTTGGGCTAAGGATGTGTTTTGAAACGGAGGTCCAACAAGCGAACCCGAAGCTAATCCAGCGAATTAAATCCAACAATGCGTCAATTCTTGACTATTCCCTTCCGACGTCCGTTTCCCGTGACTTTCACAATTAAAGAGGTAGTGTCTCTATGCGAGACTCATCATCGGGACTTATATACTAAAATGCAGTGCCTACACCCCGCCATCTTCATACACACAGCTGAGACAAAACAATACACTACCCAACAAAAAGGGCCGCCCCCACTGACACACAGCACAAGAGAAAGGCCACGTGAACCGACCTCTTCACTGCCACAAATTAAGCCCTAAACCGACAACAAAACAATGAGTAAACAGGCCCCTAAACCGATAGTAAACTACACCTAAAACCAGTCCCAAAACAAACACCCAAGTAGTCCAAAAACAACGCACAAACAGTCCCTGAAAATAGCCCCCTGAACCAGTAAAACAGTGACCGTAAATAATCCAAAAACAATCCCTAAAATGGTGAAACAGCGAGCAAAAGAACAGTGTACAAGAAAACCAGAAAAAGGAAACGTTAACCCTTCCGACGACGTCCCAACACACTCCCGAGAAGCGACTTAAAAGGTAAGACCTGAGGGCACATTTTTTTATATTTTATTTTGTTGTCTTGGAAACGGCATGCTTGGTTGGACGTGGAATACGTCCAACCGGGCATGCGAAGTCCTACATTGAAAACGGCCAAATTCTTTGGTCACATATTTAGTATTCCGCATTTATCTCGTATTATTAGTCTTTTATTATTTCGCATTTAATTTACGTTTATTGTTATTTTATTGTTCCACTCTTTTGTTTTGTGTTATTTATCTTCCTTGTTATTTCACATATTTGTCTCTTCGGTTATTTATTGTTATATGCATTATCATATTTCATGTATGTCAACATTGGGTTAATGATTGCATTGTGTTAATGCTTGCGTGCTATCCCTTGCGGTATATCGGATGAAAACCCAGACATAAATTCCTTAGTTGAATCCGAATGGATGGTAATGCGGTCTGTACTTGGGATACAACTCCACGTACTGCTTGGGGAAACATTCCTGCTTGTGTTTATGTCATTTTAGACGCCACTTTGGTAATCTCGTTCGAACGCGTTCTCAAACGCTACATGAACGTATGCATTATGTCTCTCTCCGTTCGAATACATTTCCGAACACTACTCAAACGCATGCATTCGGCCTCACCCCGTTTGAACGCATTTCCGAACGCTACACGAACACATGCATTCGGCTTTATCCCGTTCAAACGCATTTCCGAATGCTACTCGAACGCGCGCACACTGGACAGATGTTTTTTATCATATTTCATACATATTTGTCTCTTTAGTCATCCTTTTTACATTATGCACTTGATCATCTCTCTTTATTATTAATTCCCCTTTTTATTGGTATTATTTATTTACATTCATGCACTTATTTGGTTATTATGTTTATGGAATCATGCATTTTCCTTCATTTTTTTTATTTACGATTATGGGTGTGCGAACTTGTATGTTGATTAAATTATCTTGCATGTGTTGCATAAGACTTGATTATACTATTGCATAAATCCTTTCATTACAACTGGCATAAGTAAGGGACCATTCTGAACCCAACAGTTTGAGGTCTTCCCTTGCGAGGGGTGAGTGCGGCCTTAAATCATTTCCTTGTTTACACTGGTTGGTGACTCTATTTATTCTCCGATTTAGTCCCCCGCGGGCTACTCCGTTCTCCCAACGGGCCGCGAGCCCGGACAACGTCGCCGTACCTCTGTACCATGCCTACAGTCTGGCGACTCCACTAGGGAACAAGACCCTCAACTTAATTTGGGAACAAGACCCACAACTCCATTTGGGAACAAGACCCTCATCTCAATTCGGCAACAAGACCCTTAACTCAATTTGGGAACAGGACCCACAAATCCATTCGGGAACAAGACCCTCAACTCAATTCGGGAACAAGACCCACAACTCAGTTCGGGAATAAAGTCCAGGGAACAAAGCCCACAATCAGTACAATTCGGGAACAAAGCCCACTCTCTACACAGTTCAGGAATAAAGCCTAGGGAACAAAGCCCACAATCAGTACAGTTAGGGACAAAGCCCACTCTCAGCACAATTCAGGAATAAAGCCCGCTCTCAGCATAGTTCGGGAATAAAGCCCACTCTCAGCACAGTTCGGGAATAAAACCCAGGGAACAAAGCCCACAATTAGTACAGTTTGGGAACAAAGCCCACTCTCTACATAGTACGGGAATAAAGCCCACTCTCAACATAAGTTCGGGAATAAAGCCCACAATCAATAGTTCGGGAACAAAGCCCATAATCAATTCAGTTCGGGAATAAAGCCCTCAATCAACACAATTCGGGAATAAAGCCCACTCTCAACACAGTTCGAGAACAAAGCCCAATGAATAAAGCCCACAATCAACACAGTTCGGGAATAAAGGCCACTCTCAACACAAGTTCGAGAACAAAACCCAGGGAATAAAGCCCACAATCAACAGTTCGGGAACAAAGCCCACAATAATTTCAGTTCAGGAATAAAGCCCACAATCAACACAGTTCGGGAATAAAGCCCACTCTCAACACAAGTTCGGGAACAAAACCCAGGGAATAAAGCCCACAATCAACAGTTCGGGAACAGAGCCCACAATCAATTCATTCGGGAATAAAGCCTATAATCAACACAGATCGGGAACAAGACCCACAACTCAAATCGGGAACAAGACCCACAACACAGTTTGAGAAAAAAGCCCACTCTCAACACAATTCGGGAACAAGACCCACAACTCAAATCGGGAACAAGACCCACAACTCAAATTGGGAACAAGACCCACAACTCAAATCGGGAACAAGACCCACAACTCAAATCTGGAACAAGACCCACAATTCAATTCGGGAACACGACCCACAACTCAAATCAGGAACAAGACCCTCAACTCAATTTGGGAACAAGACCTAGGGGTCAAAGCTCCTCGCCATCACCTCACATCAGTAACGGTTCGGGAATGGACCACTTCTCATAAAGTAACGGTTTAAGAATGGACCACCTCTCATATCAGTAACGGTTTGGGAATGGACCATCTCTCATCAGTAACGGTTCGGAAATGAACCATCTCTCATCAGTAACGGTTTGGAAATGAACCATCTCTCATCAGTAACGGTTCGGAAACAGACCGTCTCACATCAGTAACGGTTCGGGGAATGAACCATCTCACATCAGTAATGGTTCGGGAATGAACCATCCACCTCTCAAATAATGGTTTGGGAATGAACCATCTCACATCAGCTCAGTTCGGTAATGAATCCTAGAGATCGCAGCATCTTGCAGGGATGAACCTTAGGGGTCGCAGCACCTCGCCATCAAATCAATTCAGTTCGAAGCATCTCGCAAAATAGCAGGTAAGTATGACAGCCGATGAACCAGGTAAGTAAAAAATGCATGCATAACTTTGATAGGGTTGTCACTGTCACACACTGCACAAGCCCCATCAAAGTGGGGGCGACTGTAGACATTGTATTTTTGCATAGAGCCCAATGATGAGCCTCGTATGGAGGCACTACCCGATAAGTCGCGGAAGTCACGGGGAACGCACGTCGGAAGGGAAAAATCTAAAATTAATAGCTCGTCAAATTTAAATTCGCTAGTAAGCCGCGAGTTCGCTTAGTCGATTCCTATTTTAAACATTAATCTTGACCCAAAACCCCTGCACCCATCCAAAGCCCATACACACCCATCTCAAGCTTAATTGTATAACCCTAACCCTAACCCTAATGCCCCACTATAAAAGATACCCTAAAATAAACCCTAATCTCTCTCTCTTATTCCCAGCAAAAAAAAAAACTCACGCCAAAAACATAAATAGGAGAAACCCTAATCTCTCGCTATTCTTCCCAACACTTGGCCCTCGGCAGCCACACATAAAAAAAACAAACAAGAATGAAACCCTAAAAGAGGTCTCAGCCACACTCTCTATCTCACTCTTCAAGCCTCCTTCTCCCCCATAAATTCACTAACAAAAAAAACCCTAATGGAGCTCTCTCTCTGAACCAAGACATCAACAATGAAACCCTAAAAGAGCTCTCGGCATCAACAGCTCTCGTTCCTCTCTCTCTCTCTACCTCACACGCCCTCTAGCCTCTCTCTTCCCTCTCTTCTTTCTTCTCCAACAACTCTCTCTTCGCGATAATGAATAACAGAAAACCCTAAGCTTCAAGACTCGATAGCCTCTCCCTCTCTCTGAAGCCCCTCTCTCTCACGTCTCCTCTCTCATTGAACAACACACAGCCGACCAAGATTTTGCTAGCACTCAAAACTTCTCATTTGGAGCAAAGGCATCAGTGAAGTTGGTCTTGCTTGACGAGGCTGATGCCATGAAAAATGATGCTCAGTTTGCCTTGCGTATAGTGATTGAGAAATACACGAAGAACACTAGCATCTCAAACATGTTATAGAGGCTGAAGGCCTTGATGTGACTGAAGATGGCTTGGCATCAATTATACGGCTATACAATGGCGACATGAGAAAATCCTTGAACATTTTACAGTCAACACACACGGCCAAACACCCTACACTCCATGCTGCCCACTCGTCACACACAAGACCTTTTGACACACACGCACACGAGAGACACACACGACAAAACACACTAATGATAAACACACAGCTCTTCAGTTTTTCAACACACACACACACAACCGAGACACTCAGTAAGCCCTCACTGACTTCACCTAAATGAACAAACAAAGACACCAGACCTTAAGCCATGCAAACGTGAACACCAAACAAAGGACACTACCATTCACAGCCCTAAACAACGAAGTAGCCCCACGACCAAACCTTCACTGGCTGACACAAACTGATGCACACGGACACAATCACAAAGCCCCACCATCTTCACACACAAAGCCGAGACAAAGCTATACACTACCCAACAAAAAGGGCAGCCCCCACCGACACACAGCACAATAGAAAGGCCACGTGAACCGACCCCTTCACTGCCACAAATTAAGCCCTAAACCAACAACAAAACAATGAGTAAACATGCCCCTATACTGAGAGTAAACTACACCTAAAACCAGTACCAAAACAAACACCCAAGCAGTCCAAAAACAACGCACAAATAGTCCCTGAAAATAGCCCCATAAACCAGTAAAACAGTGACCGTAAATAACCCAAAAAAAATCCCTAAAATGGCGAAACAACGAGCAAAAGAACAATGAACAAACAAACCAGAAAATAGGAAACGTTAACCCTTTCGGCGACGTCCCAACGCACTCCCGAGAAGCAACTTAAAAGGTAAGACCTGAGGGCACCCTTTGTTATATTTTATTTTATTGTCCTGGAAACGACATGCTTGGTTTTACGTGGAATACGTCCAACCGGGCATGCAAAGTCCTACATTGAAAACTACCAAATTATTTGGTCACATATTTAGTATTCCGCATTTATCTCGTATTATTAGTCTTTTATTATTTCACATTTAATTTACGTTTATTGTTGTTTTATTGTTCCACACTTTTGTTTTGTGTTATTTATCTTCCTTGTTATTTCGCATATTTGTCTCTTCGGTTATTTATTGTTATATGCATTATCATATTTCATGTATGTCAACATTGGGTTAATGATTGTGTTGCGTTAATGCTTGCGTGCTATCCTTTGCGGTATATCAGATGGAAACCCAGACATAAATTCCGTAACCGAATCCGAATGGACGGTAGTGCGGTCTGTACTTGGGATACAACTCCACGTACCGCTTGGGGAAACATTTATGCATGTGTTTATGTCATTTTAGACGCCATTTTGGTAATCTCGTTCGAACGCGTTCTCAAACGCTACACGAATGTATGCATTCTGTCTTTCTCCATTCGAACGTATTTTTGAACGCTACTCGAACGCATGCATTCGGCCTCACCCCATTCGAACGCGTTTCTGGATGCTACACGAACGCGTATACATTTTGTCTTGCCATACATGATATCCCGTCCCATTCAAACATGTTTACGAACGCTACTCGAACGCGTGCATTCGACCTTATCCCGTTCGAATGTGTTTCCGAAAGCTACTCGAATGCGCGCACACTGGACAAATTCTTTTATCATGATTCATGCATATTTGGCTCTTTAGTCATCCTTTTTACATTATGCACTTGATCATCTCTCTTTATTATTAATGCCCTTTTTATTGGTATTATTTATTTACATTCACGCACTTCTTTGGTTATTATGTTTATGGAATCATGCATTTGCCTTCATTTTTTTATTTACGATTATGGGTGTGCGAACTTGTGTGTTGATTAAATTATCTTGCATGTGTTGCATAAGACTTGGTTACTCTATTGCATAAATCCTTTCATTACAACTGGTATAAGTAAGGGACCATTCTGAACCCAACGGTTTGAGGACTTCCCTTGCGAGGGGTGAGTGCGGCCTTAAATAATTTCCCAGTTCACACTGGGTGGCGACTCTATTTATTCTCCGATTTAGTCCATCACGGGCTACTCCGTACTCCCAACGGGCCGCTAGCCCTAACAGCGTCGTCGTACCTCTGTACCATGCCTACAGTAGTGTATTGGGTGTGATGTCAAGATGGAAGTATCACTTCAGTCATATAGAGATGATGATCACACATGATACAAAACTAGTACTTTTAAATGTTGCAGCTATCGGGATAATATGACTAGGTCATGATTATCCGATTACAGAGACTAGTTGTTGATGATCCGATATTCTTCGTACGGGGCAGACACAATTACAGCCCTAGGCCTAGCATGTGACATCTGATACTGGATCATATTACGCAATACATTGTATACTATGCCTAATACATATTATATATTCCTCGTTGAATATTTCTGGAAAATTGGGTAGGAATAGTGTTTTTCTAGAAGCCACATATGTCTTGTAAATCAGTAAGAACGTGGTACGGGGTACGCACGTGTTCGGATAGTCCGATGACCGCATTTACTGCCAACATATCCAGGGATCTCTTGGGTCGCTTCTCAAAGATTCACCAATTACATTTGACTCGAACAAAATTAATATGGGGTTAATTATGAGAGAGAAAAATTAATCTGGGATTAATTATGGAAAGAATTATTATGAGATTAATTATGAGAGAGGAAATTAATCTAGGATTAATTACAGAAAGAATTAATCTGGGATTAAATTCGTCTAGAAGAGAGAACGCGATTAATTTAGAATTAATCGTCAAAGATAAATTTAATAGTTAAATTGGATTTTACTATTTAATTTTTT
The DNA here is from genome assembly GCA_019454045.1 of Zanthoxylum bungeanum. Classification (NCBI taxonomy): domain Eukaryota; kingdom Viridiplantae; phylum Streptophyta; class Magnoliopsida; order Sapindales; family Rutaceae; genus Zanthoxylum; species Zanthoxylum bungeanum. The sequence continues at coordinate 228,656 of SKCR01029777.1, forward strand.
TAATTGGGCTAAAATAATATATTGGATATATTAATAGAAATTAGATTTCAATGTGGAATTGAAATTGGATTTTAATTCAAGCAAACGAATTAATTTGGAATTAATTTGCAAGCGACTTTCGTAATAATTTTGCTAGGCATCATTATTTAATTAAATTGGATTTAATTACGTCACAACGGAAAATTCGTTTAATCAGATTAAACCAACCCGGGCCCAAAATATGTTGTACAAGCCAACTCAAATTTGGAATTTGAAAGTTGTGGGACGCACTTTACTTACATCACTTATCACTATTCATGATGGGTGTAGTTGGCTAATTAATGTTGGAGTTTAAAACACACAACACACACTTTTTGAAAGTGACTATTCTCACTTCTCTCTTTCCTCTCCATCTCACCATGGCCGATTGTATCTCTTCTCCAAGGAAAATTTTTGTCGTAAAAATTTGTTAAAGCTATCACTTTGGGAGTCAAAAGAAGGTGATAGCTCACCCTTGAGTTTGAAACTCAACATTAAGCTTGGAGCTTCCTACATCCGTTGGAAATTTCGAATTCCATAACCGATCAATGTAAGTTTTTTTCCGCAAACTTATCTTGTTTATTCACACTAGAATCATGTTTATGATCCTTGGGAAAGTCTTAGAGACACTAACAATATTTAATCTAAATTTGGATTAATTATTGACAAACTTTACTACCGTATATATGAATGGTTTAATTTATTTGGCATAATTGAGTACCTAACTGGACTTGTTATAGACAAATGTTATCACCGCCTTTATGACTGGTTTTGTATGTTTTGACATAATTAATTCCTGAAATAAATTAACTTGATAATAATGACAATTTATATATTATAAAAAGTAAAATTCCTAAATTTGAAATATTAAAAGTGGATCCCTTAGTCTCATCATTTTATTTTATTGTTGGAGTCCAATTTAAAATTGTCAATCACTTTAAACAATTCAATTTTTTATTTTCACTCGAATTATTATTTTATTTTACTAAATCTATTCTTTGTGAATCGACCCCGACCTTACTGTTGGACAATTATGACCCATAGCGTCACTATTTGTAAAAGACATTGTGGTTTTTGTACAAATTAACTATGTGACAATGGAAATTGCATTTTATCATTTTGTAATTAGATTACTTGTATATATAAATGATAAAAGTCCTTATGATTAGCTTCGGATTATAAGATATGAGACAATACCAATCCACAAAGGTTTAATCATTAAATATCCCTAGTCGTAGTATTATCGAGACTGGACATCGATAATGCAGAATAGACTAGTATTGCACTTGTGCGTGTTATGGAAGTGTAACAACATAGTTCTCATATATTTAAGTATTGGATACTTATGCAAGTGCGATAGGAGGTTGTGTTAACCGATGGTACGGAAACAGCTTCGCTCTGGATAGACCCCACGGAATCCCATTTGTAGTATGACTATGTGTCTATGGGAATCCGCTTCAGGGTAGGTGTATTTGGTCTTAACCTGAGACTTGCATCGCTAGTACTTGCGACAATCAATTCGCTTTGGTTTTGGTCGTCCGGGACTTTAACAGGTTCTGTGTACGCCTCTTCTGGGTTTATTGAGAATCGTAGTGTATTGGGTATGATGTCAAGACGGAAATATCAATTCAGTCATATGGAGATGATGATCACGAAGGGATACAAAACCGGTTCTCTATTATGTTACAACTATCGGGATAATATGACAAGGTCATGATTATCCAATTATAGAGACAAGTTGTTTGTGATTCGATATATGCTTCGTGTGGGGCAGAGACTATTCTAGCCTCAGGCCTTGCATGTGACATCGGATATTGGATCGTAATACGTAATACGCAACGTAGTACGAGGTACGCACATGTTCGGATAGTCCAACGACCGGATTTACTGCCAACATATCTAGGGATCTTATGGGTCGCTTCCCGAAGATTCACCGATGACGTATGACTCGAACATAATTAATCTAGGATTAATTATATGAGAGAGAGAAAATAAATCTAGGATTAATTACGGCGAGATTTTATTTGGGATAAAATTCTATTAGAAGAGTGAGAACGATTAATTCAGAATTAATCGATAAAATAATATATTCGATATATTAAATGAAATTAGATTTTATAACGGAATTAAAATTGGATTTTAATTCGGGCGAACGAATTAATTTGGAATTAATTCGCGAGCAACTTTAATATTAATTTTGCTAGGTATAATTATTTAATTAAATTTGATTTAATTAAGTCGCAACGGAAAATTCTTTAATTCGGAATTAGCGAACCTGAGCCCGGGATGTGTTTGCGGGCCCACTCACATTTTGAATCAAGTGGGGCCCACAAGTCACATCACCTAGTCATTTTAATTAACTTTTTGTTGATGGTATTTGGTGGGTTGTTAAAGACTTGTTAAACACTCAAAATGATGACATGAAAGACATATACCAAATGTTGGATATTTGTTGTATCATATATTTTCTTTTGAAAATTAAAATATCATCAATTTCTCTCTTCTCTCACCACTCACGGCAATAGTGAAAATTTTCTCTCCAAAATTTTCTTGGCTTGGCCGAATTCATCAAGAAGAAATTGGAAGATTTGTTGAAAATTTTTCAAGAGCTAGCACTCAACGAGATCATACAAAGGTGATAGGGAAACTCTCCCATTGAGCTTGGAATCTCAAATCACTCAAAGCTTGGAGCTCAACTTTATCAAAGAAAGCTTGGAGACTTTCAATGAAGCAAAACTTTTGTTCTACACACATCCTCTCTACCGATCTTTGTAAGTATAATTCCGCTATACTTTCTTTTCGTATTCACATTATTTCATGCTTTAAATATTCTTGGGATGATCTTAGAGACCAACAATGGTATCAGAGCCTATTTTGAGCATGAAATGAACTTAGGGTTTATATACTTGAATTTGGGCATTTGTGATTTAAGCATGATTTGATCAAATTGTTTGTTTGAGTATGCTTATATAATGATAACTAAGTGTTATGCATGATCAATTTGATGAAAAATTAATTGGATTAATTTTCCCAAAATTCTTAAGCTTGGCCGAATGTATATAGATCCTAGGTCATGGTGATTTTTTTGTTTTTTAAATCATTGGATATGTTTAAAATGATGGATATATTGGTCTGTGATTTAATTGGATTGAAATCAAAATCGGATATAAAATCCATCCATTGCCGTGACCAAATGAGCATGTTAATGACTTGATTTTATTTCAATAATGTTGGACATGTATTGAAAGTAATAATGCATGATTAATTAATTAATTAAATTGATGATTTGGAAATGTTAATTTAAATAGTTAATTAGTGCAATACACTTTAATTAGTTAAATTGTGAAATTTGGAATATTAGAATTTAATTAATTGGGCTTAATTTAGAATTGGGCTAAAGTTGTTGTATTTGGGCCTAATGGCCTTGGTTGGGCCAAGTTGGTTTAGGACAATTGGATTGGATCCAAATTGGGCCTAAAACCATTCCATTAAGTCCAAATATAATAAATGGGCCTTTTAAAATTTAATTGGGCCTAATGGGCCAAAATTAATTTTGTGGCAAAGGGTGATTCCTTATTGGGCTTTGGTTGCCAAAGTCCATGCCTTAAGAAATTAATTGAAAACCCATTGGACTTTAATTAAATTGACATTGGATGTTAATTGGGCTTTGAGACCCATTAAGATTAGATTTAGAATCTAAGTCGTAAAGGCGCATTAAAAGTGTAATTATTTAATTTGAATTAAATGAAGAATTAGTATTGAATACAAAATAAATTGGATTTAAAATTGTAGTTCGATATAATTCAAGAATTCGGACTTTGAGTACTTATTCTTAAAAGAGTTGGACTCACGCAAATCAAATCGTTGTTTGAACATTGGATGATCACTTAATTCAAAGATTAATTAATTGGATTAGATTGATTGAATAACATGATTTGTGTGAATACATGGATGTGTTGTATGAATAATGTATATCTGATGGATATTAGATGGGTGAGGGCAATTTTGGAAATTTTTGTAATAAATTTAGAATTTATTAAATTGGACCTGCGTGTCCAGCCTTTATCTCTCGATTCTTTGTAATTCTCTTCTCACCAATTCCTCTCAATGTATTGAGGTTTCTTTATTGTATTATGTAATTGGGTAGAAGTTTGAATAGTGCTAGCCGGAGAGAGGAAATGAAGTGATTTGTTCTAGGAACATTTTGTGAGATATCCATCCGCATATCATTATTAATTTATATACCGCTCCTTATTATGCTTTTAGAATGCATGCTTAAGGGTGTATGATGAGACATGATCAAAGATAATTAATTGGTTGCCAATTACGCGAAAAAACCCTCAACAAATATTAAGAGTTTTCCTTCCATTGAATGATTCATTCTCAAGATCCAAGATTGGCACTGGTTTGTTGGCCAAAGTCAAGACCTTTGTCCATCGCGGATGTGTTTGAATCATGAAGGCTTTATTCCATATTGTATGTCTTGCCCAAGTTGTGATTTTTTGGCCAAAGTCAAGATCAATTCTTGTTCATCGACATCGATTATGAAGCTTTCCAAGGTCAATGGGTCCCGCTTAACTGGAATCATTAAGCTTGTTGAGCCAAAGCCAAGGCTTAGTTGATTCAGAGGAAAAAGGTTAGGAAAATATATTGGATATATTGGCATATATATTATATATATATTTCAGACTTGGAGGTCCACCTACCGGATCTAGGAATTTGATGAGATCCAATTGATCTTAGAGATCTACCTAGTTAAATATCATACAGCTTGTTGGCCAAAGTCAAGGTTGTGTGTTATTTAACGGGATCCTAGCCCACTAGGAAACTAGGTTTCCCGAGTACTCAACAGAGGGTTAGAGGCTCGCCGAAAAATAGTGGGAGGCCAGTATTGAATTTGCAATTTCGTTCAAATACTTGGCATTACGCGCTTTCAAATTATTTCGTCAATTATATATTTATTAGTTGGACTAATATTCTATTATTTTTCTTGTAACAGTTGGACTGTACCCAAATATCGTTAATTGAATAGTTTGACTATTGCAATTAAGATGACTGGAAAGATCGGAGTTAGAGACATTATTATGGGCAAAAATGTCTTTAATGGCGCGAACTTTCCTGATTGGGATATGAACCTCAGGATTGTCCTGGGGGCTGAGAGGATGCTCTATACGATAGAGAGACCCCTCGGGCCTAAGCCCGGAAATGAGCAGCCGCTTGAGCTTGAGCTTTGGAAGACTCATAGCGATGACAACTCAACTGCTCAGTCCGTCATGTTCGCTGCGATGACCCCTCAATTTCATCGCCAAAACAAGGGATTGGATTCCTATACTATGATGGCAAAATTGAAGGACCTTCATCGATCTAACCTTAGATCGCAAAGGTATGAATTGCAGAAAAAGCTCTTTCGCTCTCGAATGTCAGAGGGTACATCTGTTGAGCACCATGTGTCACAGATGATTGCTGACATTGAACAGCTAGGTCAACTAGGCATAACCTTTGAGGCTGAGACTTCTATAGATTTGATCTTGCAGTCTCTTCTTGATAGCTGGAGCGGGTTCATCATGAACTACAATATGATGAACCAATACCATACTCTTGGAGAGCTGATGGAAATGCTGCGTGAAGTAGAAAAAGAACTGATGAAGGGCAAAAATTACGAGGCGCACTTCGCTTCAACATCTCAGTCTCCCAAGGCTTGGCCGAAGGCAACTAGAGGTGTAAAGAATGAAAAGAAGAAGAAGGACAAGGCCAAATCGTCAAAGACTTCTGGGAAGGCTAAAGACAAATCCCAAGATGTATGCTTGCAATGTGGCAAACGGGGTCACTGGAAGCGTGACTGCCGTGAGTATAAGGCGCACATGAAGGAAATAAAAGTGGGCAAGGCACCGGCTTCAGGTATGTTTGTTATAGAAATAAACATATCTACTTCTAGTTTTAAAAATTGGATTTTTTATTCTGGTTATGGTACTCATATATGTACTGATGTGCAGGATCTGCGGATTAGCAGGAGACTGGCCTTAGGAGAGATTGACCTTCGCGTTGGAAATGTGACTCGAGTCGTCGTTTTGGCAGTTGGGACTTATATTTTGGAACTGCCATCGGGGCATGTACTTAATCTTTCAGACTGTTATTATGCACCTAGTTTGACTAGGAATATTATATATGTATCTTAATTGGCTCAATGTGGCTATACTTTTTTTTTAGAAACACTGAGTGTTTTATGTATAAAAATGATAAGGATATATGCAGTAATGATGTGTATTATATTTTGAATATAAATCTATCTCAAACATATAATGTAACAAACAAAAGGCTTAAACTAAGTAACAAAGATGAAACTTAGATGTGGCATTGTCATCTGGGACACATCAACAAGACTCGTATATCCACACTTTCGAAGAGTGGGTACTTGGACGGATTTGATCCAAATTCATATGACGTCTGCGAATCTTGTTTATTAGGCAAAATGCCTAAAACACCTTTTAGCGGTAAATGTGCACGTGCCACCGAACTGTTAGCCCTCGTTCATAGTGACGTATGTGGGCCCATGTCTAGCCAGGCTAGAGGTTGATATGAATACTTCGTAACCTTTACGGATGATGCATCGCATTATGGTTATGTGTATCTTATGAGACACAAGTAGGAAACCTTTGAGAAATTCAAAGAATTTCGACACGAAGTTGAAAAACAGACCGGTAAAAGTATTAAAACATTATGGTCGAATCGTGGTGGAGAATACTTGAGCAATGAGTTTCTTGATTACTTGAAAGAGTATTGTATTATTTCTCAGAAGACTCCTCCCGGAACACCTCAATTAAACGGTGTGTCCGAACGGAGAAACCGAACTTTGTTAGACATGGTAAGGTCGATGATGAGTCGCACAGAGCTACTTATTTCCTTCTAGGGATATGAATTGAACAGTGCAATACTTATTTTGAATAAGGTTCCATCAAAGTCTGTACAACAGACACCGTATGAAATATGGATAGGAAAAAAATCGGGTTTCTCATTCCTGAAGATTTGGGGATGCTGGGCATACCTCAAACGTTTGGAAGGTACCAAACTAGAACCCAAATCAGATAAATGCCTATTTGTAGGATATCCTAAGGAAACCAAATGATATTACTTCTATCACCCACAAGAGAAAAAAATATATGTTGCTCTACATGCGGTTTTCCTTGAGAAGGAATTCCTAAATGCAGTGGTTAGTGAGAGGAAAGTAGAACTCGATGAAAATTGGAGTGATACTGTTCTTGGCACAGAATCCTTAACGGAACACGAACAGCTCATCAGGGATAAGACTGTACCACAATCTTTGAATACACAAGAACCGCGTAGATCAGAGAGAGTCAGAAAACAACCTGAGAGGTATGGGTTTATGATCTCACCTCATGTGGATATTAATCTTATTGAGGAAGACGAACCGACTACGTATGAAGAAGTGATACAAGTTATCGACTCTGGTTTATGGTAAGATGCCATGATGTCCGAAATGGATTCCTTGTACACCAACCAAGTTTGGACAATGGTTAATGTACCAGAAGGCATAAAGCCTATTGGTTGCAAATGGGTCTTCAAGAAGAAGACCGACATGGATGGCAACATACAAACGTACAAAGCTAGGCTTGTAGCAAAGGGGTATCGTCAACGACATGCTGTCGATTACGACGAAACTTTTTCACCCGTTGCCATGATTAAATCCATTCGGATTGTGCTTGCTATTGCTGCATATTTCGATTACGAGATATGACAGATGGACGTCAAAACCGATTTCCTTAACGGAAACCTTTTGGAGGATGTTTAGATGCAACAGCCTGACGGTTTTGTCGTACCAAAACATGCGAACAAGGTTTGCAAGTTAAATCGATCCATTTATGGATTGAAGCAAGCACCGCGTTCTTGGAACCAACGTTTTGATGAGATCATAAAAGAATATGACTTCGTTCAAAACGAGGAAGATCCTTGTGTATATAAGAAGGTTAGTGGGAGCGCACTGACATTCATTGTCCTTTCTGTCGATGATTTATTGCTTATTGGCAATGACATTCCCATGCTACAATCGGTGAAAGCTTGGCTTTCATTAAAATTCTCCATGAAAGATCTGGGAGAAGCAGCCTTTATTCTGGGAATAAAGATCTACCGGGATAGATCTAGAAAGCCGCTTGGACACTCCCAGAGTACGCACATTGACAAAGTGTTGAAGAGATTCAACATGGATCAGTCCAAAAGGGGACTGTTGCCAGTGTCACATGGCGTCACTCTATCTAAGGACATGTATCCTAAAACTCAAGATGAGAGAGACAAAATGAGTCGGATCCCGTTCGCTTCGGTAGTCAGATCGATCATGTATGCCATGATATGTACGCGACCTGATGTCTCGTATGCTTTGAGCATGTGTAGTCGCTATCAGGCCATCCAGGTGATGGTCACTGGATGGCGGTTAAGAATATCCTTAAGTATCTTAGACGAACTAAAGATGCTTTCTTAATCAATGGAGATGGAGAACTTGAGGTAACTGGGTTTACCGATGCAAGTTTCCAAACCGATAAAGACGACTGTAAGTCGCAATCCAGGTACATATTTTATTTGAACAACGGAGCAGTAAGCTGGAAATCTTCCAAGCAAGAGACTGTTGCCGATTCAACAACAGAAGCGGAGTATATTGCTGCAACTGAAGTAGCAAAAGAGGCAGTTTGGATCAGTAAATTCCTAATTGGATTAAGAGTAGTTCCGTTAGCAGCTGAGCCTGTTCCAATATATTGTGACAATAACGGGGCTATAGCGCAGGCTAAGGAACCGTGGTCTCATCAACGATCCAGGCATGTTCTTTGACGTTTCCATCTGATTCGTGAGATCATACATCGTGGCGATGTGAAGATCGAGAAGGTCACATCATATGACAACATTGCAGATCTGCTGACGAAAGTTATTCCTCAGTAAAAGTTTGAGCGACATGTACATAGTTCAGGTGTTAGGTGCTTTAGTGACTGGCTATAGGCCAAGTGGGAGATTGTTGGACAATTATGACCCATAGCGTCACTATTTGTAAAAGACATTGTGGTTTTTGTACAAATTAACTATGTGACAATGGAAATTGCATTTTATCATTTTGTAATTAGATTACTTGTATATATAAATGATAAAAGTCCTTATGATTAGTTCCGGATTATAAGATATGAGACAATATCAATCCACAAAAGTTTAATCATTAAATATCTCTAGTCGTAGTATTATCGAGATTGGACATCGATAATGCAGAATAGACTAGTATTGCACTTGTGCGTGTTATGGAAGCGTAAAAGCATAGTTCTCATATATTTAAGTATTAGATACTTATGCAAGTGCGATAGGAGGTTGTGTTAACCGATGGTACGGAAACAGCTTCGCTCTAGATAGACCCCGCGGAATCCCATTGGCAGTATGACTATGTGTCTATGAGAATCCGCTTCAGGGTAGGTGTATTTGGTCTTAACCTGAGACTTGCATCGCTAGTACTTGCGACAATCACTACGCTTTGGTTTTGGTCGTTGACCGGCGTAATCGCACACGTATAACGCAAGCGCACGTATCGTTCAAGTAGTATAAAAAGTATCGATCCCACGAGGACTTAAAACCTTTTTGTTATTAATTTATGGGGCCAACTGATTACCAATATCTAACAGGTTGTTTGATTGATTGATTTGAAATGACAATGATTCTAAATTTAAAACAAGTAAATAAAATTGCTTAAAAGTAGGTTGAGAAAAATCCAAATTTATAAAAACTATCCAGGGTTGTGATTAATTCCAATATTATTTAGAAGATGAAGTGGTTATCTTAAAGTTGGGTAATATATTGATTTATTAACCTGGAACACTAATTTATGTAAAAGCCTCTTCCGATGGTCAATTTCAAATACCTAGTATAATCCAATTGAACCATATGTCTGTGTCAACCAAATTACCTAGATTCATTAAGATTAAGTTCCAATTATGGCTACCCCCGCCCGACAGGTATATTCCTATCCTGTAAGGAAATCTATTAAAAGGGTTATCTATCCTCAAGGAAGATCGTGGGTTATTGAGTTTAAGGTCTTAAACTTAAAATCCCTATGTCTAGTTCATTTTAAGTTTACCTAATCAATTTTATTAATGGCCAGTTAATAAAAAGCATTAAGATTAAGACTCAATAAATAAATCTTTAAATTACCCAACCTATAATCTAACCCCTTATAAACCGGTTATATTGAAATTCATCACAACCCTAGATACTAACTTAGTTACAATACATAGCTAGGGCTAATGAAAACTTAAAAGACATAAAATAAAAATGCAAAAAAGTAACTGCGAGAAAGTAAAAGCGGGAAAGTAAATGAAAATAAACTGCCAAGATAAAAGGAATTACTTTTACTAATTACTAACTTAGATATCTCCCTTAGTATAACATAATCACTTGTGAGATTAAAACCAACCGACCATCTAGGCGGTACCCTGATTAAGTCAAGTTAAGTCCGACCAGCCATAAAGGCGGTAAAATTTGTCCATGAACCTGCCATGTAGGCAATAAAGAAATAGCCAGCCATAAAGGCGGAACCAAAATTAAATTACCAACCGACCAATCTGGCGGTATCCTTGCTTAGTCAGGTTTAACAGTTTAAATTAAATAGCCCACCGACCAATATAGCGGTATTCCTTTTTAAGTCAAATTTTAGAATAGTGAATATGTTGTGTCTAAGGGAGATTAATCTAAGATAGTAACAGTAAAAGAATTACCTTTCACCTCGGCAGAGGGAAGTTACCTCCTCATGGTTGAAAAATAAAAACTGAAAAGTAAAGAAAGGAAAGTGTTATGCGTAAAGTAAATTACGGAAAGTAAAACTGAAAAGTAAAGAAAAGAAAGTGCGAGAGTGAAAATTAATTACTGAAAACTAAAAATAAACAAACTAGATACAATCTTTTTATTTTTTCATTAAGGATTTCAAAGAAGAAAGTATGAATATTACAAATGAAATGGCTTGGTATTTATAGGTAAAATTTTTGCCACCATCAAATCATCAATCAATTTCTCCACCAAATTCATTATTAATTTCTCCACTAATTAATCCACCAAATCCATAATTGCTCCACTAATTGCTTATCTTGTTTGGTGGTGATTTGATAATTTTTATTAATTATTTATTAATTAATATTTTGCTTTGAAAATGATTGATAATGACTTTTAATAATTACACTCCACACACTTCTGGATGGTTCATCAATTTCAGTCATGAAATCATCGGAATTTGAAAATATTGTCTCTTTCAAAGTTGTAGATCGTTGAGTCTTCTTTAATCTGGAACTTCAATCAGCTCAATCCGATATTTGAGTAAAAAGTTATGCTCAAAATACGACAGATGCACAAAACTGGAATTTCCAAAACTGCACTTCGTCAAAACGCCCTTTAAAGTTTCCAATCTCCAAAATTAAAATATCAAGTCCAATAATTGCCCTTATTTGACCCATATTTCATCCTAAATGATTTCATTGAGACCCGATATTATTTTATCTGCAAAATAAACTAAAACACATCAAAACGTTCATCAAACCCGAGAAACTAAACAAAATATTAAGTAAAAGGGGTGGTAAATATTGATATATTTTCCACTCATCAGTCGTCCGGGACTTTAACAGGTTCTGTGTGTGCTTCTTATAGGCTTATTGAGAATCGTAGTCTATTGGGTGTGATGTCAAGACGGAAATATCACTTCAGTCATATGGAGATGATGATCACGTAGGGATACAAAACCGGTTCTCTATTATGTTACAACTATCGGGATAATATGACAAGGTCATGATTATCCGATTATAGAGACCAGTTGCTTGTGATTCGATATATCCTTCACGGGGCATACACTATTCCAGCCTCAGGCCTTGCATGTGACATCAGATACTGGATCATAATACGCAATACTACGTATACTACGCCTGTTATAGATTATATATTCCTTAAAGAATATTTCTGGAGAATTGGGGAGGCACGGCGCTTTGCTAGAAGCCAACCATGTCTCGTAAATCGGTAAAAATGTAGTATGACGTACGCATGTGTTCGGATAGTCCGACGACCAAATTTACTGCCAACATATCAAGGAATCTCATTGGTCGCTTCCCGAAGATTCACCGATGACGTATGACTCGAACGTAATTAATCTAGGATTAATTATATGAGAGAGAGAAAATTAATCTAGGATTAATTACGGCGAGATTTTATCTGGGATAAAATTTTATTAGAAGAGAGAGAAAGATTAATTCGGAATTAATCGATAAAATAATATATTCGATATATTAAATGAAATTAGATTTTATAATAGAATTAAAATTGGATTTTAATTCGGGCGAATGAATTAATTTGGAATTAATTCGCGAGCAACTTTAATATTAATTTTGCTAGGCATAATTATTTAATTAAATTTGATTTAATTAAGTCGCAACGGAAAATTCTTTAATTCGGAATTAGCGAACCTGAGCCCGGGATGTGTTTGTGGGCCCACTCGCATTTTGAATCAAGTGGGGCCCATAAGTCACATCACAAGTCACATCACCTAGTCATTTTAATTAACTTTTTGTTGATGGTATTTGGTGGGTTGTTAAAGACTTGTTAAACACTCAAATTGATGACATGAAAGACATATACCGAATGTTGGATATTTGGTATATCATATATTTTCTTTTGAAAATTAAAATATCATCACTTTCTCTCTTCTCTCACCACTCACGGCAATAGTGAAAATTTTCTCTCCAAAATTTTCTTGGCTTGGCCGAATTCATCAAGAAGACATTGGAAGATTTGTTGCAAATTTTTCAAGAGCTAGCACTCAAATAGATCATACAAAGGTGATAGGGAAACTCTCCCATTGAGCTTGGAATCTCAAATCACTCAAAGCTTGGAGCTCAACTTTATCAAAGAAAGCTTGGAGACTTTCAATGAAGCAAAACTTTTGTTCTACACACATCCTCTCTACCGATCTTTGTAAGTATAAAATGACACCGTTATGTGGTTGCACGAGATAATCTAGAGCTGTGGAAAGGCATGACCGATATAATTTTCAAATGATAATCGTTTCAGATGCAGCTAGAGGGGGATAATTGATATAAATCCAACTTGTATTAATGAATTATTAGCTTTTGTTACAATCACTATTAATGAATTAATGGTGTTGGTGTAACCACCCCTAACCACTTAATTAGTGGATAATTAAAGCAACCACTCAACTAATTTAGTTGAGTTAGAATGCAAGATATTGCCTATAAATTGAGCTTGCATTTGAGAGTTCAAGCATCTCCAATAAGAGTGTAAGCTCAATGTCAAAAGAGTTTAAAAAGTGAAGTGTGAGTTTTTTGAAATAAAATTTATAATCTTTGTAAATTCTATTCAAATAATAATATAAAATAAATTATCCTCATAAATACTTTTCAGTAATAAAAAAATCACAACATTCAACTTGGCTTCAATTGTTTCAACTTCAATGTCTAGTATCGGTACCAGGACACTGTAACTATATACTCCAATTCAACACGTCACATTTGCCTACTTTCTATTCTCTTTTAGCTATTCTCTCGCCTCTATTTTTGAATCTCAAACTCCCCATAAACATACATACACGCATGGCTAATTTACCATCAACCATAACAAAAATAACCCAAAAATAGTCTAAGATACTTCTCTTAAAAAAAAAAAAAAGCCATTTTATTCTTCTATTCATCCTCACATATTTTCTCACCAAAAACAAAGAAACCATTTTCACATTCAAAAACACTCTCTTAGAATTAATTGCACACCGAAAAAGAGAGAATAAAAAAATAAAAGATAAAAACATGAAGCTTCCTAATCGCCGATTTGTTGTGGAGCGTCCACTATTCCTCGGCGCGCTTCTAACCTTCGCCTTGACAGCGGCATTTCTCATAACCGGCTTAAGCCGAACCCTGAACACTTCATTGCCTTGCATTTACACGGCCGCTTCAACCCCCGCCGCGATGCAAACACAACTCCTCGCCATCATTCACTACGCCACGTCACGCGACGTCCCCCAACTGACCCTCCCCGAAATACGCGCCCCTTTCGAAGCTCTCCTCGGCCACGCGCCATGCAACGTCCTCGTCTTCGGCCTGGGCCACGACTCACTCATGTGGGCCGCTCTCAATCCACGTGGCACCACCTTCTTCCTCGAAGAAGATTCCAAATTGGTCCACAGGATCCTCGCACGTGCGCCCGCTCTTCGCGTCCACACGGTGTCGTATCGTACGCAGCTGTACGAGGCTGAACACCTCATGAGCTCTTACAAGTACGAGAAATATTGCTTGCCCCCTAACGTGCACCTCAAAGGCAACACCAGGTGCAAGTTAGCGCTGAACGAGTTGCCCGATGACGTGTACAATAGAGAGTGGGATGTGATCATTATAGACGGGCCACGTGGGTATTACGCGGAGGCGCCAGGAAGGATGGCGACGATATTTACGGCGGCGATAATGGCACGTGCGAGGAGGAGGGGTGTGACGCACGTGTTCGTGCATGACGTGGACCGGAAAGTAGAGAAATTATACGCAGTAGAGTTTTTGTGCAGGAAATATTTGGTCAAAGCTGTGGGTAAGCTTTGGCATTTTCGGATACCTGCTGGTGCTAACGTCAGCCAGGGGAAGAGTGGTTCAGTTTTTTGCTGAATTTTGATGCAAAAATAAAAAAATAGATGTTCCGAGTGGGGTTTGAATCCACGCCCTAGACCAACTCAGCCGTCTCAACTTTTGTGAATAATTTAGAATTTTTTATTATTTTTTTTAAATATTAAATTTATTAAATCCACATCCAATTTGTATTCCCATTATTGAAAGAAATCATGCATAATACTACTGCATTCAATGTCTCATTTTCAGTGATTATTTTGATACAATGGTAATCCCATATCATCCAACTAATAAACCCAACTAATAAACATATTGTTGATGGTGTTTTTAGGCACTATGATATTCAAAGCAGCACGACAGGGGCAAAAAAGGTAAATCTCATTCTTGTTCAGGATCATTGATGCTGACCCGACCCATAAAAAGCCAGCAACAAGGGCCCGAGCACTTTGCAATAAAAGGCCGAGCACCTTATGGTTGTAGACCGACCACAACAGGAAGAGACCGAGCACTTTATGGTCGGCAACCGATCACTTTGGTTCGAATGACCGAACATTATCAGATCGACAGCATCATTCTCAGTTCAAAGAACCATTATGACCGACCACATGAAGATCGACCATATGGCAAAGCGTGTACCAGAAGATAAGATGTCATGTCCCTACGGGGTAAGGAGACAATCCTACCTTCATAAAGAATACTGATGAAACCAGTGTCCTAGAAGGATAAAGGGAATAGAGGTAGATTTGATTAGGAATCCTTGTGGAAAAAGGAGGTTGCTTCAATTAGGAATCCACATACTAGAAGGAATCTGATTTCTTCACTATTATAAATAGAAGGGTAGAATATGTGAAAGGAGCATCAGAATCAAAACTTGTAAAAAAGCACAAGAAATACGAGTTTCAGCAATAAAAGTATAGTCCTGTTTGTGTCCGTGGACGTAGGTCGGGTAAAAATCCGCCGAACCACGTAAAATCTCCTTGTTTGATTGGCGCATTATCTACCTTCTGCTAAGTTTGCTTTTGGTTTCCCCCATAACCAAACAAATTCATTATTGAGGGAGGATTACCTCGGGAGCGATATTCCTATATTGCCCTGAGACCAAAATCCACCGTCAACAGTTGGCGCCGTCTGTGGGGAAACCTCGAAACAAAAAGCAGTTCGCGAGAAAGACAATGGCAGAAGGTGGAAATCATCAATCTTCGGGGAGTCCAGCGACAGAATGGATGAAAAAGGTGGAAGAGAGCATGAAGTCCATGATGGATCGGCTGGAAAGAATGGAAGGAACGAACAACGAGAGACCAGACGTCGGAACCAGTCGAAGAAGAAGTGAAAAAGCAGAAGGGAAATGGGTGATAGATACAAGTGAAGACGATGGACCCATGAGGAGGGGCCCCTATGGGATAAAATCCGTAGTTGTAGAAAAAGATTCACAAACAGAGGACACATGAGAAGAAGAAGAAGGAAGACCATCACCAGATCCCTCCTATGATAGTCTCCGCGACTCCAGAAGAGAAGACAGGGAGTATAGCGAAGATGTGCGGGAAATTCAAAGGCATGAGGAACGCCGCACACGGGGCAATAGACGCACAGAGGGGCACATAAGACGACATGGCGGCACAACCAGTGAGATAAAGTCTTGGTTAAAAAAAGAGATGACCAATTGGGGGGTAGGTCTCAAGACCGATGCAAGTGATGCCCGGGACGGTGATGAGGAATCTCCCATCGTGGAAGAAATAAAGTCGGCAAAATTCCCAAGGCGATTCAACATGCCGACCATGGCACCTTACAAAGGCCACTCTGACCCGAAATCCCACATCGAAAGCATTGTCCTGTTGATAGAAGTCCATGGAGTGGTAGGAGATGCCATCTGCAAAGTGTTCCCCCTAACTTTGGGTGGACCCGCCATCCTATGGTACAGAAGTCTGGCCTCGGGGAGCATCAGAAGTTTCACACAGCTTAAAAGGTCGTTCGTTCGACACTTTAAAGGGGCATGCGTCCCCAAGAAGACGATTGGAGAATTGAGGCTTATGAAGCAAGGAGATGACGAGCCCCTAAAAATTTTCATCGAGAGGTACCACAATATGGTGCTCGAGGTCGGAGGGTACGAGTCCCAAGAGGCCCTGGAAAGTTTAAAGGGAGCCCTAAGGATTGGAAAACTGTGGACTCACCTAAGAATCCAAGACACACCAGATTATGCCACCGCTCTGGAGGTAGCACGGAAATTTGTCTTGTTAGAAAGCGAAGAAAAGATCTCCCGAAGGGGGACGACCATTCGAGAAAGAACAACAAGAACAGAGGCCCCCCGACGACCGGACAGGGAATTCAAAAAATTCAATCCGAGACCCAAAGAATTCAAACCAATGCCTCGAAGGGATCAGGAAAGAGGGGTCGCGACCCAAGTGAATCATGTAGTCCAAGAAGAAGCATATATTCCCCTGAGCAAGCCACCAGGGCAAAACATCATGGAGATACAGGAAAAATGCCTCTTGATAGAACCCGGCCTCAGGAGATTCCCCCCGGATAAAAGGAACCAGAAGTCTTACTGCGTACATCATAATCTGAGGGGGCACACAACGGACGAATGCAAGGATCTGCGGGAACAGATGGAGGACCTAGCTCGAAATGGGTATCTAAATAGTTATATCAACCATGAGGCCATGGCCGCCAGACAGAGGGCACGAAGCCGGCAGGTGAACATCATCGCAGGAGGGAAAACACTGGCCGGAGACTCTAACCGGTCAAGAAAAAGCTATAGCCGAATACAGGGGACGGAAGTGTTGGAAACGGAAAGGTCCCCAGTACCACAAGGAAGTCGGTCGGTACCCATAATGTTCACCGACGAGGATGCTCGAGGGGTGAGTTTCCCCCATGACGATGCGCTAATAATCAAAGCTACAATCAGCGGCACAGAGGTAGATAGAATCCTGGTAGATCCCGGAAGCGCGGTAGACATAATCTCCAAAAAAGCTTTAGAAAGCCTGGGAGTGGAGTACGTAACCCTAACTAATGACGGCACCCCCTGTACGGTTTTGGAGGCTCTATGGTCATCCCGCTGGGGAGAATACAACTGGCAACAACCATCGGAACTCACCCCAGGACCCGGACAGTTATGGTAAACTTCACTGTGGTGGACTGCCTGAGCAGTTACCAAGTCATTATCGGCCGACCTTTTATGATGAAAACAAAGGCTGCGATGTCCTACTATCACTTAAAACTAAAGTTCCCCACCCGGGAAGGGATCGGAATCGTGTGCGGGAGTCAGAAGATAGCCCGTAGCTGCTTTGCCACTCTCTCACGAGAGACCCTCTGCATTGAAGAAGGCACCAAGAAGAGGCAGAGGGGCGAGAACGAGAAGAAAGAACCAGTTCCCCGCCCGGATAAAGTTGCCAGGCTAGGAACAGCTGAAGAGTTAGAAGAAATAAAACTGTTCGGACCAAAAAAAAAGCATAAAGATAGGGGGAAACTTGGACGAAACCCTAAAAAAGGGCCTGCTAGAATGTCTACGGGAATACCCCGACATCTTCGCGTGGGGACACAATGACATTCCCGGGATTGACCCAAAATTCATCAGTCACCGCTTAACAGCAAACCCGTCACTCAAACCGGTCAAACAGAAGAGAAGGATCTTCAATCAAGAACGGTGCAGAGCGGTGGCATCCGAGGTGGAAAAACTGTTAAAAGCCGGCTTCATCAGAGAAGTAAAGTACCCCGAGTGGGTGTCAAACATAGTATTGGTAAAGAAATCCAATGGAAAATTGAGGATGTGTGTAGATTTCACCGACCTCAATAAGGCGTGTCCAAAAGATAGCTTTCCTCTACCAAATATTGATCAACTGGTAGACGCAACTGCCTGCCAAGGACTACTAAGCTTCATGGATGCCTTCTCAGGGTACAATCAGGTCAGGATGCATCCTGCAGACGAGGAGAAAACCACTTTTATCACCGATCAAGGACTGTACTGCTACAAAGTAATGCCTTTCGGAATGAAGAACGCAGGGGCAACTTTCCAAAGGTTAGTAAACAAAATTTTCAAACCACTCATCGGCACTTCAATATTGGTACATGTGGACGACATGATAACAATGTCCAGAGAACCAAGAGATCACGTAACTGACCTAAAGAAAACCTTCGAATTGCTGAGAAAACACAATTTAAGACTCAATCCAGAGAAGTGTGCATTCGGAGTGGCCTCAGGAAAATTTCTAGGCTACATGGTGAGTTCTCGAGGCATAGAAGCCAACCCCCAGAAGATACAATCTGTGCTAGATTTAACATCCCCCAGAACAATTAAAGAGGTGTAAGGTCTAACAGGCAGGGTCGCCGCGCTCAACCGATTCATCTCTCGGGCGACCGAAAAATGCCACCCCTTCTTCAAAGTCATCAAGAAGGCCCAAAAGGGGATCGACTGGGCACCGGAATGTGAGGAGGCCTTCCAGCAGCTAAAAAAATATCTAGCACAGCCCCCGCTCCTGGCTAAACCTCTCCCAGGAGAGACATTATACTTGTACTTGGCTGTTTCAAAACACGCAGTGAGTTCGGTACTGGTGCAAGAGGCCGACCAGATCCAGAGACCAGTATACTATGTCAGCAAAGCTCTATTGGATGCAGAGACCCGATATCCCGTGCATGAACTAGTCGCCCTATCCTTGATCACTGCAGCACGGAAATTACGACCCTACTTCCAGGCCCACCCTATCGGAGTCTACACCAATTACCCCCTGCGGAAGATCTTGCAAAAACCAGAAACCTTGGGAAGGTTAATGAAATGGTCGGTGGAGCTAAGCGAGCACGACATTTCCTACCTCCCAATGATAGCAATAAAAGGGCAGGCCTTGACAGATTTTGTTTCGGAACTCGCGGAACCCCAAATATTGACCACGGAGGAAAGCAAATGGGAAATGTCAGTGGACGGGTCTGCTAGCTCACAGGGCAATGGGGCATGAATCGCACTGAAAAAAAGTGAAGGAGAAGAAGTGTTGCTTGCCTTGAAATTTGCTTTCAAAGCCACAAACAACGAAGCCGAATACGAAGCAATTTTGGCCGGATTAAGGCTATGCACAGTAGTGGGAGTCCACAACGTAGTAGTAAGGAGTGACTCTCAGCTAGCCATTCAACAACTAAAGGGAGAATTTCAAGCCAGAGAGCCGACTATGATAGCTTACTTAGCCGAAGTAAAAAAGTTGATGGAGAAAGTGGGGAACGTACGTTTCGAACAAATCGGACGAGAAGACAACTATGAAGCAGACTCCCTGGCCCGGCTCGCATCCTCAATGAAGACCGAGGACCCCAGAATAATCCCTCTCATATGCCTCCGAGAAAGAAGTATAGGGGAGCTGAAGGTAGATATAGTAGAAGAGGGAGGCAAAAACTCATGGATGCAACCGATTAGGAGATACCTGGAAACATGGGAAACCCCTAAAGATAAAAAGGAGGCCAAGAAACTAAAATTCAAGAGCACCAAGTTCTCCCTGATCGAAGAGGTGCTCTACCGGAGAGGCTATACAGTACCCCTCCTGAGATGTTTAACAGAGGAGGAAGTAGATTATGTGCTCAGGGAAATTCACACGGGCATCTGTGGAAGTCATGCCGGAGGAAGATCAATCACCTTTAAAGCCTTAAGACGAGGATTTTACTGGCCGACCATACACCAGGACGGTGTGAGGGTAGCTCAGAAATACGAAGGTTGTCAGAAAAATGCCAACATCCACCATTCCTCGGGCGATCATCACCGACAACGGGAAATAATTCGATAGCAAAGGATTCAGGAAGCTCTGCAAATACCTCCATATCGCTTTAAAATTCACCTCGCCAGCCCATCCCAAGTCAAACAGACAGGTTGAGGCAACAAACAAGACCATCAAGGCAAACCTTAAAGCTCGGCTCGGATCATGCAAAGGCTTATGGGTCGAAGAATTACCAGAAGTGCTATGGGCGCATCAGACGACCTACAAAGATTCCACAGGGGAGACACCATTTTCCCTATCATACGGATGTGAGGCCGTCATTCCAGCAGAAATCGGGGTAGCAACTCACCGGGTCCGCCACTTTGGGAATGAGCAGAATGAAGAACTTATCAAAAACCACCTCGACCTGGTCGAGGAAAGGAGAGAGAAATCAGCTATGAAAGCGGCAGTCTACCAACAAAGAATGGCCCGCTTCTACAACAGAAGAGTTCGAACCCGCTCCTTCCTCCCGGGCGACTTAGTATTGAGAAGGGTCACCTTAAACACCCGACGACCAGAGGAGGGCTCGTTAGGTGCCAAGTGGGAAGGGCCCTACAAAATCACAGAGGTGATAAGGCCAGGGGCTTACATCCTAGAACAGTTGGACGGTACAAGATTAAAAAAACCATGGAAGGCCGAGATGTTGAGAAAATACTTTCAGTAAATTCTCCCTTCCTTCTTTTCTTTTGCAGCAACCCGACGAGGGACGAAAATTCAATATAAAGCCTCTCTCAAAATGGCCCGCAGAGAGTTGTAAGAAGGGCAATATGTCCTCGAATATAAATAAAACTTTCTTTTCCAAAATTTTCACTCATTCTTCTAAAAATAAAAAATTTTGTGAACCATATTCAAAACTCCGGGGACATACTCAATACAATGGTCCAGGGTCAAAAGCACAAAACCCGCAACTACCCGACCACGGCTACCACCATAAAGAAGCACAAGTCACACCAGAATCACTCGATTCCATACAAGCATTAAACAGCAGGAATGAAAGTGAATCAGAGTATAGATCCGTGAGAAGCATAGCACGGGGAGGGATGATACCCCCGTGGCGATTGCTTGCTCCAAGTGTTACCGAACATAAGGAGGAATATGCCCTTAATGTTTCGAACACCTCGGGGCCGGATTACGTTCCGCCGAGGCCACTGCGATCATCGGCTCGGGGTCGAGTTACGTCCCACCGAGTCATACTCATTGGTCTGGGGACGGGACATTCCCCTAGAACCAAGTGTCTCTCTTAGCTCGGGGTCCTCGGAATATTCAGGGACATACTCGATGCATATGATCCGTTAGAAGCATAGCACGGGGAGGGATGATACCCCCGTGGCGATTGCTTACTCCAGTGTTACCAAACATAAGGAGGAATATGCCCTTAATGTGTCGAGCACTCTTTGATCCTCACTTACCCGATGTAATGGATCCGTGGGAAAGCATAGCACGGGGGATGATGATGCCCCCGTGACGATTGCTAGCTCCAGTGATGCCGGACCTAAGGAGGAATGTGCCCTTAGTATCCCGGACACTCTTTGATCCATTCATTATTTGGATCCAAGAGAGGCGCAACACGGGGATGCGTTGTGCCCCTGTAGCGTGTGCCTGCTCCAGCATGGTAAGGAGGAGCCCTCGTACAATACACAGGCTCCACAGTGACCCGACGTATAGAGGATATGCCCTTACCATTTAAACGCTCTCTGATCCAAATCTTGGTTCGCCGGGACACTGAATTGAAAGGTTCAGAATTATGTTTTGGAGGCCTCGGACAGGACGCTGTTCTAAGGTATCCGTGCTATTGTTTACACTTTTTTGGTTTTGTTTTCCAAAATTTTGTTTTTGTTTTTTCATCGGTCTGAAAAGGGGACGCCCAAGACAGATTCGATAGGGCTTCAAAGGTTGATTCCCTTCCCTTCGGAGCAAGTCCCAATGATTGTTCGGCTCGGGCCTGGACTCGTTCTGCCGAGGCCACTTTATTAATCAGCTCGGGGCTGGATTCATTCCGCCGAGACCGCTTGGATATTTAGGCTCGGGGCTGGATTTCGTTCCGCCGAGGCCATTTAGTTATCAGGCTCGGGGCTGGATTACGTTCCGCCGAGGCCACTTGGTTATACAGCTCGGGGTCGGGCCACATCCCACCGAGTCTATCTTTTAGAGTGGGGACGAAACATTCCCCCAGGGCCAAGTGTTCCTTACAGCTCGAGGTCGGGTTACGTCCCACCGATTGCATCTCACCATCCGTGTTCTTCACAACTCAGAGTCCATCCTCGACCACTGACTAATTTGGGTATCGGTTCGTATTATCCCCTCTCGAACGAGCCTTAAATAATCATTTGAAGAAGAATACCCAGAACAATGAACAAATGAGAAAAGTAGAAAACATATATATATATATATATATATATATTCGAATAAAATATGAAGTGTTATTACAAAAAAAAAAAAAGACAAGTGTACACAGGGCCCCGTCCGGGTTACCCCTTTTTAATCAGCCCGCACAGGGGCAAGAAGTTCTTCCTCGGCCGGCTCAGACGACAGATGGATCGGCTCGGTCTCAGGAGGGGGGACAGCAGCTTCAACCTCGGTAACCTGGGAGGCCCTTACTTCAAGGATTGGAGGTGGAACCTCAGGATAGTCCTCGCCAGGAGCAGGAACCTCAAGACGGTTTTCTTGAGGAGCTAGGGGAACCGGGGCGACCGAAATCGATTCGGGATCCATCACTTCTTCGGGAGGAGGGGGTAGCCACCTCTAAAACTCTTCCTCAGACATTTCCCCTTTACAAAAACGGATGGCCGCATGAATAGGACCCATGTCTAAATCAAGTAGAACCATGGGGATGATTTCCGCACAATCACCGACCCCTTCAAGACGAATGGAGTCCCTCTCGGCCTCCCACTCAAGTTCCCTATCCCTGAGCTCGGCACGGGCCCGTCCCAGTTCCTCCTCCTTGGCCCGCAACTTATACTCCACACTGCCTACTTCCACCTTAATGAGCCCGATCTCAGCCCGGGCATCCATTAAACTTGCTCTAGCTTCTTCAGCGTTCTTACGCTCTAGAGTAGCAGCAGCCTTAAGAGCTTTTTTGGTTTTGACAGCATCAACCGCAGCCAGCTCATGATCCCTATTCCTCTCTTCGGCACTAGCCAACTTGGCCTCCACTTCAGAAAGATGATTCTGAAGCCTCTGGGCTTGGCCGCCTTCGGACAAAAGGCTTATAAATAGGTCATTATTCTTGGCCGCCAAATAATTTGCCTGTCGAGAAGAAAAAATATGTTAGGAAAATAAAAACAAAGTCTGAAAGACACCACAGATATAGAAGAGAAGCAAAAGAAGTGACCTGGGCCAGCTGGGAGCACAACTTTGCAACTACCTCCTCGGGTGAAAGGTCCTCAAACCTCGGAATCTTCTCAGGAGGTACGGCCCCGGCCAGCTCATTGAAAGCCGGTACCAAATGGGAAGTAGCCTCCATAATATTCTTCCCAAGGTCATCAACTCCAAGAACCACAGCACCCTTTAATTTCTTGGAAGGACCCTCCTGCCGAACTGGAGTTTCTCTGCTCAGAGCCTCCTCCTCCTCCAATTCCTGCCTCAATTGAGTATCCACAGCTCCAAACCGATACTTCCTCATCTTAGAAGGTCTTGGAGGGCTATCAGGACGGGTAACACCCATTGGGGGCACCCGGGGAGATGAAGATAGACCTTGAGAGCTCGGTCGTTCTACCCCCGCGGTCACTTTTCTATCCTCAGAAGATTCAGGTCGTTTCCGAGAAGTACCAGCTCCACCTGGGCTAGTTTTCTTCGCGGCACCGGTCAACCGATCAAGGTACTTTGGTCTCTTCGACATACCTGCAAAAAAAAAAAAAAAAAGGCAAAGACAAAAGAAAGGTTCCGGACCTGAGCATACAAAAAAAGAAGAAGAAGAGAGACGACATCAAACATGATAAATAAACAAGGGAGTTGGCTAGAAGATCAACAAGCATCTACCTATCCGACCCGAGACCTTGGGAGGAACAGTCCGAACAAGTCCCTATTCAAAAAATGCCGCATCGTTTACCAACTCCCTCCAATGAGCGGCATACCGCCGAGCCCAGAATACCCGCTTCCGGACCTGGTGGGAGACCTTGGGAGCATCCTTCCAATAGGCTAGGAGGAATAGAAAAAAGGGGTAAGAATCCAAACATAAAAAAAAAAAACTAAGGGCAGAAAAGCTAAAGGTTAATCTCCTAACCTCCCGCTCTAAAGATGTCCGGAACCAAGATCTCATCTCCATCCGATCTCAGGGTCCGTCCCCAATCTCCAGTGGCCCAGAACCAAAGATCCTTGATATTCTTTTTGGAGTCAGGGAGTTTTTGGACAACGTTTGACGAACTGTCATAAGCAGAGAGGTAGTACCAACCGTGGTGAGTCTTTGGGTTGGCCTTCAACCGATATAACCTCTTCACTTCTTCAAAAGAAGGTTCGCCAAGCCCCACTCGATGCCAAGCTACATACAACCCGGCCAAGATCCTCCAACTGTTTAGACTTAGTTGACAGGGGGCGATCTCCATCTCGGCCAACATCCAGGCGAAGTAGGGTTGAATTGGCAACCGGAGCCCGCACTCAAAGAAAGCTGGAAGAATGGCCATGGAACCATCGTCGGGCTGACTGGCACGATCACATGGGAGAGGAACCTCAAAAGCAATATCTATCGGGATGTCATATCGTTGCCGAAGTAGTGCTAGATCATCCTCGGTTATCTTAGAGGGCCGAACCATGTCAAGAGCCGAGCTGTCAAAGTCACTGGGCTCCGGATCCTTCCGAGGAACCCTCTAATGGTAAGTATCTTATTCGTTCTCAGAAGGGGTGGGGGTAATATAAAGGTCTTCCACGCTGGGTGCTCCCGAGCCAGAGGAAAGCTCTTCAGCAATAGAGGCCAAGGGTTTAGCAGGGTTTTTAGGGGGAGCACTGTCATCACACATCCTAGACGTCCAAAAAATAAAAGGGCAAGGTTAGTCTACAACCATATTCTTGAAAAAACGACCAAGGGATTCACAAGCTATCCTAAGTTTCCAGAAAAAAACTAAATCTATGAAGTTCTAAGTGTCCTAAGCAAAGTACTCAATAAAATCTCTCCCTAGTAAGTATCAAAACAAATGAAAATGAGGAACAGCAAGGCACAGCATGCAAGAAAAGAGGAAGAGGAAGAAGGTCGTTCAGGAAACTTACTTGATCTATGCTCGGAAAAGCGGCGAATACGTTGAAAAACTTTGAGTAAAACTAAATCAGATGCTTCGTAGCCGAAGGGAAGAAGAGTTTTTGAAATTGATGGGATTTTTTCCAAACAGATGCAAGGATATCAGTTAACCTTCTCATTACAAACGTCAGAATAATTCCAACCATCGGATCGAAATAGAGTCCTGGATGGACGCCAAGTGTCAACTGCAAAAGAGGTCTACCAAAATCAAATAAACGGTTGAGATCAGCGCACTATTAAGACACCTCTGCACGGTCGATTTTCTCTTGCTTTTGGCGGGAACTCGACGGATGTTTGACAAGTGTCAAACTCAGGAAAAACCCTAAAGGTGATTTGATGGGCATCTAAACAGACATGACGGTTGCGCGTCTCAAGAAAAGAGGCTTGAAAAGAGGCAACAAAAAATTTTCATTCGAGTCCGGATCAACCACCAAGCAAAGTAATCAACACACCATCTTTATATAGTTCCCGGCACCAACTTGTATGCTTGTTGGAACCGAGAACTAGGGGACAGATGTTGATGGTGTTTTTAGGCACTATGGTATTTAAAGCAGCACGACAGGGGCAAAAAAGGTAAATCCCATTCTTGTTCAGGATCATTGATGCTGACCCGACCCATAAAAAGCCATCAGCAAGGGCCCGATCACTTTACAATAAAAGGCCGAGCACCTTATGGTTACAGACCGACCACAACAGGAAGAGACCGAGCACTTTATGGTCGGCAACCGATCACTTTGGTTCAAATGACCGAACATTATCAGATCGACAACATCATTCTCAGTTCAAAGAACCATTATGACCGACCACATGAAGACCAACCATATGGCAAAGCGTGTACCAGAAGATAAGATGTCATGTCCCTACGGGGTAAGGAGACAGTCCTACCTTCATAAAGAATACTGATGAAACCAGTATCCTAGAAGGATAAAGGGAATAGAGGTAGATTTGATTAGGAATCCTTGTGGAAAAAGAAGGTTGCTTCAATTAGGAATCCACATACTAGAAGGAATCTGATTTCTTCACTATTATAAATATATGGGTAGAATATGTGGAAGGAGCATCAGAATCAAAACTTGTAAAAAAGCATAAGAAATACGAGTTTCAGCAATAAAAGTATAGTCCTGTTTGTGTCCGTGGACGTAGGTCGGGTAAAAATCCGCTGAACCACGTAAAATCTCCTTGTTTGATTGGCGCATTATCTACCTTCTGCTAAGTTTGCTTTTGGTTTCCCCCATAACCAAACAAATTCACTATTAAGGGAGGATTACCTCGGGAGCGATATTCCTATATTGCCCTGAGACCAAAATCCACCGTCAACACATATTATATGGATAGTTATAATAAAGATAATTACTATTTATTTAGTATTTTAACACAAATAATAAGATATTATTATAAATTTTCCCAACAACAGTATAACTCGTCAAATTGTAATATTTATGCAGGCTCCATCACTGTCAAATTGGTCAATAATCAACATACAATAAATATGTGTTAATTATGTAGTTGGTAGTTATGTAGTGTATAATTGGTAGTTGTGTTATTGTGAATTTAATATGATAGTTGTGTAGTTATGTATTTAATATGGTTGTTGTGTATTTAATATGTTAGTTGTATAATACTTATATAAAGGCCTCTCATTTGTAAGTTCTAATTAAGCAAATGTTAACACACATTTTCTTTACAAGATGAAAACGATGAGGAAGAAACTTGGGCATCTATATACTATATAAAAACTGAAAAATTGCTTCTTTTTTATATGGTCCACATAAACGTCTTTTATTTTTAAGGCTGTCCACGTAGGCACGTATAAATTATTAATATTTATAATGAATTATTAATATTGAAAATGAATTATTAATGCATAACTCTTCACCTTCTTCCTCCAAACGTTTCATTTCCCAAAATTATTAAATATTAAAAATACGTTAATTAAAAAATATCATCTCAAATAAGTTATTAATGTTTCAACTTTTCATATTCTTCAATCTCAAACCTTTCATTTCTCAACCCTTTCAAACTTTTCGTTTTCTTATATTTTTAATGATTGAAAATGTGTTAATTAAATGTGTATTTATTTTAAATGAATTATTAATGTATAATTTTTCACATTCTTTATTAACTCTCACTTATTTATTAGTAGAAGTTCAAGAGTCATAAGTTATATTAAGTTAACTATAAAAATGTACCCAGGCTAACTAAATCTATACTTCACTAAGAGGTTTATTCTCCATCAATAAAAAGTTATAAAATAGAATAAGTTAGAAGTCATATTTGTTAATTTGAGAAAATATTAAAGAAATTATATTGTCTGGAAAACTATAATTAAAGGTTCGATATTCATTTATTTTATTTATTAAATTTGGTATATATCATATTTGTCTCTAATAAAACGAGCCACGTATTGTGCGGGTTATCTGCTTGTTCTTTTAGTTGGTCAGATATAATGAAACTTATTAACTAATCACAACTTGGAAACACCATTACAATTGAAGTGAAACATACAAAATATAGTAGGTGAAAAATGAAACTAGATTGTGAGAGAACTAAGTCCCCAACAATCTGGGACTAAATACTGATGACACCCTCATTTGAACAATCTCTTGAATTTGGGCTCTTTACTTTACATGTACCAAATTACGTCATTATATGATTTATTCTCGAATTTATGTGGTATCACAAACTGACCTGAACAAATACATGCTTACTAGAACACTGATCACTGGAATGACTGGTAAGTGGACTTTATCTTTAGTTGAATTTACTTTAATTTATTTTCCAAGAAAATATATGAAAGGGAAAATCCTTGCAGATTTTTTGGAGGAATTGAAATTGTGAGTGTCTGGTTGAGGATTTATGATTACAAGAGTGTAATGTGGCAAATGGTATGCTACTGTACCAAACACTCACATTTTCAATTAATCCAAACTCATTCCTCAAGTTTTTGGGTCATTTCATCCAACTTGAAAGAAGAAATACATGTTATACTCTAACTTTTGGGTCATGTCATGTTGGACAATTATGACCCATAGCGTCACTATTTGTACAGATCATGGTGTTGTTGTACAAATTAACTATGTGACAAATGAGATTGCTCTCTTATCATTTGTGATTAGATCACCAAGATGTATAAATGATAGGAGGTCCCTATGATTAGTTCCTGGATTGAGAATGATATGAGACAGTATCAGTCCACGTAGGATTAATCATTAAATATCCTTAGTAAGAGTATTATCGAGATCGGACATCGATAAATGCGTAAAAGACTAGTATTACACTTGTGCACGTTTGTAAGGGCACAACGACATAGTTCTCATATATTTGGGTATATGATACTCATGCAAGTGTAATAGGAGGTTATGTTTTACCGATGGTATGGGAAACAACTTCGCTCTGGATAGACCCCCTCGGAATTCCATTGATAGTATGACTATGTGTCTAAGGAAGTCCGAAATCAGGGTATGCCTCTTCTAGGTATATTGAGAATCGTAGTGTGTTGGGTGTGATGTTAAGACGGAAGTATCACTTCAGTCATATGGAGATGATGGTCACGTAGGATACGGTACTAGTACTCTTATGTACTGCAGTCATCGGGATAAAATGACAAGGTCATGTTTATCCGATTATAGAGACTAGTTACCAGACATCCGACATGTGCTTCGTACGGGGCAGACACAATTCCAGCCCCAGGCCTAGCACGTGATCATCCGATACTGGATCGATATACACAATACTACGTATACTACGCCTGATGTCGATCCTATATTCCTGTAAGGATATTTCTGGAGAATTGGGTAGGCATGTCGCTTTGCTAGAAGCCAACCATGTCTTGTAAATCGGTACAAACGTAGTACTAGGTACTTACGTGTTCGGATAGTCCGACAACCGAATTTACTGCCAACATATCCAGGGATCTCATGGGTCGCTTCCCGAAGATTCACCGATGACGTATGACTCGCACTTTTAATTAATTTGGGATTAATTAGATGAGAGAGAAAATTAATCTGAGATTAATTACAGAGATATTTTATCTTGGATAAAATATCATTTAAGAGAGATAACGATTAATTTGGAATTAATCGATAAAATAATATATTTGATATATTATACGAAATTGGATTTCGACGCGGAATTAAAATTAGATTTTAATTCAGGCGAACGAGTTAATTTAAAATCAATTCGTTAGCGACGTGAATAGTGATTTCGCTAGGCATAATTATTTAATTACGTCGCAACGGAAAATTCGTTAATTTGGAATTAGCAAACCCGAGCCCGGGATTGTTTGCGAGCTCATTCGCATTCCGAATTCGAGTGCGGCACGCAAGTCAAATCAAGCGTCAAATCACTAGTCGCATCAACCGTCAAATCATTAGTCACTTTGAGTGATGTGACAACTTGTCACTTGATTGACATGAGTGATGTGAATAATTGATGGTGGTAGTTGGAAGGCGTTAATTGTCTTTTGCCTTTGACTTTTTGAAATGAAAAATGGTATATGGTTTATTGATTTTGGAAATTAAAAACATAATACACATTTTTTCATTCTCTCTCCTTAGCTCACAGTTTGGAGCCAAAACCTTCTTCTCTCTCACGCCATTTCTCCTCTATTTTCTGCGGCTAAAAACCGAGAATGTGAAGGAGAAATTGGATGATGTTTTTGTGGCAAAAACACCAAGTGCTAGCACACAAATGAGTCCATACAAAGGTGATAGGGAACTCACTACATGAGCAAGGAATCAACACTAGCTTGGAGCTTCCATGGAGGACATCAATGACCGAAAATGAGGACTACAAAATAGTGGACTGCCGAGCTTGGAGGAAGGCAGAAAATGAGTTTTGTTCTTCACCGTATCGACTCAACCGATCATTGTGAGTATTCCGCAACTCCCTTGAATGTATTCACATGTTATTTTCATTGCTTGATTCGATCTTGGGAAGCTTAGAGAATTTCAACAATGGTATCAGAGCGATTGAAAAGCATGAAATTTGATTAGGGCTTAAAATTTGGGTAAAATGTTTTTGAGCATGATTTGAATGAATTGGATGTTTGAATATGCTTAATACATGTTTAATTGATGATTGATTGGATCAATTTGATTAAATTTTATTTGGAATAATTTTCCCCAATTTATCTTGCTTGGCCGAGAGTTTGAGTAGCCCTAAATGTCTTGGATTTTGATTTTTTGATTCATTGGATGAGTTGGAATCAATGAGGATATTGATTTACTGTCGATTGTGGATTTAATTGGATTGAAACCGAATCGGACACAAAATCCCCTCCAAAGCCGAGAGCATTATAGCATGATTTGGGTTTGATTTTTTGATTAAATTGTGTTGGACATGATTAAATGTTGACGAGCATGATTAATTGTACAAATTTGGTGTTTTGGAAATATTGATTTCGGTAATTAATAATGCTATACACTTTATGTAATTAAATTGGGAATTTGGAATTTTTGTAATTTAATTATGTTGGGCTAATTTTGGAAATTGGGCTTAAAAGTTGTTATTGGGCTTATTGGATTGGGTTGTACTAAGTTGGGTTTTGGCAAAATTGGTTGGATCCAATTAGGCCCAAAACCGCTTCCATAAAGCCCAAATGCGACTAATGGACCTTTAAAGTTTAATTGGGCCTAATGGGCCAAAATTGATTTCTGGGCTTAAGGGGTAATTCCCGGATTGGACCTTGGTTATCGGTTTGACCCGAGTTGACCAAAAGTCCACGCCTTAAGAAATTAATTAAAAGCCCATTGGACTTTAATTAAATTGATGTTGGAGGTTAATCGGGTTTTGAGATCCGTAGTGATTAAATTTGGAATTTAAGTCGTAAAAGGTTTATTAATAAAGTGTAGTATTTAATTTGGAATTAAATAGCGAATTAGTATTAAATACAAATTGAATTGGATTTAATCTTGTAGTTTAATTTAATTCGAGAATTCGTACTTTAAGTACTTATTCGCAAAACGAGTTTGACTCGCGCAAAATCAAATCGTTGTTTGAACATTGGATGGTCACTAATTATCAGATTAATTAATTTGATTAGATTGATTGATAACATGCTTGTGTGAATACATGGTTGCGATGCATGAATAATGTATATCGGATGGATATTAGATGGGTGGGGCAATTTTAGAAATTGTTGTAATAAATTTGATTTATTAATTGGACCTGCGTGTCCAGCCTATTACCTCTCAACTATGTGTATTCTCTTCTCACCTATTTCCCTCAATGTAAATGAGGTTTCTTTAGAAGTGTAGTGTAACGGGTAGAAGTAATACATGTGCTAGCGGGAGAGAGAAACGGAGAGATTTGATCTAGGATCAATGTGTAAAGTATCCATCCGTATATCATTATTATTTTATTATACGCGCTTTATTATCTATTTAGAATGCATGTTTAAGGGTGTATGATGATGAGACCTTAACAAAGATAATAAATTGGTTGCCAATTTGCACGCGAAAAACCCTCACAAAATATTAAGCATTTTTCCTTCCATTGAGTGATTCTTACTCAAGATCTAAGACTAGCATTGGCTTGTTGTCCAAAGTCAAGGCCTTTGTCCGTTGATGATGTGTTTGAATAATGAGAGCTTTGTACCATATCAGTGTCTTGTCCAAGTTGTGGTTTGTTGGCCAAAGTCAAGACCATTTCTTGTCCATCGACATTGATTACGAAGCTTTCCATGGTCAATGGGTCATGCTTGACTGGGATCACTAAGTTTGTTGTGCCAAAGCCAAAGCTTAGTTGATTCAGAGGAAAAAGGTTAGGCAATATATTGGATATATTGGCATATATAAGATCTATGTTTCGGACTTGGATGTCCCCCTACTGGATCTAGGAATTGGATTGGATCCAATTGATCTTAGAGATCTACCTAGTTAATTACCTACAATTTGTTGGCCAAAGTCAAGATTGTGTGATATTTAACGGGATCGTTGTTGGTGTTTGCTAAGGTCCCAAGATCATAAACAAGCATGAAATAGGTGTGTGAATACAACGAGGGAGTTACGGAATACTCACATCGATCGGTTAAGCGACGCGGCAAGCAACAAAAACTGAAATATGCTCACTGGTTGGTCACGACAGTTCACTGCAGTAGCTCCTTCATTTTCGGCCATGGATCATCTTCGCCAGGCTCCAAGCTTCGTCAAACGATTCCCGGCTCATGGGTAGACTTCCCTATCACCTTCGCATGACTTCATAGTGTGCTACCACTCCCGATTTTGCCACAAAATCATGACTCTTGTGCTTCCCTTTCTCTCGGCTTTTGACAGAAAACCATAAGGTTTTTCAGCCCATTGGGCGTGTGAGAGGAAGAAGAAAGAGAGGAGAGAGAGATGTAAAAAATGTGTAATGTCATTTGATTTCAAAAAACAAATTAAACAAATGATTACGCCTAGTGAAGTCACTATTCACGTCACTAAAGAATTAATTCTAAATTAATTCGTTCGTCCGAATTAAAATCTAATTTAAATTCCGCATCGAAATCCAATTTCATTTAATATATCAAATATATTAATTTATCTCTTTTTAAATGATATTTTATCCCAGATAAAATATCTCCGTAATTAATCCCAGATTAATTTTCTCTCTCATCTAATTTATCCCAGATTAATTAAAAGTGCGAGTCATACGTCATCGGTGAATCTTCGGGAAGCGACCCATGAGATCACCGGATATGTTGGTAGTAAATTCGGTCGTCGGACTATCCGAACACGTAAGTACCTCATACTATGTTTTACCGATTTACAAGACAAGGTTGGCTTCTAGGAAAGCGCCATGCCTACCCAATTCTCCAGAAATATCCTTACAGGAATAAATGATCTATATCAGGCGTAATATACGTAGTATTGTGTATGTTGATCCAGTATCGGATGATCACGTGCTAGGCCTGCGGCTGGAATTGTGTCTGCCCCGTAAGAAGCACATGTCGGATGTCTGGTAACTAGTCTCTATAATCGGATAAACATGACCTTGTCATTTTATCCCGATGACTGCAGTACTTAAGAGTACTAGTACCGTATCCTACGTGACCATCATCTCCATATGACTGGAGTGATACTTCCGTCTTGACATCACACCCAACACACTACGATTCTCAATGTACCCAGCATAGGCGTACACAGAACCTGTTAAAGCCCTGGACGACCGCAACCAAAGTATATTGATTGTCTCAAGTATTAGCGGTGCAAGTCTCAGGTTAAGACCAAATACACCTACCCTGATTTCGGACTTCCATAGACACATAGTCATACTACCAATGGAATTCCGAGGGGGTCTATCATGAATGAAGCTGTTCCCGTACCATCGGTAAAACACAACCTCCTATTACACTTGCATGAGTATCCTATACCCCAAATATATGAGAACTATGTCGTTGTGCCCTCACAAACGCGCACAAGTGTAATACTAGTCTTTTACGCATTTATCGATGTCCAATCTCGACAATGCTCTGACTAGGGATATTTAATGATTTATCCTTCGTGGACTGATACTGTCTCATATCATTCTCAATCTAGGAACAAATCATAGGGACCTCCTATCATTTATATATCTAGGTGATCTAATCACAAATGATAAGAGTGCAATCTCCTTTGTCACATAGTTAATTTGTACAACAACACCATGATCTGTACAAATAGTGACGCTATGTGTCATAATTGTCCAACAATCTCCCACTTGGCCTATAGCCAGTCACTCGAGTGTCTTACACCCGAACTATGTACGGTTGGCTCAAACTGCTGAGAAAAGACTTTCATCAGCGGATTTGCATGATTATCATCTGATGCGATTTATTCGATCATCACATCGCCACGATGTATGATCCGAACGAATCAGATGAATATCGAAGTATATATCTGGATCGTTGATGAGACCATTAATTCTTTTGCCTGTGCTGATGCCTAGCTCAGCTGCTAATAGAACTATATCTAATCTAATTAGATTTGTTATCAACCCAAATGGCTTCTATTGCTACCTCAACTGCTGCAATAACCCGCATTTGTTGTTTATTCGGTAACAGTATCTTGCTTGGAAGATTTCTAGCTCACTGTACCGTTATTCAAACTGTATAATACCATTTGCGACTTTTAGTCGTTTCATCGGTTTGGAAACTTGCAGTAGTGATCCCAGTCACTTCAAGTTCTCATTCTCCATAGTCTAAGAATGTATCCTTAATTCTCTAAGAAACTAACGGATGTTCTTAACATCAATCCAGTGACTATCACTTGGATTGGCCTGTTTGTGAATCCATATGCTCAAAGCATATGAGACACCAAGTCGCGTACATTTTTCAATGTACGAGTTATCGGAGAGTTTTCTCGAAAGCCAAGCTTTCACCGATTATTATTATAGGAATATCATTTCCAAGAAATGACATACATTATCATTATTTATAGGACAACCACTGTCAGTGCGCTCCCACTAACCCTCTTATATACACAAGAATCATTTCGTTTTGAATTAAATCATAAACTATTATGATTACATCAAAACGGTAATTTTAATAACCTAATGTTTGCTTCAATCCAAACATGGATCGAATAACCCGCAAACCTTGTTTGCTAGTTTTGGTACGACAAAACTGTCAGGATGTTGTAAACATCCTCCAAAAGGTTTCCTTTTCAGGAAAGCGATTTTCCCGTTTAGCTGACATATTTCATAAATGAAACATGCAGCTTTTAGCAAGCATTATCCAAATGGATTTACCATGGCAACAGGTAAAAGGTTGAATCGTAATCAACACAATGTTGATAACGATACCTTTCTGTTAAAAGCCTAGCTTTATAGGTTGGTATGTTGCCTTCCATGTATGTCTTCCTTGAAGACTTATATAGTACCATTAGGCAAAATACCTTGCGGTACATCAACTAGTATCAAAACATAGTTGATATACATGGAATCCATTTCGGATTCATGGCACTTTGCCATAATAAGGGAGTCGATACCTTGTATCACTTCCTCATACGTAGTCGGTTGGTATACCTCAATAAGATTGACATCTTTACTAGGTGAGATCAGAAACCCATACCCCAGGTTGTTTTCTGACTCTCTTCGACTTACGCGGTTCTTGTGTATTCGAAGATTATTGGTAATTGTTTCATCCTTGATGAACTATTTATGTTCTGATGAGCGGAAAATATATCAATATTTACCGCCCCTTTAACTTAATATTTTGTTTAGTTTCTCGGGTTTGATGAACTTTTTGATGTGTTTTAGTTTATTTTGCAGATAAAATAATATCGGGTCTCAATGAAATCATTTAGGATGAAATATGGGTCAAATAATGGCAATTATTGGACTTGATATTTTAATTTTGGAGATTGGAAACTTGAAAGGGCGTTTTGACGAAGTGCAGTTTTGGAAATTCCAGTTTTGCGCATCTGTTGTATTTTGGGTATAACTTTTTACTCAGATATCGGATTGAGCTGATTCAAGTTCCAGATTAAATAAGACTCCAATATCTACAACTTTGAAAGACAAAATAATTTCGAATTCGGAATATTTCATGCCCGAAATGGATGAACCATCCAGAAGTATGTAGTGTGTAATTATTAAAGTCACTTTCAATCATTTTCAAAGCAAAAAATAAATTAATAAATAAATAATAAAAATTATCAAATCATCACCAAACATGATAAGAGATTAGTGGAGCAATTAATAATGGATTTGGTGGAGCAATTAGTGGAGCAATTAATAATTGATTTGGTGGATGATTTGATGGAGGCAAAATTTTGCCTATAAATACCAAGCCATTTCATTTGTAAAATTCATACTTTCTTCTAAGGAATTCCTTAAGAATACTAAGAAGATTGTATCTTGTTTGTTTATTTACAGCTTTCAGTAATTAATTTTCGTTTTCGCACTTTCTTTTCTTTACTTTTCAGTTTTTACTTTCCGCAATTTACTTTTACGCACAGTACTTTTCTTTCTTTAATTTTCAGTTTTTACTTTTCAGTAATTTACTTTCAGCAATTTACTTTCAGCAATTTACTTTCAGCAATTTACTTTCAGTAATTTACTTTCAGCATTTAATTTTCAGTATTTAATTTCAGCATTTACTTTCAGCATTTACTTTTAAGTATTTAATTTTCAGTATTTTACTTTATGTCTTTTATTTTATTTAAGTTTTTTTTACTACCCGTAAATATGTGTCACAACTAAGCCAGTTATCTGGGGTTGTGATGAAATCCAATATCACCGGTTTATAAGGAGTTAGATTATAGCTTGGGTAATATAAAGATTTATTTATTGAGTCTTAAACTTAATGCTTTTTCATTAACTGGCCATTAATAAAATTGATCTGGTAAATCTAAAATGAACTAGACATAGGGATTTTAGGTTTCAGCCTTAGACTCAATAGCCCACGATCTTCCTTGAGGATAGATAACCCTTTAATAGATTTCCTTACAGGATAGGAATATACCTGTCGGGCGGGGGTAGCCATAATTGGAACTTAAACTTAATGAATCCAGATAATTTGGTTGACATAGACATATGGTTCAATTGGGTTGAACTGGGTATTTGTGTCTGACCATCGACAGAGGCTTACACATAATTTAGTGTTCCAGGTTAATAAATCAATATATTACCCAACTTTAAGATAACCACTTCATCTTTGCAATGATATTGGAAGAAATCACAACCCTAGATAGTTTTTAATATTGAATTTTCTTAAAACCTATTTTCGACAAATTTATTTACTTGCTTTTAAATTTAGAATCGTCACCATTTCAAATCAATCAATCAACCTGTTAGATACTAGTAATCATTTGACCTCATAAAATTAATAGTTTTGATATTAAGTCCTCATGGGATCGATATTTTTATACTACTTGAACGATACGTGCGCTTGCGTTATACGTGTGTGTTTACGCCGGTCATGTTCCATTAAGGAATCGGTGCCTGGAATAGTATTACTCCGATTTTCATCGAGTTTTACTATCCTCCCACTTACCACTACATATCGGTATTCGTCTTAGGAAAACCGCATGGTGAACAACAATCACATTGTTCTCTAGTGAGTTGTATAAGTACAATACTTTGGTATCCATAGGATAACCTACAATTTGGCACTTATCCAATTTGGGTTTTAGTTTGGTATCATCCAAACATATGCCTAGCATCCCAAATTTACAGGAATGAGAAACCCGGTTTCTTTCCCGTTCATATCTAATATGAAATCTATCTAACATATTTTAATGGAACCTTATTCAAAATAAGTTCTGCACTGTTTATGCTTATCCGTTGAAGGAAATGGTAGCTCAGAGCGACTCATGATTAACCTTATCATGTCCAAGAAAATTCTGTTACTCAGTTCGGACACACCGTCACTTTGACGTGTTCCGGGAGGAGTCCTCCTTGAAATAATACTATACTCTTTCAAGTATATAAGAAACTTATTGCTTAAGTATTTTCCATTACGGTCTTACCGTGACAGTTTAATACTTTAGCCGATCCGTTTGTCTATTTCGTGTCGAAACTGTAAAAGTTTCCGATTTGTGTTTCTAAAGAAACACATAACCATAACGTGATGCCACATCCGTAAAGGTCACGAAATATTCATATCCACATCTAGCCTAGCTAGACACGGGCCCACTTGCTTCACTATGAACTAGGGCTAACAGATCGGTGGCATTTACACTTTTACCAAGTAAATAGTGTTATAGGCACATTGCCCAATAAACTAGATTCATAGACTTTATTTGAATGGAACCAAAACAGTCCTAGTATCAACTCTTCAAAAGTGTGGATATACGATTCTTGTTTAATTGTGTACCAGACAACAATGCCACAATTAGTTTCTTCTGATCAAACCACTTTGAGCTGTTTGTTTGTCATGTTATATATTTGAAATTTATTTATATTCAAAATATAAATTCTGTTATTCACATCCAATGTGTTTATCTCAATATCATCTTTATATAATAAAACACTTTAGTGTTCTAGAATATAAAGGTTCACCCGCAGCAGGTTAAACACTGATATAAAGATAATGTTTCTAGTCAAACTAGTTACATTATAACAGTATCCTAATTTAAGTACAAACCCGAAGGTTAGTTCCTAAATTAGGTATCTACAGTTAAAACAGCGACTTCCGTCCCGTTTCCAATTCGCAGATAAATCTCAATTGTCAGTATCCTGCTCATAGCAGATTCTGAACATCAGTATATATTTATGTACCACACTAAGTATTTAAAATCCAATTTCAATACTAGTAGTGAACATAATCTTGACAAACATATTTGAAGTCAGAGCCTTGCCCTATCTTCAATTCCTTCATGTCTGCTTTGTCCAAACGGAAGTCACGCTTCCGCGATCCCGTTTGCCACATTTAAGGCAGACATTTTGGGATATGTCATTTATCTTCCCAGAAGATTATAATGATTTTGCCTTTGCCCTTTTCAATACTCCAGAAGCCTTTGGCCAAGCCTTGGCCTTCTAGAATATCGAAGTAAGGTGCGCCTTGTGCTACTTGCCTAATTGCAAATTTTGACTTTATCTCCTTGAGAATAGTCATTAACTCTCCAAGAGTTATTCATTCCAATTTAGTACTTCTAAAATCTAAAGATAGATTCTTTGAAGATCCTTCAATTTCATTATCATACTTTGAGGATCTAATCCTTAGTTCTGATTCAGAAATTAAGGAGTCTATTGTGACAAGCTAAATGGATTAAGCACTAAAGTTATCATCACATAAATCTTCCAAAGATTATGCTCTACTATTTGCTTAACTCCGGGATTAGGCATAATATGTTATTTAATCAAATAAAGTAACTTATTATATTCCAGGACTATCCTGAAATTATTCCCAATTTGAAAATTAAACCATTTAAATACATTTTCTCTAGGATTATGTTTTAAATGTTAATCTTTCAATTTTATCTTGATTTTAATAGTCCAACTATTTAATCAACGATTTTCGGTACTTTTATTATAATGATTACTATAGTCCAACTATTTAATCAACTATAATTTAATAGATTAAAATCAATTATATTGATTACTATAATCCAATTATAAAATCAACTATAAATGAATAGTTTGAATACAGTCCAACTGT
The DNA here is from genome assembly GCA_019454045.1 of Zanthoxylum bungeanum. Lineage (NCBI taxonomy): Eukaryota > Viridiplantae > Streptophyta > Magnoliopsida > Sapindales > Rutaceae > Zanthoxylum > Zanthoxylum bungeanum. The sequence goes on from SKCR01029777.1 coordinate 268,322, forward strand.
TTATTAAAACAACATTTAAATATTAGTCCAACTAACATTTAATACATTTGAGGAATGATATTTGTGATTGATATGGCAAGTAATTAAACGAATATTGCAAATTCAATTCTTGCCTCCCACTATTTTTCGGCGAGCCTCTAACCCTCTGTCGAGTACTCGGGAAACTGTGTTTCCTAGCGGGCTAGGATCCCATTAAATATCACACAATCTTGACTTTGGCCAACAAATTGTATGATAATTAACTAGGTAGATCTCTAAGATCAATTGGATCCAATCGAATTCCTAGATCTAGTAGGGGGACATCCAAGTTCGAAACATATATCTTATATATGCCAATACATCCAATGTATTACCTAACCTTTTTCCTCTGAATCAACTAAGCCTTGGCTTTGGCACAACAAATTTAGTGATCCCAGTTAAGCGCGACCCATTGACCATGGAAAGCTTCGTAATCAATGTCGATGGACAAGAAGTGGTATTGACTTTGGCCAACAAACCACAACTTGGACAAGACGCCAATATGGAACAAAGCCTTCGTGATTCAAACACATCCTCGACGGACAAAGGCCTTGACTTTGGCCAACAAGCCATTGCCAGTCTCGGATCTTGAGTGAGAATCACTCAATGGAAGGAAAGACGCTTAATATTTTGTGAGGGTTTTTCGAGTGCAAATTGGCAACTAATTTATTATCTTTGTTAAGGTCTCATCATCATACACCCTTAAACATGCATTCTAAACACATAAAAAAGCGTGTATAAATAAATAATAATGATATGCGGATGGATACTTTACACATTGATCCTAGATCAAATCTCTCTATTTCTCTCTCCTGCTAGCACATGTATCACATCAACCCGTTACACTACACTTCTAAAGAAACCTCATTTACATTGAGGGGAATAGGTGAGAAGAGAATACAAAGAATAAGGAGGTGATAAGGTTGGACACGCAGGTCCAATTAATAAATCAAATTTATTACAACAATTTCTAAAATTGCCCCACCCATCTAATATCCATCCGATATACATTATTCATGCATCGCAACCATGTATTCACACAAGCATGTTATCAATCAATCTAATTAAATTAATTAATCTGATAATTACTGACCATCAAACTCGTTTTGCGAATAAGAACTCAAAGTACGAATTCTCGAATTAAATTAAACTACATAATTAAATCCAATTCAATTTGTATTTAATATTAATTCGTTATTTAATTCCAAATTAAATACTACACTTTATTAATGAACTTTTACGACTTAAATTCCAAATTTAATCGTTACGGGTCTCAAAGCCCGATTAACTTCCAACGTCAATTCAATTAAAGTTCAATGGGCTTTTAATTTCCGAATGATTTCCAACACATCCAATGATCAAAAATCAAAAATCACCAAGACAAAATAGGGCATAACATTCGGCCAACACCAAAAAATTTGGGGAAATTTGTTCCAAACAACATTTCATCAAATTGATCCAATCAATCATCAATTAAAACACATTTAACCATACTAATTCATCCAATTTCATTATACATGCTCAAAATCAATTTTACCCAAATTTTAAGCCCTAATCATTTTCATGCTCAACCTTGCTCTAGATACCATTGTTGGTGTTTGCTAAGGTCCCATGATCATAAAAAAACATGAAATAAGTGTGTGAATACAACGAGGGAGTTGCGGAATACTCACATCGATCGGTTAAGCGACGCGGCAAGCAACAAAAACTAAAATATGCCCACTGGTTGGTCACGGCAGTTCACTGCAGTAGCTCCTTCATTTTCGGCCATGGATCATCTTCGCCAAGCTCCAAGCTTCGTCAAACGATTCCCGGCTCATGGGGAGACTTCCCTATCACCTTCGCATGACTTCATAGTGTGCTAGCACTCCCGATTTTGCCACAAAATCACGACTCTTGTGCTTCCCTTTCTCTCGGCTTTTGACAAAAAACCATAAGGTTTTTCAGCCCCTTGGGCGTGTGAGAGGAAGAAGAAAGAGAGGAGAGAGAGATGTAAAAAATGTGTAATGTCCTTTGATTTCAAAAAACAAATTAAACATATACCATTTTCTTATTAAAAAGTCAAAGGCAAAAACAATTAAATGCCTTCCAACTTCCATCAACTCATCAATCCTAGCCCACTAGGAAACACGGTTTCCCGAGTACTCGACAGAGGGTTAGAGGCTCACCGAAAAATAGTGGGAGGCAAGAATTGAATTTGTAATATTCGTTTAATTACTTGCCATACGCGCTCAAACAAATATCATTCGTCAAATAAATTAAATGTTAGTTGGACTAATATTTAAATCGTTGTTTTAATTAACAGTTGGACTGTATTCAAACGAATTAAATTATAGTTGATTAAATAGTTGGACTATTGTAATCATTATAATAAATAGTACCTAAATCATTGATTAAATAGTTGGACTATTAGAATCAAGATAAAATTGAAAGATTGACATTTAAAACATAATCCTAGGGAAAATTTATTTAAATGGTTTAATTTTTTCAAATTGGGAATATAATTTCAGGATGGTCCTGGAAACTAATAAAGTTACTTTATTTGATAAAATATCATATTAGACCTAAGCCCGGAGTTGAGCAATTAGTAGAGCATGATCTTTGGAAGATTCATGTGATGATAACTTTAGTGCTTAATCCATTAAGCTTGTCGCATCAAACTCCTTAATTTCTTTGTCAGAACTAAGGGTTAGATCCTTAAAGTATGATACTGAAATTGAAGGATCTTCAAAGATCTATTCTTAGATCTTAGAAGTACATATTGCAATAAATAACTCTCGGAGATTTAATGACTATTCTCAAGGAGATAAAGTCAAAATTTGCAATAAGGCAAGTAGCGCAAGGCGCACCTTACTTCGACATTCCAGAATGCCTAGGCTAGGCCAAACGCTTCTGAGTGTTGAAAAGGGCAAAGGCAAAATCATTATAATCTTCTGGGAAGATAAATGACATATCCCAAAATGTCTGCCTAAATGTGGCAAACGGGATCGCGGAAGCGTGACTGCCGTTTGGACAAAGTAGACATGAAGGAATTGAAGACGAGCTAGGCTCTGACTTCAAATATGTTTGTCAAGATTATGTTCACTACTAGTATTAAAATTGGATTTTAAATACTTAGTGTGATACATAAATATATACTGATGTTCAGAATCTGCTATGAGCAGGATACTGACTTCAGATTGAGATTTAATATGCGAATTGGAAACGGGACGAAAGTTGCTGTTTTAACCGTAGATACCTGAGTTTAGGAACTACCCTTCGAGTGTGTACCGAAATTTGGAACTGTTATAATATAACTAGTTTGACTAGATATATTATCTCTATATCAGTGTTTAACCCGCTGCGGGTGAACCTTTATATCCTAGAACACTAAAGTGTTTTATTATATAAAGATGATATTGAGATAAACACATTAGATGTGAATAACAGAATTTATATTTTGAATATAAATAAATCTCAAATGTACAAAATGACAAACAAATAGCTCAAACTGATTTGATCAGAAGAAACCTTTTGTGGCATTGTTGTCTGGGACACAATTAAAGAAGACTCGTATATCCACACTTTCGAAGAGTGGGTACTAGGACTGATTTGATTCCATTCAAATAAAGTCTACGAATCTAGTTTATTGGGCAAAGTGCCTAAAACACTATTTACTTGGTAAAAGTGCAAATGCCACCGATCTGTTAGCCCTAGTTCATAGTGAAGCAAATGGGCCCATGTCTAACTAGGCTAGAGGTGGATATGAATATTTCATGACCTTTACGGATGTGGCCGCGTTATGGTTATGTGTTTCTATTGAAACACAAATCGAAAACTTTTAAGGTTTTCGACACGAAATAGACAGACAGATCGGCTAAATTATTAAACTGTCACGGTAAGACCGTAATGGAAAATACTTAAGCAATAAGTTTCAAGAATACTTGAAAGAGTATAGTATTCTTTCAATGAGGACTCCTCACGGAACACGTCAATTTGACGGTGTGTCCGAACAGGATAAACCAAATTTTGTTGGACATGATAAGGTTAATCATGAGTCGCTCTGAGCTACCATTTCATTCAAAGGATAAGCATAAACAATGCAGAACTTATTTAGAATAAGGTTCCATTAAATTATGTTTGACAGATTTCATATTAGATATGAACATGAAAGAAACCAGGGTTTTTCATTCCTGAATATTTGGGTATGCATGGCATATGTTTGGATGATACCAAACTAAAACCCAAATTGGATAAGTGCCAATTATAGGTTATCCTAGGGATACCAAAGTATAGTACTTATACAACTCACAAGAGAACAATTTAATTGTTGCTCACCATGCGGTTTTCCTAAGAGGAATACCTATATGCAGTGGTAAGTGGGAGGATAGTAAGACTCGATGAAAATCAGAGTAATACTATTCCAGGCACCAAGTCCTTCATGGAACACAAACAGTTCATCAAGGATGAAACTGTACCAGTAATCTTCGAATACACAAGAACCGCGTAGGTCGGAGAGAGTTAGAAAACAACCTGGGGTATGGTTTTCTGATCTCACCTCATAAAGATGTCAATCTTATTGAGGAACATCAATTTACTACGTATGAGGAAGTGATACAAGGTATCAACTCCCTAATCATGGCAAAGTGCCATGAGTCCGAAATGGATTCCATGTATACCAACTATGTTTAGACACTAGTTGATGTACCGCAAGGCATTGTGCCTATAGGTACTGTACGAGTCTTCAAGGAAGACATACATGGATGGCAACATACCAATTTTATAAGCTAGGCTTGTAGCGGAAAGGTATCGTTATCAACATTATGTTGATTACGATGAAACCTTTTACCTGTTGCCATGGTAAATCCATTTGGATAATGCTTGCTGATGCTGCATGTTTCATTTATGAAATATGACAGTTCAGCGGGAAAATCATTTTCCTGAAAGGAAACCTTTTGGAGGATGTTTACAACATCCTGTCGATTTTGTCGTATCAAAACTAGCAAACAAGGTTTGCAGGTTATTCGATCCATGTTTGGATTGAGGCGAGCATTAGGTTCATGGAATTATCGTTTTGATGTAATCATAATAGTTTATGATTTAATTCAAAACGAAAATGATTCTTGTGTATATAAGAAGGTTAGTGGGAGCTCACTGACAATCGTTGTCCTATAAAATAATGATAGTATGTCATTTCTTGGAAATGATATTCCCATAATAAAAACAATCGGTGAAAGCTTGGCTTTCGAATACTCTCCGAGAAATCATACATTGAAAAATGTACGCGACCTGGTGTCTCATACGCTTTGAGCATATGAAGTCACAAAAAGGCCAATCCAAGTGATATTCACTGGATTGAAGTTAAGAACATCATTTAGTTTCTTAGAGAACTAAGGATGCTGTCTTAAACTATGGAGAATGAGAACTTGAAGTGACTGGGATCACTGCTGCAAGTTTCCCAATCGATAAAATGACTAAAAGTCGCAAACGGTACTATACAGTTTGAATAACGGAACAGTGAGCTGGAAATCTTCCAAGCAAGATATTGTTACCGAATAAACAACAAATGCGGGAATAGAAGCCATTTGGGTCGATAATAAATCTAATTAGATTAGATATAGTTCTGTTAGCAGCTGAGCTAGACATCAGCGCAGGCTAAAGAATTAATGGTCTCATCAACGATCCAGATATATACTTCAATATTCATTTGATTCGTTTGGATCACACATCGTGGCGATGTGATGATCGTATAAATCATATCAGATGATAATCATGCAAATCCGCTGACGGAAGCATTTTCTCAGCAGTTTGAGCCAACCGTACATAGTTCGAGTGTCAGACACTCGAGTGACTGGCTATAGGCCAAGTGGGAGATTGTTGGACAATTATGACCCATAGCGTCACTATTTGTACAGATCATGGTGTTAATGTACAAATTAACTATATGACAAAGGAGATTGCTCTCTTATCATTTGTGATTAGATCACCAAGATGTATAAATGATAGGAGGTCCCTATGATTAGTTCCTGGATTGAGAATGATATGAGACAGTATCAGTCCACGAAGGATTAATCATTAAATATCCCTAGTCAGAGTATTACCGAGATCAGACATCGATAAATGCGTAAAAGACTAGTATTACACTTGTATAGGATACTCATGCAAGTGTAATAGGAGGTTGTGTTTTACCGATGGTACGGGAAACAGCTTCGCTCTGGATAGACCCCCTCGGAATTCCATTGGTAGTATGACTATGTGTCTATGGAAGTCCGAAATCAGGGTAGGTGTATTTGGTCTTAACCTGAGACTTGCACCGCTAATACTTGCGACAATCAATATACTTTGGTTTTGGTCGTCCAGGGCTTTAACCGGTTTTTGTGTACGCCTCATCTGGGTTTATTGAGAATCGTAGTGTGTTGGGTGTGATGTCAAGACGGAAATATCACTTCAGTCATATGCAGATGATGGTCACGTATGATACGGTACTAGTACTCTTATGTACTGCAGTCATCGGGATAAAATGACAAGGTCATGTTTATCCGATTATAGAGACTAGTTACCAGACATCCGACATGTGCTTCGTATGGGGCAGACACAATTCCAGCCCCAGGCCTAGCACGTGATCATCCGATACTGGATCGACATACACAATACTACGTATACTACGCCTGATATAGATCCTATATTCCTGTAAGGATATTTCTGGAGAATTGGGTAGGCATGGCGCTTTGCTAGAAGCCAACCTTGTCTTGTAAATCGGTACAAACGTAGTACTAGGTACTTACGTGTTCGGATAGTCCGACGACCGAATTTACTGCCAACATATCCGAGGATCTCATGGGTCGCTTCCCGAAGATTCACCGATGACATATGACTCACACTTTTAATTAATCTGGGATTAATTAGATGAGAGAGAAAATTAATCTGGGATTAATTATGGAGATATTTTATCTGGGATAAAATATCATTTAAGAGAGATAACGATTAATTTGGAATTAATCGATAAAATAATATATTCGATATATTATACGAAATTGGATTTCAACGCAAAATTAAAATTAGATTTTAATTCAGACGAACGAGTTAATTTAGAATTAATTCGTTAGCGATGTGAATAGTGATTTCGCTAAGCATAATCATTTAATTACGTCGCAATGGAAAATTCGTTAATTTGGAATTAGCGAACCCGAGCCCGGGATTGTTTGCGAGCGCATTCGCATTTCGAATTCGAGTGAGGCATGCAAGTCAAATCAAGCGTCAAATCGCTAGTCGTATCAAGCATCAAATCATTAGTCACTTTGAGTAATGTGACAACTTGTCACTTGATTGACATGAGTGATGTGAATAGTTGATGGTGGTAGTTGGAAGGCATTAATTGTCTTTTTCCTTTGACTTTTTGAAATGAAAAATGGTATATGGTTTATTGATTTTGGAAATTAAAAACCTAATACACATTTTTTCATTCTCTCTCCTTAGCTCACGGTTTGGAGCCAAAACCTTCTTCTCTCTCACGCCATTTCTCATATGTTTTCTGCTGCTAAAAACCGAGAATGTGAAGGAGAAATTGGATGATGTTTTTGTGGCAAAAACACCAAGTGCTAGCACACAAATGAGTCCATACAAAGGTGATAGGGAACTCACTACATGATCAAGGAATCAACACAAGCTTGGAGCTTCCATGGAGGACATCAATGGCTAAAAATAAGGACTGCAAAATAGTGGACTGCCGAGCTTGGAGGAAGGCAGAAAATGAGTTTTGTTCTTCACCGCATCGACTCAACCGATCATTGTGAGTATTCCGCAACTCCCTTGAATGTATTCACATGTTATTTTCATTGCTTGATTCGATCTTGGGAAGCTTAGAGAATTCCAACATGTCCTCCAACTTTTGAGTCATTTCCTCAAACTTAAAGATCATGTCCACCTACTTAAAATGAGGAATACATGATATGTTTAAATTTTTAGGTCATTTCCTTCAAATCTTCCAGGATTTCTACCAACATTATATAGGAAATTCTAAAAAAAATACATAAAATCATGTAATAATTTATGACTAACATCTAGGCAAAGAAGGAAGAAAGTGGCTAGAATAGCAGGCCAATAGCTGCAATGCCACTCTTGAGATCTAATTCCTTCATCAAACACTCATAACTTTAATTCATCAAAACTCAAAACCAAAAATTCTCATAACCCTTTTACCATATTTATTAAGCCTAAACTTTAAGGAGCAATAATTTAGTGGTGTAGGAAATTCTATAATATTTATAGGATGTTCCATTAAGAGACATGTCCTTTAACATATGTCATATGGGAAAGACACAATTGAAGGGACATGTCCTCTAAGAATGATAGAATATGATTTTTGAGTTCAAAGGGCATTATGGAGGGGTATAACCTTTAAAAGGATTAAATCCTTAAATTAAAGGGTGCCAACAAAAGGCACTTATACATGTCTATAAATAGACCTCATTGATTTCTCATTTAGGCATTCAATTTATTCAATTCTTTCATAAGTCTTTAGGCATAAAAGAGAAATTCTAAGTTTAAAGAGAATTTCCATCAATTTCCAAGTTCATTATTCTTGAAGAAAAGAGTGTCATTTTTACAAGGAGCAACCAAGAAACCTAGCCAAAAGATTTGTAAGAGCACCGAGACAGGGCTAATAAGTTCTCAAGGATAAACTTTACTCGATTTGGTTTTTGAGATCATATTCTGCAAAATAATTCTCAGGTTTTTCTAAGTTTTTGTGTTTATGATTGATTCATGGATTGCATGTTTGTTATTTAATAATTTACTTGAATTATGTATGTTAAAAGTGATTAATAACACATCCCGACTAATAAACTTAAGAACTTATTACTTATTTGTGTTGTTTATTCTAATTTATATATGATTCATTCATTTCAACACTGAAAAATACATTATGTGCATGCAAATTATGCAAGGGCATTCAAACGCCCGTCAAACGCATAAGAAAATATTCATTGTTCTGTATTTTCGTTCAAACGATGTGACAAACATCACTCAAACACTAGCTTTCTGGAATGGTTTGTTTGAAAGTGGTAGCAAATGGTACACGAATGTAATTTCTATGGAAGAACTTGGTTGAATGCACAGTCGAATGTGACATAACGCAAATGTGTCACACTCAAAATTAATTTTGGAAAAATAACATACATGATTAGGTATGCATGATAAATTGACTTATTAATTGTCATATATTATATACAAATGTTAATTGTGAAATTTAGTAGTATAAATACAAGTTAAATATGATTATGTGAATTCATTGGCTAATATTAACTTAGGAAAAAAAATCATACACTAAAAATTTGTAAGCTTGGTAGTATAGATTTGAATATTATGGTGTTCAATTATCACATGCATGTACCTAGTTTACTATGTGAAAGTTGGAAAAATTTAATCTTTCTCATTGGTTGATGCATAGTTAGTTGAAAATTAAAAGTGTATCACAAAAATTTGGTCTGAGTTATACACAAGTAATTCTTTCCGAGCTTGACTGCTAAATTTATTTTTAATTAATTATTATACTTATGATTGAGAACTGAAATGTAACACTAAGAATGAATGACTAAGATTTTCTATTGAGAAAGTAACTAAGGAAATTCAAATTTCAATACGATAAGAGCTTAATAGGGCAGACATTTAAGTGGCTACATCGGACCCCCTCGTCCTTCGGGAAATTTCCATTTTCCACATATCATAAGAGATTTTAGCCAAAAATTTGAGAACTTGTATTATTTGGTGTATTCTCATTACTATCCAAAATAATAACAAGTGGATTCTTGGTGTTATACACAAATCAGATCATAAATTTGGTCATGTGACTCGTGTAGACTTATTGATAATTGTTCATATTTAAAATAATTGTCAGCTACAAGTGGCCACTAGAAACATCACAATTTTGGTTGCTCATAGAGAGAAGCCGGATAAGTCTGATGGAGCAAACTTCAAACAATGGCAGAGAAAAATATTGTTCTATCTAATTGCACTACAGTTGTCTAACTATCTCAAGGAAACTCCTCTGGAGGGAGAAACTAAAGCAGCTTGGCAACTGCGAGTTGAGACATGGTCGCAAGGCAACTTATTGTACAAGAACTACCACTTGGGCGGTCTTGATAATACCATATACTATGTGTACCCAGACATGAATTCTATAAAGAATCTATGGGAATATCTTGAGAAGAAATACAAAATAGAAGATGTCGGACAAAAGATATTTATCGTGGATAGGTTCTTGGACTTCAAAATTTTAGATTCAAGGACGGTAAAGTCTCAGTTGGGTGAATTATAGCTGATCATTTATGAAATATAAGATGAGGGAATGAAACTCTATGAGATGTTTTAAGTTGCCACAATTATTGAGAAGTTGTCTCCCTCATGGAATGACTTTCGGAGTTATATGAAACATAAGAAGAATCATATGAGTCTTAAATATTTAGGAGTTCGATTACGAATCTTAAAGGACAACAGAAAGTCTGAGAAATCTATCTACAAGACTATGAAGTCTAAGGCCAATATAGTTGAGGGTGGAAATAGTAACAAAAAGAGAGAACATCGGAGCAGATTCTGTTAGGATAGTTGTGGAACCCCTAGGATTGGATCGATGCCCCGGGCAACAGAAATTGGTCTAACCCTTGGATATCAATCTGAGTCCAGAAGCTCTGGAACAGAGAAAAATAAGTTTTAGTATGAATCAGGTCTGGGAGTCGTGACGCAAGTGCTTGGGAGTTGCGACGCCACCCAAAACGCCGAGAGCATGCTGAACATGCATCTATTACATAAAATGAACATAGCTTAGGAGAAGATCAAACATTACCTAGTAAGCTTGATGCAAGATCCAATCTACTTCTCCTTTGTTGAAATTGTTGGAGAACTTCAAAGTTATGCAAGCTTGACTTCAAGATCCAACCTTGATTTCTAATGCTAGCAAGCTTCACTTCAAGATCTGATCTTAATTTCTCCTAAATGAAATGTTTTAGAGACCTCACAAGCTTCTCTAAGCATTTCTCTAACTTTGGCTAATCTCTCAAGAATTACTTATGTATAGCTTACTCAAGCTTTTGCTTATGCTTGTACTTGTTCTTTTTCTTGTAATTAAAACCTTCCTTAAGCTTTCTATTTATAGCAAAACTTAGGTAATTTTTAATTAATAAAAGTTGTAATCAACTTTTAAGTGGGCTTAATCTAATTTGTCCATATATGTATAATTAGGTGTGACTAATCTCCATTGTCTCCCACTCTAATTTAATCCAATTAAATCAAGCCAAGGATTAGGAAATGGATTAGTTAAATGTTTTCCACTTTAATTTAATCCAATTAAATCAAGTTAAAACCACATATTATTACATACTTAAAATTACCATAATATCCTCAAATGGTAGAGATAATTATGATTTTACAATTAAGCCCTTGTGTAATTATTGAATTAATCCAATTAATCCAATTAGGTCAAAGTAAATAATCAATGTTAGCCAATAATACTTGATTATCTTAGTTGATAATTATAATATCGAATATTATCTTCTATCAAAAATAATCTGCTACCCAAGTGCTCAACGAGTACACTTCATATTGGGACTCTCTAAGTTCAGACACGTTCGTCATATAAGCCCAGCTAATATGTACGCAATTCAGCCACCTCCAAATTCGCAAAGAACATCAAAGACCTTTCTGAACTATACAAGTCGAGGTCATCACATATGTTTAACAATCTCTCCGTCGTAGGCTATCCGAGTTGTGCTTAGGAAACATAGAATATACCGTCAAGTTTCTGAGATGTACATCTCATGTCGACATGTCCACGATTCTTCATAACTGATGCGATCCAACCTAGGTGATCGACTTTGGCCAAAGATTTAAGAATCGTGACCTAACTCATATGGATACCTAACCCCTTATAGTACACATATGGGCTGACAGATCCTATCTTACTTCTCACTTGATTACTGAGTGCATCGGTCCACACCCAACGAACATCTAAAGGCCAAACATGAAAGGTTTCTGATATACATGGCATAAAAGTATGGAGGATCTCTCACAAAATCAATGTTACCCTATAGTCAAAGGATTACATATGCTACTCGACTCGAGGAGATTCCTATTGACGGTGGTGTGTACTTCAAACTATTAGGAATCACCTTTGAGTCATTCAATATTCGCTTCAACGAATACCCACATGTCTATACGAGTTTCCAAAACTCATGGTACATCGGGTTAAACCATTGGTACTCCAATTCCAATATACGACATGTGCTAGTCTTCTAGGTGATATGAATTTGACCGTATTCCAAAATCAACTACTAGGAATATTTAATTTAAGAATAGTTTACACCTAGTGTCAAAACTATTCTAAGGTCGATGTCATTCTTAGCATATCTATACATCAATCTAATATGCATAATGACAATACCATTATAAGGTATGAAATGAAAAATATAGTTATTTTATTAATAAATAATAAAATGTATAAATCGGATTGGCACTCCAAGCACCAACTCCATCAAACTCCCACTTACATAGTGCCAATCTGGATGGTACAGTAGTCCCATTTCCTCCACATGTTTATTGAATATCTTGGGAGGTAAGGCCTTTGTAAGCGGGTCTGCTATGTTGTCTTGTCCTTGAACCTTTAAGACCACTATGTCTTTTTCATTCAATAATCTCTCTAATTGTGCGGTATTTCCTTTCCATGTGTTTAGACTTGCAATGCACCCTCGGCTCCTTAGCCTGCGTGATGGCGCTGTTATTATCACAGTACAATGGGATCAAATCCGTAATACTAGGCACAACGCCAAGTTCTTGGATAAATTTTCTAATCCAAACAGCTTCTTTAGCAGCTTTTAATGCCGCTATAAATTCCGCCTCAGTGGTGGAATCAGCTGTTGAGCCTTTCTTTTAACATCGCCAACTAACAACACCACCGTCAAGGGTAAATATGTATTATGACGTAGATTTTTTATCATCTGGATCTCATTGGAAGTCAGAGTTTGTATAACCCTTAAGTTGTAGCTCATTTTCTCCAAATATCAGAAACGTATCCTTGGTGCCTTTGAGATATTTTAGGATATATTTCACGGCTATCCAATGATCATTCCTTGGATCAGATTGATATCGATTGGTCATACTGACACCGAAACTGATGTAAGGTCTAGTGCATAACATAAAATACATTAAGCTTCCAATACAAGAAGCATATGGTAAGTTAGACATCCTAACTCTCTCTTCCTCAGATTGAGGTGCCATTTTCTTTGAAAGATGTATGCCGTATCAGAAAGGTACATCTGCTGCCTTGCAGTTGGTAAAACCGTACCTTTCTAACATCTTATCATGTACGCCGATTGTGACTACCCTATAAGCTTCCTAACTCTATCCCGGTATAGCCTTATACCTAGTATATAGGAAGCTTCACCCATATCTTTCATGGAGAAGTTATTTCAAATGTAGGCTTTCACATTTTGCATCATACCTATGTCATTTCCTATGATAAGGATGTCATCTACATACAAGACTAGAAAAACTATCATGCTCCCACTCACTTTCTTATAAACATATGGTTCTTCCTCGTTCTTGATGAATCCAGATAATCTAATAATTTCATTAAAATAACGATTCCAGCTTTGGGATGCCTGCTTAAGTCCATAAATAGACTTTTAGAGCTTACAAACCAAGTTTAAAGTCTCACTGGATACGAAACCCTCTGATTGTTCCATATAGATATCATTTCAAGGAATCCATTTAGGAAAGCGATTTTCACATCCATCTGACATATCTCATAGTCGTGATATGCAACAACGGCTAAAAGAATCTTAATGGATTTTAGCATGGCTACTGGTGAAAATATTTCCTCATAGTCAATCCCAGGACGTTGAGTGTACCTTTCGCTACCAACCGGGCCTTAAAGGTTTCCACATTTCCATCGGGCCCTCGCTTCCTTTTGTAAACCCATTTACAACCAATAGGTTTAACTCCTTCAATTAGTTCAACTAAGTCCCAGACTTGATTGGCATGCTTTGAATCCATTTCGGATTTCATGGCTTCCTGCCATTTTCCCGAATCGATATTTAATATCACTTCTTTATATGTAGTCGGATCTGTTTCCTCCAATAGGAGAACATCAAGGCTCATATCAGATGTTTAAAATAATCTCTCAAGAGGCTTTGATATTCTATTCGACTTACGTAGAACCTGTTTTGTAGATCCTTCATCTAATTGGAGATCTGGTTCCATCTCAGGTTCCTTAATGTTGGGATCAAACTCATCAAGTTTAATCTCTCTACAATTCCCATTTTCTCTCAAAAATTGCTTTTCAGGAAAAGTTACAAAGCGAACAATAAATACATTTTGTTGCTCAGAATCGTAGAATTGATATCCCCTGGAATTATCAGGATATCCAACAAACCTACATTTATACCCTCTGTGTGCTAGTTTATCCCGCTGCGCAATTCTAACGTATGCAAGACAACCCCAAATCTTTAAATGCCTAAGACTTGGATTTCTACCAAACCATATATGATAGGGGGCCGTAGAAACAGCTTTTGATGGAACCCTATTAAGTATGTAGGCAGCAGTTTGTAAAGCGTAACCCCAAAGGTAATAAGGAAGATCTGTATAGCCCATCACAGATCACACCATATCCAATAAAGTACGATTTCTTCGTTCAGATACACCGTTGTGTTGCGGAGTGATGAGCGGAAAATATATCAATATTTACCGCCCATTTTACCTAATATTTTGTTTAGTTTCTCGGGTTTGATGAACATTTTGATGTATTTTCATGTTTTTTGCAGATAAATAAAGTATCGGGACTTAATGAAATCAACTCGGGGCTAAAACGATGAAATATGGAGCAAAAAATGGTGAAAACGGAAATTTACTATACGCATCACGAAGTGCAGTCCTAAATTTCAGTTTTGTGCAAGTTTGGTATTTTGGCCATAACTTCTTCATCCGATATCCGATTAAGGTTATTCAAGTTTCAAATTAAAGAAGACTCAAAGATCTACAACTTTGAAGAATGAAATAATTTCTAATTCGGAAGATTTCATGTCCGAAATTGATGAAACATCTGGATGTGTGTTATGTGTAATTATTAAAATCATTTTCAAAGCAAAAAAATAAAAAAATAAATAAAAAATAAAAATTGTCAAACTTCCCCCAAACATGCTTGCATGTTTGGTGGAGGATTTGGTGCCATGTTTGATGCCATGTTTGGTGGAGCAATTGGTGGAGAATTGGTGGAAGCCTTTAGGTTTTCCTATAAATACCAAGCCATTTCATTTGTAATTCTCATGATTTCCTTAGGTTTTTGTAAGGAATTTAAGGATTGCATCTTTTTTGTTTATTTTTTGTAATTTAAATTATGTATTTTTATTTTCAGTAATAGTAGTAGTTTCTTTTCTTTTCTTTTCTTTTCTTTTATGTTTTGTAGTTAGATTTCTGCTGGGGGAAGGGTGAAGCTTTTATTATTTTAGTTTAGATCAATCTCCCTTAATTATAATATGGAAATTATAATTTAAATTAAAAAAATACCGCCTTAATGGCTGGTTTTATTTATTTGACATAATGTGACACCGCCTATATGGCCGGTCTTTAGGTGACAGATGATTACCGCCTATATGGCTGGTTTATGGACAAATGATAACACTGCCTTTATGGTCGGTTGCACTAAATTGAAAATCTGACTTAATCAGGATACCGCCTATATGGTCGGTTGGTAATATCACTGATAATTTCTATATTATAATAAAGGAGATTTCTAAATTAGAAATAATAAAGGTGGATCCCCTAACCCCAATATTTTATTTTTATTATAGGGAAGTGATAAAAGACAATAGTCACATGTTTAATAATTGATTTAATTATGTAATGGGTAATTCTTTAGTTGTTTATTGAATTTTAAGCTTAATGCTTCTTGTTGCCTGATCACCAATAAGATTGATGTGGTAAACTTAAAATGAACTTGGAAAATGGATTTTAGGTTTCAGCCTTAGATTCAATAGCTCACGATATTCCTTGAGGATAGATAACCCTTTAATAGATTTCCTTACAGGATAGGAATATACCTGTCGGGCTGGGGTAGCCATAATTGGAACTTGAACTTAATGAATTCAGGTAACTTGATTAACATAGAAATATGATTAATTGAGTTATTTTGGGTATTTGCATCTGACCATCGGAAGAGGCTTTTGCATATCTTCGTGTTCCAGGTTAGCAAACTAATTTATTACATATATATAAGAGAATCAATTCATCATTAGAATAATATTGTGTGGAATCACAACCCTAGATTTTTGTGTTTTTTGTTTATTTTTCCTTTGTATTTTCTTTTATGTCTTAATATATTTATTTAGCAAATCCACATTCAACCAACCAAAAGCAATCAATCCATTCTCCTTTTAATTAGATACTTGTAAATAAATAGAATCAATCATTAATAATAACAGTAGGAATTAAGTCCTTGTGGGATCGATATTTTTATACTGTTGGACAATTATGACCCATAGCATCACTATTTGTAAAAGACATGGTGTTCTTTGTACAAATTAACTATGTGACAAAGGAAATTGCTTTTTTATCATTTTGTAATTGGATTACTTGGATATATATAAATGATAAAAGTCCATATGATTAGTACCAGAGTAATAAGATATGAGACAATATTAATCCACGAAAGGTTTAATCATTAAATATCTCTAGTCGTAGTATTATCGAGACTGGACATTGATAATGCGGAATAGGCTAGTATTACACTTGTGCGCGTTATGGAAGCTTAACGATATAGTTCTCATATATTTAAGTATTGGATACTTATGCAAGTGTGATAGGAGATTCTGTTAGCCGTTGGACCGGGAACAGCTTCGCTCTGTATAGACCCCTCGGAGTCCCATTGGTATTATGACTATATGTATATGGAAATCCGAATCAGGGTAGGTGTATGTGGTCTTAACCTGAGACTTGCATCGCTAATACTTGCGACAATCAGTATACTTTGGTTTTGATCGTCCGGAGCTTTAACAGGTTCTATGTCGTCTCTTCTGGGTATACTGAGAATCGTAGTGTATTGGGTGTGATGTCAAGATGGAAGTATCACTTAAGTCATATGGAGACGATGATCACGCAAGGATACAGAACTAGTAATCTTAAATGCTATAGCTATCGGGATAAAATGACTAGGTCATGATTATCCGATTACAGAGACTAGTTGCTAGTGATCCGATATATGATTTGTAGAGGTCAGACACAATTCCAGCCCTAGGCCTAACATGTGACATCAGATACTGGATCGTAATACGCAATACATTGTATACTACGCCTGATACAGATTATATATATTCCATATTGAATATATTTCTGGAGAATTGGGTAGGCACGGTGCTTTGCTAGAAGCCAACCATGTCTTGTAAATCGGTAAGAACGTGGTATGGGGTATGCACGTCTTCGGATAGTCCGATGACCGTAATTACTACCAACATATCCATGGATATCTTAGGTCGCTTCCTAAAGATTCACTGATGACATTTGACTCGAACAAAATTAATTTGAGATTAATTATGAGACAGAAAATTAATCTGGGATTAATTACGGCAAGAATTTATCTGAGATTAATTATGAGACAGAAAATTAATCTGGGATTAATTGCGTCAAGAATTTATCTGAGATTAAATTCGTCTAGAAGAGAGAACGCGATTAATTTGGAATTAATCGGTAAAATAAATTTAATAGTTAAATTGGATTTTTCTATTTAATTTATTTATTTGGGCTAAAATAATATATTAGATATATTAATTGAAATTGGATTTCAATGCGGAATTAAATTGGATTTTATTTCTAGCGAACGAATTAATTTGGAATTAATTTGCAAGCGACTTTCGTAATAATTTTGCGAGGCATTATTATTTAATTAAATTGGATTTAATTACGTCGCGACGGAAAATTCATTTAGTCGGATTAAACGAACCGGGCCTATAGTGTGTTGTGTAAGCCAACCAAAATTTGAATTTAAAGTGGTGGGACCCATTTTACTTACATAACATGTCACTTTTGTGATGGAAGTGGTTGGCAACATTAAAGGTTGGACTTTAATAACACATCACATAATTTTTTATACAAGTTTTTGAAACTTGAAAATCACTATTCCTCCTTCTCTCTCTTTGGGCATGACTTGCCTTTCCTCTTCATTGATTTTTTCTTCAAAAATCTTAAAAGCTAGCACTTAAAGGAGTCTTGTGAGGTGATAGGGAAACTCACCCTTGAGTTTGGAATGCAAAAGAAAGATTGGAGCTTCCACACATCCATGGAAAAGTTTTGAATCTCATCCGATCATTGTAAGTTTTTTCCGCAAACTTCTTGATGTATTCACACACAAATCATCTTAGTGATCTTGTGGCATGTGTAGGACACTAACAATGGTATCAGAGCCATCCTAAGTTTAATTTGAATTCTAGGGTTTATGGACTTTAATTTGGGATTTTTGCTTGGAGTTTGAAAATGCCTAAATTGATTGTTTGGTTGTGTTAGTATGATGATGAATTGAATTTGTGCATCTTTGGACTTGAGATAAATTGATTAGATCAAAAATCCCCAATTTCTTACCATGTCCGAATGTATGCCCTTGGAATGCTCATGAAAATTTTGAAATTTGACAATTGGATATGTTAAATGCATGAAATGAATATTGATTATTGATTTAATTGGATTGAAATCAAAATTGAATGTTATTTTATGTAATTGCCGTGAGCCTAAGCATGTTGGAATGAATTATTTTGCTTCAATTTGTGTTGGACATGAATTGGAATTAATGAGCATGATTAATTGGATTAATTAGTGTTTGGAAACATTAGATTAGTTGATTAATTATGTTAATTACACTTGAATTGGATTAATATGTAATTTGGAATAATGTATTAATTTAATTTGTTATATTTGGGCTAATGGGCTTGGTTGGGCCAAATTTGGTTTTGGTCAATTGGGTTGGATCCAATTGGGCCTAAAACCATTTCCATAAAGTCCAAATATGACTATTTGGGCCTTTAAAAATTTAATTGGGCCTAAATTGATTTTTGGCATAGGGTGATTCCTATTTGGGCCTTGGCATCTTGGGTTTGATCCATAATGGCCAAAGCCCATGCCTAAAGAATTAATTGAAAGCCCATTGGACTTTAATTGAATAATATTAGATACTAATTGGGCCATTGAGACCCATTAAGATTGGATTTGGAATCCAAGTCTAAAAGGCTCTTTTAAAAGTGTAATTATTTAATTTGGAATTAAACATAAATTAGTGTTGGATACAATTTAAATTGGATTTAAAATTGTAGCAAAGCACCGTGCCTATCCAATTCTCCAGAAATATTCTTAAAGGAATATGTAATCTATATCAGGCGTAATATACGTAGTATTGCGTATTGCGATCCAGTATCGGATGTCACGAGCTAGTCTTGGGGCTGGAATTGTGTCTGCCTCGTACGAAGCACATATCGGATCTCTGGTAACTAGTCTCTATAATCGGATAAGCATGACCTACTCATATTATCCCGATAGCTGCAATATATAAGAGCACGAGTTCTGTATCCTGCGTGATCATCATCTCCACTATGACTGGAGTGATACTTCCATCTCGACATCACACCCAATACACTACGATTCTCAATATACCTAGAGGAGGCGTACAAAGAACCGGTTAAAGCACTGGACGACCAAAACCAAAGTATATTGATTGTCGCAAGTATTAGCGGTGCAAGTCTCAGGTTAAGACCAAATATACCTACCCTGATTCGGACTTCCATAGACACATAGTCATACTACCAATGGAATTCCTAGGGGTCTATCCAGAGCGAAGATGTTTCCGTACCATCGGTAAACACAACCTCATATTACACTTGCATAAGTAATATATGAGAACTATGCCGTTATGCTCTCATAACACGCACAAGTGCAATACTAGTCTATTCTGCATTATCGATGTCCAATCTCGATAATACTCCGACTAGGGATGTTTTAATGATTAAAACTTCATGGATTGATACTGTCTCATATCTTATCAATTCAGAACTAATCATATGGACTTTTATCATTTATATATTCCGGTAATCTAATTACAAATGATAAAAGAGCAATTTCCTTTGTCACATAGTTAATTTGTACAACAACACCATGATCTGTACAAATAATGATGCTATGGGTCATAATTGTCCAATAATCTCCCACTTGGCCTATAGCCAATCACTCAAGTGTCTTACACTTGAACTATGTACGGTTCGCTCAAACTTCTGTTGAGAAACTGCTTTCGTCAGTGGATTTGCAAAGTTATCATCTGATGTGACTTATTCGATCATCACATCGCCACGATGTATGATCCGAATGAATCAAATAAATAGTTGAATTATATACTTGGATCGTTGATGAGACCATTAATTCTTTAGCCTGTGCTGCAGCCTAGCTCAGCTGCTAACAAAACTACTCTTAATCCAATTACGATTATTAAGATCCAAATGGCTTCTATTGCTGCCTCAGCTGCAGCAATATTCCGCTTTTATTGTTTATTCGGCAACAATATCTTGCTTGGAAGATTTCCAGCTCACTGTTCCGTTATTCAAACTATATAGTACCTTTATTATGACTTATAATCATTTTTATCGGTTAGGAAACTTTTAGCAGTGAACCCAGTCACTTCAAGTTCTCCTTCTCCATAGTATAAGAAAGCATCCTTAGATCATCTAAGATACTTAAGGATGTTCTTAACATCAATCCAGTGACCATCACTTGGATTGGCCTGATTGTGACTCCATATGCTCAAAGTATATGAGACACCAGGTCACGTACATTTATTTCAATGTACGAGTATTCGGAGAGTGCCAACAACTTTTAGATCTATCCCAGTAGATCTTTATTCCTAGAATAAATGTTGTCTTTCCCAAGAATTCTACAGAGAATTTTTCATGAAAGCCAAGCCTTCACCGATCGTATTATGGGAATATCATTGCCAAGAAATGATATATCATCATTATGTAGGACAATCACTGTCAGTGCGCTCCCACTAACTTCTTTATATACACAAGAATCATTTTCGTTTTGAATTAAATCATACACCATTATGATTACATCAAAACGATATAGTTCCAAGAACGCAATGCTTGTTACAATCCATAAATGGATCGAATAACCTGCAAACCTTGTTTGCTTGATTTGGTACGACAAAACCGTCAGGATGTTGTAAACATCCTCCAAAAGGTTTCTGTTAAGGAAACCGATTTTGACGTTCAGCTGTCGTATTTCATGAATGAAACATGCAGCATTAGCAAGCATTATCCAAATGGATTTAACCATGGCAACTGGTAAAAGGTTTCGTCATAATCAACACAATGTTGATAACGATACCTTTTTGCTACAAGCCTAGCTTAGTATGTGGTATGTTGCCATCCATGTATGTCTTCCCTGAAGACTTATATAGTACCAATATGCACAATGCCTTCCGGTACATCAACCAGTGTCCAAACTTAGTTGATACATATGGAATCCATTTCGGACATCATGGCACTTTGCCATAATAGGGAGTCGATACCTTGTATCACTTCCTCATACGTAGTCGGTTTGTGTTCCTCAATAAGAATGATATCTTTACGAGGTGAGATCAGAAACTCATACCTCCCAGGTTGTTTTCTGACTCTCTCCGACTTACGCGGTTCTTGTGTATTCAAAGATTATTGGTACATTTTCATCCCTGATGAACTGTTTATGTTCCGTTAGGACTCGGTGCTTGGAATAGTATTACTTCGATTTTCATCGAGTTTTACTTTCCTCCCACTTACCACTGCATATAGGTATTCCACTTAGGAAAACCGCATGGCGAGCAACAATTACAATATTCTCTTGTGAGTTGTATAAGTACTATACTTTGGTTTCCCTAGGATAACCTTCAATTAGGCACTTATCCGATTTGGGTTTTAGTTTGGTATCATCCAAACATATGCCCAACATTCCCAAATCTTCAGGAATGAGAAAACCTGGTTTCTTTCATGTTCATATCTAATATGAAATCTGTCTAACAGATTTTTATTGAACCTTATTCAAAATAAGTTTTGCACTGTTTAATGTGTATCCCTAGAAGGAAATGGTAGCTCAGAGTGACTCATGATTAACCTTTTCATGTCCAACAAAATTCGGTTTCTCAGTTCGGACACACCGTCAAATTGAGGTGTTCCGGGAAGAGTCCACATTGAAAGAATACTATACTCTTTCAAGTATTTGAGAAACTTATTGCTTAAGTATTTTCCACCATGGTCTAACCATGACGTTTTAATACTTTAGAAGATCTGTCTGTGTACTTCATGTCGAAACTCTTTTGAATATATCAAAAGTTTCCGATTCGTGTTTCAAAAGAAACACATAACCATAACGCGATGCCACATCCGTAAAGGTTATGAAGTTTTCATATCCACCTATAGCCTAGCTAGACATGGGCCCAGTTACGTCACAATGATCGAGGGCTAACAGATCGATGGCACTTGTACTTTTACCAAGTAAAAGGTGTTTTAGGCACTTTGCCTAATAAACTAGAATCGTAGACATAATTTGAATAGGATCAAATTCGTCCTTGTATCCACTCTTCAAAAGTGTGGATATACGAGTATTGTTTATGTGTCCTAGACAACTATGCCACAAATAAGTCTCATCTGATTAATTCAGTTTGAGTTATTTGTTTGTCATGTTATATGTTTGAGATTTATTTATATTCAAAATATAAATACTGTTATTCAAATCTAATGTGCTTATCTCAATATCATCTTTATAAAATGAAACACTTTAGTGTTCTAGAATATAAAGGTATATCCGCAAAGGATTATACTATGATATAGAGATAATGTTTCTAGTCAAACTAGGTACTTTATAAAAGTTTCCTAATTTAAGTACATACCCGAAGGGTTGTTCATAAACTTAGGTTTCTACGGTTAAAACAGCGAATCTCGTCCCGTTTTCGATTCGCAGATAAATCTCAACTGAAGTCAGTATCCTGCTTCTCAGTAGATTCTGCACATCAGTACATATCTTATGTACCACATGTAGTATCAAAATCCAATTTTGAAACTAGTAGTGAACATGTTTATGACAAACATGCTTGAAGCCGGAGCCTTGTCCCGCCTTCATTTCCTTCATGTCTGCCTTGTCCATACGACAGTCACGCTTCCAGTGACCCCGTTTGCCACAGTTTAGGCAGACATCTTGGGATATGTCCTTTGTCTTCCTGGAAGACATGTGATGATTTTTCCTTTGCCCCTTTTAGAAGCTCTGGCTTTGCCTCCTAGAGTATAGCCATCAACTTTCCAAGAGTTTACTATTGGTTTACAATGAACCTGCCCCAGCTTTGGGGTAGAGACTATAAGATCAAATCTTTGGTAGTCTCGGCCACGTAGCTAATGCCTAGCTGACCTAGCTGATCGATGTCAGCAATCATCTGTGACACCTAGTGCTCGACAGATGTACCATCTGACATACACGAGCTAAAGAGCTTCTTATGCAATTTGTACTTCTAAGATCTAAGAATAGATTTATGAAGATCATTTAATTTCATCATCAAGGTACAATGATCTAATCCTTAATTCTGATGACGGAATTAAAGTGTCATTGCAACAAGCATAAAGGATTGAGCACTAAAGTTATCATCACATGAATCTTCCAAAGATCATGTTCTACTATTTGCTCAACTCCGGGCTTAGGCCCAAGAGGTTTCTCTATCAAATAAAGTAACTTCTCAGTTTCCAGGACTATCCTGAAGTTTTATTCCCAATCTGAAAATTAAAGCCGTTTAATGACATTTTTACCTAAGTTTATGTTTTAAATGCTAATCTTTCAGTTATCTTGATTGCTATAGTCCAACTATCCAATCAACGATTTCAGGTACTATTGAATATAATGATTACTATAGTCTAACTATATAATCAACTATAATTTGATTGTTTAAATTCAAATATATAGATTACTATAATCCAATTATATAATCAACTATAATTTGAAGTAGTTTGAATACAGTCCAACTGTTAAATTAAAATAACGATATTAGTCCAACTAATATTTATTCAAGTAATGACGAAAAATTGAAATGAGCGTGTATTGGCAAGTAACTAAACGAATTTGCAAATTTAATACTTGCCTCCCACTATTTTTCGGCGAGCCTCTAACCCTCTGTTGAGTACTCGGGAAACCTTGTTTCCTAGTGGGCTAGGATCCCATTAAATAACACACAACCTTGACTTTGGCCAACAAGCTATATGATATTTAACTAGGTAGATCTCTAAGATCAATTGGATCTCATCCAATTCCTAGATCCAGTAGGTGGACATCCAAGTCTGAAACATATATCATATATATGCCAATATATCCAATATATTCTCTAACCTTTTTCCTCTGAATCAATTAAGCATTGGATTTGGCACAACAAACTTAATGATTCCAGTTAAGCGGGACCCATTGACTTTGGAAAGCTTCGTAATCGATGTCGATGGACAAGAAGTGATTTTGACTTTGGCCAATAAATCACAACTTGGACAAGACATGCGATATGGAACAAAGCCTTCATGATTCAAACAAATCCGCGATGGACAAAGGCCTTGACATTGGCCAACAAACCAGTGCCAATCTTGGATCTTGAGTAAGAATCACTCAATGGAAGGAAAACGCTAGGGTTTTTCGCGTAATTAGAAACCAATTAATTATCTTTGTTAAGGTCTCATCATACACCCTTAAACATGCATTCTAAAAACATAATAAGACGCGTAAATAAATTAATAATGATATTCAGATGGATATTTAAAACACTTTGTTCCTAGAACAAATCTCTCCATTTCCTCTCTCCCGCTAGCACAAATCTTACTTCTACCCAATTACATAAAACTTCTAAAGAAACCTCATTTACATTGAGGGGAATAGGTGAGAAGAGAAATACAAAGAGTCAAGAGGTAATAGGCTGGACACGCATGTCCAATTAATAAATTCTAAATTTATTACAACAATTTCCAAACTTGCCCTCACCCATCTAATATCCATCTGATATACATTATTCATACATCACATCCATGTATTCACACAAAGTATGTTATCAATCAATCTAATCCAATTAGTTAATCTGAAATTAATGACCATCCAATGTTCAAACAACGATTTGATTTGCGCGAGTCAAATTCGTTTTAAGAATAAGTACTCAAAGTACGAATTCTCGAATTATATTAAACTACAACATTAAATCCAATTTAATTTGTATTCAATACTGATTCTTTATTTAATTCCAAATTAAATAATTACACTTTATTAATGTGCCTTTAGCGACTTAGATTCTAAATCTAATCATTATGGGTCTCAAAGCCCAATTAACATCCAATGTCAATTTAATTAAAGTCCAATGGGCTTTCAATTAATTTCATAAGGCATGGACTTTATTCAATATGGTTCAAACCCAAGTACCAAAGCCCATTTAAGGAATCACCCTTATTTGCCAATAAACCAATTTAGGCACATTAGGGCCAATTAAAATTAAAGGTTCATTTAATTATATTTGGACTTTATGGATATGGTTTTGGGCCAATTGGATCCAACCAATTAACCTAAACCATACTTGGCCCAACCAAGCCCATTAAGCCCAAATACAACTTTATAAGCCCAACTAATTAAATTACAAAAATTCCAAATTTCACAATTTAATTAATTAAAGTGTATAGCCATAATTAATTAAACAAATTAATATTTCCAAAATATCAATTTACTCAATTAATCATGCTTATCATCATCAACACATGTCCATCATTATTGAATAAAAAAATCATATCATTTCATGCTTATTGGTCACGATATTTTAGGGTTTTTAGTCCAATTCCGATTTCAATCCAATTGAATCTCAAATTAACATTTCCCAAGTCTTTCAAACTCATCCAATGATTCAAAAAACAAAAAATACCATGACATTAGGGCACCTCCACATTCGGCCAAGCCTACTATTTGGGCAAAAATTAAACCAATTCAATTTTCATCAAATTGATCATGCATAACACTATGTTATCATCATTCAAGCATACTCAATCAAACAATTTCATCAAAACATGCTCAAATCAATTTTACCCAAAATCCAATTTCATGCTTAAATAAGGCTCTTGATACTATTGTTGGGTTTCTACTATAGTCCCAAGATCATTCAAGCAATGAAAATATGTGAATAAAATAAAGAAGTATGGTGGAATCATACTTACAATGATCGGATTTGCGATGCGTTGAACAAAAAAAATTTCTTCAAGCTTTTCCTCCATGGATGACTTTCGGCCAAGCTTGATCTTTGTGCTTTCCAAGCTCCAAGCTTTGTGTGTGATTCCATGCTCAAGGGTTTGTTTCCCTATCACTTTTGGATGACTCTTTATGTGCTAGCATAAGAAAAATTTGCCACAAATCTTCTTTGTTCTTGCTTGTTGTTTTCGGCAAAGAGAAGCAAAATTGAGAGAATTTGGCCCTTGGCCGAATTGGAGAGGAGAAGAGAGAGATAAGAAAAATGTGTTGTGTATTTTGATTTCAAAAATCAAAATACCAAAAGTCAATTACCATTTCCCAAAAAAGGTACAAGGCTTTAAAAGCCTTGCAACTATTCACATCACTCAAAAGTGACTAGACATCACATCACTCAAAGTGACAAGACATCCATCACTTGAATGACTAATGATGTGATGCGTGATGTGACTTGTGGGCCGCACTTGAATTCGAAATGCGAGTGGGCCCGTAAACACTCCCGGGCTCGGGTTCGCTAATTCTAAATTAACGAATTTTCCGTTCCGACGTAATTAAATCAAATTTAATTAAATAATTTTTGCCTAGCAAAATTACTATTCACATCGCTAGCGAATTAATTCTAAATTAACTCGTTCTCCCGAATTAAAATATAATTTTAATTCCGCGTCGAAATCTAATTTCATTTAATATATCGAATATATTATTTTATCGATTAATTCCAAATTAATCATTCTCTCTCTTTATAAATAATATTTTATCCCAGATAAAATATCTAGGTAATTAATCCCAGATTATTTTTTTCTCTTTAATAATTAATCCTAGATTAATTATGTGCGAGTCATACGTCATCGGTGAATCTTCGGGAAGCGACCCATGAGATCCCCAGATATTTTGGCAGTAAATCCGGTCGTCGGACTATCCGAACATGTACGTACCTAGTACTACGTTTTTACCGATTTATAAGACATGGTTGGCTTCTAGAAAAGCACCGTGCCTACCCAATTCTCCAGGAAATATTCTTAAAGGAATATGTAATCTATATCAGGCGTAGTATACGTAGTATTGCGTATTGCGATCCAGTATCGGATGTCACATGTTAGGCCTGGGGTTGGAATTGTGTCTGCCCCGTACGAAGCACATATCGGATCTCTGGTAACTAGTCTCTATAATCGGATAAGCATGACCTACTCATATTATCCCGATAGCTGCAATATATAAGAGCACGAGTTCCGTATCCTGCGTGATCATCATCTCCACTATGACTGGAGTGATACTTCAATCTCGACATCACACCCAATACACTATGATTCTCAATATACCCAAATGAGGCATACACAGAACCGGTTAAAGCCTAGGACGACCAAAACCAAAGTATATTGATTGTCGCAAGTATTAGCGGTGCAAGTCTCAGGTTAAGACCAAATACACCTACCCTGATTCGGACTTCCATAGACACATAGTCATACTACCAATGGAATTCTGAGGGGTCTATCCAGAGCGAAACTGTTTCCGTACCATCGGTAAACACAACCTCCTATTACACTTGCATAAGTATCCAATAATTAAATATATGAGAACTATGCCATTATGGTCCCATAACACGCATAAGTGCAATACTAGTCTATTCCGCATTATCGATGTCCAATCTCGATAATACTCCGATTAGGGATGTTTTAATGAGTAAACCTTCATGGATTGATACTATCTCATATCTTATCAATCCAGAACTAATCATATGGACTTTTATCATTTATATATCCCAGTAATCTAATTACAAATGATAAAAGAGCAATTTCCTTTGTCACATAGTTAATTTGTACAACAACATCATGATCTGTACAAATAGTGATGCTATGAGTCATAATTGTCCAACACTCAATCCGTCATGCTTGCCGCAATGACTCCTCTGTTTCTTCGTCAGAACAAAGGATTGGATCCTTATAGTATGATGTTGAAATTGAAGGATCTTCACAGATCTAATCTTAGATGTTAGAAGTACGAATTGCAAAAGAAGCTATTTCGCTCGCGTATGTCAGAGGGTACATCTTTCGAGCACTAGATGTCGCAAATGATTGCTGACATCGAACAACTAGGTTAGTTGGGCATTACCTACGAGGCCGAGACTTCCATAGATTTGATCTTACAGTCTTTGCCCGAATGCTGGGGCGGGTTCATCATGAACCAAGAGAAAACTCTTGGAGAGTTAATGGCTATGCTCAATGAGGCAGAGCCAGAGCTTCCAAAAAGGCAAGAAGTGCAAGACGCATCTTACTTCGACATCACAGAAGGCCAAGGCTTGGCCGAAGGCTTCTGGAGATGTGAAGAAAAAGGGAAAAGGTAAAATCGTCACAGTCTTTTAGGAAGACAAAAGACATATCCCAAGATGTCTGCCTAAACTGTGGCAAACGGGGTCACTGGAAGCGTGACTGTCGTATGGACAAGGCATACATGAAGGAAATGAAGATGGGCAAGGCTCCGACTTCAGATATGTTTGTTGTTGTAATAAACGTGTCCACTACTGGTTTTAAAAATTGGATTTTTGATACTGGATGTGGTACATACATATATACTGATGTGCGAGATCTGTTGATTAGTAGGAGAGTGGCTTCATATGAGATCGACCTGCGAGTTAGAAACGGGACGAGAGTCGCTATTTTGGCTGTGGGAACCTAAGTTTTGGAACTGCCATTTTGGCATGTACTTAAATTAGGAAACTGTTATACTGTACATAGTTTGACTAGAAACATTATCTCTATATCTAGTTTAATCCGTTGCGGGTAAACCTTTATGTTCCAGAACACTGGGTGTTTTATTTATAAATATGATATTGAGATATACACATTAGATGTGAATAACAATATTTATATTTTGAATACTAATGAATCTCAAACATATAACATGACAAATTAAAGACTCAAATTGAGTAATACAGATGAAACTTATCGGTGGCATTGTTATTTGGGACACATTAACAAGACTAATATATCCACGCTTTCGAAGAGTGGATACTTGGACTGATTTGATCCTAAATCATATGATGTCTGCGAATCTTGTTTATTAGGCAAAGTGCCTAAAATGCCTTTTAGCGGTAAAGGTGTATGTGCCACCGAACTGTTAGTCCTCGTTCATGGTGACGTATGTGGGCCCATGTCTAGCCAGGCTAGAGGTGGTTATGAATACTTCGTAACCTTTACGGATGTTGCATCACGTTATGGTTATGTGTATCTTATGAAACACAAGTCGGAAACTTTTGAGAAAATCAAAGAGTTTCGACACAAAGTAGAAAAATAGACCGGAAAAGTATTAAAACATCACGGTTGGAACATGGTGGAAAATACTTGAGAAATGAGTTTCTAGATTACTTGAAAGAGTATGGTATTCTTACACAGTGGACTCCTCCCGGAACACCTCAATTGAATGGTGTGTCCGAACGATGAAACCGAACTTTGTTTGACATGGTAAGGTTAAAGATGAGTCACACTGAGCTATCAATTTCCTTAACAGGATATGCATTGAACAGTGATATAATTATTCTGAATAAGGTTCTGATCAAGTCTGTTGGACAGACTCCATATGAAATATGGACATGAAAGAAACTAGGTTTCTCATTCCTGAAGATTTGGGATACTGGGCATATATTAAACGTTTGGATGGTGCCAAACTAGAACCCAAATCGGATAAGTGCCTATTTGTAATTGGTTATCCTAGGGAAACCAATTTCCACAACCTACTAGAGAACAAAAATATTTGATGCTCTCCATGCGGTTTTCCTTAGAGGAATTCCTAAATGCAGTGGTAAGTGGGAGGAAAGTAGAACTCGATGAAAATCGTAGTGATACTATACCTGACACCGATCTCCTCACAGAACACGAACAATTCATCAGGGATGAGACTGTTCCACAATCTTCTAATACATAAGAACCGCGTAGTTCGGAGAGATTCAGAAAACAACCTTAGAGGTATGAGTTTCTGATCTCACCTCATGTAGATATTAATCTTATTGAGGATAATGAACCGGCTACATATGAGGAAGTGATACAAGGTATCGACTCCATTTATGGCAAAGTGCCATGATGTCCGAAATGGATTCCATGTATACAACAAAGTTTGGACACTGGTTGATGTACCAGAAGGCATTGTGCCTATTGGTAGCAAATGAGTCTTCATGGTGAAGACAGACGTGGATGGCAACAAACAAACGTACAAAGCTAGGCTTGTAGTGAAAGGGTATCGTCATCAACATGGTGTTGATTATGACGAAACCTTTTACCCATTTCCATGATTAAATCCATTCGGATAATGCTTGTTATAACTACATATTTTGATTATGAAATATGGAAGATGGACGTCAAAACTGCTTTCCTTAACGGAAACGTTTTGGAGGATGTTTATATAAAATAGCATGTGTGTTTTTTCATGCCAAAACATGCAAAAAAGGTTTGCAAGTTAAATCGATCCATTTATGGATTGAAGCAAGCATTGCGTTCTTGGAACCAACATTTTGATGAGATCATATTACAATATGGTTTCATTCAATACGAAGATGATTCTTGTGTATATAAGAAGGTTAGTGGGAGCGCACTGACATTGATTGTCCTATACGTTGATGATGTATTATTTCTTAGCAATGACATTCCCATATTAAAATCAGTGAAAGCTTGGCTTTCATTAAAATTCTCCATGAAATTCTTGGGAGAGGCAACCTTTATTCTAGGAATAAGGATCTACTGGGATAGATCTAAAAGTTATTGGCACTCTCCGAGAACTCGTACATTGACAAAATGTTGAAGAGATTCAACATGGATAAGCCCAGATGGGCTGTTTCCAGTGTCACATGACGTCTCTTTATCTAAGGACATGTGTCCTGAAACTAAAGATGAGAGAGATGTAATGAATCAGATCCCGTTAGCTTAAGCAGTCGGATCGATCATGTATGCCTTGACATGTACGCGACATGTTGTCTCATATGCTTTGAGCATCCGTAGTCACTATCAGGCCGATCCAGGTGATGGTAATTGGATTGATGTTAAAAACATCTTTTAGTATCTTAGAGGAACTAAGGATGCATTCTTAATCTATAGAGAATGAGAACTTGAGGTGACTGAGTTCACCGATGCAAGTTTCCAAACCGATAAAGATGACTGTAAGTCGCAATAAGGGTATATATTTTGTTTGAATAACGGAACAGTGAGCTTGAAATCTTCCAAGCAAGATAATGTTGCCAATTCAACAACAAAAGCGGAATATATTGCTGTGGCCGAGGCAGCAAAAGAAGCATTTTGGATCTATAAAATTCCTATTTGGATTAGGAATAGTTCTATTAGCGGCTGAGCTGGGCTACAACACAGGTGTAGGACACAGAAACTGACGACGCTGTCCTAGGGTCGCGGCCTAGTTGCGAGTACGGAATAGTCCGCGGAGGAACTAAACCAGAGAAATAACATGGAGTCGCCACCTGGTGTGAACTGGGACAAAGATTTAAGGCGCACTCTGACCGGCGTAAACACACACGTATAACGCAAGCGCACGTATCGTTCAAGTAGTATAATAATATCGATCCCACGAGGACTTAATTCCTACTGTTGTTATTAATTATTGAATCTATTTAATTACAAATATCTAATTAAAGGGAGAATAGAATTGATTGCTTGATTGATTTGGTTGATTGAAGATTTTACAAAATAAATAAATAAAAAGATAAAAGAAAATACTAAGGAAAATAATAGACACAAAAATCTAAGGTTGTGATTTCTTTTAATATCATTTAAAAGATGAAGTGATTATTTTATGTTTGTGTAATAAATCAGTTTACTAACCTGGAACACTAAATTATGTAAAAGCCTCTTCCGATGGTCAATTACAAATACCCAGTATAACCCAATTAAACCATATTCCTATGTCAACCACATTACCTGGATTCATTAAGTCTAAGTTCCAATTATGGCTACCCCCGCCCGACAGGTATATTCCTATCCTGTAAGGAATCTATTAAAGGGTTATCTATCCTCAAGGAAGATCGTGGGCTATTAAATCTAAGGCTGAAATCTAAAATCCCTATGTCTAGTTCATTTTAGATTTACCATATCAATCTTATTGGTGATCAGACAACAAGAAGCATTAAGCTTAAGATTTAATAAATAAACCTGTAAATTACCCAATTATAAAATAATCCCTTATAAACCGGTGATATTAAAAGTCATCACAACCCCTAATTAACTAACACATAACTAGGACTATAAAAATAAAATCATAAAATAAAAATACTGAAAAGTAAAATAAAATAAAATAAAATGCTAAGGTAAAAGGAATTACTTTTATTACTACTAATTTAGATATCTCCCATAAAATAATATATAAACTTGTGTAAATTTACCAACCGACCAGTCTGGCGGTATCCGATTAAGTCAAATTAAGTCCAACCAGCCATTAAGGCGGAACCAAAAATAAATTTACCAACCGACCAGTCTGGCGGTATCCTTGATTAGTCAGGTTTAAACTAGATTAAAATTACATTACCAACCGACCAATATAGCGGTATTCCTTATTAAGTCAATATTTTAATTAGTTAATATATTATTTTTAAGGGAGATTAATCTAAATAGCAATAGTAGAAGAATTACCTTTCACCCTAGCTGAAAAAGTTACTTCAACATGGTGAATAGTAAAAACTGTAAAAAGTAAAAAGTGAAAATTAAATTACTATTACAAAACGTAATTAAATTATTTACAAAACTTAAAATAAAAAAAACTAAAAAAAATAAAAATAAAAATTCTAGAGAGAGAAACTCTCTCTAGAGAGAGAAAACAAGAGAGAGAAAGGTATATCGAATTATGAAAATTCGCGGCCTATTTATAGAATTTTTTTGTCACTGTTCGGGCGTCGCGACGCCAAGGAACTCAGCGTCGCGACGCTGGATTTGTCGACGTGGCACGCTGAGGAGACGACACATGGCATGGCGGCTGACTATTCACGCGACACGTGTCAAGGCGGCTAAGACTCAATGATTGTGATGACGTCATTGATGACGTGGCGATGATGTGGCGCTGACGTGGCGTAGGCGTGTGTTGCATTTGTCGGCACAATGGGATGGCGACACGTGGCGACACGTGTCACGCTGTGATTGGCTGATGCTGACGTGGCAAGTTGACTCGGTTGACCTGCTGACGTGGACGATGATGTGGCATGACACATGGCAAAGTTGACTTGTTGACCATGGCGCATTTTAGCAGAACCGGCGCACGTTGGGCGTCGCGGCGCGTAGTGATCCAGCGTCGCGACGCGAAGAAGACCAAAATATCCCTGTTGACGCATTTTTGTCCGGTTTTGCCCCAACTTGCCTCCAGTGCTGTCCAAACTTTATTTATCTGCAAAATAACAATAAAACACATCAAAACGTTCATCAAACCCGAGAAACTATACAAAATATTAGATTAAATGAGTGGGAAATAGTGATATAAATACCACTCATCACACTCACCCATCGCAAGGGAAGACCTCAAACCGTTGGGTTCGGAATGGTCCCTTACTTATGTCACTTGTAACGATATGATTTGGGCAATAAATTAACCGAGTCTATTCAACATTCATGCTAAAGGGTAACCTATGTCTAGTTTGTATTCATCAAAATAACTCCTAATCTAAGTTTGCATGCTTGAAAGTAAGTCTTTAAACGGAAAACACGCAATATCACACAATGAGCACATTGAGTCATTAAACCAAAATAAACAAATAACTATTCAAACATAAACATAAACTAAACAAAATATCATGCATAAAAATAACGTAATCATGCTTTGAAAATAAATAATAAACTAAACTAAATCATGCTTTAAATAATGAATAAATAATCTACGAACTACATCATGCTCGAATACAAGTTTGGACGAAACGAAATATGTGTCTCTTAAGTGGTACGTGGCATTGTGTCCCAAGTGCAAACCGCACTACCGTCCATTCGGATTCGGCTATGGAATTTACGTCCGAGTTTCCATCCGATATACCACAAAAGGGAACACATATCCGCTCATCCAACATTCACATCATGCCTCAACAAACGACTCTCATGCGATTACTTTAAAATAAATAAAATAAACGAAAAGTAGTAAATAAAAGGTGTAAAAACAAAAAGTCGAATAAAGCCCATCAGGTCTAACCTCTTTTGTCGTCTCAAGAAAGGGCGTTACACGTCCATTGGAAGGGTGAAAGATCCGCACCTCTTTTGGTTCACTAACTCAACGTCTTTCCTTGCTGTTTTGCTGTTCAGGCTACTGTTTTTACTCCGTTTCGCTGTTGTTTTGCTGCAGTTTTTCAGGCCACTGTTTTGGTTGTTTTAGGGACTGTTTTGGTGATTTTTGTAGGGCTAAAGGGCTGCTGTTTTTGGTGATTTTTCAAGGGGGTTTTGTGCAATTTTTTTAGTGCAGTTTTGGGGTGATTTTTGGGCTATTTTAAGGGTATTAGTTGCTGTTTTGGTGGTAGGAAAAGGTGCAGTTTCAGTGGTTAAACAGTGAAGATTTTTGGACTGCAGTGAGATGATTTGGTGGGCTGTTTTGGCGTGCAGTGGGGGAGTGTGTTTGGGGCTATTTTGCGTGACTTTAGGACTGTACTTAAGGCTGTTTTGACGTGAATTGAGGGGCTGTGAAAGGTAGCTAGATGCGGCAATGGGGCAGTGTGT
The DNA here is from genome assembly GCA_019454045.1 of Zanthoxylum bungeanum. Taxonomy (NCBI): domain Eukaryota; kingdom Viridiplantae; phylum Streptophyta; class Magnoliopsida; order Sapindales; family Rutaceae; genus Zanthoxylum; species Zanthoxylum bungeanum. Next base: position 303,274 of record SKCR01029777.1, read on the forward strand.
AAGGGTGATGTGCGTGAATGGGGTAGGGTGAGGATGGTGTTCACGGCAAGGCTAGGGCTTAGGACTTGGTGTATGCGGCAATGGGAGATAGTCTTAGATGTGTCTTGGGTGTGAATATTGTCTCTCTTATGTGAATGTGTTCTAGGTTTGAAGGTGAGTGAAGGCCTCTTTTTATAGGCAAATGAGTGAAGGATTTCCGTGTTTGAATAGGAAAGAATCTCCTATTGATGGTGACATCTATCTAATTGGTATCTCATAAGGAAAAGATCTCCTAATTTAGGATTATGATTGGATTTTGATTAGGAAAGGGATCTATGAGATTTCTTTTAATTAGGAAGGGATTTGGCTTGATTTAAGCATGTGTTAAATGTGCATCTACCTAATTAAGGGTGATATGGGCGTGAATGATGTCTTATTGGGCGTGGGCTTTGGTTCTTTGGGTAGGCTTGGGTATTTAGGTTTGGTTTATGGTTTGGTAAGTGGTCTATGTGGGTTTTGGGCCGAGGATAAGCTTTGAAACAGAGATCCAACAAGCAACCGAAGCTAATAAACTGGATTAAATCCAACAAAAATTCCAATTTCCAACTTTATCCTTCCAACGTCCGTTTCCCATGACTTTCATAACTAAAGAAGTAGTGTCTCCATACGAGACTCATCATCGGGACTTACATGTAAAAATGTAGTGCCTATAGTCACCCCCACTTTGATGGGACTCGTGCAGTGTGTGAAAATGACAATCCTATCAAAGTACGTGCACTGCATTTTCACTTACCTGGCTTGCCAGCTGCCACCTGGTTTGCCTGTTTCTCCGAACTGAATTTGATGATGTGCCATTCCTGGCGTGCTAAACCCCGTACCTAGGGTGTCGCGGTTGTGTCTCCATTGCTAGAGTGTCGCAGATTTGATGTTGTTGTGCCATTCTCGGTGTGCTAAACCCCGTACCTAGGGCGTCGCAGTTGCGTCTCCATTCCTAGAGTGTTGCAGAGTTGATGTTGTTGTGCCATTCTCGGCGTGCTAAACCCCGTACATAGGGCATTGCAGTTGCGTCTCCATTCCTAGAGTATCGCAGAGTTGATATTGTTGTGCCATTCTCGGTGTGCTAAACCCCGTACCTAGGGCGTCACAATTGCGTCTCCATTCCTAGAGTGTCGCAGAGTTGATGTTGTTGTGCCATTCTCGGCGTGCCATTCTTGGCTTGTTCATTCTTGAACTGTGCTCCATTCTCGGAGTTGTTGTAGTTTGCTAAGGTCCCAAGGATCAATAAACAAGCATGAACATGTGTGAATACAATCGAGAAAGTCGCGGAATACTCACATCGATAGGTTGAGTGACGCTTTGACGAACAAAAATTACTTTTCTGCTCACCAAGGCTCACGGTAGTGAGCAGTCTACTGCTTCTCCATTTTCAGTTTTGGATCAACTTCTTCAAGCTCCAAGCTTCGTGATTTGATTCCCGGCACATGGGTGGACTTCCCTATCACCTTCGCATGTCTCTCGGAGTGCTAGCTCTCGATGATTTTACCGCAAAACCACCACACTTGTGCTTCCCTTCTTCTCGGTTTTAGGCAGAAAAACCAGTGAAGATTTGGCCCTCCATGGGCGTGTGAGAGAGAGAGAAAAGAGAGAGAGAGAGTTGAAAAATTGTGTAAAGTGTAATTGATTTCTAAAATTCATTTAACATATACCAAACATATATTAATAATATATGTCACTCAAGATTTTAAAAGCTTTTCAACAACTCCCATCAAGTCACATCTTTCAATCAAGTTGTCGAGTCACATCACTCAAAGTGCCAAGTGATTTGACGCTTGATGCGACAAATGATTTGACGCTTGATTTAACTTGCGTGCCGCACTCGAATTCGAAATGCGAATGCGCTCACAAATAATCCGGGCTCGGGTTCGCTAATTCCAAATTAATGAATTTTCCATTGCGTCGTAATTAAATGATTACGCCTAGCGAAATCACTATTCACGTCGCTAACGAATTAATTCTAAGTTAACTCGTTCGCCGAAATTAAAATCTAATTTCAATTCCGCGTCGAAATCTAATTTCGTTTAATATATCGAATATATTAATTTATCGATTAATTCCAAATTAATCGTTATCTCTCTTAAATGATATTTTATCCCAGATAAAATATCTCCGCAATTAATCCCAGATTAATTTTCTCTCTCATCTTATTAATCCCAGATTAATTAAAAGTACGAGTCATACGTCATCGGTGAATCTTTGGGAGGCGACCCATGAGATCCTCGGATATGTTGGCAGTAAATTGGGTCGTCAAACTATCCGAACACGTAAGTACCTCGTACTACGTTTTTACCGATTTACAAGACAAGGTTGGCTTCTAGCAAAGCGCCATGCCTACCCAATTCTCCAGAAATATCCTTACAGGAATAAATGATCTATATCAGGCATAGTATACGTAGTATTGCGTATTTCTGTCCAGTATCGGATGATCACATGCAAGGTCTGGGGCTGGTACAGTGTCTGCCCCGTACGAAGCATATATCGGATTATGAGCAACTAGTCTCTTTAATATCGGATAATCATGACCAAGTCATATTATCCCGACGGTTGAAACCTTTTTAGAGAACCAGTTTTGTATCCCTGCGCGATCATCAACTCCATATGACTAGAGTGACACTTCCATCTTGACATCACACCCAACACACTACGATTCTCAATATACCCAGCATAGGCGTACACAGAGCCTGTTAAAGCCCTGGACGACCGCAACTAAAGTATATTGATTGTCGCAAGTATTAGCGGTGCAAGTCTCAGGTTAAGACCAAATACACCTACCTTGATTTCGGATTTCCATAGACACATAGTCATAATACCAATGGAATTCCGAGGGGGTCTTTCCAGAGCGAAGCTGTTTCCCGTACCATCGGTAAAACACAACCTCCTATTACACTTGCATGAGTATCCTATACCCAAATATATGAGAACTATGTCGTTGTGCCCTCACAACGCGCACAAGTGTAATACTAGTCTTTTACACATTTATCGATGTCCAATCTTGATAATGCTCTGACTAGGGATATTTAATGATTCATCCTTCATGGATTGATACTGTCTCATATCATTCTCAATCCAGGAACAAATCACAAGGACCTCCTATCATTTATACATCTAGGTGATCTAATCACAAATGATAAGAGTGCAATCTCCTTTGTCACATAGTTAATTTGTACAACAACACCGTGATCTGTACAAATAGTGACGCTATGGGTCATAATTGTCCAACAATCTCCCACATGGCCTATAGCCAGTCACTCGAGTGTCTTACACCCGAACTATATACGGTTGGCTCAAACTGCTGAGAAAAATGATTTCGTCAGTGGATTTGCATGATTATCATCTGATGCGATTTATTTGATCATCACATCGCCACGATGTATGATCCGAATGAATCAAATGAATATCGAAGTATGTATCTAGATCGTTGATGAGACCATTAATTCTTTAGCCTACGCTGCAGACTAGCTCAGCTGCTAATAGAATTATATCTAATCTAATTAGATTTATTATCGACCCAAATGGCTTCTATTGCTGCCTCAGCTGCAGCAATAACCAGAATTTGTTGTTTATTCGGTAACAGTATCTTGCTTGGAATATTTCCAGCTTACTGTACCGTTATTCAAACTGTATAGTACCGTTTGCGACTTTTAGTCGTCTTTATCGGTTATGAAACTTGCAACATTGATCCCAATCACTTCAAGTTCTCCATCTCCATAGTATAAGACATCATCCTTAGTTCTCTAAGATACTAACGGATGTTCTTAACATCAATCCAGTGACTATCACTTGGATTGGACTATTTGTGAATCCATATGCTCAAAGCGTATGAGACACCAGGTCGCGTATATTTTTCAATGTACGGTTTCTCGGAGAGTTGTATGAAAGCCAAGCTTTCACCGATAGTTTTATGGGAATATCATTTCCAAGAAATGACATATTATCATTATTTACAATATCATTGTCAGTGCGCTCCCACTAACCCTCTTATATACACAAGAATCATTTCGTTTTGAATTAAATCATAAACTATTATGATTACATCAAAAATGATAATTCCAAGAACCTATGCTTGCTTCAATCCAAACATGGATCGAGTAACTTGCAAACCTTGTTTGCTTGTTATGGTACGACAAAACCGACAGGATGTTGTAAACATCCTCCAAAAGGTTTCCTTTTCAGGAAAGCGATTTTCCCGTAAAGCTTACTTATTTCACACATGAAACATGCTGCTTCGGCAAGCATTATCCAAATGGATTTACTGTGGCAACAGGTAAAAGGTTGAATCGTAATCAACACAATGTTGATAACGATACCTTTCCGCTAAAAGCCTAGCTTTATACGTTGGTATGTTGCCATCCATGTATGTCTTCCTTGAAGACTTATATAGTACTAATAGGCACAATGCATTGCGGTACATCAACTAGTATCCAATCTTGTTGATATACATGGAATCCATTTCGGACTTATGGCACGTTTCCATAATTAGGGAGTCGATACCTTGTATCACTTCCTTATACGTAGTCAGTTGGTATACCTCAACAAGATAGACATCTTTATGAGGTGAGATCAAAAACCCATACCCCAGGTTGTTTTCTGACTCTCTCCGACATACGTAGTTCTTGTGTATTCGAAGATTAGGGTATAGTTTCATCCTTGATGAACTATTTGTGTTCCATTAAGGATTCGGTGCCTTGAACAGTATTACTCCGATTTTCATCGAGTCTTACTATCCTCCCACTTACCACTGCATATCGGTATTCCTCTTAGGAAACCCGCATGGTGAGCAACAATCTAATTGTTCTCTTGTGAGTTGTATAAGTACTATACTTATGTATCCCTAAGATAACCTACAATTTGACACTTATCCAATTTGGGTTTTAGTTTGGTATCATCCAAACATATGCCCAGCATACCCAAATATTCAGGAATGAGAAACCTGGTTTCTTTCCTGTTCATATCTAATATGATATCTGTCAAACAGATTTTAATGGAACCTTATTCTAAATAAGTTCTGCACTGTTTATGCTTATCCGTTGAAGGAAATGGTAGCTCAGAGCGACTCAGGATTAACCTTATCATGTCCAGTAAAATTCGGTTACTCATTTCAGACACACCGTCAGGATGACGTGTTCCGGGAGGAGTCCTCATTGAAAGAATACTATACTCTTTCAAGTCTATTAGAAACTTATCGCTTAAGTATTTTCATCATGGTCTAACCGTGATGTTTTAATACTTTAGCCGATCTGTTTGTCTATTTCGTGTCAAAACTCTAAAAGTTTCTGATTTGTGTTTCATAAGAAACACATAACCATAACGTGATGCCACATCCATAAAGGTCACGTAATATTCATCTCCACCTCTAGCCTAGCTAGATATTGGCCCCCTTGCTTCACCATGAACTAGGGCTAACAAATTGATGGCATTTACACTTTTACCAAGTAAATAGTGTTTTAGGCACTTTGCCCAATAAACTAGATTCGTAGACTTTATTTGAATGGAATCAAATTAGTCCTAGTACCCACTCTTTGAAAGTGTGGATATACGAGTCTTGTTTAATTGTGTCCCAGAAAACAATGCCACAACAGAGTTTCTTCTGATCAAATCAGTTCGAGCTATTTGTTTGTCATGTTATACGTTTGAGATTTTATTTATATTCAAAATATAAATTTTTTTATTCACATCTAATGTGTTTATCTCAATATCATCTTTATATAATAAAACACTTTAGTGTTCTAAAATATAAAGGTTCACCTGCAGCGGGTTAAACACTGATATGGAGATAATGTTCCTAGTCAAACTAGTTACATTATAACAGTTCCAAATTTAGTTACACACCCGAAGGTAGTTCCTAAACTTAGGTATCTACGGTTGAAACAGCGACTTTCGTCCCATTTCCGATTCGTAGATCAAATCTCAACTGAAGTCAGTATCCTGCTCATAGCAGATTCTAAACATCAATATATATATATCACACTAAGTATCTAAAATCCAATTTTAATACTAGTAGTTAATATATTTATGACAAATATATTTGAAGTTAAAGCCTTGCTCGTCTTCAATTCCTTCATGTCTGCTTTGTCCAAACGGCAGTCACGCTTCCGCGATCCCGTTTGCCACATTTAAGCAGACATTTTGGGATATGTCCTTTATCTTTCTAAAAGATTATAATGATTTTTCCTTTGCCCTTTTCCACATTCCAGAAGCCTTTGGCCAAGCCTCGGGTTTCTAGAATATCGAAGTAAGGTTGCCTAATTGAAAACTTTGACTTTGTCTCCTTGAGAATAGTCATTAACTCTCCAAGAGTTATTATTGCAATTTTAGTACTTCTAAAATCTAAATATAGATTTATGAAGATCCTTCAATTTCAGTATCATACTTTAAGGATCTAATCTTTAGTTCTGATTCAGAAATTAAGGAGTTTACTTCGACAATCTTAATTGATTAAACACTTAAGTTATCATTACATGATCTTTCAAAGATCATGCTCTACTATTTGCTTAACTCCGGGCTTTAGGCTTAATATGTTATTTTATCAAATAAAGTAACTTATTATTTTCCAGGAACATCCTGAAATTTTTTTCCCAATTTGAAAATTAAACCATTTAAATACATTTTCCCTAGGATTATGTTTTAAATGTCAATCTTTCATTTTGATCTTGATTTTAACAGTCCAACTATTTAATCAACGATTTCGATACTATTTATTATAATGATTACAATAGTCCAACTATTTAATCAACTATAATTTAATAGATTAAAATCAATTATATTGATTACTATAATCCAATTATAAAATCAACTATAAATGAATAGTTTGAATATAGTCCAACTATTTATTAAAAACAACATTTAAATATTAGTCCAACTAATATTTAATTTATATGACGAATGATATTTGATTTGAGCGCGTATGGCAAGTAATTAAACGAATATTGCAAATTCAATTCTTGCCTCCCACTATTTTTCGGCGAGCCTCTAACCCTCTGTCGAGTACTCGGGAAACCGTGTTTCCTAGTGGGCTAGGATCCCGTTAAATATCACATAATCTTGACTCTGGCCAACAAATTGTATGATAATTAACTAGGTAGATCTCTAAGATCGATTGGATCCAATCCAATTCCTAGATCCGGTAGGGGGACATCCAAGTCCGAAACATATATCTTATATATGCCAATACATCCAATGTATTACCTAACCTTTTTCCTCTGAATCAACTAAGCCTTGGCTTTGGCACAACAAACTTAGTGATCCCAGTTAAGCATGACCCATTGACCATGGAAAGCTTCGTAATCAATGTCGATAGACAAGAAGTGGTCTTGACTTTGGCCAACAAACCACAACTTGGACAAGACACTGATATGGAACAAAGCCTCGTGATTCAAACACATACTCGACGGACAAAGGCATTGACTTTGGCCAACAAGCCAATGCCAGTCTCGGATCTTGAGTGAGAATCAATCAATGGAAGGAAAGATGCTTAATATTTTGCGAGGGTTTTTCGAGTGCAAATTGGCAATCAATTTATTATCTTTGTTAAGGTCTCATCATCATACACCCTTAAACATGCATTCTAAACACATAATAAAGCGTATATGAATAAAGTAATAATGATATGCGGATGGATACTTTACACATTGATCCTAGATCAAATCTCTCTCTTTCTCTCTCCAGCTAGCACAAATATTTCTTCTACCCGTTACACTACACTTCTAAAGAAACCTCATTTACATTGAGGGGAATAGGTGAGAAGAGAATACAAAGAATAAGGAGGTAATAAGGCTGGACACGCAGGTCCAATTAATAAATCAAATTTATTACAACAATTTCTAAAATTGCCCCACCCATCTAATATCCATCCGATATACATTATTCATGCATCGTAACCATGTATTCACACAAGCATGTTATCAATCAATCTAATCCAATTAATTAATCTGATAATTAGTGACCATCCAATGTTCAAACAACGATTTGATTTTGCTCGAGTCAAACTCGTTTTGCGAATAAGTACTCAAAGTACGAATTCTTGAATTAAATTAAACTACACAATTAAATCCAATTCAATTTGTATTTAATTCTAATTCACTATTTAATTCCAAATTAAATACTACACTTTATTAATAAACCTTTTACGACTTAAATTCCAAATTTAATCGCAACGGGTCTCAAAGCCCGATTAACGTCCAACGTTTATTTAATTAAAGTCCAATGGGCTTTTAATTAATTTCTTAAGGCGTGGACTTTTGGTCAACTCGGGTCGAACCCAATAACCAAAGTCCAATCCGAGAGTTACCCCATAAGCCCAGAAATCAATTTAGGCCCATTAGGCCTAATTAAACTTTAAAGGTCCATTAAGTCGCATTTGGGCTTTATGGATGCGGTTTTGGGCCTAATTGGATCCAACCAATTTTGCCTAAACCCAACTTAGTACAACCAAGCCCATTTAGCCCATTTACAACACAACAAGCCCAATTTCCAAAATAGGCCTAATTTAATTAAACACAAAAATTCCAAATTTCATATTTCATATTTAATTAACCAAAGTGTATTGCATAATTAATCACATAAATCAATATTTCCAAATCATCAATTTATACAACTAATCATGATTTTCAACATTAAATCATGTCCAACATAATTTAACAAAAATCAAACCCATTTTCATGCTTTGTCATTCTCGGCAATTTGGGGTAATTTTTGTCCGATTTGGTTTCAATCCAATTAAACCGACAATCGACATTAAATCATCATTCCCAATTGTTTCAAGTCATCCAATGATCAAAAATCAAAAAATCACCAAGATATTTTAGGGCACATGTATTCGGCCAACACCAAAAAATTGGGGAAATTTGTTCCAAACACAATTTCAACAAATTGAACCAATCAATCCTCAATTCAAACATATTTAAGCATACTAATTCATCTAATTTCATTAATCATGCTCAAAATCAAGTTTACCCAAATTTTAAGCCCTAAACTTTTTCATGCTTTTCCTTGCTCTTATACTATTGTTGGAGTTTGCTAAGGTCCCAAGGATCAATAAACAAGCATGAACATGTGTGAATACAATCGAGAAAGTCGCGGAATACTCACATCAATCGGTTGAGGGACGCTTTGACGAACAAAAATTTCTTTTCTGCTCACTAAGGCTCACGGCAATGAGCAGTCCACTGCTTCTCCATTTTTAGTTTTGGATCAACTTCGTCAAGCTCCAAGCTTCATGATTTGATTCCCAGCTCATGGGTGGACTTCCCTATCACCTTCGTATGTCTCTCGGAGTGCTAGCTCTCGATGATTTTGCCAAAAAACCACCACACTTGTGCTTCCCTTCTTCTCGGTTTTAGGCAGAAAAACCAGTGAAGATTTGGCCCTCCATGGGCGTGTGAGAGAGGAGAGAAAAGAGAGAGAATGAGTTGAAAAATTATGTAAAGTGTAATTGATTTCTAAAATCCATTTAACATATACCAAACATATATTAATAATATATGTCACTCAAGCTTTTAAAAGCTTTTCAACAACTCCCATCAAGTCACATCTATCAATCAAGTTGTCAAGTCACATCACTCAAAGTGACAAGTGATTTGACGCTTGATGCGACTAATGATTTGACGCTTGATTTGACTTGCGTGCCGCACTCGAATTCGAAATGCGAATGCGCTCGCAAATAATCCCAGGCTCGGGTTCGCTAATTCCAAATTAATAAATTTTTCGTTGCGTCGTAATTAAATGATTACGCCTAGCAAAATCACTATTCACATCACTAACGAATTAATTTTAAATTAACTCTTTCGCCCGAATTAAAATGTAATTTTAATTCCACGTAGAAATCCAATTTCGTTTAATATATCGAATATATTAATTTATCGATTAATTCCAACAGGATTAATTGGTATCTCATAAGGAAAAGATCTCATAATTTAGGATTATGATTGGATTTTGATTAGGAAAGGGATCTATGAGATTTCTTTTAATTAGGAAGGGATTTGGCTTGATTTAAGCATGTGTTAAATGTGCATCTACCTAATTAAGGGTGATATGGGTGTGAATGATGTCTTATTGGGCGTGGGCTTTGGTTCTTTGGGTAGGCTTGGGTATTTAGGTTTGGTTTATGGTTTGGTAAGTGGTCTATGGGGGTTTTGGGTCGAGGATAAGCTTTGAAATAGAGATCCAACAAGCAACCGAAGCTAAACAACTGGATTAAATCCAACAAAAATTCCAATTTCCAACTTTATCCTTCCAACGTCCGTTTCCCGCGACTTTCATAACTAAAGAAGTAGTGTCTCCATACGAGACTCATCATCGGGACTTACATGCAAAAATGCAGTGCCTACAACAGGCTAAGGAATTACAGTCTCATCAATGATCCAAGTATGTACTTCGACGGTTTCATCTGATTCGTGAGATCATACATCGTGGCAATGTGATGATCGAATAAATCGCATCAGATGATAACCTTGCAAATCTGTTGACGAAAGCTATATCTCAGTAAAAACATGAGCGACCCGTACATAGTTCAAGTGTTGGACACTTGAGTGATTGGCTATAGGCCAAGTGGGAGATTATTGAACAATTATGACCCATAGCATCACTATTTGTAAAAGACATGGTGTTCTTTGTGCAAATTAACTAAGTGACAAAGGAAATTGCTCTTTTATCATTTTGTAATTGGTTTACTTGGATATATATAAATGATAAAAGTCCATCTGATTAGTATCAGATTAATAAGATATGAGAAATTATTAATCCATGAAGGTTTAATTATTAAATATCCATAGTCGTAGTATTATCGAGACTGGACATCGATAATGCGGAATATGATAGTATTACACATGTGCGTGTTATGAAAGCTTAACGACATAGTTCTCATATATTTAAGTATTGGATACTTATGCAAGTGTGATATGAGGTTCTGTTAGCCGTTGGACTGGGAACAACTTTGCTCTAGATAGACCCCTCAGAGTCTCATTGGTATTATGACTATGTGTCTATGGGAATCCGAATCAGGGTAGGTGTATGTGGTCTTAACCTGAGACATGCATCCCGAATACTTGTGACAATCAGTATACTTTGGTTTTGGTCGTCCAGAGTTTTAATAGGTTCTGTGTACGCCTCTTCTGGGTATACTGAAAATCGTAGTGTATTGGGTGTGATGTCAAGATGGAATTATCACTTCAGTCATATAGAGATGATGATCACATAGGGATACTTAACTAGTACTCTTAAATGCTATAGTTATCGGGATAGTATGACTAGTGTTGGACAATTATGACCCATAGCATCACTATTTGTAAAAGACATGGTGTTTTTGTACAAATTAACTATGTGACAAAGGAAATTGCTCTTTTATCATTTTGTAATTGGATTACTTGGATATATAAATGATAAAAGTCCATATGATTAGTGTTGGTTTAATAAGATTTGAGACAGTATTAATCCACGAAAGATTTAATCATTAAATATCCTTAGTCATAGTATTATCGAGACTGGACATCGATAATGCAGAATAGGCTAGTATTACACTTGTGCGCGTTATAGAAGCTTAACGACATAGTTCTCATATATTTAAGTATTGGATAATTATGCAAGTGTGATAGGAGGTTCTGTTAGCCGTTGGACCGGGAACAACTTCGCTCTGGATGGACCCCTCGGAATCCCATTGGTAGTATGACTATGTGTCTATGGGAATCCGAATCAGGGTAGGTGTATGCGGTCTTAACCTGAGACTTGCATCGCTAATACTTGCGACAATCAGTATAATTTGGTTTTGGTCATCCGGAGCTTTAACAGGTTCTGTGTACGCCTCTTCTGGGTATTTTGAGAATCGTAGTGTATTGGGTGTGATGTCAAGATGGAAGTGATCAGTCATATGGAGATGATGATCACGCAGGGATACATAACTAGTATTCTTAAATGCTATAGCTATCGGGATAGTATGACTAGTGTTGGACAATTATGACCCATAACATCACTATTTGTAAAAGACATGGTGTTTTTGTATAAATTAACTATGTAACAAAGGAAATTGCTCTTTTATCATTTTGTAATTAGATTATTTGGATATATAAATGATAAAAGTCCATATGATTAGTACCAGATTAATAAGATATGAGACAGTATTAATCCATGAAAGGTTCAATCAATAAATATCCCTAGTGTAGGACATAGAAATGGGCGACGCTGTCCCGGGCTCGCGGCCCGGTCGGGAGTACGGAGTAGCCCACGGGGGACTAGACCGGAGAAATAAAATGGAGTCGCTACCCAGTGTGAACTGGGAAATGATTTAAGGCCGCACTCCCCGCTCGCGGGGGAAGACCTGAAACCGTTGGGTTCGGAATGGTCCCTTACTTATGCCACTTGTAATGAAAGGATTCGTGCAATAATATGACCAAGTCTACACAACATACACATGCAAGAATAACCTATATCTAAGTTTGCATACAACCTATATCTAAGTTTGCATGCATAGAAGTAAGTGAAATAAAGGCAATCACACAATCTCATGAACATATTAAGCAGATAAATGCAGAAATATAAATAAATGATAATTGTCTAAGCGTAAATTATGAAATGATATGATTAATCATGTAGTGCAAAAGAAATGACCAAAGAAGCAAACATGCATGAGATGTGACGAAATGAAGTCTGTGCACTGTATGTGCGTTCGTGTAGCGTTTGAAAATGCGTTTGAACGCTAAACAGAAAGTTCACGTTCGTATAGCGTTCGGAAACACGTTCGAATGGGATCAGACCTGATGCATGATAAAAAAAACGCATGCGCATTCGAGTAGCGTTCATAAATGCGTTCGAATGGACTGAGGCAGAATGCATACGTTCGTGTAGCGTTCGAAAACGCGTTCGAATGAGATTACCAAAATGGTATCTGAAACGACACAAACCCATACGTGAATAAAAAAATACATGATATAGGACCTCATATGCCCGATTAAACAAATTTCCCATTCAATCGAGTGTACTTCGTCCGACGCAGCAAAACATCGTGATAAAGGTAGCCTTTAGGCATTTCCCTCGAATAGAGGACCTTTAATCCACCCTAGTTAGCCCATGCGCATTAAATTATCAATGCATGAATAAACAAATAAATAATATGGGACCTTGTATGCCCGATTAAACACATTTCCCATTCAATCGAGTGTACTTCGTCCGGCACGGAAAAACATAGTGGTAAAGGTAGCCTTTAGGCATTTCCCTCGAATAGATGACCTTTATTCCACCCTAGTTAGCCCATGCACACTAGAATACAATACATGCGTAAATAAATCAATGATATGCAAAGGGTAATTGGCATAATAAAAGGCGCAACAAAACATCGTGGTAAAGGTAGCCTTCAGGCATTTCCCTCGAATAGAGGACCTTTAATCCACCCTAGTTAGCCCATGTGCAATAAATTACCAATGTATGACTAAAGAAACAACACATCGAAAATAAATAGCGGAACAAAATTAAATACCAAAATGTAACACGTGCTTGAAAGTTTCTCAAGCGGTACGTGGAGTTGTATCTCAAGTACAGACCGCACTACCGTCCATTCGGATTCGGCAACGGAATTTATGTCTGGGTTTCCATCCGATATACCGCAAGAGATAGCACGCAATCATCAACTCAATGTATGCTTGGAATATTATAATGCATGTGATGAAACAACAATAAATAATAGAAATGATAAATAGTAAGTTAAGTGTGAAATATTAAAGGAAAATAAATGACAGAAGATAAATGCAGAATAGTAAAGATATGTGACCAATGGTTTGACAGTTTTTAATATAGGGCTTCGCATGCCCGGTTGGACGTATTCCACGTCCAACCAAGTATGCCGTGTCCGGGATAACAAAATAAAATATAATAAAAGGTGCCCTCAGGTCTTACCTTTTAAGTCGCTTCCCGGGAGTGCGTTACGTTGTCGTTGGAAGGGTTAATGCTCCGTAACTTTTCCGGTTCACTGGTTCACAATTTCAATCACTGTTTTGCTGTTTCATCCGCGCTTTCCTCACTATTTTTGACGTATTTTGCTGCTGTTTGTGTGTCTGTTTCGATCGCTGCTTCATAGTTATTTTTTAACTGGTTTTGGCTACTGTTTTGGGTTGGTTCGGGGGTATGATTTTCAGGATTATTTTGGGACTGCAGGGGCTGTTCGGGGACTATTTTTGGGAGTTTATTTGTGGCAGTGAGGGCTGTAGGGTTGCTATTTTTACTCGGTTAATTTTGTATGGTTGAGGGGCTATTGTGCGCTAATGAGAGGGGTCATTTAGTCTTTTGTTGTGGCTGTGTGTTCGTGGATTGTAGGGGCTGTTGTGCGTTAGTGAGAGGGGTAATTTAGTTTTGTGTTGTGGTTGTGTGTTCGTGGATTGTAGGGGCATAAAGAGTCTTACTTGTTTGTTGCCAGTTTGTGAGAGAGGGTGACTGATTGCTGCGTGGAGTGTGATGGCTCGTTGTTTATTGTAAGCGTGAGTGGGGTGAGTGAGATATTAGTTTAGGGTTTTTTGGTTGATCGAAGGGCTGTGTGTCGGTAAGAGGGTTGCTGATTTGGCTTGTGAGTGCATGTTTTTGGGTTTGAGAGAGAGAGTGTCTGAGTTGTCTCAACGTGGTGTGTGTGTGAGGTCTGTGTGTTTTTGTAAGGGATGTGTGTGTGTGTTTATGAGTGGCTTGTAGTAACGTGAGGTGGCTGATGATGGATTATGTTTTTTTTTTGTTTTTTTTTTACGTATGGTTTTTGAGTTGCAGTGAGGAGAGAAGAAATGGCTTTGTAGTTGTAGTCAGTGTTGGTTATTATCTAGGTCCCAAGATCAAACAAGACATGAAAAGATTGTGTGAACACATCAACGGAGGTAGCGGAATACTCACATCGATCGGTTGAGTCGATTTGAAGACGAATGAAGCCCAAAAAGCCCACTGTTTTTGGCGCCACTGGTAGCAGTTCACTGCCCTCCAAATCTGAAATTTGAGCTGCGAAACGGAGCTCCAAGCCTCGTCGAACGGATCCCGGCTCATGGGTGAACCTCCCTACCACCTTCGCAAGACTCGTAAGTGTGCTAGCACTTGGATTTCCACCATGAAAATCCACTCTTGCTTCCCTATATGTCACGCCATTTCTGGTTCAAAACCAGTGAAGAAAAATGGCTGTTTTGGCGTGAGGAGAAGAGATAAAATTGAGAGAGAAGAAGTTGTGTCGTGTGTTAGTGAAAAGCTTTTCCAAAAAGCTTTATATATTTTTTTTTTCATAAAATATATATTAAAACATTTACCAAATGATTAATTAAAATCAAAAGTAAATATTTCCCTCCAAACACTATTTCAACAACTCACATCACTATACAAATGTCACTTTAATAAAGTGATTTGATGTGTGTCTTTCACTCAATCCATCAATCAAATCAATCAATCAATCAATCACACAAAGTGACTTTTGATTTGACGCTTGATGTGACGATTGATTTGACGCTTGATGTGACTTGCGTCGCCGCACTTGAATTCGAAATACGAATGCGCTCGCAATCACACTCGGGCTCGGGTTCATTAATTCCAAATTAACAATTTTTCCGTCGCGTCGTAATTAAATGATTACGCCTAGCGAATTCACTATTCACGTCGCTAACGAATTAATTCTAAATTAATTCGTTCGCCCGAATTAAAATCTAATTTTAATTCCGCGTCGAAATCTTATTTCATTTAATATATCGAATATATTAATTTACCGATTAATTCCAAATTAATCATTATCTCTCTCTAGACGATATTTTATCCTAGATAAAATATCTCCGTAATTAATCCTAGATTAATTTTCTCTTTCTTCTATATAATCTCAGATTATTTAAGAGTGCGAGTTATGCGTCATCGGTGGATTATCGGGAAGCGACCCATGAGATCTCCGGATATGTTGGCAGTAAATACGGTCGTCGGTGTATCCGAATCACGTACGTACCAAGTACTACGTTCTACCGATTTACGATACAAGGTCGGCTCCTAGCAAAGCACGATGTCTACCAAATTCTCCGGTCATATTCATTTAAGAATATTAAGATCTGTATCAAGCGTAGTATACCATTGTATTGTGCATATCGGCCCAGTATCGGATAGTCACGTGCTAGGGCTGGGGCTGGATAAGTGTCTGCCCCGTCCGAAACACATATCGGATGTCTGGTAACATAGTCTCTATAATCGGATATTCATGACCTGGTCACAATATCCCGATTGGATGCGCATCACTCAAGAGCACTAGTACCGTATCCTGCGTGACATCATCTCCACTATGACTGAAGTGATACTTCCATCTTGACATCACACCCAATACACTACGACTCTCTGATAAACCCAGAAGTGGTGTACGCAGAACCGGTTAAAGCCTTGTACCACCAAGACCAAAGTCTATCGATTATCGTAAGTATTATCGATGTAAGTCTCAGGTTAAGACTATACACACCTACCTTGAATTCGGCCTCCCATAGACACATAGTCATAATACCAATGAGATTCCGATGGGTCTATCCAGAGCGAAGCTGTTTCCCGTACCATCGGTGAAACACGACCTCCTATCGCACTTGCATAAGTATCCGATACTTATATATATAAGAACTATGCCGTTGTGCCCTCACAACGCACACAAGTACAATACTAGCCTATTCCGCATTATCGATGTCCAGTCTCGATAATACTCCGGCTAGGGATATTTAATGATTAAACCTTCGGGGACTGATACTGTCTCATATCATTCTCAATCCAGGAACTAATCATAGGGACCTCTCTTCATTTATATATCTATGGTGATCTAATCACAAATGATGAGAGTGCAATTTCCTTGTCACATAGTTAATTTGCTACAACAACACAATGATTTGTGCAAATAGTGACGCTATGGGTCATTATGTCCAACAGTCAGTTGATGGTAGTTTCAAAAAAGGAGCGAGAGAGAGAGGTGAGAGCCGTGAATATATTTAGGGTTTTTTGGGATTATTTTTTGTGTTGTTCCGTGAGTGAGAGCCAAGGGAAAAGGGTTTGGATTTTGGTTTCTTTTTATATTGGTATCCTAGGGTTAGGGTTGTGCATGAATTTTAAAAAGGAAACAAATCAAGTAATTGTGTGTGTATTTAATTTAATTATTTAAGGAAAGAATAATTATATTTTTGGTGGGGGAATTTCTTTAATTTGGGAGGTGATTTATTTAAATTTGGAAGGGATTTATTTAATTTAGGAATGAGATTTGTTTTGATTTAATTGGATTTAATTTAATTTAATTGGATTTAACTTTAATTTGTGACATGTGTTTTAATTATTTGGATTGGGCTTGGCCCAAGTGGGCTTAGGATGGGTGCGTGGGTTTTGGGCCGAGGCTTAATATTTTAAAATATATATTAATCGGGTGAACCCGAGGCCAATTAGCGAGTTAAATTTGTTGATGTATTTATTTTTAAATTTTTCCCTTTCGACGTCTGTTTCCCGCGACTTTCGCAACTTATCGGGTAGTGCCTCCATACGAGGCTCATCATTGGGCTTTCATGAAAAAATGCAAGTGTCTACAGTCGTCCCCACTTTGATGGGCCTTATGCAGTGTATGACAGTGACAATCCTATCAAAGTCATGCATGCATTTTTACTTACCTGGCTCGCCAGCTGCCTGACTTACTTATTGTTATGAGATACTTCAAAGCGAGTTGATGGTGGCGAGGTGCTGCGAACTGAGTTGATGTAAGATGATGGTTCATTTCCGAACCATTACTGATGTGAGATGATGGTTCATTTCCGAATCCTTACTGATGTGAGGTGGTTCATTTCCGAACCATTACTTGATAGGTGGTTCATTTCCGAACCGTTACTGATGATGGATGGTTCATTTTTGAACCGTTACTTGATGAGAGATGGCTCATTTTTGAACCGTTACTTGATGAGAGATGGCTCATTTTTGAACCGTTACTTAATAAGAGATGGCACATTTTTGAACCGTTACTTGAGTTAAGATGGCTCATTTTTCAACTGTTACTTGATGAGAGGTGGCTCATTTTTGAACCGTTACTTGATGCGAGATGACTCATTTTTGAACCGTTACTTGATGAGAGATGGCTCATTTTGAACCGTTACTTGATGAGAGATGGCTCATTTTTGAACCGTTACTTGAGTTGAGATTGATGGTGAGGCACTGTGACCCTTGGGTCTTGTTCCCGAATTGAGTTTGTCTTTGCCGCTTTTTCCTTTTCTTACTTCAAAAAACCTGCGAATACAAAACAAAAATTATGTGTATGCGACGTGTATGCATGTATGCATAGATGTATTTCCTATTCCGATGGGTTAGGCCTTTCTTGTGCTCTTTGGTGCCCTTTGCATATGAAAGTCTTTGGTCACCCAATGGGCCTGCTTATAGTTTCCTCCTGCCAATTCTACTTTGGTGATTGCTTAGTTTTCTTTGGTCCCATGGCTCAAGATCCCGTTATGTTCCTTATTTTCGAGGTGGTAGACTGATCGCCCCCAGACTTGATTTAGCTTTTGGCTATCTGCTGTTTGCACTAGGTCAAGGTGTACTACGTGATGTAACGGTCCATATCAACATACTATATTACCTTTTACGAAATAATCTCAATAGTTATACATATTATCATCCTCAAAGGATGCCTAATGTTGAAACCGGAGAACCTTCAAAGTACTTAATGTAGCTCAAATCCGACCGTTTGAATAGATGATCTGAACCAGACTTAAAGTGTGTGTGTGTGCAAAGGTTCTTTTACAGCTTGATCATTGGGTAAACCAACTCAATGATTTTGTTTTAAAGAATGGAACGAAGGGTCAAACCAACCTAGATGTCTTGATCATGCTATGCAATTACTTCTCCATACTCAATGTGATATGATTTTCTTTTTCTTTTCTTTCGTCTCTTTTTTTTCATATTTTTTTTTACACACCTACCCTTTAATGTAGCATTTCTCCTCATGGTGGTCCTAATACTCGCCCATGGGTAGCTTCACGCTTATCGGTTATATGTGATTTTTATTTTCTTCTTTAGAGACTTTTCTCTAGTTTCCAACCATACCACATATCGTAACACAAGTAAGTCAGGATGGACATCTAAGTGAACGGTCATTCATCGATCCGCACTCTCTTCAACTAGTCACCTTACGGACTACTGCGGTATTCACTGCTAAGATCCTATAATTAAGTGCTCGCGAGTCTAGTCGAGATCAACCACTCAAAATATCAGATGATAGCACATCTCGCACTTATTGTTTCTAAGGTTTCACCCTAAAGCAAATAATTTCATCATCGGACCCAAGCTTAACTATTGAGGAAAAGACTCGAACAAGTAGGCAAAATCAACGTCTTTATTATTAATAAATGCAGGACTAAAATTGAATCAGATCAGGAAAGTAAGCATCTCTGAAATTTGCGGCCTCGCCCTCTTCCGTCTTCTTGCTCCCTTCAAACATCAGATTCTCCAACTGCAGTAGTTCTTTTTTCCATTTACTTCCCCCTTTTGCAACCTCCTCATTGTCACTGTTGGAGAAGTTTTCCCAGAAATTCCCCTTCTGCTCTTTCTCATCTTTATCACTGTTGCCCATATCCCGATGCGGGAAGTTTGGTGGTTGTGAGTTTGGAGGACTGTTGGGTTTCTAGGTTGGTCCCAAGATCAAATCAAGCAATGAAACATGTGTGAATACTCAAAAGAAGTATGGCGGAATCATACTTACAAAGATCGGCTTTCGCGATGTTAGGAACAACAAAAATCTTCAAGCTTTTCCTCCATGATGGCTCACGGCTTTGCTCCCCTTTTGTGCTCCATATGATCGGCCAAGCTCCAAGCTTGGGTGTGCATTCCATGCCCACAAGTGGGTTTCCCTATCACCTTCGTAAGACTCCTAATGTGTGCTAGCACTCGGAAAAATTTGCCACAAATCTTTCCCTTATTTCTTCATCTTGTTCTCTGCATTTGCCAAAAATAGAGAGGAAAAAGGCCCTTGGCCGAGAGGTAGGAGGGAGAGAGGAGAAGAGTTTTGTGTGTTATGTATCTAATACACAAAATGAAAGTCAAATACCAAAATAATAAAAGAAATGGTAAATGTCTTTCAAGCCATCACATAAGTGTGTTGCACACTCAACCATCAACCAACAAGTTCCATCACAATAAAGTGACAAAGTTGACTAGTGATGTGTGACCGGCGAAAACACACGCGTATAACGCAAGCGCACGTATCGTTCAAGTAGTATAAAAATATCGATCCCACGAGGACTTAATTCCTACTGTTGTTATTAATTATTGAATCTATTTATTTACAGGTATCTAATTATAGGGAGAAGAGAATGATTGTTTGATTGGTTGGATGTGATTTTCCTTAATTAAAATAAATAAAATAAACAAAAGAATATACTAAGGAAAATAACAAAAGACTCAAAGATCTAGGGTTGTGAATCTTTCTAATATCTTTTAAAAGATGAAGTGGTTATTTCATGGTTGTGTAATAAATCGATTTACTAACCTGGAACACTAAATTATGCGAAAGCCTCTGTCGATGGTCAGACACAAATACCCAGTTTAACCCAATTGAACCATATGTCTATGTCAACTAAATTATTTGGATTCATTAAGTTTAAGTTCCAATTATGGCTACCCCCGCCGGACAGGTATATGTCTATCCGGTAAGGAAATCTATTAAAGGGTTATCTATCCTCAAGGAAGATCGTGGGCTATTAAGTCTAAGGCTGAAACCTAAAATTCCTTTGTCAAGTTTATGTTAGATTTACCACATCAATCTTATTGGTGATCAGACAACAAGAAGCATTAAGCTTAAGTCTTAATAAGTAAACCTTTAAATTACCCAAACTATAAAATAACCCCTTATAAAACGGTGATATTAGAATTCATCACAACCCAGATAACTAACTTAGTTACGATACATAACTAGGGCTAGTAAAAACTTAAATAAAATAAAAGACATAAAGTAAAATGCTGAAAAGTAAATTGCTGAAAAGTAAATGACGGAAAGTAAATGCTGAAATTAAATTACTGAAAAGTAAATGCTGAAAGTAAATTGCTAAAAAGTAAATAAAGTCAAAGTACAATAAAAGAAAAAGATGAGGTAAAAGGATCCACTTTTATTACTTCTATTTTAGATATCTCCCATAATATAATATATTAACTTTGCATGATAATTACCAACCAGCCATATAGGCGGTATTCAGATTAAGTCAAATTAATAATTAATTACCAACCGACCAATCAGGCGGTATCCAGTTTAGTTATGTTAAAACCAATTTAAATAATTACCAACCGACCAATATGGCGGTATCCTCGTTAAGTCAGATTTTAATATATATTATAATTAAGGGAGATTAATCTAAATATTAATAATAAAAGTTTTACCTTTTACCCCAGCAAAGGGGAGTTACCTCCTCATTACTGAAAAGTAAAAACTGAAAATTAAAGAAAGAAAAGTATTGTGCATAAAAGTAAATTGCGGAAAGTAAAAACTGAAAAGTAAAGAAAAGAAAGTGCGAAAGCGGAAATTAATTACTGAAAGCTGTAAATAAAAAAACAAGATACAATTTTCTTAGTATTCTTAAGGAATTCCTTAGAAGAAAATATGAATTTACAAATGAAATTGCTTGGTATTTATAGGGAAAATCTTACCTTCATCAAATCATCAACCAAATCCATTATTAATTGCTCCACTAATTGCTTATCATGTTTGGTGGTGATTTGCTAATTTTTATTATTTATTTATTAATTTATTTTTTGCTTTGAAAATGATTGAAAATGACTTTAATAATTGCATAAAACACACTTCTGGATGGTTCATCAATTTCAGGTATGAACTCTTCAGAATTCGAAATTATTTTGTGTTCCAAAGTATTAGATATTTGCGTCTTCTTTAATCTGGAACTTGAATCAGCTCAATCCGATATTGGAGTAAAACGTTATGCCCAAAATACGACAGATGCGCAAAATTGGAATTTCCAAAACTGCACTTTGTTAAAACGCCCTTTCAAGTTTCCAATCTCCAAAATTAATATGTCAAGTCCAATTTTTGCCCTTATTTGACCCAAATTTCATCCTAAATGATTTCATTGTGTCCCAATATTATTTTATCTGCAAAATAAACTAAAACACATCAAAACGTTCATCAAACCCGAAAAAACTAAACAAAATATTAAGTAAAATGGGAGGTAAATATTGATATATTTTCCACTCATCACACCCCCAAACCTAACATTTTGCTAGTCCTTGAGCAAAACAACAAAATAAAATACAAGAAACAATTAAAATTAAACTAAGCCACTTTCGTAGGGATCACGGTTGTATTTAGCGTATGCAACAAGCCTTTAAACCCCTAGGTGTCCCTAGTGGACGAGTTGTAGTCTCGTGAGGGTTTACAGCAATGATACCCACAAACATTTTACAAAAGTAAAAAGGTAGTGAAACTAATGCACACAAAAGCAAAAAGACAAGCGAAAAGAGAATAAAGAATTTAGTGACTAATCAGGTGAAATTTCTACTCCAAGTTACTAGTTGTTTTCTTTCTTTCTAATTTACTGAATAAGTAAATTCTCCGATTATTTTTACCATTCTTCATATACATAGCCACCAAAATATTAAACAACTCATTTTTGCCCACAACAGTCATAATTGCAGTTGATAAGAGAGTAATATTTTTGTCCTTAAGTTCTATCAGATTTCACACATTTTTGCCCACAACTCAATTTTTTTTGTATTTTTCGAAAAATTTTGGCCTAAAAATAAAAATAACAAACAAACTAAAATATAAGGTACTGATCAACTAATTTCCTCCCCCAAACCTAAATGAGACATTGTCCCCAATGTCTTAAACAGTAGAAGAAGAGTTTAGAAGATAATACATGGTTAGCCGAAATTCTACAGGAAATTAAAGGTTAAGATCCAGATTAATCCGACACCTCTTACCACGATCGTCCTCGGACCAATTTATCTTTGAAAGGATAGGGTCAACTTGTGGTTCATAGGCTAAAAGTTGGTATATTATATCCGGAGCAGTTCTGGCAGTAAAGAGGAGTTCTTTTAAAGGTTTTGACACGAACCCATTTCTCCGAGCATCATCAAGAAACACACAAAGAAAATCATAAAATCCTTCAACGTTGTACAATCCAAGCGGTTTCTGGTGTATGTTCAGGTTCGCCCAAGATAGCACTATAAAAATTTCCTACAATGTACCCAAGCCACCTGGCAAAGCAATAAAAGCATCAGCATGGTTAATCATTTCTACCAATCATTCAGACATACCTGACACGATCAGTTCCTCTCCGTTTGATGGTTCAATAAGATTTGCCTCAGCCAAGGGTTTTGGGATGATTCCCAAAACGTGACTGCCTCCTTCCTGTACAGCCTTTGAAACGATCCCCATAAGTCCAAGATTATTTCTGCCATATATTAAGTGCATATTCCTTGCAGCTAAGACTCGACCCAATTCTTGTGCTGCTTCTACGTATTGTGGCTTAGTACCAACACTACTACCGCAAAACACACAGATGTTTTCAACTCGTCTTCTCGAAGTGGCTTCCATTTTTATATGTATTTCTTTCTCAACTCTGGATGCCTTCAAAAGTGCAATGACGGGCTGAATTTATAGTACCTGAAAAGGGTGAGTAATAATAGCACTAGTATTTTCCAGGGACGTTTGTTAGCTAAACAACAAAAGAAATCGTGAAAGGTCAAAAAGTTTGGATCCTGTCTACGAAAATAAAGATAATTACAACAGAAAAGCGAATCAAAGCAATAATTAAGGCAACAAAATTGTGTACGCAATACGCCACTCGTTTGGTATATAAATCCATTAGGATGCATCTCAAGATTTCATTCCTTACTCAGCCATCGCTAATGAATTGAATCTCATCTTTGTGATTGCTAAACACCATTCCTTCTGTCTTAAAATTATTCGTTTGTGCTTTTCCCTACAAAAGAACACACAAAATTAAAAACTCTACAACATGTATACACAAAATATGAAAACAGAAATTACAACAAATTGCATGGGTTGCCTCCCTACTAGCGCTAAATTTTTCATCTTCAGCCAGACATGACTGAAATCCATCTGTCAATGAGGTTTCAGCGTTGTTTTGGATGTCCGATTAAAGAAAATCTCATGAGCGTTGCTTTTGAATGGTCTTTTCCAATGATAAGGTAGCAGAAATTTTTTTGTCCCATTTAGTGTTTGTGCCACCTTTTTGATCTTTGTTGCTGCAGTATTTCCTGAAAATAAAGAAATAAAATCAGGAGGTCTCGTATGGTGATTGACTTTGAATGAATGTTCCATTATGTCAAGCTTCTGGGTGATATCTTTGATTTGTACTCCCCAAAACAGTGATGTTTCTTCTGAATGCTCTGGATCTTTATTAAGTTCAGACATTTCCTCCTTCATTTGCTCTGCTTCTTGCTCCACCTTTTCTTCACAGATGTATTTGAAAATTTCTACATTCAGCTCTTCATCTGTCATCTGTGAAATACATGCTTCAAAATTGTCAACCCGAGGATGAAAAGATGTGTCAGATATTAGGTCTTCATCCTCTGGTTTGGTTGAAATGATTGGCTCAGGTAGATCTTCTTCAAACATCATGGTAAAGCATGTTCCAAGATCTTCATTTTGAGGATTAAGAGTTTGATCCTCCGTTGTTGGTGCAGTTGGTTCAAATAGATTAACTTCATCCTCATCAAAATCTGAATAATAAAAATCAAATCGAGACTTTGCCGGTTCGGGATCCTGAACTGATACCTCTGATTCTTGATTCTATTCAACCTTCTCTTATGCTAAAGTGTCATCGTGAAATGCTTGGTACTCGAAGGCTTCATCTGAAAATGGTCCTTGAGGTATATACATATGGTTTTCTGTTAATTGTCTGATCTGCTCAGTCATTCTCTGAATGGATGCTGATTGTCTCTGAATACTTTCGAGTTGATTCTGGAATTTTTCAAGCATTGTATCCAATTTTTCATCTCGTTTCTTGAGCACATCTTTGAGCATGTCAATCATCTGATCTTCTTCTGATTGTTCTGATTGTTGATGAAGATCATTGTAGGTGGGTGGTGGATAAGATGGAAAATGTGGTTCTGTGAAATGTGATGGCTCGTCATACCATGAAGGATCATGATAGCTCTGCCACCCTGGATGGTAGTTGTATTCGCAATAATCTATAGGGTGGTTACCATTACATATGTCACATCTCCCCATTGCGTTCTGTTGAGCAAATATAATATTGCATGGTTCTGGCATCCAGTGATAATTGTTGGGCTGGACAACAGGCCTCAGAAAACCGGACTGTTGCTCCCAGATGTGGGGTGTATCTTCTTGTAAAGCACGTAATCTTTCAATCTCCCAATAATGTTCCATTTTTCAATCACTTGAAAACAAAAGAAAGAAATAAAAATTACATAAAAAAATAAAGAAAATTAGATACAAATAAATTAGATAGCTTCAAAATTAATAACTCAAGAAAAATAAGTCCCCGGCAACGGCGCCAAAAATTTAACCGGCGTAAACACACGCGTATAACGCAAGTGCACGTATCGTTCAAGTAGTATAAAAATATCGATCCCACGAGGACTTAATTCCTACTGTTGTTATTAATTATTGAATCTATTTATTTACAGGTATCTAATTATAGGGAGAAGAGAATGATTGTTTGATTGGTTGGATGTGATTTTCCTTAATTAAAATAAATAAAATAAACAAAAGAAAATACTAAGGAAAATAACAAAAGACTCAAAGATCTAGGGTTGTGAATCTTTCTAATATCTTTTAAAAGATGAAGTGGTTATTTCATGGTTGTGTAATAAATCGGTTTACTAACCTGGAACACTAAATTATGCGAAAGCCTCTGTCGATGGTCCGACGCAAATACCCAGTTTAACCCAATTGAACCATATGTCTATGTCAACCAAATTATATGGATTCATTAAGTTTAAGATCCAATTATGGCTACCCCCACCGGACAGGTATATGTCTATCCTGTAAGGAAATCTATTAAAGGGTTATCTATCCTCAAGGAAGATCGTGGGCTATTAAGTCTAAGGCTGAAACCTAAAATTCATTTGTCATGTTTATTTTAGATTTACCACATCAATCTTATTGGTGATCAGACAACAAGAAGCATTAAGCTTAAGACTTAATAAGTAAACCTTTGAATTACCCAAACTATAAAATAACCCCTTATAAAACGGTGATATTAGAATTCATCACAACCCCAGATAACTAACTTAGTTACGACACATAACTAGGGCTAGTAAAAACTTAAATAAAATAAAAGACATAAAGTAAAATGCTGAAAAGTAAATTGCTGAAAAGTAAATGACGGAAAGTAAATGCTGAAATTAAATTACTGAAAAGTAAAGGCTGAAAGTAAATTGCTGAAAGTAAATTACTGAAAAGTAAATGCTAAAAGTAAATTGCTGAAAAGTAAATAAAGTAAAAGTACAATAAAAGAAAAGGCTGAGGTAAAAGGATCCACTTTTATTACTTCTATTTTAGATATCTCCCTTAATATAATATATTAACTTTGCATGATAATTACCAACCTGTCATATAGGCGGTATTCAGATTAAGTCAAATTAATAATTAATTACCAACCGACCAATCAGGTAGTATCCAGTTTAGTCAGGTTAAAACCAATTTAAATAATTACCAACCGACGAAAATGGCGGTATCCTCGTTAAGTCAGATTTTAACTAGTTTATATATTATAATTAAGGGAGATTAATCTAAATATTAGTAATAAAAGTTTTACCTTTTACCCTAGCAAAGGGGAGTTACCTCCTCATTACTGAAAAGTAAAAACTAAAAATTAAAGAAAGAAAAGTATTGTGCGTAAAAGTAAATTGCGGAAAGTAAAAACTGAAAAGTAAAGAAAAGAAAGTGCGAAAGCGGAAATTAATTACTGAAAGCTGTAAATAAACAAACAAGATACAATCTTCTTAGTATTCTTAAGGAATTCCTTAGAAGAAAGTATGAATTTACAAATGAAATTGCTTGGTATTTATAGGGAAAATTTTACCTCCATCAAATCATCCACCAAATACTTTATTAATTGCTCCACTAATTGCTCCACCAAATCCATTATTAATTGCTCCACTAATTGCTTATCATGTTTGGTGGTGATTTGATAATTTTTATTATTTATTTATTAATTTATTTTTTGCTTTGAAAATGATTGAAAATGACTTTAATAATTGCATACAACACACTTCTAGATGGTTCATCAATTTCGGGTATGAAATCTTCAGAATTCGAAATTGTTTTGTCTTCCAAAGTTGTAGATCTTTGTGTCTTCTTTAATCTGGAACTTGAATCAGCTCAATCCGATATCGGAGTAAATGGTTATACCCAAAATACGACAGATGCGCAAAACTGGAATTTCAAAAACTGCACTTCGTTAAAACGCCCTTTCAAGTTTCCCATCTCCAAAATTAATATGTCAAGTCCAATTTTTGCCCTTATTTGACCCACATTTCGTCCTATATGATTTCATTGTGTCCCAATATTATTTTATCTGCAAAATAAACTAAAACACATCAAAACGTTCATCAAACCCGAGAAACTAAACAAAATATTAAGTAAAAGGGTCGGTAAATATTGATATATTTTCCACTCATCAATGTGACGCTTGATGTGACTTGTGGGCTCCAATTGATTCGAAATGCGAGTGGGCCCGCAAACACTCCTGGGCTCGGGTTCGCTAATTCCGAATTAACGAATTTTCCGTTGCGACGTAATTAAATCAAATTTAATTAAATAAATATGCCTAGCAAAATTACTATTCACGTCGCTAACGAATTAATTCTAAATTAACTCGTTCACCCGAATTATAATCTAATCTTAATTCCGTGTTGAAATCTAATTTCGTATAATATATCGAATATATTATTTTATCGATTAATTCAAAATTAATCATTCTCTCTCTTTAAATAATATTTTATCCCAGATAAAATATATCTGTAATTAATCCCAGATTAATTTTCTCTCTCTAATAATTAATCCCAGATTAATAAAGTGCGAGTCATACGTCATCGGTGAATCTTCGGGAAGCGACCCATGAGATCCCCGGATATGTTGGCAGTAAATTCGGTCGTCGGACTATCCGAACACGTACGTACCTAGTACTTTGCTTTTACCGATTTACAAGACATGGTTGGCTTCTAGCAAAGCACCGTGCCTACCCAATTCTATAGAAATATTCTTAAAGGAATATGTGATCTATATCAGGCGTAGTATATGTAGTATTGCGTATTACGATCCAGCATCGGATGTCACGTGTTAGGCCTGGGGCTGGAATTGTGTCTGCCCCATACGAAACACATATCGGATCTCTGGTAACTAGTCTCTATAATCGGATAATCATGACCTAGTCATATTATCCCGATAGCTGCAGCATAAAAGAGCACCAGTTCCGTATCCTACGTGATCATCATCTCCACTATGACTGGAGTGATACTTCCGTCTTGACATCACACCCAATACACTACGATTCTCAATATACCCAGAAGAGGCGTACACAGAACCTGTTAAAGCCCTGGATGACCAAAACCAAAATATATTGATTGTCGCAAGTATTAGCGGTGCAAGTCTCAGGTTAAGACCAAATACACCTACCCTGATTCGGACTTCCATAGACACATAGTCATACTACCAATGGAATTCCGAGGGGTCTATCCAGAGCGAAGCTGTTCCCGTACCATTGGTAAACACAACCTCCTATTACACTTGCATGAGTATCCTATACCCAAATATATGAGAACTATGCTGTTATGCTCCCACAACGCGCACAAGTGTAATACTAGTCTTTTACGCATTATCGATGTCCAATCTCGATAATACTCTGACTAGGGATATTTAATGATTAAACCTTCATGGATTGATACTGTCTCATATCATCTCAATCTGGAACTGATCATAAGGACCTTTTATCATTTATACATCTAGGTAATCCAATTACAAATGATAAAAGGGAAATTTCCTTTGTCACATAGTTATTTTGTACAAAAACACCATGATCTGTACAAATAGTGATGCTACGAGTCATAATAGTCCAACAAGGACAAGGCTGTCGGGTAGGCCGGATTTGATCATGTGGGTAGGTGGAGGGTTTCTGTGTGTTGGGTTGTTCTTTTTCTGGGTCGGGTATTTTATTGGCATCAATGAGGTCTTGGATTTCATGCCTAAGGCGGGTGCATTTGTCAGTTTCATGGCCTTTTTGCTCGTGGAGGTAACAATATTGGTTTAGGTCAAGGTAGTGGGGCACAAGGTTTGGAAGTGGTTTAGGTTCTAATGGATTTAGGAGTCCTTGCCTTTTCATTTCTTCAAACACCTCTGACAATGGTCTACCAAAATTGGAGAATCGCCTGTTTCTGATAGGGGCGACCTCAGAAGGAGTGGGCTTGGTCCATGAAGGTCCCCCAATGATCTTTCTATTCTGGTTGCAGAACCTCATATTATTGACATTAGTCGTAGTATTATCGAGACTGGACATCGATAATACGGAATAGACTAGTATTGCACTTGTGCGTGTTATGGAAACGTAACAACATAGTTCTTATATATTTAAGTATTGGATACTTGTGCAAGTGTGATAGGAGGTTTTGTTTACCGATGGTACGGAAACAGCTTCGCTCTGGATAGACCCCGCGGAATCCCATTGGTAGTATGACTATGTGTCTATGGGAATCCGCATCACGGTAGGTGTATTTGGTCTTAACCTGAGACTTGCATCGCTAGTACTTGCGACAATCAATACGCTTTGGTTTTGGTCGTCCATGACTTTAACAGGTTCTGTGTACACCTCTTTTGGGTTTATTGAGAATTGTAGTGTATTGGATGTGATGTCAAGATGGAAGTATCACTTCAGTCATATGGAAATGATGATCACAAAGGGATACAGAACTGGTGCTCTAATGTGTTGCAACCATCGGGATAATATGACTAGGTCATGATTACCCGATTAAAGAGACTAGTTGCTTGTGATCCTATATATGCTTCGTACGGGGCAAACACTATTCCAGCCTCAGGCCTTGCATGTGACATCTGATACTAGATCATAATACGCAATACTACGTATACTATACCTGACATAGATGATATATTCCTTTAAGAATATTTCTGGAGAACTGGGTAGGCACGGTGCTTTGCTAGAAGCCAACCATGTCTCGTAAATCGGTAAAAATGTAGTACAAGGTACGTACATGTTCGGATAGTTCGACGACCAGATTTACTGCCAACATATCCAGGGATCTCATGGGTCACTTCCCGAAGATTCACCGATGACGTATGATTCGAACATAATTAATCTGGGATTAATTACGGAGAGATTTTATCTGGGATAATATACTATTTGAAGAGAGAGAATAATTAATTTGGAATTAATCGATAAAATAATATATTCGATATTAGACGAAATTAGATTTCGACGCAGAATTAAAATTGGATTTTAATTCGAGCAAACGAATTAATTTAGAATTAATTCGCGAGAGATGTGAATAGTAATTTTGCTAGGCATATTTATTTAATTAAATTTGATTTAATTACGTCGCAACGGAAAGTTCGTTAATTTGGAATTAGCGAACCTGAGCCCAGAAGTGTTTACGGGCCCACTCAGATTTTGAATTCAAGTGGGGTCCACATGTCACATCACAAGTCACATCACTTGTCACTTTAATTAACTTTATGGTGATGGGTTTTAGTGGGTTAGTGAAGACTTGTTTTACACTCCAAGTTGGTGAGATATTTGACATATGCCAAATATTGATTTTGGTATATCTAATTTTGATTTTTGAAATACAAAATAAGTCAACACACTTCATCTAATTCTCTCTCTCACTCACGGTTTTGGATGCTTTTTCTCTCCCTCTCCATTTCTCTCATTGCCGAGAGTTACAAGGAAGATTTGGAATTTTTGTAGCAAAAATTTCACAAGCTAGTACTTACTAGGAATCATTCAAGGTGATAAGGAAATCAACCTTTGAGCTTGGAATCGCCATTAAGCTTGGAGCTTGGATTTCTACTTCAAAGAGGAAACTTGGAGACTTCTCAAAGGAGCAAAAGTTTTTGTGTTCAACACCTCCGAAATCCGATCAAAGTAAGTTTAATTCCGCTATTCTTCTTGGAGTATTCACTTGATTTCATTGCTTAAAATGATCTTGGGACATCTTAGAAACCCAACAATAGTATCGGAGCCTATTTGAGCATGAAATTTGATTAGGGTTTATATACTAAAATTTGGGTAAATTTGATTTGAGCATGTTTTAATCAAATTGTTTGTTTGAGTATGCTTGTATGTTAATAACTTGTAGTTATACATGATCAATTTGAATAAAATTTAATTGGTTTAATTTTCCCCAAATGCTATATGATGGTCGAATACTATATGCTCCCTAAAGTCATGGTATTTTTTGTTCTTTTGATCATTGGATGAGTATAAAGACTTGGGAAATATTGATTTGAGATTCAATCGGATTGAAAACGGAATCGGATATAAAATCCCTACTAATGCCGTGAGCTATAAGCATGGAAATGAGATGATTTTGTAACAATAACGTTGGACATGTATTGATTATGAATAAGCATGATTAATTGATTAGATTAGTATTTTGGAAATGTTAATTTAAATAGTTAATCATGGCTAAGCACTTTAATTAATTAAATTATGAAATTTGGAATTTTAGAATTTGATTAATTGGGCTTAATTTAGAATTGGGCATAAAATGTTGTATTTGGGCCTAATGGGCTTGGTTGGGCCAAGTTGGTTTAGGTCAATTGGATTGGATCCAAATTGGGCCTAAACCATTACACTAAGTCCAAATATAACTAATGGGCCTTTTATGTTTAATTGGGCCTAATGGGCCGAAATTAGTTTCTTGGCAAATATGGTGATTCTTTATTTGGGCTTTGGTATTTGGGTTTGACCCATATTGACCAAAGTCCATGCCTTAAGAAATTAATTGAAAGCCCATTAGACTTTAATTAAATGACATTGGATGTTAATTGGGCTTTGAGACCCATTTAGATTAGATTTGGAATCTAAGTCTTAAGGGCGCACTTAAAAGTGTAGTTATTTAATTTAGAATTAAATATGGAATTAATATTGAATACAAACTAAATTAGATTTAAATTGTAGTTCGATATAATTCAAGAATTCGTACTTTGAGCATTTATTCTTAAACGAGTTGGACTCGCGCAAATCAAATCGTTGTTTGAACATTGGATGATCACTTTATTCAAAGATTAATTAATTGGATTAGATTGATAGAATAACATGCTTTGTGTGAATACATGGATGTGTTGAATGAATAATGTATATCAGATGGATATTAGAAGGGAAAGGGCAATTTTGGAAATTGTTGTAAATTTAGAATTTATTAAATTGGACCTGCGTGTCCAGCCTTATCTCTCTCGATTCTTTGTAATTCTCTTCTCACCTAATTCCCCTCAATGTTAATGAGGTTTCTTTAATTGTATTATGTAATTGGGTAGAAGTAAGAATAATGCTAGCCGGGGAGAGGAAATGAAATGATTTGTTCTAGGAACAATCTGTGAGATATCCATCCGCATATCATTATTAATTTATTTTCCGCGCCTTATTATGCTTTTAGAATGCATGTTTAAGGGTGTATGATGAGACCTAACAAAGATAATAAATTGGTTGCCAATTTACGCGAAAAACCCTCAATAAATATTAAGTGTTTTCCTTCCATTGAGTGATTCATTCTCAAGATCCAGGATTGGCACTGGTTTGTTGGCCAAAGTCAAGACCTTTGTCCATCGCGGATGTGTTTGAATCATGAAGGCTTTGTTCCATATCGTATGTCTTGTCCAAGTTGTGATTTGTTGGCCAAAGACAAGATCACTTCTTGTCCATCGACATCGATTACGAAGCTTTCCAAAGTCAATAGGTTCCGCTTAACTGGAATCATTAAGCATGTTGCGCCAAAGCCAAGGCTTAGTTGATTCAGAGGAAAACGTTAAGGAAAATATATTGGATGTCTTATATATATTGTATATATGTTTCGGACTTGGAGGTCCACCTACCGGATCTAGGAATTGGATGAGATCCAATTGATCTTAGAGATCTACCTAGTTAAATATCATACAGCTTGTTGGCCAAAGTCAAGGTTGTGTGTTATTTAACGGGATCCTAGCCCACTAGGAAACTAGGTTTCCCGAGTACTCAACAGAGGGTTAGAGGCTCACCGAAAAATAGTGGGAGGCTAATATTGAATTTGTAATTTCGTTCAAATACTTAGCTTTACGCGCTTTCAAATTATTTCGTCAATTATTTTTATTAGTTGGACTAATATATTATTATTTTTCTTGTAACAGTTAGACTGTACCCATACATCGTTAATCGAATAGTTGGACTATTGCGATTAAGATGACAGGAAAGTTAAGCATTTGGGATATTGTCATGGGCGATAATGTCTTTAATGGCACAAACTTTCAAGACTGGGATATGAATCTCAGAATTGTTCTGGGATCCGAGAAGTTGCTCTACACTATAGAGAGACCTCTTGGGCCTAACCCCCGACCTGATCAATTGCTTGAGCTAGAGCTTTGGAAGACTCATAACGATAACAACGCGACCGCTCAATCGGTAATGCTTGCTACTATGACTCCGCAATTCTGTCG
The DNA here is from genome assembly GCA_019454045.1 of Zanthoxylum bungeanum. Lineage (NCBI taxonomy): Eukaryota > Viridiplantae > Streptophyta > Magnoliopsida > Sapindales > Rutaceae > Zanthoxylum > Zanthoxylum bungeanum. The sequence continues at coordinate 336,932 of SKCR01029777.1, forward strand.
TCAAAATAAGGGATTGGATCCCTATGAGATGATGGTGAAGTTGCATGATCTTCACCGATCTAATCTTAGATCGCAAAGATATGAGTTGCAGAAGAAGCTCTTCCGCGCTCACATGTCAGAGGGTACGTCTGTTGAGCACCATGTGTTACAGATGATTGCTAACATTGAGCAGCTCAGACAGATGGGCATCGTCTTCGAGGCTGAGACTTCAGTAGATTTGATCCTACAGTCTCTTCCCGACACTTGGAGTGAGTTCATCATGAACTACAACATGTTGAACAAAGACCAAACTCTTGGAGAGTTGATGTCCACACTGCGCGAAGCAGAAAAAGAGCTCATTAAGAGTAAGAAGCGCGAGGCGCACTTCGCTTCAACATCTCAGACTCCGAGGGCTTGGCCCAAGGCGACTGGAGGTGTAAAGAAGAAGAAGAAGAAGAAAGGTAAGGCCAAATCGTCAAAACCTTCTGGGAAGGGTAAGGACAAATCCCAAGATGTATGTCTGCAGTGCGGGAAGCGGGGTCACTGGAAGCGTGATAGTCGCGAGTACAAGGCACACATGAAGGAAATCAAAGTGGGCAAGACACCGGCTTCAGATATGTTTGTTATAGAAATAAACATGTCTACTACTAGTTTTAAAAATTGGATTTTTGATTCTGGTTGTGGTACTCATATATGTACTGATGTGCAAGATCTGCAGATTAGCAAGAGACTGGCCTCAGGAGAGATTGTCCTCCGCGTTGGAAATGGGACACGAGTCGTCATTTTGGCCGTTGGCACTTTTGTTTGGGAACTGCCCTCGGGGCATGTACTTAAACTTACAGACTATTATTATGTACCTAGTTTGACTAGGAATATTATTTTTGTATCTACGTTAGCCCAATATGGGTACACTTTTGTATTTAGAAACACTGGGTGTTTTATGTATAAAAATGATATGGAAATTTGCACTGCTGATGTGAATAATGGTCTTTATATTTTGAATATGAATCAATCTCAAACATATAATGTAACAAACAAAAGGCTTAAAGTAAGTAACAAAGATGAAACTTACATGTGGCATTGTCGTCTGGGACACATAAACAAGACACGTATATCCACACTTTCGAAGAGTGGGTACTTGGATGGATTTGATCCAAATTCATATGAAGTCTGCGAATCTTGTTTAATAGGCAAAATGCCTAAATCACCTTTTAGCGGTAAAGGTGCACATGCAACCGAACTGTTAGCCCTCGTTCATAGTGACGTATGTGGGCCCATGTCTAGCCAAGCTAGAGGTGGATATGAATACTTCGTAACCTTTACGGATGATGCATCATGTTATGGTTATGTGTATCTTATGAGACACAAGTCGGAAACCTTTGAGAAATTCAAAGAGTTTCGACACGAAGTAGAAAAACAGACCGACAAAAGTATTAAGACATTACGGTCCGACCGTGGTGGCGAATACTTAAGAATATGGTATTCTTTCATAGTGGACTCCTCCCGGAACATCGCAATTAAACGGTGTGTCTGAACGGAGAAACCGAACTTTGTTAGACATGGTAAGGTCTATGATGAGTCACACGGAGCTACCCATTTCCTTCTGGGGATATGCATTGAACAATGCAATACTTATTTTGAATAAGGTTATGTCAAATTCTGTTCAACAGACTCCGTATGAAATATAGACAGGAAAGAAACCAGGTTTCTCATTCCTGGAGATTTGGGGTTGCTGGGCATACGTCAAACATTTGGAAAACTAGAACCCAAATCGGATAAATGCCTATTTGTAGGATATCATAGGGAAACCAAAGGATATTACTTCTATCACCCACAAGAGAACAAAGTATTTGTTGCTCTACATGCGGTTTTCCTTGAGAATGAATTCCTAAATGCAGTGATAAGTGGGAAGGAAGTAGAACTCGATGAAAATCGGAGTGATACTGAACCTGGCACAGAATCCTTAACGGAACATGAACAGTCCATCAGGGATGAGACTGTACCACAATCTTCAAATACACAAGGACCGCGTAGGTTGGAGAGAGTCAGAAAACAACCTGAGAGGAATAGGTTTCTGATCTCACCTCATGTGGATATTAATCTTATTGAGGAAGATGAGCCGGCTACGTATGAGGAAGCGATACAAGGTATCGACTCCGGTTTATGGCAAGATGCCATAAATTCCGAAATGGATTCCATGTACACCAACCAAGTTTGGACACTGGTTGATGCACCCGAAGGCGTAAAGCCTATTGGTTGCGAATAGGTCTTCAATAAGAAGGCTGACATGGATGGCAACGTACAAACGTACAAAGCTAGGCTTATAGCGAAAGGGTATCTTCAACGACATGGTGTCGATTATGATGAAACATTTTCACCCGTTGCCATGATTAAATTCATTCGGATAATACTTGCTATTGCTGCATATTTCGATTACGAGATATGGCAGATGGACGTCAAAATCATTTTCCTTAATGGAAACCTTTTGGAGGATGTTTATATGCAACAGCCTGACGGTTTTGTCGTACCAAGACTTGCAAACAAGGTTTGTAAGTTAAATCGATCCATTTATGGATTGAAGCAAGCATCGCGTTCTTGAAACCAACATTTTGATGAGATCATAAAAGAATATGATTTCGTTCAAAACTAGGATGATCCTTGTGTATGTAAGAAGGTTAGTGGGAGCGCATTGACATTCATTGTCCTTTACGTTGATGATGTATTGCTTATTGGCAATGACATTCCCATGTCAACATCAGTGAAAGCTTGGCTTTCATTAAAATTCTCCATGAAGGATCTGGGAGAAACAGCCTTTATTCTAGGAATAAAGATCTACCGGGATAGATCTAGAAAGCTGCTTGGACTCTCCCAGAGCACGTACATTGACAAAGTGTTGAAGATATTCATCATCGATCATTCCAAGAGGGGACTGTTGCCAGTGTCACATGGCGTCGCTCTATCTAGGGACTTGTGTCCTAAAACTCAAGATGAGAGAGACAACATGAGTCGGATACCGTTCGCCTCGGCAGTCGGATCGATCATGTATGCCATGATATGTACGCGACATGATGTCTCGTATGCTTTAAGCATGTGTAGTCGCTATCAAGCCGATCCAGGTGAAGGTCACTGGATGGCGGTTAAGAATATCCTTAAGTATCTTAGACGAACTAAGGATGTTTTCTTAATCTATGGAGATGGAGAACTTGAGGTAACTGGGTTTACCGATGCAAGTTTCCAAACCGATAAAGACGACTGCAAGTCGCAATCCCGGTATATATTTTGTTTGAATAACGGAGCAGTAAGCTTGAAATCTTCTAAGCAAGAGACTGTTGCCGATTCAACAACGGATCAGAGTAAATTATTGCAGCTGAAGCAGCAAAAAAGGTAGTTTGGATCCGTAAATTCCTAAATGGATTAGGAGTAGTTCCGTTAGCAGCTGAGCCCGTTCCATTGTATTGTGACAATAACGGGGCTATAGCGCAGGCTAAGGAACCGCGGTCTCATCAACGATCCAAGCATGTTCTTCGACGTTTCCATCTGATTCGTGAGATCATACATCGTGGCGATGTTAAGATCGAGAAGGTCGTATCAGAGGACAATATTGTAGATCCGCTGACGAAAGTTATTCCTCAGCAAAAGTTTGAGAAACATGTACATAGTTCAGGTATTAGATGCTTGAGTGACTGGCTATAGGCCAAGTGGGAGATTGTTAGACAATTATGACCCATAGCGTCACTATTTGTAAAAGACATTGTGGTTTTTGTACAAATTAACTATGTGACAATGAAAATTGCATTTTATCATTTTTGTAATTTGATTACTTTAATATATAAATGATAAAAGTCCTTATGATTAGTTCCGGATTACAAGATATGAGACAGTATCAATCCATAACGGTTTAATCATTAAATATCCCTAGTCATAGTATTATCGAGACAGGACATCGATAATGTGGAATAGACTAGTATTGGACTTGTGCGTGTTATGTAAGCGTAACAGCATAGTTCTCATATATTTAAGTATTGGATACTTATGCAAGTGCGATAGGAGGTTGTGTTTACCGATAGTATGGAAACAGCTTCGCTCTGGATAGACCCCGCATAATCTCATTGGTAGTATGACTATGTGTCTATGGGGATCCACATCAAGGTAGGTGTATTTGGTCTTAACCTGAGACTTGCATCGCTAGTACTTGCGACAATCAATACGCTTTGGTTTTGGTCGTCCAGGACTTTAACAGGTTCTGTGTACGCCTCTTCTGGGTTTATTGAGAATCGAGTGTATTGGATGTGATGTCAAGATGGATCTAGCACTTCAGTCATATGGAGATGATGATCACACATGGATATAGAACCGGTGCTCTAATGTGTTGCAACCGTCGGGATAATATGACTAGGTCATGATTACCCGATTAAAGAGACTAGTTGCTTGTGATCCGATTTATGCTTCGTACGGGGCAGACACTATTCCAACCTCAAGCCTTGCATGTGACATCCGATACTAGATCGTAATACATAATACTAAGTATAGTACGCCTGACATAGATTGTATATTCCTTTAAGAATATTTCTAGAGAATTAGGTAGGCACGGTGCTTTGCTAGAAGCCAACCATGTCTCGTAAATCGGTAAAAACGTAGTATAAGGTACGTACGTGTTCAGATAGTTCGATGACCGGATTTACTGCCAACATATCCAGGTATCTCATGGGTCGCTTCCCGAAGATTCACCTATGACGTATGATTCGAACATAATTAATCTAGGATTAATTACGGAGAGATTTTATCTGGGATAAAATACTATTTGAAGAGAGAGAACGATTAATTTGGAATTAATCGATAAAATAATATATTTGATTTATTGGACGAAATTAAATTTCGACGCGGAATTAAAATTGGTTTTTAATTCGAGAAAAGGAATTAATTTAGAATTAATTTACGAGCGACGTTAATAGTAATTTTGCTAGGCCTAATTATTTAATTAAATTTGATTTAATTACGTCGCAACAGAAAGTTTGTTAATTTGGAATTAGCGAACCCGAGCCCGTGAGTGTTTGCGAGCCCACTCGGATTTTGAATTCAAGTGGGGCCCATATGTCACATCACAAGTCACATCACTTGTCACTTTAATTAACTTTATGGTGATGGGTTTTGGTGGGTTAGTGAAGACTTGTTTTACACTCCAAGTTGGTGAGATATTTGACATATACCAAATATTGATTTTGGTATATCTAATTTTGATTTTTGAAATACAAAATAAGTCAACACACTTCATCTAATTCACTCTCTCACTCACGATTTTGGAAGCTTTTTCTCTCCCTCTCCATTTCTCTCATTGCCTAGAGTTACAAGGAAGATTTGGAATTTTTGTAGCAAAAATTTCACAAGCTAGCACTTACTAGGAATCATTCAAGGTGATAGGGAAACCAACCTTTGAGCTTGGAATCACCATTAAGCTTGGAGTATGGATTTCTACTTCAAAGGGGAAGCTTGGAGACTTCTCAAATGAACAAATGTTTTTGTGTTCAACACCTCCAAAATCCGATCAAAGTAAGTTTAATTCCGCTATTCTTCTTCGAGTATTCACTTGATTTCATTGCTTAAAATGATTTTGGGACATGTTAGAAACCCAACAATAATAAGGCGTATCCTTTCTGGATGAAAGCCAGTGCGGATATCGGACTCATGCTTCTAGCATATTTGGATCATTTTCAGACTTTCTAAGCCCATCAAGATTTTCATACAAGTTGACCAATTATCATTTCAAAGCAATCAATCATATTATTGCGAGGTGTAAACTTGTCCCAGTTGAAAAAGGCCCAACATGTTTACACTTTTGCAATAACGTGGCTAAACAACTTCAAATAATAGGGGGCCCAAACACAAAGCGGCCCATCGGTATTTTAGAATCTTTCGGCCCAATCTTCATGAGACGCAAACTCATCCTAGTTTAAATGGCCCAACAAGCTCACACCTCATGACAAAAAGTCTAAATGAATCCAAATGATTATGGTCTCAAACACAAGCATAAAGGGATGGCTTCTATTGGTCATACAACTACGGTTCACATGTGGGTTTATAGGAGTGTAGACAAAAGCTCCCGTCGGTGAAGGATTGCCCACAACTAGGTCTCCCTACTCAAGAGTTCAGACGACCAAGTGAGCGCACCCTTTTTTATACGTTAAGGTACGTGCCAACGAGTGATGATACATGAATGACTGTCAAATGGATTTCTTATTGAAGATTCCCCAGATGGAGGGTGGAGCAGACTCTCTTAAATACCTAAGTCTCTTAGGCTTTTATTGCCTTGGTGACAGGAATAGAAAATAGGTCCTCCAAATTAGTCCATCACGGTAAACTTCGGGTAAATGATTATCTAGGTGTCTTCACAGCTTTTCCCTTCAGCTATAGAAATTTAGTGAATGAAGGAAGACACCAAACCATTACCTAGCTTTTATAATGCCTTTAATTAAAACCCTTCCAACCCACGGTAGACACGGTTAACTAAAGCACAAATCACAAACATTACAAGACATTATTTCGGGGCTGATTCTCTATCCCCAGTGGAGTCGCCAGACTGTAGGACACAGAAATGGGCGACGCTGCCCTGGGCTCGCGGCCCGGTCGGGAGTACAGAGTTGCCTGCAGGGGACTAGACCAGAGAAATAAAATAGAATCACCACCCAGTGTGAACTGGGAAATGATTTAAGGCCGCACTCACCCCTCGTGAGGGAAGACCTCAAACCGTTGGGTTTGGAATGGTCCCTTGCTTATGCCACTTATAATGAACGGATTCGCGTAATAATATGACCAAGTCTACACAACATACACATGCAAGAATAACTTATATCTAAGTTTGCATACAACATCTATCTAAGTTTGCATACAACATCTATCTAAGTTTGCATGCATAGAAGTGTTGGTAATTATTCTAGGTCCCAAGATCATCAAACAAGCATGATAAAGTGTGAAATACATATCAAAGGAGTTGCGGAATACTCACATCGATCGGTTGTGCGAAACGACGAACAAAACTCCAAGATTGCTCATTGAATTTAGGCGCCCACTGCAGCAGAATTTCAGTCCAATGTCTTCTGTTTTGAGCTGAGATTCGAGCCTCGAATTTGTGTCGAACGATTCCCGGCTCGTGGGTGAGTTTCCCTAACACCTTCGCAAGTCTCTCGGAGTGCTAGCTCCGCTTGATTTTGCCACAAAATCAAGGCACATGCTTCCCCAAACTCACGGCATTTCAAGAGAAACCAGTGAGCTTATTTTGCCACTTTGGGCGTGAATGTGAGAGAGTGTGGAGAGAAGAAGAAATGTGTTAGTTGGATTAGAAAAGTGTAAATGTTTGGTTTATATATTTTCCAAAATATATTAATGATTTACCAATTAATTTTCCAAAAGTCAAATGGTGTAAATCATTTAATTGATTTCTAAAATCAATTCATTTACCAAACATTCCAACCACTCCACTAACTCACATCAAGTCACATCTTTCACTCAATCAAGTGACAAGTTGTCACATAACTCAAAGTGACATTTGATTTGACGCTTGATGTGACGCTAGATGTGACTAGCGATTTGACGCTTGATTTGATTTGCCGCACTTGAATTCGAAATACGAATGCGCTCGCAAATAATCTCGGGCTCGGGTTCGCTAATTCTAAATTAACGAATTTTCCGTCGCGTCGTAATTAAATGATTACGCCTAGCGAAGTCACTATTCACGTCGCTAACGAATTAATTCTAAATTAATTCGCTCGCCCGAATTAAAATCTAATTTTAATTTCACGTCGAAATCCAATTACGATTGATATATCAAATATATCAATTTACCCGATTAATTCTAAATCAATCGTTTTCTCTCTTTAGACGATATTTTATCCCAGATAAAATATCTCCGTAATTAATCCCAGATTAATTTTCTCTCTCATCAAATTAATCCCAGATTAATAAATATGCGAGTCATACGTCATCGGTGTATCATTGGGAAGCGACCCATGAGATCCCCGGATATGTTGGCAGTAAATACGGTCGTCGGACTATCCGAACACGTAAGTACCAAGTACTACGTTTTACCGATTCACAAGACAAGGTTGGCTTCTAGCAAAACGCCATGCCTACCCAATTCTCCGGAAATATTCTTACAGGAATATATAAGGATCTATATCAGGCGTAGTATACCAAGTATCGTGCATATCGGCCCAGTATCGGATAGTCACGTGCTAGGCCTGGGGCTGGATAAGTGTCTGCCCCGTACGAAGCACATGTCGGATGTCTGGTAATTAGTCTCTATAATCGGATATACATGACCTTGTCATAATATCCCGATGGCTGCAGCACCTCAGAGTACTAATACCGTATCCTGCGTGACATCATCTCCACTATGACTAGAGTGATACTTCCGTCTTGACATCACACCCAATACTCTACGATTCTCAATATACTCAGCTTCGGCGTACACAGAACCGGTTAGAGTCCTAGACGACCTCAACTAAAGTATATTGATTGTCGTAAGCATTAGCGGTGCAAGTCTCAGGTTAAGACCAAATACACCTACCCTGATTTCGGATTTCCATAGACACATAGTCATAATACCAATGGGATTCCGAGGGGTCTATCCAGAGCGAAGCTATTTCCCGTACCATCGGTGAAACACAACCTCCTATCGCACTTGCATGAGTATCCAATACCCAAATATATGAGAACTATGATGTTGTGCCCTCACAACGCGCACAAGTGCAATACTAGCATATTCCGCATTATCGATGTCCAGTCTCGATAATACTACGACTAGGGATATTTAATGATTAATCCTTCGTGGAGTGATACTGTCTCATATCATCTCAATCCAGAAACTAATCATATGGACCTCTCTTCATTTATATATCTAAGGTGATCTAATCACAAATGATGAGAGTGCAATTTCCTTGTCACATAGTTAATTTGTACAACAACACTATGATCTGTACAAATAGTGACGCTATGGGTCATATTATCCAACAATCTCCCACTTGGCACATAGCCAGTCACTCAAGTGTCATACACCCGAACTATGTACGGTTCGCTCAAATTGCTGAGAAAAGGTTTTCGTCAGCGGATTTCCATGATTATCGTCTGACGCGATTTATACAATCATCACATCGCCACGATGTATGATCCGAACGAATCAGATGAATATAGAAGTATATATCTGGATCGTCGATGAGACCTTTAATTCCTTAGCCTTGTGCTGACGCCTAGCTCAGCTGCTAACAGAACTATATCTAATCTAATTAGATTTATTATCGACCCAAATGGCTTCTATTGCTGCCTCAGCCGCATCAATAATCCGCATTTGTTGTTTATTCGGCAACAATATCTTGCTCGGAAGATTTCCAGCTCACTGTCCCGTTTTTCAAACTTTATAGTACCGAAGTATTAAACTGTTTGGAAACTTGCAGCAGTGATCCCAGTCACTTCAAGTTCTCCTTCTCCATAGTTTTAGACAACATCTTTAGTTCTCTAAGATACCAATAGATGTCCTTAACTTCAATCCAGTGACTATCACTATGATTGTCCTGATTGTGACTCCATATGCTCAAAGCGTATGAGACACCATATCAAGTACATTTTAAATGTACAATTTCCCAGAGAGTGTTAACAACTCCAAATCTATCCCAGTAGATCTTTATTCCTTGAATAAAGGTTGTTACTCCCCAGAATTCTACGGAGAATATCTATGAAAGCCAAGCTTCCACCAATTGCTTTATGGGAATTTCACTGTCAGTGCGCTCCCACTAACCTCCTTATATACACAAGAATTATTTCGTTTTGAGTCAAATCATAAACCATTATGATTATTTCAAAACGTCAGTTCCAAGAACCTTATGCTTGCTTCAATCCAAACATGGATCGAATAACCCGCAAACCTTGTTTTTCGGTTATACAAAATCGTCAGGATGTTGTAAGCATCCTCGAAAAGGTTTCCTTTTCAGGAAGGCGATTTTGATCTTTAACTGACACATTTCATAAATGAAATATGCAGTATCAATAAGCATCATCAAAATGGATTTACTATGGCAACAGGTAAAAGGTTGAACCGTTATTAACATAACGTTGATAACGATACATTTCCGTCACAAGCCTAGCTTTGTACGTTGGTATGTTGCCATCCATGTATGTCTTCCTTGAAGACGTTTACAGTACCAATAGGCACAATGCCTTGCGGTACAACAACTAGTATCCAAACATAGTTGTTATACATGGAATCCATTTCGGACTCATGGCACTTTTCCATAAAAGGGAGTTGATACCTTGTATCACTTCCTCGTACGTAGTCGGTTGGTATACCTCCATAAGATTTACATCTTTAAGGGGTTACTTCAGAAACCCATACCCCAGGTTGTTTTCTGATTCTCTCCGATCTACGCGGTTCTTGTGTATTTGAAGATTAATGGTTTAGTTTCATCCTTGATGAACTATTTGTGTTCCATTATGGACTTCGTGCCTTGAATAGTATTACTCTGATTTTCATCGAGTATCACTATCCTCCCACTGACCACTGCATATCGGTATTCCTCTTTGGAAAACCGCATGGTGAGCAACAATCATATTGTTCTCATGCGAGATTTATAAGTACTATACTTATGGTTTCCCTTAGGATAACCTATATTTGGCACTTATCCAATTTGGGTCCTTAGTTTGGTATCATCCAAACGTTATGCCCGGCATACCCAAATTATTAGGAATGAGAAACCATGTTTCTTTCCTGTTCATATCCAATATGATATCTGTCAAACAGATTTAAATGGAACCTTATTCTAAATAAGTTTTGCACTGTTAATACATATCCTGTTGAAGGAAATGATAGCTCAGAGCGACTCGTGATAAACCTTATCATGTCCAAAAAAATTTGGTTTTCGTTCGGATACACCGTCTAACTGACGTGTCTCGGGAGGAGTCCTCATCTGAAAGAATACTATACTCTTTCATGTATGTTTGAAACTTACTGCTTAAGTATTTTCATTACGGTCTTACCGTGACGGCATAATACTATAGTCGATCTGTTTATCTACTTCGTGTCGAAACTCTAAAAGTTTCCGATCTGTGTTCTTCGAAAGAAACACATAACCATAACGTGATGCCACATCCGTTAAGGTCACGAAACATTCATGTTCACATCTAGCCTAGCTAGATATTGGCCCACTAACTTCACCATGAATAGGGCTAACAGATCGGTGGCACTTACACTATTACCAAGTAAACAGTGTTTTAGGTACTTTACCTAACAAACTAGATTCGTAGACTTTATTTGAATAGTCAAATCAGTCATAGTACACACTCTTCAAAAGTGCGGATATACGAGTCTTGTTTAATTGTGTCCCAGACAACAATGCCACAAATAAGTCTCTATTGATCAAATCAATTTGAGATATTTATTTGTCATTTTATATGTTTGAGATTTTAATTATATTCAAAATATAAATTCTGTTATTCACATCTAATGTGTTTATCTCAGTATCATCTTTATATAATGAAACACTTAGTGTTCTAGAATATAAAGGTTTATCCACAATGGATTAAACACTGATATAGAGATAATGTCTCTAGTCAAACTAGTTACATTATAACAGTTCCTAATTTAAGTACACCCCGAATGGTAGTTCCTAAACTTAGGTATCTACGGTCGAAACAGCGACTTCCGTCCCGTTTCCGATTCGTAGAGCAATCTCAGCTTGAAGTCAGTATCCTGCTCAAAGTAGATTCTGAACATCAATACATATATTTTATGTACCACACTAAGTATTTAAAATCTAATTTCAATACTAGTAGTGAACATAACTTTGACAATCATTTTTAAAGTAAGAGCCTTGCCCTTTCTTTAATTCCTTCGTGTCTGCCATATCCAAATGGTAGTCACTTTGGGATATGTCAATTATCCTTTTCAATATTTCAGGAACCTTAGGGCAAGCCTTGGGTTTTTAGAATATCGAAACAATGTGCACCTCGTGCTACATGTCCAATTGCAAATTTTGACTTTATCTCCTCTAGAATAGTCAATTAATTCTCCAAGAATTATAAATTGCAATTTTAATACTTCTTAAATCTAAAATTAGATTTATGACAAGTATATTAAATTAAGCACTAAAGTCATCATCACATAAATCTTCCAAAGATTTTATGCTCTACTTATATTGCTTAATTTTGGGCTTAAGGTATAATAAGTTATTTTATCAAATAAAGTAACCTATTATTTATTCCCAATTTGAAAATTAAATCATTTAAAATATTTTAATCCTAGATTATATTTTAAATATCCAACTTTTCAATTTTATCTTGATTACAATAGTCCAACTATTTAATCAACGATTAGTGGTACTATATATATTATAATGATTATAATAGTCCAACTATATAATCAAATATAATCCAAATTAATTAACCTCAATTACATTGATTACTATAATCCAATTATAAAATCAACTGTAAACTGAAATTAATTAATTCAAATATATTGATTAATATAATCCATTTATATAATCAACTATAATACAGTCCAACTGTTTATTAAAACAACAATTTAAATATTAGTCCAACTAACATTTAATTTATATGACGAGTGATATTTGAATGAGCGCGTATGGCGAGTAATTGAACGAATATTGCAAATTCAATTCTTGCCTCCCACTATTTTTCATCGAGCCTCTAACCCTCTGTCGAGTACTCGGGAAACCGTGTTTCCTAGTGGGCTAGGATCCCGTTAAATATCACATAATCTTGACTTTGGCCAACAAATTGTATGATAATTAACTAGGTAGATCTCTAAGATCAATTGGATCTAATCCAACTCCTAGATCCAGTAGGTGGACATCCAAGTCCTAAACATATATCTTATATATGCCTATATATCCAATATATACCCTAACCTTTTTCCTCTGAATCAACTAGGCCTTGGCTTTGGCACAACAAACTTGATGATCCCAGTCAAGCGCGGACCCATTGACCATGGAAGCTTCGTAATCAATGTCGATGGACAAGAAGTGGTCTTGACTTTGGCCAACAAACCACAACTTGGACAAGACACCAATATGGAACAAAGCTTCGTGATTCAAACACATCTTCGACGGACAAGGGCTTGACTTTGGCCAACAACCCATGCCAATCTAGGATCTTGAGCAAGAATCACTCAATGGAAGGAAAAGACGCATGATATTTGATGAGGGCTTTTCGCGTGCAAATTGGCTACCAATTTCATTATCTTTGTTAAGGTCTCATCATCATACACCCTTAAACATGCATTCTAAATACATAATAAATCGAGTATGAAATAAAATAATAATGATATGCGGATGGATACTTAACACATTGATCCTAGATCAAATCTCTCCCTTTCTCACTCAAGATAGCACTTGTATTACTTCTACCCCTTACACTACACTTCTAAAGAAACCTCATTTACATTGAGGGGAATAGGTGAGAAGAGAATACAAAGAGAATAGAGGTGATAAGGCTGGACACGCAGGTCCAATTTAATAAATCGAATTTATTACAACAATTTCCAAAATTGCCCCCACACGACTAATATCCATCCAATATACATTATTCATTCATCACAACCACGTATTCACACATAAGCATGTTATCAATCAATCTAATCAAATTAATTAATCTAATAATTATATGATCATCCAATGTTCAAACAACGATTTGATTTTGGTCGAGTCAAACTCGTTTTTGTGAATAAGTACTCAAAGTACGAATTCTTGAATTAAATTAAACTACATCATTAAATCCAATTTAACATGTATTTAATACTAATTCACTATTCAATTCCAAATTAAATATTACACTTTATTTAATAAACCTTTAACGACTTAAATTCCAAATTTAATCGTGTCGGGTCTCAAAGCCCGATTAACGTCCAACGTCAATTCAATTCAAGTCTAATGGGCTTTAATTAATTTCTTTAAGGCGTGGGCTTCGGCAACCAAAGCCCAATCAAGGAGTAACCCATAAGCCCAGAAATCAATTTAGGCCCATTAGGCCCAATTAAACTTTAAAGGTTTATAAGTTGTATTTGGGCTTAACGGAAGTGGCTTTGGGCCCCAATTGGATCCAATTCAATTTGTCCAAATCCAACTTTGTACAACAAAGCCCAATAAGCCCATTTACAACATAATAAGCCCATTTACATGCTTAATTAATTAAATTACACAAATCCAATTTCGCAATTTAATTACCTAAAGTGCATTACATGATTAATCATCCAAATTCAATATTTCCAAAACATTAATTAGTCCAATTAATCATGCTAAACATCATCATCACATGTCCAACACACTTTGATGAAAAATCAAACCCATTTACATGCTTCCAAAGTCTCGGCCAAAGAAGGTAATTTTATCTGATTTGAATTCAATCCAATTAATTACACAATCGTCATCGAATTAACTTCCTGAATGATCATATACACATCCAATGTTCAAAAATCAAAAAATCCAAGACATTATAGGGCATAATACATTCGGCCACCTTAAGGAAATTGGGGATTTTTGTTCAATTCAAAATTCAATCCAATTAATCTTAAATAACATCATCCTATATGATTCCAATTCATCCATGAATCAAAATCAAAAAATTCCAAATTTCCAAATAACCCTAAACTTTCGGCCAACAACATATATTTTGGGGAAAATTATTCCAAATCAATTTTCATGAAATTGATCCAATCAAACTTCAATTCAACATCATTTAAACATGCTTAATCAAACAATTTAACTAAATCATGCTCAAAATCAATTTTACCCAAATTTTAGCCCTAAAAATTTCATGCTTGAACCTAGGCTCTGATACCATTGTTGGTAATTATTCTAGGTCCCAAGTCATCAAACAAGCATGATAAAGTGTGAAATACATATCAAAGGATTTTCGGAATACTCACATCGATCGGTTGTGCGAAACGACGAACAAAACTCCAAGATTGCTCACTGAATTTAGGCGCCCAATGCAGCAGAATTTCAGTCCAATGTCTTCTGTTTTGAGCTGAGATTTGAGCCTCGAATTTGTGTCGAACGATTCCCGGCTCGTGGGTGAGTTTCCCTAACACCTTCGCAAGTATCTCGGAGTGCTAGCTCCGCTTGATTTTGCCACAAAATCAAGGCACATGCTTCCCCAAACTCACGACATTTCAAGAGAAACCAGTTAGCTTATTTGGCCACTTTGGGAGTGAATGTGAGAGAGTGTGGAGAGAAGAAGAAATGTGTTAGTTGGATTAGAAAAGTGTAAATGTTTGGTTTATATATTTTCCAAAATATATTAATGATTTACCAATTAATTTTCCAAAAGTCAAATGGTGTAAATCATTTAATTGATTTCTAAAATCAATTCATTTACCAAACATTCCAACCACTCCACTAACTCACATCAAGTCACATCTTTCACTCAATCAAGTGAAAAGTTGTCACATCACTCAAAGTGACATTTGATTTGATGCTTGATGTGATGTTAGATGCGACTAGCGATTTGACGCTTGATTTGATTTGCCGCACTTGAATTCGAAATACGAATGCGCTCGCAAATAATCTCGGGCTCGGGTTCGCTAATTCTAAATTAACGAATTTTCCGTCGCGTCGTAATTAAATGATTACGCCTAGCGAAGTCACTATTCACGTCGCTAACGAATTAATTCTAAATTAATTCGCTCGCCCGAATTAAAATCGAATTTTAATTTCGCGTCGAAATCCAATTACGATTGATATATCAAATATATCAATTTACCCGATTAATTCTAAATCAATCGTTTTCTCTCTTTAGAAGATATTTTATACCAGATAAAATATCTCCGTAATTAATCCCAGATTAATTTTCTCTCTCATCAAATTAATCCCAGATTAATAAATGTGCGAGTCATACGTCATCGGTGTATCATTGGGAAGCGACCCATGAGATGCTCGGATATGTTGGCAGTAAATACGGTCGTCGGACTATCCGAACACGTAAGTACCAAGTACTACGTTTTACCGATTCACAAGACAAGGTTGGCTTCTAGCAAAACGCCATGCCTACCCAATTCTCCGGAAATATTCTTACAGGAATATATAAGGATCTATATCAGGCGTAGTATACCAAGTATCGTGCATATCGGCCCAGTATCGGATAGTCACGTGCTAGGCCTGGGGCTGGATAAGTGTCTGCCCCGTACGAAGCACATGTCGGATGTCTGGTAACTAGTCTATATAATCGGATATACATGACCTTGTCATAATATCCCGATGGCTGCAGCACCTCAGAGTACTAATACCGTATCCTGCGTGACATCATCTCCACTATGACTGGAGTGATACTTCCGTCTTGACATCACACCCAATACTCTACGATTCACAATATACTCAGCTTCGGCGTACACAG
The DNA here is from genome assembly GCA_019454045.1 of Zanthoxylum bungeanum. Classification (NCBI taxonomy): domain Eukaryota; kingdom Viridiplantae; phylum Streptophyta; class Magnoliopsida; order Sapindales; family Rutaceae; genus Zanthoxylum; species Zanthoxylum bungeanum. The sequence goes on from SKCR01029777.1 coordinate 353,300, forward strand.
AACCGGTTAGAGTCCTAGACGACCTCAACTAAAGTATATTGATTGTCGTAAGCATTAGCGGTGCAAGTCACAGGTTAAGACCAAATACACCTACCCTGATTTCGGATTCCCATAGACACATAGTCATAATACCAATGGGATTCCGAGGGGTCTATCCAGAGCGAAGCTATTTCCCGTACCATCGGTGAAACACAACCTCCTATCGCACTTGCATGAGTATCCAATACCCAAATATATGAGAACTATGCTGTTGTGCCCTCACAACGCGCACAAGTGCAATACTAGCCTATTCCGCATTATCGATGTCTAGTCTCGATAATACTACGACTAGGGATATTTAATGATTAATCCTTCGTGGACTGATACTGTCTCATATCATCTCAATCCAGGAACTAATCATATGGACCTCTCTTCATTTATATATCTAAGGTGATCTAATCACAAATGATGAGAGTGCAATTTCCTTGTCACATAGTTAATTTGTACAACAACACTATGATCTGTACAAATAGTGACGCTATGGGTCATATTATCCAACAAGAAGTAAGTGAAATAAAGGCAAGCACACAATCTCATGAACACATTAAGCAGATAAATGCGGAAATATAAATAAATGATAATTGTCTAAGCTTAAATAATGAAATTATATGATTAATCATGTAGTGCAAAATAAATGACCAAAGAAGCAAACATGCATGAGATGTGGCGAAAAGAAGTATGTGCACTGTATGTGTGTTCGTGTAGCGTTTGAAAATGAATTCGAACGGTAAACAAAAAGTTTACGTTCGTATAGCGTTCAGAAACACGTTCGAACGGGATGAGACCTGATGCATGGTAAAGCAGAATCCATACGCATTCGAGTAGCATTCTGAAACGCGTTCGAATGGTAATGAGACAGAATGTTCGCGTTCGTATAGCATTCGATAACGCGTTCGAACGGGATAAGACCTGATGCATGATAAAACAAAACACATGCACATTCGAGTAACGTTCGTAAACGCGTTCGAATGAACGGAGGCAGAATGCATATGTTCATGTAGCGTTCGGAAACGCGTTCGAACAAGATTACCAAAATGGTATCTGAAACGACGCAAACCCATATGTGAATAAACAAATACATAATATAAGACCTCGTAGGCCAGATTAAACACATTTCCCATTCAATCGAGTATACTTCGTCTGGCGCGGCAAAACATCGTGGTAAAGATAGCCTTTAGGCATTTCCCTCGAATAGAGGACATTTAATCCACCCTAGTTAGCTCATGCGCATTAAATTATCAATGCATGAATAAACAAATAAATAATATCGGACCTTGTATGTCCGATTAAACACATTTTCCATTCAATCGAGTGTACTTCGTCCGGCGTGGCAAAACATCATGGTAAAGGTAGCCTTTAGGCATTTCCCTTTAATAGAGGACCTTTAATCCACCCTAGTTAGCCCATGCGCACTAGAATGCAATGCATGCGTAAATAAAACAATGAGATGCAAAGGGTAAATAACATAATAAAAGGCGCGAAAAAACATCGTGGTAAAGGTAGCCTTCAGGCATTTCCCTCGAATAGAGGACCTTTAATCCACCCTAGTTCGCCCATGCGCATTAAATTATCAATGCATGACTAAAGAAACAACACATTGAAAATAAATAGCTGAACAAAATTAAATACCAAAATGTAACACGTGCTTGAAAGTTTCTCAAGCAGTACGTGGAGTTGTATCCCAAGTACAGACCGCACTACCGTCCATTCGGATTCGGCTACGGAATTTACGTATGTGTTTCCATCCGATATACCACAAGAGATAGCACGCAATCATCAACTCAATGTATGCATGGAATATGATAATGCATGTGATGAAACAACAATAATTAACAGAAACGATAAATAGTAAGCTAAGTGAGAAATATTAAAGGAAAATAAATGACTGAAGATAAATGCGGAATAGTAAAGAGATGTGAACAATGGTTTGGCCGTTTTTAATATAGGCCTTCGTATGCCCGGTTGGACATATTCCACGTCCAACCAAGCATGCCGTGTCCGGGATAACAAAATAAAATATAACAAAAGGTGCCCTAAGGTCTTACCTTTTAAGTCGCTTCCCGGGAGTGCGTTACGTCGTCGTCGGAAGGGTTAATGCTCCGTAACTTTTTCGGTTCGCTAGTTCACAATTTCACTCACTGTTTTTCTGTTTCGTCCGTGCTTTCCTCACTATTTTTGACATATTTTACTGCTGTTTGTGTGTCTGTTTCGGTCGCTGCTTCAGAGTTATTTTTGAACTGGTTTTGGCTACTGTTTTGGGTTGGTTCGGGGGGATGATTTTCAGGATTATTTTGGGACTGCAGGGCTTGTTCGGGGACTGTTTTGGGAGTGTATTTGTGGCAGTGTGGGCTGTAGTCTTGTGTTGTGGCTGTGTGTTCATGGATTGTAGGGGTTGTTGTGCGTTAATGAGAGGGGTCATTTAGTCTTGTGTTCTGGCTGTGTGTTCATGGATTGTAGGGGCGTGAAGAGTCTTACTTGTTTGTTGCCAGTTTGTGAGAGAGGGTGACTGATTGCTGTGTGGAGTGTGATGGCTCGTTGTTTATTGTAAGCGTGAGTGGGCTGAGTGAGATATTAGTTTAGGGTTTTTTGGTTGATTGAAGGGCTCTGTGTTGGTCAGAGGGTTGCTGATTTGGCTTATGAGTGCATGTTTTTGGGTTTGAGAGATAGAGCGTCTGAGTGGTCTCAACGTGGTGTGTGTGTGAGGTCTGTGTGTTTTTGTAAGGGATGTGTGTGTGTGTTTATGAGTGGCTTGTAGTAACGTCAGGTGGCTGATGAAGGATTAGGTTTTTTTTTTGTTTTTTTTGCGTATGGTTTTTGAGTTGCAGTGAGGAGAGAAGAAATGACTTTGTAGTTGTACTCGGTTGATGGCCGTTTCAAAGAAGGAGCGAGAGAGAGAGGTGAGAGTCGTGAATATGTTTAGGGTTTTTTGGATTATTTTTTGTGTTGTTCCGTGAGTGAGAGCCAAGGGAAAAGGGTTTGGATTCAAGGTTGTGCATGAATTTTAAAAAGGAAACAAATCAAGTAATTGTGTGTGTATTTAATTTAATTATTTAAGGAAAGAATATTTATATTTTTGGTGGGGGAATTTCTTTAATTTGGGAGGTGATTTATTTAAATTAGGAAGGGATTTATTTAATTTAGGAATGAGATTTGTTTTGATTTAATTGGATTTAATTTAATTTAATTGGATTTAACTTTAATTTATGACATACGTTTAATTATTTGGATTGGGCTTGGGCCATGTGGGCTTTGGATGGGTGCGGGGGTTTTGGGGCGAGGCTTAATATTTTAAAACAGAGATTAATCGGGCAAACCCGAGGCCAATTAGCGAGTTAAATTTGTTGAAGTATTTATTTTAAAATTTTTCCCTTCCGACGTCCGTTTCCCGCGACTTCCGCAACTTATTGGGTAGTGCCTCCATACGAGGCTCATCATTGGGCTTTCATGCAAAAATACAAGTGTCTACACCTAGTCGTAGTATTATCGAGACTGGACATTGATAATGCGGAATAGGCTAGTATTACACTTGTGCGCGTTATGGAAGCTTAACGACATAGTTCTCATATATTTAAGTATTGGATACTTATGCAAGTGTGATAGGAGGTTCTGTTAGCCGTTTGATCGGGAACAGCTTTGCTCTGAATAGACCCATTCGAATCTCATTGGTAGTATGACTATGTGTCTTTGGGAATCTGATTCAGGGTAGGTGTATGTGGTCTTAACCCTAGACTTGCATCGCTAATACTTGCGACTATCAGTATACTTTGGTTTTAATCGTCTGGAGCTTTAACAGGTTCTGTGTACGCCTCTTCTGGGTATACTGAGAATCGTAGTGTATTGGGTGTGATGTCAAGATGGAAGTATCACTTCAGTCATATGGAGACAATGGTCACGCAGGGATATAGAACTAGTACTCTTAAATGTTGCAGCTATCGGGATAATATGACTAGGTCATGATTATCCGATTACAGAGACTAGTTGCTAGTGATCCGATATGTGCTTCGTACGGGGTAGACACAATTCCAGCCTCAGGCCTAGCATGTGACATCCGATACTGGATCGTAATACGCAATACACTGTATACTACGTCGTATACATATTATATATATTCCATGTTGAATATATTTCTGGAGAATTAGGTAGGCATGGTGTTTTGCTAGAAGTCAACCATGTCTTGTAAATCGGTAAGAACGTGGTACCGGGTACGCACGTGTCGGATAGTTCGACAGCCGGATTTACTGCCAACATATCCGGGAATCTCTTGGGTCACTTCCCGAAGATTCACCAATGACTTTTGACTCGAACAGAATTAATATGGGATTAATTATGAGAGAGAAAATTAATCTGGGATTAATTACGGCAAGAATTTATCTGGGATTAAATTCGTCTAGAAGAGAGAGCGCGATTAATTTTGAATTAATCGCCAAAATAAATTTAATAGTTAAATTAGACTTTTCTATTTAATTTATTTAATTAGGCTAAAATAATATATCAGATATATTAATTGAAATTAGATTTCGATACGGAATTGAAATTGGATTTTAATTCAAGCGAACGAATTAAGTTGGAATTAATTCGTAAGCGACTTCCGTAAAAATTTTGCTGGGCATTATTATTTAATTAAATTGGATTTAATTACATCACGACAGAAAATTCATTTAATCGGATTAAACGAACCCGAGCCCGAAGTGTGTAGTCTCACATAACTTGAATTTTGAATTTAAGTGTGGGACCCACCAACTAATATCACTAGTCATTCAAGTTGATGGAAGTGGTTGGGAGTTTTTATGGTAACTTCTCCAACACACTTTACTTTTTGTTTTGCTTTTTGGAAAAGCATATTGTAGGCACTGCATTTTTGCATATAAGTCCCGATGATGAGTCTCATACAGAGGCACTACCTATTTAAGTCACGGAAGTCACGGGAAACGGAAGTTGCAAGGGAAATTCAAAAATCAATGTCTTGTTGGACTTAATTCATTTACTTAGCTGTGGGTTCGTTCGTTGGTCCTCTATTTTAAAACTTATCCTTGACCCAAAATCCCCGCAAGCCACACATCCTTGGCCCAAAACCCCACCAAGCCAACCAAAAAGACCAAGCCACACACCAAGCCCACCAAAAAGACCAACCACACGCCCAAACATCCTCTAGCACACGCCCAAGCCCAATAAAACACATCCAAAATAACAAATAACACATTAAACACATGCAAAAATCAAGATAAATCACCTTCCTAAATAAAAGAAATCAAATCAAATCAAATCAAGATAAATCATATTCCTAATTAAAAGAAATCAAATCAAATTTAAACAAATCACCTCCCTAAATTAAGTAGATACTTTCATTTTGATATGCTAATTAGGAGATATCACCATTGATTGCATGATCTCTTTCCTTCCCATGCAAGGAAAAACCTAGCCTTTGCCTATAAAAAGAAGCCAAAACAAACCTTGAAATCTCTAGCACCCTCACATCTCTCACTCCTCATAAAAACCCTAGACTCTCACGGCAAAACACAAAAAGAGAACCTTAAGCTCACGTTCTCTCACCTCAGTGCAAGACACGACACTTCGAAACAACAAACCACTCCACTCACACTGCCCCAACTTCACGCAAATACCCCCTGACCAGCAGCCATTCACGCCACCAACAGTCCACTCCATTCACGCCATTACCCGCCACTAACAGTCCACTCCAATCACGCCAAACAACACTTTCACAAACAACCCCTCACACTGCCCTCAGTCACACACAAATAACAGCCTTCACAAAGCCCCCCTTATTCACGCATCAGCCCCTTCAACACACCCTCTGAACTTAACGCATCAACCACTTGAACCAGCCCTTCCATTCACCGAAAGTCACATCCCAAAACAGTCCTTACAACCACACAAAAATCACCCATGAAACTGTACTGCAACTTCACCGAAAATCACCAATGAAACTGCACCGTAACATCACCAAAAATCACCCCTGAAACTCCACTGCAGTCACCAAAAATATACACTCAAACAGCAGCCCAAACACCCTTAAACAATAGCATAAATTACCGAAAAATAAAACTAGAAAATAGCAGTAAAAACAGAGGAAACAGCGACCCAAAACAGCGAAGCGACGAAGGAAAACGGAAAATCAGTCAACCAGAAGAGTTACGGATTGTTAGCCCTTCCGACGGCCTTGTAACACACTTCCAAGAGGCGACATAAAAGGTTACACCTGAGGGCACCCCTTTTTATTTATTTCCTCTTATTTCTTTTATTTTGCCAATACTTCTTCGCATTGGTATTGTGTATGCTATGGCTATTGGATGAATGGAATATGTGTCGTCTCTTGTAATATATCGGATGGAAACCCAGACGTAAATTCCGTAGCCGAATCCGAATGGACGGTAGTACGGTCTGTACTTGGGAAACAACTCCACGTACTACTTAAGCAAACGACATGTGTTTCGCTTAATTTAATCTTGTTCATCTACTATTCACATTATTTTATTCTGCCATTTACTTTCCGCATGTTACTTATTTATGCATTGTAATATAATGTGCATGGGCAAATCAAGTTGGATTAAAGGTCCTCCGTTTTTAGGGATGAAAAGCCTAAGAGCTACCTTTGCCACGACGTTTTGCCGTGCCAGACGAAGTATGTTTGATTGAATGTGAGATATGTTTAATCAAACATACGAAGTCCCATATCATCGTCTTATTTATTTGTATGCATTGTAATGTAATGCACATGGGCGTATTATGTTGGTCTAAAGGTTCTCTACTTGAGGGAAGAAAAGCCTAAAAGGCTACCTTTACCATGACATTTCACCGCGCCTTTTATTATTCTGTTATTTGCTTTCTGTATGCCATCTCCTTGTTAAATCATGCATCATAGTGTAATACGCATGGGCAAATCAAGTTGGATTAAAGGTCTTCCACATTGAGGGATGAAAAGCCTAAGGGCTACCTTTGCCACGATGTTTTGCCGCACCGGACGAAGTACACTCGATTGAATGGGAAATGTGTTTAATCGGGCATACATGGTCCCATATTATATATTTGTTTATTCATACATTGTAATCTAATGTGCATGGGCTAACTAAGGTGGGTTAAAGGTCCTCCATTCGAGGGAAATGCCTAAAGGCTACCTTTACCATGATGTTTTGCCGCGCCGGATGAAGTACACTCGATTGAATGTGAAATATGTTCAATCAGGCATACGAGGTCCTACATCCTGTATTTGTTTATCCATGTATGTGTTTTCGAACGCTATACGAACGTGAACCTTCTGTTTACCGTTTGAACGTGTTTTCAAACGCTACACAAACGCACATACAGTGGACAGACTACTTTTCAACACATTTCATGCATGTTTGCTTATTTGATCCTTTCTTTTGCACTATATGATTAATCATATCATTTTATTATTTACGCTTAGGAAATTATCATCTATTTATATTTCCGCATGTATCTATTTAATGTGTTTATAAATTGTGTGCTTTCCGTTATGTCGATTTAATTCTATGCATGCGAACTTAGGTGTAGGTTATATGCAAACTTAGATGTAGGTTATATGTAAAACTCAGATATAGGTTTTATTTTCATGCACGTGAACTTAGGAGTAGGATACTCTTGGGAATATATGTTGCGTAGACTTGGTTAGATTATTGCACAAATCCTTTCATTATAAGTGGCATAAGTAAGGGACCATTCCGAACCCGACGGTTTGAGGTCTTCCCTTACAAGGGGTGAGTGCAGCCTTAAATCATTTTCCCGGTTCACACCGGGTGGTGACTCTATTTTAGTTCTCTGGTTTAGTCCCCTGGGGGCTACTCCGTACTCCCAACCAGGCTGCGAGCATGGAACAACGTCACTGATTTTTATGTCCTGCAGTCTGGCGACTCCACTGGGGATAGAGAATCAGCCCTGAAATAATGTCTTGTAATGTTTTTGATTTGTGATTTAGTTAACTGTGTCTACTGTGGGTTGAAGGGGTTTAATCAAAGGCATTATTAAGGCTAGGTAATGGTTTGGTGTCTTCCTTCATTCACTACCTTTCTATAAGGAAAAGCTGTGAAGGCACCTAGATAATCATTTACCCGTCGCTCACTGTGACGGACTAATTTGGAGGACTTATTGTTTATTCATGTCACCAAGGCGATAAGAGCCTAAGAGGCTTGGGTATTTAAGAGAGTTCGCTCCACCCTCCCTCTGGGGAATCTACAATATGAAATCCATTTGACAGTCAGTCATACACCATAACTCGTTGGCACATACCTTAAGGTATAAAGAAAGGTGCGCTCACTTGGTCGCTCGAACCCTTGAGTGGGGAGTCCTAGTTGTTGGCAATCCTTCGTCAGCGGGAGCCTTTGTCTACATCCCCGTAAACCCACATGTGAACAATAGTCATAGGACCAATAGAAACTATTCCTTTATGCTTGCATTTAGGACCATCGTCATTTGGATTCAGTTGGACTTTTTGTCATGAGGTATGGGCTTGTTGGGCCATTTAAACTGGGACGAGTCCGTGCTTTATGGAAATTGGGCCAAAATCTTCTAAAATACCGATGAGCCACTTTATGTTTAGGCCCCTTATCATTTGAAGTTGTTTAGCCATGTTATTGTAAAAGTGTAAACCTGTTGGGCCTTTTTCAATTGGGACAAGTTTTCACTACGCAATAGTATGATTGAATGCTTTAAAATGATAATGGGCAGACTTATATATTCCATACATCGCACGCATCTCATGCATCTCATGCATACACGCATCATGTTAACCCTGTATCTTAAAAGCCATCATAGATACTCGTTGGGTTAGGGAAGAGGGAAGACTCATCAAAAGACCGTCAGCCAACATGAGCAATTTAACTAACGAGGGATCTTGCCTGGATCAATTGGAGACCAAAGTATGTAAAATTACTGAGCAGTTACAAGTTTTGACGAATGATATGGCTAATTTGACCGTACCCCGTATAGCCAATAACAGGAAGATGTGCAACCAGAATGGAAATACCATTGGAGAACCTTCAAGGACCAAGCCCACTCCCTCTAAGATTGCCTCTATCAGAAACATACGATTCTCCAATCTTGGTAGACCTTTGTCGGAGGTATTTGAAGAGCTGAAAAAGCAAGGACTCCTAAATCCCTTAGAGCCTAAACCACTTCCAAACCCAGTGCCATGCTGCCTTGACCTGAACCTTTACTATTACCTCCATCAGTAAAAAGGCCATAAAACTAACAAATGCACCCACCTTAGGCATGAGATCCAAGAGCTCATAGACTCCCACAAAATACCCGACCCCGAAAAGGAACAACCCAACACACACCGAAATCATCTACCTAACTATCACTCTGTCCCACCACCTACCTACATGATCAACTCCGGCCTACCCAACAGCATTGTCCTCTAAACCAATAACCACCAAACTTCTCGCATGGGGATATGGGACAATAGTGGTAAAGGTGAAATAGAGCAGAGGGGGGATTTCTGGAAAACCTTCTCGGACAGTGACGAGAAGAAGGTTGCAAAAAGGGGAAGTAAATGGGAAAAAGAACTACCGCACTTGGAGAATCTGATGGTCGAAAGAAGCAAGAAGATGGGGGAAGACGAAGTTGCAAATTATGGAGATGTTTGTTTCCATGATCTTAATCAAATATGATCCAGCATTTATTAATAATAAGGACATTGGCTTCGTCTACTTGTTTGAATTTTTTCCTTAATAATAATAAAGACGTTCATTTCACTTACCTGTCTGAGTCATTTCCTTTCAATCTGCACGACATAAGTATATTTGACAAAAGCAATCAACCCTGGTACTATGATATTCAGCGATGCTTAGAACACGGGGAATTCCCGAAAGAAGCAAGCAGAAAAGACAGGATAGCCATTCAGAAGTTGGCTTCTCAATATGTGAGTTTGAAGGGAGAACTATACAAAAGACAAACAAATGGCATTCAGATGAACTGTTTAAGAAAAGAGAAAGCTCGAAAGGCGATGGAAACAGCACTGCCAGTGGAAGTTGAGATACAGTCCATGAGGGTATTAGCAGAAGCAAAGTTACTTGAACAAGAATGGGCCTCGCAGAGATTTGAACAGTTGGTATTGCTCAATAAGTAGAGAATGAAGTCCTTGCATCACATGCATATATACCACAAGAGGTTGGCTTGAGCATTCAATAAAAAGGTACGTCCTACAAAAATCAGAAAGGGTGATCTGGTGCTTAAGTAGTCGAAGCCGTCGACGACAGACCCGAGAGGAAAGTTCAGACCCAATTGGGAAGGACCCTACATAGTCCAGAAAGTAATAGGAAACGGGGCAGTGAGACTGTCAGACTTGGAAGGGAACGAGTTCACCGAGCCGATCAACGTGGATAGATTGAAGCAGTATTTTTCCTGAGGAAAAGAAGACCGAGCAGTCACCGGTAGAAGACCTAACCCAACGAAATAGGAAATTCATTCATGCATGCATGCATACACGTAACGTACTTGCAATTTTGTGTTTGTTCTATGTTTGCAGGTTTCAGACAATAGAGAACTGCACAATCACCAGAAGAGAACCGACAGGAGGAAACTATAAGCAGACCTATGGGGCGATCAGATACATGCATAGGCACATGGCGCCAAGGAGAACAATGAAGGTCGGACCCATCAGGAACAGGGATTACCTCCACACATGCATACATACGCATCGCATACATGCATTTATATTATGTTGTTTTATTTGTATTCACGGGTCTCAAAGAAAAAAAGGAAAAGCGGCAAAATACAAGCAAGCTGAGAGCAACAAAATAATATCAACAGTTTTCAGAAATGGATCCCCAAGGTTAAGCCCCACATATAATCATCAGTTTTGGAATGAACCCTCAAGGTGAGGCCCGCGCTACTAGTAGTTTTTTAGAATGAATCCCAGGGGGCGAAGCCCACATTATTAACGGTTGAAGAATTCCAGTGAAGTGAAAAAAAAAAAAAGGGAGAAGTCTTTGATGGCTAAGCATATGTCCGGTGATGAAATTGTTTGCTGTAGGGTGAAACCTTAGAAACGATAAGTGTGAGATGTGCTCTCATCCGGTATTCTGAGTAGTTGATCTCGGCTAGACTCGCGAGCACTTGATTACGAGATCTTAGCAGTAGAAGCCTGAGTGGTTGGTGAAATGACTAGTTGAAGAGATGGCAGATCATTAAATGACTATTTGCCTAGATGTCCATCCTGGTTTACTTATGCTACGATATATGATATGGTTGGAAACAAAGAAAAAGTATCTGAAAAGAAAAGGAAAAAATAGACCACCTATAACCGATAAGCGTGAAGCTACCCATGGGCGAGTATTAGGACCACCATGAGGAGAAATGTTACCTTAAAGGGTAGGTTTGTCGAAAGAAAGAAAAGAAAAAGAAAAAAGAAAAAGAAAAAGGAAAAAGAAGTTCAAAATGAAAACCAAAAAAAAAAAAAATGAAAGAAAAAAGAAGAAAACCATATCATGTTGAGTACGAAAAAGTAATCACAAAGTATGATCAAGACATCTCGGTTGGTTAGACCCACTAATCCAATTCTCTGAGACAAAATCATAGAGTTAGCTTACTTAAGGATTAAGCTGCGAAAGAGCCTTGGCACACACACACTAGGAGTCTAGTTCAGATAACTCATTCAGACGAGCGGATTTGAGTGTATTAAGTACTTTGAAGGTTCTCTGGTTTCGACACGAAGCATCTATTGAGGACGAGAATATGTTTAGATATCAGGACTATCTCGTGAGAGGCAAAACAACATGTTGATATGCAACATCAGAACCAATATTAGATTGGGGCGAGGCCCACATCAATATCAGTCTGGGGGCGAGGCCCATATCAGTATCAGTTTGGGGTTGAGGCCCACACATCATCAGAACGCCGGGTATGACACTCCGGGTATGGAGACACAATCGCGACGCCTTGGGTATGAGGTTTAGCAAGCTGGGTATGGCACTCCGGGTATGGAGATACAACTGTGATGCCTCGGGTATTGGGTTTAGCAAGCTGGGTATAAAGATACAACTGTGATGCCTCGGGTATGGGTTTCGCACGCCGGGTATGGCACTCCAGGTATGGAGATACAACCGTGATGCTTCGGGTATGTGGTTTAGCACGTCGGGTATGGCACTTCGGGTATGGAGATACAACCGTGATGCCTCGGGTATGGGGTTTAGCACGCTGGGTATGGCACTCCGGGTATGGAGATACAATCGCGATGCCTCGGGTATGGGGTTTAGCACGCCGGGTATGGCACTCCGGGTATGGAGATACATCTGCAACACCTCGGGTATGGGGTTTAGCACACCGGGTATGGCACTTCGGGTATGGAGATACATCAGCGACGCCTCGGGTATGGGGTTTAGCATGCCTGGTATTGAACTCCGGGTATGGAGACACTACTGCGACACTCTGGGTATGGTGACGCAACAACGAAACCTCGGGTATGGGGTTTAGCATGCCGGGTATGGAACAATCAGATCAACTCAGTTCAAGGCAACATGCAAGTCAAGTGGCAGCTGGTGAGCCAGGTAAGTAAAAATACATTGCCTAACTTTGATAGGATTGTCATTGTCACACACTGCACAAGTCTCATCAAAGTGGGGGCGAATGTAGGCACTGTATTTTTTCATATAAGCCCCGTTGATGAGTCTCATACGGAGGCACTACCTATTTAAGTCACAGAAGTCGCGGGAAACGGACGTCGGAAGGGAAATTCAGAAATCAATGTTTTGTTGGACTTAATTCATTTGCTTAGCTGTGGGTTCGTTCATTGGTCCTCTGTTTTAAAACTTATCCTTGACCCAAAATCCCCGCAAGCCACACATCCTTGGCCCAAAACCCCACCAAGCCCACCAAAAAGACCAAGCCACACACCAAGCCCACCAAAAAGACCAACCACACGCCCAAACATCTTCTAGCACACGCCCAAGCCCAATAAAACACATCCAAAATAACAAATAACACATTAAACACATACTAAAATCAAGATAAATCACCTTCCTAAATAAAAGAAATCAAATCAAATCAAGATAAATCATATTCCTAATTAAAATAAATCAAATCAAATTTAAAAAAATCACCTCCCTAAATTAAGTAGATATTTTCCTTGTGATATGCTAATTAGGAGATATAACCATTGATTGCATGATCTCTTTCCTTCCCATGCAAGGAAAAACCTAGCCTTTGCCTATAAAAGAAGCCAAAACCAACCTTGAAATCCCTAGCACCCTCACGTCTCTCACTCCTCACAAAAACCCTATACTCTCACGGCGAAACACAAAAAGAAAACCATAAGCTCACGTTCTCTCACCTCAGTGCAAGACACGACACTTCGAAACAGCAAACCACTGCACTCACACTGCCCCAACTTCACGCAAGCAAACCACTGCACTCACACTGCCCCAACTTCACGCAAGCAGCCCTTCACGCCAACAACAGTCCACTCCATTCACGCCATTACCCGCCACTAACAGTCCACTCCAATCACGCCAAACAACACCTTCACAAACAACCCTTCAAACTGCCCTCAGTCATGCACAAATAACAGCCCTCACAAATCCCCCATCATTCACTCATCAGCCCCTTCAACACACCCCCCTGAACTTCACGCATCAACCACTTGAACCAGCCATTCCATTCACCGAAAGTCACAGCCCAAAATAGTCCTTACAACCACCGAAATCACCCCTAAAACTGCACTGCAACATCACCAAAAAACACCACTGAAACTCCACCGTAACATCACCGAAAATCACCCATGAAACTGCAATGCAGTCACCAAAAATATACACTCAAAAAGAAGCCCAAACACCCTTAAACAGTAGCTTAAATTACCAAAAAATATAACCAGAAAACAGCTGTAAAAACATAGGAAACAGCGACCCAAAACAGTGAAGCGACGAAGGAAAATGGAAAATCAGTGAACCAAAAGAGTTGCGGAGTGTTAACCCTTCCAACGGCCGTGTAAAACACTTCCAAGAGGCGACATAAAAGGTTAGACATGAGGGCACCCCTTTTTTATTTATTTCCACTTATTTCTTTTATTTTGCCAATATTTCTTTGCATGGGTATTGTTGATTAATGTATGCTATGACTATTGGATGAATGGAATATGTGTTGTCTCTTGTATTATATCGGATGGAAACCCAGACGTAAATTCCATAGCCGAATCCGAATGGACGGTAGTACGGTTTGTACTTGGGAAACAACTCCACGTACTACTTGAGCAAACGGCATGTGTTTCGCTTTATTTAATCTTGTTCATCTACTATTCGCATTTTTTTATTCTGCCATTTACTTTCCGCATGTTACTTATTTATGCATTGTAATGTAATGTGCATGGGAAAATCAAGTTGGATTAAAGGTCCTCCGTTTTGAGGGATGAAAAGCCTAAGGGCTACCTTTGCCACGACGTTTTGCCGCGCCGGACGAAGTATGTTTGATTGAATGTGAGATATATTTAATCGGACATACGAAATCCCATATCATCGTCTTATTTATTTGTATGCATTGTGATGTAATGCGCATGGGCTTATTATGTTGGTCTAAAGGTTCTCTACTTGAGGGAAGAAAAGCCTAAAAGGCTACCTTTAGCATGACATTTTGCCACGCCTTTTATTATTCCGTTATTTTCTTTTTGTATGCCATCTCCTTATTAAATCATGCATCATAGTGTAATGTGCATGGGCAAATCAAGTTGAATTAAAGGTCCTCCACCTTGAGGGATGAAACGCATAGGGGCTACCTTTGCCATGACGTTTTTCCGCGCCGGACGAAGTACACTCGATTGAATGGGAAATGTGTTTAATCGGGCATACAAGGTCCATATTATTTATTTGTTTATTCATATATTGTAATCTAATGTGCATGGGCTAACTAAGGTGGGTTAATGGTCCTCCATTCGAGGGAAATGCCTAAAGGCTACCTTTACCATGATGTTTTGTCGCGTCGGATAAGTACACTCGATTGAATGTGAAATATGTTCAATCGGGCATACGAGGTCCTACATCGTGTATTTGTTTATCCATTTATATGTTTGTGTCATTTCAGATGCCATTTTAGCAATCTAGTTCGAACGTATTTCCAAATGCTACACGAACGTATGCATTCTGCCTCATTCTGTTCGAATGCATTTATGAACGCTTCTCGAACACGCACGTATTCTGCTTTACCATGCATCAGGTCTTATCTCGTTCGACCTGAACGCTCTACGAACAATGCTATACGAACGTGAACCTTCAGTTTACCGTTCAAATGCGTTTTCAAATGCTACACGAACGCACATACAGTGCACAAACTTCTTTTCGTCACATTTCATGCATGTTTGCTTCTTTGATCATTTCTTTTGCACTATATGATTAATCATATCATTTCATTATTTACGCTTAGGAAATTATCATCTATTTATATTTCCGCATGTATCTATTAATGTGTTTATGAATTGTGTGCTTGCCGTTATGTCGATTTAAATCTATGCATGCGAACTTTGGTGTAGGTTATATGAAAACTTAGATGTAGGTTATATGCAAACTCAGATATATGTTTTATTTTCATGCACGTGAATTTAGGAGTAGGATACTCTTGGGAATATATGTTGCGTAGACTTGGTTAGGTTATTGCACAAATCCTTTCATTACAAGTTGCATAAGTAAGGGACCATTCCGAACCCAACGGTTTGAGGTCTTCCCATGCGAGGGGTGAATGCGGCCTTAAATCATTTTCCCAGTTCACATCGAATGGCGACTCCATTTTTAGTTCTCCGGTTTAGTCCCCCGCGGGCTACTCCGTACTCCCAACTAGACTGTGAGCCTGGAACAGCGTCGCCGATTTCTGTGTCCTACACATATACCACTTTTTGCTTGGAAACTTTGGTAATTGTTTTTAGAAAACATAATATAAAAAAACCAAAAACTCTCTCTTCTCCTCATTGTTGGCTGAAACCTCTCATCTCTCCCATGGAATTTTTGTTGCAAAAATTCTAGCAAGCTAGCACTTTTAGAGTAAATCAATGTGATAGGGAAACTCATCCTTGAGTTTGGGATTCAAATCAAAGCTTGAAGCTTCCATCTTCAAAGAAAAGTTTTGAACTTCATCCAAATTAATGTAAGTTTTTTCCGCAAACTTTCTTGATTAATTCATACTTAAATCACGCTTAGAGATCCTTGGCATGTCTAGGACACTAACAATGGTATCAAGAGCCATCCTAAGCTTGATTTGAAATCTAGGGGTTTATGAACTTTAATTTGGGATTTTTTGCTTGGAACATGATTTGTCTAAATTGATTGCTTGGTTGTGTTAGTATGATGATGAATTGGATTTGTGCATCTTTGGAACTGAGATAAATTGATTAGATCAAAAATCCCCAATTCCTATGTCATAGCCGAATGCACCCTAGATAATGTTCATGGTGATTTTTTCAATTTGACAATTAGATATGTTAATTGGCATGAAATTGAATGTTAATTGTTGATTTAATTGGATTTAAATCAAAATTGGATGTTAATTTCATGTATTGCCGTGAACTTAAGCATGTTGGAATAAGTTGGTTTTGTTTCAATTTGTGTTGGACATGAATTGGATAATTAAGCATGATTAATTAGATTAATTGGTGTTTTGGAAATATTGGATTAATTAATTAATTGTGTTAATTACACTTTAATAAAAATTAATGTGATATTTAGAATATTATGTTAATATGTATTAGTCTTTAAATTTGGAATTTATTAAATTGGACTAATTTGTTGGGCTTAATGGGCTTGGTTGGGCCAAGTATGGTTTTGGAAAATTGGGTTGGATCCAATTGGGCCTGAAACCATTTCCATGATGTCCAAATATGACAATTGGGCCTTTAAAAAAATTTAATTAGGCCTAATGGGCCTAAATTGATTTTTGGCATAGGGTGATTCCTATTTGGACCCTGGCATCTTGGATTGGGTCCATATTGGCCAAAGCCTGTTGGGAAAACTCTAAGTCCCGAGGATCGATTATCAAGCATAAAAACAATATGCGAATACACCGAGGAAGTTACGGAATACTTACATCGATCGGTTGAGCGATGCATCGAAGAACAAAACTTCATGCTTTTCCCTCCTCCATGGCTCGGCAGTGGCATGAAAACAGTCCACTGTTTTGGATCTCCAAAAACGGTCCAAGCTCCAAGCTTCTCAAATGGTATTCCAAGCCCACGTGTGGGTTTCTCTATCACCTTCACAAGACTCCGATGTGTGCTAGCACTTTTGATTTTTGCCACAAAAATCATCTCATTTCTTATTTCCATTTCTCGGTCAAACCAGAAGAGAAAACAACAGCCATTTTGGGCGTGAAGATGGAGGAATGCGAGGAGAGTGAGTGTGAGAGAGAGATGAATTGGTTGGTGAGAAAAAGTGTATCTAATACCTTTTTTGAATTTCCAAAAATTCAATTTCCTTATTTTGGCTTTCAAAAAGTCAATCCATAAATGCCAACCACTTCCATCAATCAATCAATCAATCAAATTGTCACATCACTCAAAGTGACATGTGATTTGACGCTTGATGTACTAATGATTTGACGCTTGATGTGACTTGCGTGCCGCACTCGAATTCGAAATGCGAATGCGCTCGCAAACACTCGCGGGCTCGGGTTCGCTAACTCCAAATTAACGAATTTTCTGTTGTGACGTAATTAAATGATTATGCCTAGCGAAATCACTATTCACGTCGCTAACGAATTAATTCTAAATTAACTCGTTCGCCCGAATTAAAATCTAATTTCAATTCCGCGTCGAAATCCAAATTCGTATAATATATCGAATATATTATTTAATTTATTAATTCCAAATTAATCGTTCTCTCTCTTTAAATGATATTTTATCCCAGATAAAATATCTCCGTAATTAATCCCAGATTAATTTTCTCTCTCTTTTAATTAATCCCAGATTAATCAAAGTGTGAGTCATACGTCATCGGAGAATCTTCGGGAAGCGACCCATGAGATCCCCGGATATGTTGGCAGTAAATTCGGTCGTCGGACTATCCGAACACGTAAGTACCTCGTACTACGTTTGTACCGATTTACAAGACAATGTTGGCATCTAGCAAAGCGCCATGCCTACCCAATTCTCCAGAAATATCCTTACAGGAATATATGATCTATATCAGGCATAGTATACGTAGTATTGCGTATTTCGATCCAGTATCGGATGTCACGTGCTAGGCCTGGGGCTGGAAATGTGTCTGCCCTATACGAAGCACATATCGGATCTCTGGTAACTAGTCTCTATAATCAAATATACATGACCTAGTCATAATATCCCGATAGCTGCAGCATATAATAGAACGAGTTCTGTATCCTACGTGACCATCATCTCCACTATGACTGGAGTGATACTTCCATCTTGACATCACACCCAACACACTATGATTCTCAATATACCCAGCAGAGGCGTACACAGAACCTGTTAAAGCCCTGGACGACCTAAAACTGAAGTACATTGATTATCGCAAGTATTAGCGGTGCAAGTCTCAAGTTAAGACCAAATACACCTACCCTGATTTCGGACTTCCATAGACACATAGTCATACTACCAATGGAATTTCGAGTGGTCTATCCAAAGCGAAGCTGTTTTCCGTACCATCGGTAAAACACAACCTCCTACTACACTTGCATGAGTATCCTATACCCAAATTTATGAGAACTATGTCGTTATGCCCTCACAATGCGCACAAGTGTAATACTAGTCTATTCCGCATTATCGATGTCCAATCTCGATAATACTATGACTACGGATATTTAATGATTAAACCTTTGTGGATTGATACTGTCTCATATCATCTCAATCCAGGTACTAATCATAAGGACCTCCTATCATTTATACATCTAGGTGATCTAATCACAAATGATAAGAGAGCAATTTTCTTTGTCACATAGTTAATTTATACAACAACACCATGATCTGTACAAATAGTAACGCTATGGGTCATAACTGTCCAACAAAGCCCATGCCTAAAGAATTAATTGAAAGCCCATTGGACTTTAATTGAATAGTATTGGATACTAATTGGGCCTTTGAGACCCATTAAGATTGGATTTGGAATCCATGTCATTAAGGCACGAGAATAAGTGTAATTATTTAATTTGGAATTAAATATGAATTAGTATTGGATACAATTTAAATTGAATTTAAAATTATAGTTCGATATAATTCAAGAATACGTACTTTGAGTATTTATTCTTAAACGAATTGGACTCGCGCAAATCAAATCGTTGTTTGAACATTTGACGGTCATTAATTCAAAGATTAATTAATTGGATTAGATTGATTGAATAACATGCTTTGTGTGAATACTTGGATGTATTTGTATGAATAATGTATATCGGATGGATATTAGAAGGGTGGGGGCAATTTTGGAAATTATTGTAATAAATTTAGAATTTATTAATTTGGACCGGCGTGTCCAACCTTTTATTTCTATTCTCTTTGTATTTCTCTTCTCACCAATTCCCCTCAATGTAAATGAGGTTTCTTTTAGTGTTATGTAATTGGGTAGAAGTTTGTAAAGTGCTAGTGGGAGAGAGGAAATGGAGAGATTTGTTCTAGGAACAAATTGTATCGTATATCCATCAGCATATCAATATTAATTTATTCACACCTTATTATGCTTTTTGAATGCATGTTTAAGGGTGTATGATGAGACCTAATCAAAGATAATAAATTGGTTGCCAATTTACGTGAAAAACCCTCACTTAAATATTAAGCGTTTTCCTTCCATTGAGTGGTTCTCTCTCAAGATCCAAGATTGGCATTGGTTTATTGGCCAAAGTCAAGATCAATGTCCATTGCGGATGTGTTTGAACCACGAAAGCTTTGTTCTATATCGCATGTCTTGGGCGGTTGTGACTTGTTGGTCAAAATCAAGGTCACATCTAGTTCACCGACGTGGATTACGAAGCTTTCCCACTGTCAATGGGTCACGCTTAACTGGAATCATTAAGCTTGTTGAGCCAAAGCCAAGGCTTAGTGGATTCAGAGGAAAAAGATTAGGAAATACATATTGGATATATATCTCGGACTTGGAGGTCCACCTACCGGATCTAGGAATTGGATGGGATCCAATTGATCTTAGAGATCTACCTAGTTAAGTTTCATACAGCTTGTTGGCCAAAGTCAAGGTTGTGTGTTATTTAACGGGATCCTAGCCCACTAGGAAACTAGGTTTCCCAAGTACTCCACAGAGGGTTAGAGGCTCACCGAAAAATAGTGGGAGGCCAGTATTAAATTTGTAATTTCGTTTAATACTTGCTTACATGCGCTCTTTTATTTTATTTATCATCGTTATAAATATATATTAGTTGGACTAATATTAAATATTGCTTTCTTTGAACAGTTAGACTGTACAGGACACTACTCCACTTGTAGTTGGTTATATAGTTGGACTATAGTAACCATTGCATTTTGAGTGTACCCAAAATCGTTGATTGGATAGTTAGACTATTGCAATCGAGATGGCTGGAAAGATTAGAGTTAGGGATATCGTCATGGGCAATAATGTCTTTAACAGCTCCAATTTTCTAGATTGGGAGATGAATCTCAGGATAGTCCTGGGAGCCGAGAAGTTACTATATGTTTTAGAGAAACCTCTCGGGCTTGAGCTCGGAGTTGAGCAAACAGTAGAGCATGGCTTTTGGAAGACTCATCATGATGATAACTTTAGCGCTCAATCCTTTATGCTTGTCGTAATGACTCCTTAATTTCGTCATCAGAACAAATGATTAGATCCTTATACCATGATGTTGAAATTAAAGGATTTTCATAGATCTAACTTTAGATCTTAAAAGTACGAATTCCAAAAGAAGCTCTTTCGCTCGCGTATGTCAGATGGTACATTTGTCGAGCACTAGGTTTCGTAGATGATTACTGACATCGAATAGCTAGGTTAGTTGGGCATTACCTATGAGGTCGAGACTTCCATAGATTTGATCTTACAGTCTCTGCCCGAATGCTGGGGCGGGTTCATCATGAACCAAGAGAAAACTCTTGGAGAGTTAATGGCTATGCTCAAGGAGGTAGAGCCAGAGATTCTAAAAGGGGCAAGAAGCACAAGGCGCATCTTACTTCGACATCCGAGAAGGCCAAGACTTGGCCGAAGGCTTCTGGGGTGTGAAGAAAAATGGCAAAGGCAAAATCGTCACAGTCTTCTGGGAAAACAAAGGACATATATGTTAGTGTTCCTAGAACATGCCAAGGATCTCTAAGAGTGATTTGTGTGTTAATTATCAAGAGAGTTGCAGAATACTCACATTGATTGGTTGAGGAGATTTCAAAATTTTCAACCTTTGTTGGATGTGTTGGAAGCTGCGGAGCTTGAAGATGAGTTCCAAACTCTCGGGTGAGTCTCCCTATCAACTTCCTTTGACTCTAAATGTTCTAGCAAGCTTGAATTTTTGAAACAAAAATTCCATGGAAAAAGCCTACAAGTTTCAGCCATGGAGAAGACAAGGGAGAGAGAGAAATTTGTTTTGTGTTTTCTAAAAATAATTGACCAAGTCAACTCACACAAAATGTGTATATTCTTTTCAAAAGCAAAACAAAACACAAAGTGTGTTGGAGAAGCTTTCATTAAAGCTCTCAACCACTTCCATCAACTTGAATGACAAGTGATGTAAGTTGGTGGGCCCCACTTTAAATTCAAAATTCAAGTGGGCTTACACAACACACTTCGGGCTAACTTTCGTTTAATCCGATTAAATATTTTTTTCGTCGCTACGTAATTAAATCTAATTTAATTAAATAATAATGCCTATCAAAATTATTACGGAAGTCGCTCGGGAATTAATTCCAAATTTATTCGTTCGCTTGAATTAAAATCCAATTTTAATTCCGCATTGAAATATAATTTGAATTAATATATCCAATATATTATTTTAGCCCAAATAAATAAATTAAATAGAAAATTCCAATTTAACTATTAAATTTATTTTTCCGATTAATTCCAAATTAATCGCGTTCTCTCTTCTCGACGAATTTAATCCCAGATAAATTCTCGTCGCAATTAATCCAAGATTAATTCTTTCTCTTTGATAATTAATTCCCAGATTAATTATTTACTGTAATTAATCCCAGGTTAATTTTCTCTCTCATAATTAATTCCCAGATTAATTATCTATTCGAGTCAAACATCATCGGTGAATCTTTGGGAGGCGACCCAAGAGATCCCTGGATATGTTGGCAGTAAATATGGTCATCGGACTATCCGAATACGTGCGTACTCGGTACCACATTCTTACCGATTTACAAGACATGGTTGGCTTCTAGCAAAACACCGTGCCTACCCAATTCTCCAGAAATATTCTTTAAAGGAATATGTAATCTTTGTCAGGCATAGTATACGTAGTATTGCGTATTGCGATCCAGTATCGGATGTCACATGCTAGGCCTGGGACTGGAATTGTGTCTGCCCCGTACGAAGCATATATCAGATCTCTGGTAACTAGTCTCTATAATCGGATAAACATGACCTAGTCATATTATCCCGATAACTGCAGTACATAAGAGTACTATTTCCGTATCATACGTGATCATCATCTCTATATGAGTGGAGTGATACTTCCATCTTGACATCACACCCAATACACTACGATTCTCAGTATACCCAGAAGAGGCATAAAAAGAACCTTTTAAAGCCATGTTAAAGCCCTGGACGACCAAAACCAAAGTATACTGATTGTCGCAAGTATTAGCGATGCAAGTTTCAGGTTAAGACCAAATACACCTACCCTGATTCGGACTTCTATAGACATATAGTCATACTACCAATTGAATTTCGATGGGTCTATCCAGAGCGAAGTTGTTTCTGTACCATCGGTAAACACAACCTCCTATTACAGTTGCAGGAGTATCCAATACCCAAATATATGAGAACTATGTCGTTATGCTCCCATAACACGCACAAGTGCAATACTAGTCTATTACGCATTATCGATGTCCAATCTCGATAATACTACGACTAGGGATATTTTAATGATTAAACCTTAATGGATTAATACTGTCTCATATATTATTAATCTGGAACTAATCATATGGACTTTTATCATTTATATATCCTGGCAATCCAATTACAAATGATAAAAGAGAAATTTCCTTTGTCACATAGTTAATTTATACAACAACACCATGTTTTGTACAAATAGTGATGTTATGGGTCATAATTGTCCAACAATATCCCAAGATGTCTGCCTAAACTGTGGCAAATGGGGTCACTGGAAGCGTGACTGTCGTATGGACAAGGCAGATATGAAGGAAGTGAAGGCGAGCAATGCTCCGACTTTAGGAATGTTTGTTATTGTAATAAACATGTCCACTACTAGTTTTAAAAATTGGATTTTTGATACTGGATGTGGTACATACATATGTACTGATGTGCGGGATCTGTTGATTAGCAGGAGACTAGCTTCAGATGAGATCAACCTGCGAGTCAGAAACGGGATGAGAGTCGCTGTTTAGGCTGTGGGAACCTAAGTTTTGGAACTGCCATTTGGGCATGTACTTAAATTAGGAAACTGTTATAATGTAACTAGTTTGACTAAAAACATTATCTCTATATCTAGTTTAACCTATTGCGGGTAAACCTTTATTTTCCAGAACAATGGGTGTTTTGTTTATAAAGAAGATATTGAGATATACAAATTAGATGTGAATAACAGTATTTATATTTTGAATATAAATAAATCTCAAACATATAACATGACAAACAAAAGGCTCAAACTGAGTAAATCAGATGAGACTTATTAGTGGCATTGTTGTCTGGGACACATTAACAAGACTCGTATATCCACACTTTCGAAGAGTGGATACTTGGGCGGATTTGATTCTAATTCAAATGATGTCTGTGAATCTTGTTTATTAGGCAAAGTGCCCAAAACACCTTTTAGCGGTAAGGGTGTACGCGCCACCGAGCTGTTAGCCCTCATTCATGGTGACGTATGTGGGCCCATGTTTAGCTAGGCTAGAGATGGTTATGAATACTTCGTAACCCTTACGGATGTTGCATCGCGTTATGGTTATCTGTATCTTATGAAACACAAGTCGGAAACTTTTGATAAATTCAAAGAGTTTCGACACGAAGTAGAAAAATAGACCGGCAAAAGTATTAAATATTACGGTCGGATTATGGTGAAGAATACTTAAGCAATGGGTTTCTTGATTACTTGAAAGAGTATGATATTCTTTCACAGTAGACTCCTCCTGGAACACCTCATTTGAGTGGTGTGTCCGAATGAAGAAACCAAACTTTGTTGGACATGGTAAAGTAAATAATGATGAGTCGCACTAAGATACCAATTTCCTTCACGAGATACGCATTGAACTGTGAAATACTTATTTTGAATAAGGTTCCGACAAAGTCTGTTGGACAGACTCCATATAAAATATGGACAGGAAAGAAATCGGGTTTCTCATTTCTGAAGATTTGGGTATGCTGGGCATATATTAAATGTTTGGATGGTGCCAAACTAGAACCCAAATCGGATAAGTTCCTATATGTAGGTTGTCCTAGGGAAACCAAAGTATATTACTTATACAACCCACAAGAGAACAAGGTATTTGTTGCTCTCCATGCGGTTTTCCTTAAAGGAATTCCTAAATGCAGTGGTAAGTGGGAGGAAAGTAAAACTCGATGAAAATCAGAGTGATACTGTTCCTGGCACTGATCCCCTTACGGAACATGAACAGTTCATCAGGGATGAGAATGTTCCACAATCTTCTAATACACAAGAACCGTGTAGGTCGGAGAAAGTCATAAAACAACCTAAGAGGTATGGGTTTCTGATCTCACCTCACGTAGACATCAATCATCCCTAGTCTTGAACTTAGTGTGCACACGATATCTGTATCCGTCAATTCGATATCTGAATCAAGTTACATACTGAGGTAGTTTTTCCCTCATGCCTCCAAAAATCGTAAAAACTCATGCTCTTTATCTCAAACATTTAAAAACCTTTTTCATTTATGAAATAACTATAAATCATCTTGGCTAGCACCCTAAAACACTTAAAAGTAAGTCTCGCGTTAAAATAAATAAGTAATAAACCACTTGAAAAGAAAAAGAGTCCACTCAAAGATTTTTGGATCTGATTGGCATCATTTTACTTCGCCGATCATGTAAATGCTTGACACGAGGTAGAGTTACGATGTTCACTATATCTATATCCGTGTAGTCGGAGAAAGTCATTAAAACAGGGATGAGAATGTTCATCAGGGATGAGAATGTCCACAATCTTCTAATACACAAGAACCGTGTAGGTCGGAGAAAGTCATTAAAACAACTAAGAGGTATGGGTTCTGATCTCACCTCACGTAGACATCAATCATCCCTGTCTTGAACTTAGTGTGCACACGATATCTTATCCGTCAATTCGATATCTGAATCAGTTACATACTGAGGTAGTAGTTTTTCCTCATGCCTCCAAAAATCGTAAAAACTCATGCTCTTTATCTCAAACATTTAAAAACCTTTTTCATTTTGAAATAACTATAAATCATCTTGGCTAGCACCCTAAAACACTTAAAAGTAAGTCTCGCGTTAAAATAAATAAGTAATAAACCACTTGAAAAGAAAGAGTCCACTCAAAGATTTTTGGATCTGATTGGCATCATTTTACTTCGCCGATCATGTAAATACTTGACACGAGGTAGAGTATAGCGTTCACACTATGATCACTATACGATGTTCTATGTTTATAACAAGACATATTACATGTAAATGCTTTGACACGAAACCCCTGGGGTAGCCTTTATCATTCTAAGATGAAATTGGGATTAGAGACCATGCTCTGCTCTGCATCATGACGCAAGACACTACGTGTCATGGCACCCACATGATCAAACCCGAGGTAGAGTATCTACTTGTTACGCATCGTAACGTCAAATGATGAGCGTCGCGACGCTACCCCAATCAAGCACGAGGTAGTGAGCCTCTGATTCATATGTGTCGTGACACTGGGTGCTAGGCGTCGTGATGCTAAGCCAATTTTTTAGGGCCTAACATAACTCTATAATGTCTTACTTACCCAAAGGAATTCCGAACAATTCTACACTACAACCATTACACAAACTACTCTATTAAACTCCATACATTCTACACCAATATATCTTCATCCAAAACACAATATCATTTATTCAAAAGCCATCCAATCTCAACATACAATTCCCACATCTCATTCATACACAAAAACATTGTTGGATAATTATGACCCAGAGCATCACTATTTGTACAGATCATGGTGTTGTTGTACAAATTAACTATGTGACAAAGGAAGTTGCCCTTTTATCATTTGTAATTGGATTACCTAGATGTATAAATGATAAAAGGTCCATATGATTAGTTCCAGATTGAGATGATATGAGACAGTATCAATCCACGAAGGTTTAATCATTAAATATCCCTAGTCATATTATTATCGAGATTGGACATCGATAATGCGTAAAAGACTAGTATTACACTTGTGCGCAATGTGGGAGCATAACGACATAGTTCACATATATTTGGGTATTGGATACTCATGCAATTATAATATGAGGTTGTGTTTACCGATGGTACGGGAACAGCTTTGCTCTGGATAGACCCCTCGGAATTCCATTGGTAGTATGACTATGTGTCTATGGAAGTCTGAATCAGGGTAGATGTATTTGGTCTTAAGCTGAGACTTGCACCGCTAATACTTGCGACAATCAATATACTTTGGTTTTGGTCGTCCAGGGCTTTAACAGGTTCTGTGTACGCCTCTTCTGTGTATATTGAGAATCGTAGTGTATTGGGTGTGATGTCAAGATGAAAGTATCACTCCAGTCATAGTGGAGATGATGATCACGTAGGATATGGAACTGGTGCTCTTTTATGCTGCAGCTATCGGGATATTATGACTAGGTCATGTTTATCCGATTATATAGACTAGTTACCAGAGATCCGATATGTGCTTCGTACGGGGCAGACACAATTCCAGCCCCAGGCCTAGCACATGACATCTGATGCTGGATCGTAATACGCAATACTACGTATACTACGCCTGATATAGATCACATATTCCTTTAAGAATATTTCTGGAGAATTGGGTAGGCACGGTGCTTTGCTAGAAGCCAACCATGTCTTGTAAATCGGTAAAAACCTAGTACTAGGTACGTACGTGTTCAGATAGTCCGACGACCGGATTTACTGCCAACATATCTGGGGATCTCATGGGTCGCTTCCTGAAGATTCACCGATGACGTATGACTCGCACTTTATTAATCTGGGATTAATTAGTAGAGAGAGAAAATTAATCTGGGATTAATTACGGAGATATTTTATATGGGATAAAATATTATTTAAAAAGATTGAACGATTAATTTGGAATTAATCGATAAAATAATATATTCGATATATTATACGAAATTAGATTTCGACGTAGAATTAAAATTAGATTTTAATTCGGGCGAACGAGTTAATTTAGAATTAATTTGCTAGCGATATGAATAGTAATTTTGCTAGGCATAATTATTTAATTAAATGTGATTTAATTACGTCGCAACGGAAAATTCCTTAATTTGGAATTAGTGAACCCGAGCCCGGGAGTGTTTGCGGGCCCACTATGATTTCGAATTTGAGTGAAGTGATGTTTGTAATAATTGATTGATGTGAATAGTGATGTGTGTTGTTGTAGGCATTTATTGCCATTTTGGCTCCAAATTTTGTTTGACTTTTTAAAAGCCATTTACAAAATTTTGGAAATCAATTTTTTGGTAATTTATTTTAGAAGAAAAACCAAACCAACACTCATGTCTCTCCATATAACACACAAAAACTCTTCTCCTCTCTCCCTCCTACCTCTCGGCCAAGGGCCTTTTTACTCTCTATTTTTGGCAAATGCCGAGAACAAGATGAAGAAATAAGGGAAATATTTGCGGCAAATTTTTCCGAGTGCTAGCACACATTAGGAGTCTTACGAAGGTGATGGGGAAACCCACCCGTGGGCATGGAATGCACACCCAAGCTTGGAGCTTGGCCGAACAAATGGAGCACAAAAGAGGAGTCAATACCGAGAACATTGGAGGAAAAGCTTGAAGGATTTTTGTTGTTCCTCGCATCGCAATACCGATCATTGTAAGTATGATTCCGCCATACCTCTTTGAGTATTCACACATGTTTCTATGATTAAATTGATCTTAGGACTAATCTAGAAACCCAACAATGGTATCAGAGCCATTTTGAGCATGAAATATACTTAGAGTAAAATTTGGGTAAATTGGATTTGAGCATGTTTTGACTAAATTACTTGTTTGAGCATGCTTGTATATGAATGACTTGGAGTTGTTTGTGATAATTTTGTGAAAAAATGGATTGGATCATTTTTTCCCAAAAATATAGGATTGGCCTAAACTTGGAGGTGCCCTAATGTCATGGAATTTTTTATTTTTGATCATTGGATGAGTTGAAAATACTTGGGATAAATTGATTTGAGATTTAATTGGATTGAAATCGAAATCAATTTTGAAAAACCCTAAATGCCGTGACTTGTAGCATGTAAAATGATTGATTTTTGATTCAATTGTGTTGGACATAAGTTGATGATGATAAGCATAATTAATTGAGTAAATTAGTGTTTTGGAAATGTTAATTTGGTTAATTAATTATGGCTATACACTTTGGTTAATTTTATTATGAAATTTGGAATTTTGGAATTAAATTAATTGGGCTTATTTTGGAATTGGGCTTGTAAAGTTGTATTTGGGCTTAATGGGCTTGGTTGGGCCAAGTTTGGTTTAGGCTAAATTGGTTGGATCCAATTGGGCCCAAAACCATATCCATAAAGTCCAAATATGATTTAATGGACCTTTAATTTTAATTGGGCCTAATGGGCCTAAATTGGTTTCTTGGCAAATAAGGGTGATTCCTTAAATGGGCTTTGGTATTTGGGTTTGACGCATATTGACCAAAATTCCATGCCTTAAGAAATTAATTGAAAGCCCATTGGACTTTGTATTTCTCTTCTCACCTATTCCCCACAATGTAAATGAGGTTTCGTTAGAAGTGTTATGTAATTAGGTAGAAGTAAATATTGTGCTAACGGGAGAGAGGAAAGTGAGAGTTTTGTTCAAGGAACAATGTGTTTAAATATCCATCCGCATATCATTATTATTTTATTTATACGCGCCTTATTATGTTTTTAGAATGCATGTTTAAAGGTGTATGATGATGAGACCTTAACAAAGATAATAAATTGGTTGCCAATTTACGCGAAAAAACCCTCAACATATATTAAGCTTTTTTCCTTCCATTGAATTATTCTTACTCAAGATCCAAGATTGGCACTGGTTTGTTGGCCAAAGTCAAGACCTTTGTCCGTCACGGATGTGTTTGAATCATGAAGGCTTTGTTCCATATCGGTGTCTTGTCCAAGTTGTGATTTATTGGCCAAAGTCAAGATCACTTCTTGTCCATCGACATCGATTACGAACCTTTCCAAGGTCAATGGGTTCCACTTAACTGGGATCATTAAGTTTATTGTGCCGAAGACAAGGCTAAGTTGATTCAGAGGAAAAAGGTTAGGGAATATATTGGATATATTGGCATATATAAGATATATGTTTCGGACTTGGATGTCCACCTACTGGATCTAGGAATTGGATGGGATCCAATTGATCTTAGAGATCTACCTAGTTAATTATCATACAATTTGTTGGCCAAAGTCAAGATTGTGTGTTATTTAACGGGATCCTAGCCCACTAGGAAACAAGGTTTCCCGAGTACTCCACAGAGGGTTAGAGGCTCGCCGAAAAATAGTGGGAGGCAAGTATTAAATTTGCAGTATTCGTTTAGTTACTTGCCAATACGCGCTCATTTCTTTTTCCGTCAATATAAATTAATATATTAGTTGGACTAATATTTAATCGTTGTTTTAATTAAACAGTTGGACTGTATTCAAACTACTTCAATTAATAGTTTATTTTATAATTGGATTATAGTAATCAATATAATTGAATTTAACCTATTAAATTATAGTTGATTATATAGTTAGACTATAGTAATCATTATAATCAATAGTACCTAAAATCGTTGATTCGATAGTTGGACTATTGGAATCAAGATAACTGAAAGATTAGTGTTTAAAACGTAATCCTGGGTGAAAATATCTTTAAACGGCTTTAATTTTTAGATTGGGAATAAAATCTCAGGATAGTCCTGGGTGACCGAGAAGTTACTTTATTTGATAGAGTGATGTCTCGAGCCTAAGCCCGGAGTTGAGCAAATAGTAGAACATGATATTTGGAATATTCATGTGATGATAACTTTAGTGCTTAATCCATTATGCTTGCCGCAAAGACTCCTTAATTTCTTAATCAGAACTAAGGATTAGATCCTTATAGTATGATAATGATATTGAAGGATCTTCATAGATCTATCCTTAGATCTTAGAAGTACAAATTGCAATAGAAAACTCTTGGAGAGTTAATGGCTATACTCAAGGAGACAAAGCCAGAGTTTGCAATAGGGCAAGAAGCGCAAGGCGCATCTTACTTCGACATCCCAAAAGGCCAAGGTTTGGACAAAGGCTTCTGGGGTGTGGAAAAGGGGCAATGGAAAAATCATTATAATCTTCTGGGAAGACATAGGACATATCCCAAAATGTCTGCCTAAACTGTGGAAAACGGGGTCACTGGAAGCGTGACTGCCGTATGGACAAGGTAGACATGAAGGAATTGAAGACGGGCAAGGTTCCGACTTTAAATATGTTTGTCATAAACATGTTCGCTACTAGTATTAAAATTAGATTTTAGATACTGAGTGTGGTACATAAATATGTACTGATGTGCAGAATCTACTGACAAGCAGGATACTGACTTCAGTTGAGATTTACCTACAAGTCACTGTTTTAACCGTAGATACCTAAGTTTAAGAACTACCCTTCGGGTGTGTACTTAAATTAGGAAACTGTTACAATGTAACTAGTTTGACTAGAAACATTATCTCTATATCAGGGTTTAACCCGTTGCGGGTATACCTTTATATTCTAGAACACTAAAGTGTTTTATTTTATAAAGATGATATTGAGATAAGCATATTAGATGTGAATAACAGTATTTATATTTTGAATATAAATGAATCTCAAATGTATAACAGGACAAACAAATAGCTCAAACTGATTTAATCAGTTGAGACTTGTATGTGGCATTGTTGTCTGAGACACATTAAACAAGACTCATATATCCACACTTTCGAAGATGGGGTACTAGGACAGATTTGATTCTATTCAAATAATGTCTAAGAATCTAGTTTATTGGGCAAAGTGCCTAAAACACCTTTTACTTGGTAAAAGTGCAAGTGCCACCGATCTGTTAGCCCTCGTTCATAGTGACATAAATGGGCCCATATCTAGCTAGGCTAGATGTTGATATGAATGTTTCGTGACCTTTACGGATGTGGCATCGCGTTATGGTTATGTGTTTCTTGTGAAACACGGATCGGAAACTTTTGATGAATTCAAAGAGTTTCGACACGAAGTAGACAGACAGACCGGTTAAAGTATTAAAACTGTCACGATTAGACCATGATGGAAGATACTTAAGCAATAAGTTTCTCAAATACTTGAAAGAGTATAGTATTCTTTCAATAAGGACTCCTCCCGGAACACGTCAGTTTGACGGTGTGTCCGAACAGAGAAATAAAATTTTGTTGGACATGATAAGGTTAATCATGAGTCGCTCTGAGCTACCATTTTCTTCAAGGGATACGCATAAACAGTGCTAAACTTATTTTGAATAAGGTTCCATAAAAATTTGTTAGACAGACTTCATATTAGATATGAACAGGAAAAAGAAACTGGGTTTTCTCATTCCTGAAGATTTGGGTATGCTAGGCATATGTTTGGATAATACCAAAATAGAACCCAAATCGGATAAGTGCCTAAGTTGTAGGTTATCCTAGGGAAACCAAAAGTATAGTACTTATACAACTCACAAGAGAACAATGTAATTGTTGCTCGCCATGCGGTTTTCCTAAGAGGAATACCTAGATGCAGTGGTTAGTGGGAGGAAAATAAAACTCAATGAAAATCGGAGTAATACTATTCCAGGCACCAATTCCTTAATGGAACACAGATAGTTCATCAAGGATGAAACTATTCCAATAATCTTCGAATACACAAGAATCGCGTAAGTCGGAGAGAGTCAGAAAACAACCTGGGGTATGGGTTTCTGATCTCACCTCATAAAGATGTCAATCTTATTGAGGAATACAAACCGACTACGTATGAGGAAGTGATACAAGGTATCGACTCCCTTATATGGCAAAATGCCATGATATCCGAAATGGATTCCATGTAAACCAACCAAGTTTGGACACTGGTTGATGTACCGAAAGGCAATGTGCCCATTGGTACTATATAAGTCTTCAAGGAAGACATACATGGATGGCAACATACCAACGTACTAAGCTAGGCTTGTAGCGAAAAGGTATCGTTATCAACATTGTGTCGATTATGGTGAAACCTTTTATTCGTTGCCATGGTTAAATCCATTTGGATAATGCTTGCTAATGCTGCATGTTTCATTCATGAAATATGGCACCTGAACGTCAAAATCGCTTTCCTTAAATGGAAACCTTTTGGAGGATGTTTACAACATCCTGACGGTTTTGTCATACCAAAACGAGCAACCAAGGTTTGCAAGTTAATTCGATCCATTTATGGATTGAAGCAAGCATTGCGTTCTTGGAATTATCGTATTGATGTAATCATAATGGTATATGATTTAATTCAAAACGAAAATGATTTTTATGTATATAATGAGGTTAGTGGGAGCGCACTGACAGTGATGTCCTAAATAATGATGATATGTCATTTCTTGGATCCATAATACAATCGGTGAAAGCTTGGCTTTCAAGAAAATTCTTCGTAGAATTCATGGGAGAAACAACCTTTATTCTAGGAATAAAGATCTACTGGGATAGATCTAAAAGTTGTTGGCACTCTCCGAGAACTCGTAGATTGAAATAAATGTACGCGACTTGGTGTCTCATATGCTTTGAGCATATGGAGTCACAATCAGGCCAATCGAAATGATAGTCACTGGATTGATGTTAAGAACATCCTTTAGTATCTTAGATGAACTAAGGATGCTTTCTTATACTATGGAGAAGGAGAACTTGAAGTGACTGGGTTCACTGCTGCAAGTTTCCTAACCGAGAAAAACGACTATAAGTCGTAATAAAGGTACTATATAGTTTGAATAACGGAACAGTGAGCTGGAAATCTTCCAAGCAAGATACTGTTGCCGAATAAAAACAAAAGCGGGTTATTGCTACAGCTGAGGCAGCAATAGAAGCCATTTGGATCTATAATAATCCTAATTAGATTAGGAGTAGTTCTGTTAGCAGCTGAGCTAAGCTACAGTACAGGCTAAAGAATTAATGGTCTCATCAACGATCCAAATATATACTTCAAATATTCATCTGATTCGTTCGGATCATACATCGTGGCGATGTGATGATCGAATAAATCGTATTAGATGATAACAATGCAAATCCGCTGACGAAAGCATTTCCTCAGCAGAAATTTGAGCAAACCATACATAGTTCGGGTGTAGGACACTTGAGTGATTGGCTATAGGCCAAGTGGGAGATTGTTGGACAATTATGACCCATAGCATCACTATTTGTACAGATCATGGTGTTGTTGTACAAATTAACTATGTGACAAAGGAAATTTCCCTTTTATCATTTGTAATTGGATTACCTAGATGTATAAATGATAAAAGGTCCATATGATTAGTTCCAGATTGAGATGATATGAGACAGTATCAATCCACAAAGGTTTAATCATTAAATATCCCTAGTCAGAGTATTATCGAGATTGGACATCGATAATGCGTAAAAGACTAGTATTACACTTATGCGCGTTGTGGGAGCATAACGACATAGTTCTCATATATTTGGGTATTGGATACTCATGCAAGTGTAATTGGAGGTTGTGTTTACCAATGGTACGGGAACAGCTTCGCTCTGGATAGACCCATCGGGATTCCATTGGTAGTATGACTATGTGTCTATGGAAGTCCAAATTAGGGTAGCTGTATTTGGTCTTAACCTGAGACTTGCACCGCTAATACTTGCGATAATCAATATACTTTGGTTTTGGTCGTCCAGGGCTTTAACAGGTTCTGTCTACGCCTCTTCTGGGTATATTGAGAATCGTAGTGTATTGGGTGTGATGTCAAGATGGAAGTATCACTCCAGTCATAGTGGAGATGATGATCACGTAGGATACGGAACTGGTGCTCTTTTATGCTGCAGCTATCAGGATATTATAACTAGGTCATGTTTATCCGATTATAAAGACTAGTTACCAGAGATCCAATATGTGTTTCGTACGTGGCAGACACAATTCCAGCCCCAGGCCTAGCACGTGACATCCGATGTTGGATCGTAATACGCAATACTACGTATACTACGCCTGATATAGATCACATATTCCTTTAAGAATATTTCTGGAGAATTGGGTAGGCACGGTGCTTTGCTAGAAGCCAACCATGTCTTGTAAATCGGTAAAAACGTAGTACTAGGTACGTACGTGTTCGGATAGTTCGACGATCGGATTTACTGTCAATATATCCGGGGATCTCATGGGTCACTTCCCGAAGATTCACCGATGACGTATGACTCGCACTTTATTAATCTGGGATTAATTAGTAGAGAGAGAAAATTAATCTGGGATTAATTACGGAGATCTTTTATCTGGGATAAAATATTATTTAAAAAGAGAGAACGATTAATTTGGAATTAATCGATAAAATAATATATTCGATATATTATACGAAATTAGATTTCGACGCGGAATTAAAATTAGATTTTAATTCGAGCGAATGAGTTAATTTAGAATTAATTCGCTAGTGATGTGAATAGTAATTTTGCTAGGCATAATTATTTAATTCAATTTGATTTAATTACGTCGCAACGGAAAATTCGTTAATTCGGAATTAGCGAACCCAAGCCCGGGAGTGTTTGCGGGCCCACTCGCATTTCGAATTCAAGTGCGGCCCACAAGTCACATCTAGCGTCAAATCACTAGTCAATCAAGTGATGCAAGTCACATCACTTTGAGTGAAGTGATGCTTGTCATCATTGATTGATGTGAATAGTGATGTTAGTTGTTGTAGGCATTTATTGCCATTTTGGCTCCAAATTTTGTTTGACTTTTTAAAAGCCATTTACAAAATTTTGGAAAACAATTTTTTTGTAATTGATTTTAGAAACAAAACCAAACCAACACTCATCTCTCTCCATATAACACACAAAAACTCTTCTCCTCTCTCCCTCCTACCTCTCGGCCAAGGGCCTTTTTCCTCTCTATTTTTGGCAAATGCCGAGAACAAGATGAAGAAATAAGGGAAATATTTGCGGCAAATTTTTCCGAGTGCTAGCACACATTAGGAGTCTTACGAAGGTGATAGGGAAACCCACCCGTGGGCATGGAATGCACACCCAAGCTTGGAGCTTGGCCGAACAAATGGAGCACAAAAGAGGAGTCAATGCCGAGAACCTTGGAGGAAAAGCTTGAAGGATTTTTGTTGTTCCTCGCATCGCAATACCGATCATTGTAAGTATGATTCCGCCATACCTCTTTGAGTATTCACACATGTTTCTATGCTTAAATTGATCTTGGGAGTAATATAGAAACCCAACAAACACTTCATTCTATGCTATTACTATCAAGACACTTCCCATAATGCATGCTAACAACACTTTCAAAGCCAATTAAGCCACTCTAACCTCTAAGGCATACAAGGTGCTAATTTGGGGCTCTAGTTTCTTTATCCAAACTGAAAATAATGAAAGAAAGAGAGTTAGAAGCTTACCTACTTGAGGGATGAGCTTGAGATTATCACCTCAACCTTCAAGAATGGTATTGAGAGATGAAGAAATTTGAGGAAGAATTTTCTTAGGCTATTTTTAGTTTTGAGATAGGGATGATTGATGAGTGGTAATTATATCACTATTGCCCACTCATTTAACCTAATATTATGTATAGTTTCTTGGGTTTTGTGAACGTTTTGATGTGTTTTATCGTTATTTTGTAGATAAATCAAGTTTGGGAAGCATTGGAAGCAATTTGGGGCTAAAACAGAGAAAAAATGACAAAAGGGTATTTTGGTAATTTGGCGCATCGCGAAGCGCAAGCCTTCTGCGTCGCGACGCCTAATATGCGCCGAGTCTGCTAACATGCACCAGAGACACGTGTCACTATCTGATAAGTTTGCTAACATGCACCGTGCTAACATGTGCCTGCCACGTGTCAACATCAGAGCATATCTGCTAACGTGCACCATGCCACTTGTCACAATCCTACAGTGCTGACAATACGCGTGCCACATGTCAGCTTCTTATTCGGCTGCATAAACCGTGTAACATGTGTCAGCCACGTGTCATCTACGTGTCGTCCACGTGTCAGCCACGTCAGCATCAAACCGAGTCAATGTGCCATGTGTCGCCACATCATCATCTGCCAATCAACGGTCGCCATGTGTCAGCATCTCAGTGTACCGAATCTTTACGTGTGCCACGTGTCACAATTTTATTGGGCCGACAGATTCCGCGTGCCACGTCAGCAGTCAACAAATCAAACCGCATCGCATGTCAGCAAGACAACAATCCCACACGTGTTTGACTAGTCAGCACATCGTTGCGTCGCGACGCAAGAAGGAATTTCGTATCGCATCGCGCGAACGACCAGATTGCCTATAAATTCAGCCATTTGCACCTCATTTGATTTCGTGCTTTCCTTAGGGTTTTCTTAAACTCTTAAGGATATCATTTATTTTGTATAAATTATAATATTTAAATTATGTATTTTTATTTTTATATTTAATTTTAGTATTTTATTTTTATTTACTTTTATGTTTTGTAGTTAAATTTCCGCTGGGGTAAAATGTGAAACATTTAATATAATTATCTAGGTTAATCTCACTTAATTATGGTATTTAAATTATAATTTAACCGGATTAATTAATGGCAGACTTTATTACCGCCTATATGGTCGGTTTAAATATAAATTACTTTACCGCCTATACGGCTGGTTTTTATGTGACAGATAATTACCGCCTATATGGCTGGTTTTAAATGTTTAACATTATTAATTCCTGAGAAAGCAGAACATAAAATAATTTATATATTATAATAAGTGAGATTCCTAGATATGAAATATTAAATATGGATCCTCTAACCCCCAGCATTGTCTTTTATTCTAGGGAAGTGATTAAACACAATATTCACATACTTAATAATTGATTTAATTATATTATGGGTAATTCTTTATTTTGTTTATTGAGTGGTAAGCTTAATGCTTCTTGTTGCTTGATCACCAATAAGATTGATGTGGTAAACTTAAAATGAACTTGGAAAAGAGATTTTAGGTTTCAGCCTTAGATTCAATAGCTCACGATCTTCCTTAAGGATAGATAACCCTTTAATAGATTTCCTTACAGGATAGGAATATACATGTCGGGCGTGGGTAGCCATAATTAGAACTTGAACTTAATGAATTCAGATAACTTAGTTAACATAGGAATATGATTAATTGGGTTATAATGGGTATTTTTGTCTGACCATCGGAAGAGGCTTTTACATAATTTCGTGTTCCAGGTTAGCAGACTGATTTATTACACATGTATAAAAGAATCAATTCATCATTAGAATAATATTGTGTGGAATCACAACCCTAGATATTTGTGTATTTTGTTTATTTTCCTTAGTATTTTGTTTTAAGTATTTTATTTATTTATTCAGCAAATCCTCATTCAACCAACCAAAAGCAATCATTCTCTTCTCCCTTAATTAGATACTTGTAAATAAATAGTATCAATAATTAATAACAACAGTATGAATTAAGTCCTCGTGGGATTAATATTTTTATACTACTTGAATGATACGTGCGCTTGCGTTATACGTGTGTGTTTACGCCGGTCAATGATGAATAGTGCTATTTTTATAGAGAAAACTAATGATTTTTATGATGAAAAGAGCTTCCAAGATTGTGCCACATCACCCCACTCTAAATCTCACTCGAATTTACTATAACAGCCACATAAATATCAATTTATGACGCAATTCTGATTCAATTTTGGAACAATTTCCAATTCAGAATCGTAGGTCTCGTTCTTAGCTTTCCGACGATATAAAGTTCATAATAATCAAAGATCGTATGAAAACATTACAGCTTAAATACCACAGGCTGTTCGGATTTAATCTTGGAATGAATTCTATATAGGAATTGCGAGGAATTTGCCAAATATCTAAAAATTCATTTCATGAACATGATTTATATCATGTATCATGCATCCGATAATGTAATAGTTGTCAAGATTACCAAGGTGTTACAAATTCTCCCCTCTTAAATAGGATTCGTTCCTGAATCCCTTCTGATGTTGAACTTCCTGGGTTCGTCTTAGTTTGAAGATATCTAATCTATGTGATGAGTTGAAAATATATCAATATTTACTGCCTCTTTAACTTAATATTTTTTATAGTTTCTCTAGTTTTATGAACATTTTGATGTGTTTTTATTTATTTTACAAATAAATAAAATATTGGGACTCAATGGAACCAATTCAGGGCTAAAACGATGAAAAATGGACAAAAGGGCAAAAATGGAAATTTACTTCTCGCATCGCGACGTGCAACATTCCACGTGTCATGTCGTGTCACTATCAAGAGCTGAAAGATGGCTTGCCAACACGCGGCATTCATTGTGCAGCGCATCACGACGCCACAACTTCTACCCGTCGCGATGCTCAATGATTACGTGTACACATGTCTTTACGCATCGCGACGCGCAAATGATGGTTCTAGCGCAAGCTCAAAGACACTGGCGCAAGTTCTACAGGCAACCTTCCCCAGCAACTATTCCCGTGGTGAGGGAATTTTATGGAAATGTATATGAACATTTGGAATACCAGGTGATGGTTCGAGGCTAGATGGTGTCATTTGATCGGTTCACGATCAACAGATTTTATAGGATGCCAAATATAGAAGGAGATGAATACACAGAGACCATTGAGCACCATGACCTATATCATATCACAAGGACATTATGCATCCCGAAAGAAGCTTGGGATATCAGCAATAGCAGGGAATATGTCAAAATGAGTTCTAGATATCTCAAACATGATGCTCAAGTATGGTTCCACTTCCTAACGTGCACTATTTTACTTTGTACTCATATAACCAATGTCACCAAGGAACGGATGATTTTGTTATACTCTCTGCATGAAGGACATACAATTGATATTGGTGGGCTGATGTCCAGCTGTAACATCCCCGATCTGGGAAATACTACCGGCAGAGAATAGGCCATACTATTTCCTTGAGCCTCTGACTTTCTGACTGTGGACAATACTGATACTCTTTTAAAATATAATCTCTCATATAGGACCAATGCCCAAAACCAAGACATAGTACAAAAATAGTTCACATATGACTGACCGTATAAATATAAACTATCTCAATAACGTTATACATGAGTTCTCACACACAACTCTAGTATACAACTATCTGGACTTGACTTCACTTAACCTGACTGAACTCAAACTCTGACCGGACTCTTACTCTTTCTGACTTGAACTGGTGGACTCCATAACCTAGTGATTGTATTAGTATCCGTCCTCCTGAGCTCATCCTCCGAGAATTCTTGTAAAAATAGAAAACTGGGAGTGAGGGTTAGATCGTTGTACGATCTAAGTGTGTGGACGAAAATCTAAAAATACAGTTATAATACATTTGGTTCTAAAATCAAAAATTCACGAAATAGCTTTATAAGAGAATTATTTTTTTTTCTGAAAACTTTGAGTTTCTTTCTAAAAAAATCTCGTCGTCTGAACTTTTCTGTAAAGATTAACTCAAATTCTCTTTGAAAATCTGCTTTTGAGAACTTGTATCTGATGAAAAACTTGTTAGACATTATGACCCATAGCGTCACTGTTTTGTAAATGATATTGTATTATTGTACAAAATCAACTATGTGATAATGAAATTGCCTTTTGCCGTTTTGTAAAATTATTTACTTTGATATATTAATGGCAAAAGTCCATATGATTAGTTCCGTATTGAGATGATATGAGACAGTATCAATATAAAAGGTTTAATCATTAAATATCCCTAGTCGGAGTATTATCGAGATCGGACATCGATAATGCGGAATAGACTAGTATTGCACTTGTGCGAGTTGTGATGGCACAACGGCATAGTTCTCATATATTTAAGTATTAGATACTTATGCAAGTGCTATAGAAGGTTGTGTTTTACCGATGGTACGAAAAACAGCTTCGCTCTGGATAGACCCCGCGGAATCCCATTGGTAGTATGTCTGCGTGTCTATGGAAGGCCGCATCAGGGTAGGTGTATATGGTCTTAACCTGAGACTTGCATCGCTAGTACTTGCGACAATCGGTAAACTTTGGTTTTGGTGGTTCGGGGCTTTAACCGGTTCTGTGTACGCCTCTTCTGGGTTTATCGAGAATCGTAGTGTACTGGATGCGATGTCAAGATGGAAGTATCACTTCAGACATATGGAGATGATGATCACGCATGATACAGAACTAGTACTCTATAAAAGGTTGCAACCATCGGGACAATATGACCAGGTCAGGATTGTCCAATTTAAAGAGACTAGTTGTTTGATATCCGATATATGTTTCGTACGGGGCAGACACATTTCCAGCCCCAGGCCTAACATGTGATCGTCCGATACTGGATCGATGTACGCGATACTACGGTATACTACGCTTGATAAAGATCTAATATTCCAATAAGAATATTTCTGGAGAATTGGGTAGGCATGGCGCTTTGCTAGAAGCCAACCTTGTCTTGTAAATTGGTAAAAACGTAGTACGAGGTACGTACGTGTTTGGATTATCCAACGACCGTATTTACTGCCAACATATCCGGAGATCTCTTGGGTCGCTTCCTGAAGATTCACCTATGATGTTTGATTCGAACTTTATTAATCTTGGATTAATTACGGAGAAACTTTATCTTGGATAAAATGCCTAATTAGGAGAGAGAACGATTAATTTGGAATTAATCGATAAAATAATATATTCGATATATTAAACGAAATTAGATTTCGACGCGGAATTAAAATCGGATTTTAATTCGGGCAAACGAATTAATTTAGAATTAATTCGTTAGCGATGTGAATAGTAATTTCGCTAGGCGTAATTATTTAATTCACGTCGCGACGGAAATTCGTTAATTCGGAATTAGCGAAACCGAGCCCGAAAGTGTTTGCGGACACATTCGTATTTTGAAACGAGTGGGACCCGCAAATCACATCGCGAAGTCTCATCACTTGACACGACTATTTGATGGATGTATCTAGTCACCTTTATGGGATGATACATTGTCACTATTCTCAATGTAAGTTGGTGAGGCCATTTAATGGCTTTTGGTAGGGAAAACCTTTTCACGGTTTTTGAAGGCTTTTTTACCAAATTTTTTTGGTAATTGTTATTCTTATCATCATTCATCTTTTTGAAACAAAAAAAAAAGTGGTGAAAAGAAAACCAAAAGCCTCTCTCCCTCTTTTTCTTCTTGCTCACGCCGTGAGCTTCCACAAGGCAGAAAAATTGTTTTTCATTTCTCCATTTTTGCTAGCACAATGAGGGATCAAAGGAGGTGATAGGGAAACAACCTTGGAGCTTGGAATACTAGAAGACTTGAAGCTTCTCTCCCTCTTGCTCTTGGCCGAAAGTTTCCACCTTGAAGACTCAAGGATTCTCTTCATCAATTTTCGTCACAAGCTTTGTAAGTATGATTCCGCCATGCTTCAAGCTATGCATGTATAAATTTGTGTGTTTCATTGGCTTATACTTTCTTTGGGACTAATTATAGAAACCTACAATGGTATCATGGAGCCATGTTTAAGCATGAAATACATTAGGGTATTTGGGGAAAATTGATTGAAGCATGTTCTTGTGAAATTTGATGATAAAGTATGCTTATATGTATGATATATGATGTAATACATGATCAATTTTGAGAAAAATGCATTGGATGATTTTTTCCCAAAATGGTTGCTTTGGCCGAATGTGGAGGTGCTTCCACTGGTTTGGAATTTTTCATGCACAAGTTCATTAGATGACTTAAGTATGATTATATGTATGATATATGATGTAATACATGATCAATTTTGAGAAAAATGCATTGGATGATTTTTTCCCCAAAATTGATGCTTGGACCGAATGTGGAGGTCCTTCCACTGGATTGAAATTTTTTCATGCACAAGTTCATTAGATGACTTAAGTATGATTATATGTGATGAAATATGATCTTATACATGATCAATTTTGAGAAAAATGCATTGATATTTTTTTCCCCAAAATTGTTACTTTGACCGAAAATGGAGGTCTTGCACTGAATTGGAATTTTTGTGTAAAGTTCATTAGATGACTTAAAAATATATACGAATTATTGATTAGTGATTCAATTGGATTGAAAAACAAATCGAACTGCAAAAATCCCTCTTGGCCGAATGCAATATGACATGTTAAAGGACTTGATTTTTTGTTCAAATAAATGTTGGACATGTGTTTTGAACAAGTGATGATTAATAAATTAAATTGGTGTTTTTTTTTGAAATATTTGGTTTAATGAATTAATCATGGATTTACACTTTAATTAATTGAATTTTAAAATTTGGAATATTAAAATTTAATTAATGGGCTTTAATGTTTAATTGGGCCTTATGGGCTTGAAATTGATTTTATGGCATTTAAGGGTGATTCCTTATTTGGGCTTGGTAATTGGGTTTGACCCACATTGACCAAAGCCCAAGCCTTTATAAATCAATTGAAAGCCCATCGGACTTTAATTAAACAAACATTGGATGTTAGTTGGGCTTGGAGACCCAATTAGATAAGATTTAGAATCTAAGTCTTTAAAGCACATTAAAAGTGTAAATATTTAATTTGGAATTAAATAAATTGAATTAGTATTGAATACGACTTAAATTGGATTTAACGAGTAGTTCGATATAATTCGTGAATTCGTACCTTATGTACTTATTCTCAAACGAGTTGGACTCGCGCAAAATCAAACCATTGTTTGAACATTGGATGATCACTTAAACAAAGACTAATTAATTGGATTTGATTGGTTGTATAGCATGTCTTGATTGAATATATATGTATGTGATGAATGAATAGTGTATATCGGATGGATATTAGAAGGGAAAGGGTAATTTTAGAAATTATTGTAAATTTAGAATTTATAAATTGGACCTGCGTGTCCAGCCTTATCTCTTTTATCTCTTTGTATTCTCTTCTCACCTAATTCCCCTCAATGTAAATGAGGTTTCTCTTATTGTATTATGTAATTGGGTAGAAGTAGAATAATGCTAGCGGGGAGAGGAAGAGTGGAGTGATTTGTTCTAGGAACAAGTTGTTTTATATATCCATCCGTATATCACTATTAATTTACTTTACGCACTTTATGATGTTTTAGAAGCATGCTTAAGGGTGTATGATGATGAGACCTAACAAAGATAATAAATTGGTTGCCAATTACCCAAAAAATCCATCAATTTATATTAAGCGATTATCCTTCCATTGAATGATTCTTGTTCAAGATCCAAAATTGGCATTGGTTTGTTGGCCAAAGTCAAAACCTTTGTCAATTGAGGATGTACTTGAATCATGAGAGTTTTGTCCAAGTTGTGATTTGTTGGCCAAAGTTAAGATCACTTCTTGTCCAATGACATTGATTACGAAACTTTCCTTGTCAATGGGTCCCGCTTAACCGGAATCATTAGGTTTGTTGTGCCAAAGCCAAGGCCTAGATGATTCGGAGGATATGGTTAGGAAAATGTATTAGATACATTGGCATAAGTAAATATACATATGTTTTGGACTTGGATGTCCACCTAACCGGATCTAGGAATTGGATTGGATCCAATTGATCTTTGAGATCTACCTAGTTAAATAGCATACAATTGTTGGCCAAAGTCAAGATTGTGTGTTATTTAACGGGATCCTAGCCCACTAGGAAATAGGATTTCCCGAGTTCTCAACAGAGGGTTAGAGACTTGATAAAAATAGTGGGAGGCTAGTATTGAATTTGCAATTTCGTTCAGATACTTAGCCTTACGCGTCTTTCAATTTTATTTCGTCTATTTATTAAAATTAGTTGGACTAATACATTGTTATTTTTTGTGACAGTTTGACTGTACCCATTTTATCGTTAACTAGATAGTTGGACTATCGTAGTTGAGATGGCAAGCAAG
Source organism: Zanthoxylum bungeanum (assembly GCA_019454045.1). Lineage (NCBI taxonomy): Eukaryota > Viridiplantae > Streptophyta > Magnoliopsida > Sapindales > Rutaceae > Zanthoxylum > Zanthoxylum bungeanum. The sequence goes on from SKCR01029777.1 coordinate 397,610, forward strand.
GGAAATGTCCGAGACATCATCATGGGTGACAATGTCTTTAAGGGCACAAACTTCGCTGATTGGGAAATGAACCTAAGGATAGTCCTTGGGGCTGAGAGGATGCTGTACACTATACAAATACCTCTCCCGCCTAAGCCCACTGACCCACTTGAGCTGGAGTTATGGAAAACTCACAGCGATGATTGTGACACTGCTCAGGTAATTATGTTAGCTTCGATGACTCAGCACTTTCGTCGCCAGAATAAGGACTTGGATCCTTATAACATGATGGCTAGACTGAGAGATCTCCACCGCACCAACAAACGGATGGAGAGGTACGAGTTGGTAAGAAACTCTCTCCGCGCCCGAATGACTGAAGGCGCATCAGTTGAGGCCCACGGGGCTCAAATGATCGCCGATATTGACGAGTTGGCCAATATGGGAATAGTCTTGGAGGCTGAGCTGACCGTAGATTTGATCTTACAGTCACTTCCTGATTCTTGGAAACAAATCATAATCAACTATAAGTTGATGGACATGGATGACTCTCTTGGAGAGCTGTTATCCATCTTGAAGGAGTCTGAAAAAGAACTCCAAAAAGGGGGCAAGCGCGAGGCGCACTATGCATCGACCTCTCACAGGCCAAGGGCTGGGCCCAAAGCTACTGGGGGGTGAGGAAGAATAAACATAAGAAAAAGGGTAAAGGCAAGTTGACAAAAGCTTCTGGGAAGCCAAGGGACAAGTCTCAAGATGTCTGCCTCAACTGCGGCAAGAAGGGTCACTGGAAACGTGACTGCCGAATGGGCAAGGGACACAGGGAGGATATCAAGGCAGGCAAGGCACTAGCCTCTGGTATGTTTGTTATTGAGATAAATATGACTACTTCTAGTTTTAAAAATTGGATTTTTGATTCTGGTTGTGCTGCTCATATATGTACTGATTTGCAGGATCTGTAGAATAGCAGGATGCTGGCTTCAGGGGAGATTGATCTACGAGTCGGAAACGGAACTCCTGTTGCTGTTTTGGCTGTAGGGACTTTTGTTTTGGAATTGCCCTCGGGGCATGTGCTTAAACTTTTGAACAGTTATTATATACCTAGTTTGACTAGGAATATCATATCTGTATCTTTGTTAACCCAGCATGGATACACTTTTGTATTTAGAAGCACTGGGTGTTATTTATATAAAAATGATGCAGAAATTTGCACTGCTGTTGCAAATAATGGCCTTTATATTTTGAATATAAATGAATCTCCTAAACATAAAATAACAAACAAAAGGCTCAAAAGGAGTAATCTAAAAGATGAAGCTTACATGTGGCATTGTCGTCTAGGACACATTAACAAGACTCGCATATCCACACTTTCGAAGAGTGGGTACTTGGACGGATTTGATCTTAATTCATATGATGTCTGCGAATCTTGTCTTTTAGGCAAAATGCCTAAATCACCTTTTAGTGGTAAAGGTGAACGTGCCACAGAACTGTTAGCCCTCGTTCATAGCGACGTATGTGGGCCCATGTCTAGCCAGGCTAGAGGTGGATATCATTACTTCGTAACCTTTACGGATGATGCATCTCGTTATGGTTATGTGTATTAATGAGACACAAGTCGGAAACTTTTGAGAAATTCAAAGAGTTTCGACACGAAGTAGAAAAACAAACAGGCAAGAGTATTAAGACACTGCGGTCGGACCGTGATGGCGAATACTTAAGTTATGAGTTTCAAGATTACTTGAAAGAATATGGTATTCTTTCACAGTGGACTCCTCCTGGAACACCGCAATTAAACGGTGTGTCTGAACGGAGAAACCGTACCTTGTTAGACATGGTAAGGTCAATGATGAGTCGCACTGAGCTACCAATATCCTTCTAGGGATACGCATTAAACAGTGCGGTACTTATTTTGAATAAGGTTCCGTCAAAGTCTGTTGAACAGACTCCATATGAGATATGGACAGGGAGGAAACCAGGTTTCTCTTTCCTGAAGATTTAGGGATGCTGGGCATATGTTAAACGTTTGGAAGGTACCAAACTAGAACCCAAATCAGATAAATGCCTTTTCGTGGGATATCCTAAGGAAACCAAAGGATATTACTTCTATCACCCACAAGAGAACAAAGTATTTGTTGCTCTACATGCATTTTTCCTTGAGAAGGAATTCCTAGATGCAGTGGTAAGTGGGAGGAAAGTGAAGCTCGATGAAAATCTTAGTGATACTGTTTCTGGCAATGAATCAACGACGGAACATAAACAGACCATCCAGGATGAGTCTGTACCACAATCTTCATATACACAAGGACCGCGTAGGTCGGAGAGAGTCGGGACGGTACCTGAGAGGTATGGGTTCCTGATCTCGCCTCATGTAGATATTAATCTTATTGAGGATAATGAACCGACTACGTATAAGGAAGCAATACAGAATATTGATTCCGCTTTATGGTAAGAAGCCATGAAGTCCGAGATGGATTCCATGTACGCCAACCAAGTTTGGACACTGGTTGATGCACCAGAAGGCGTAATGCCTATTGGATGCAGATGGATCTTCAAGAAGAAGACCGACATGGATGGCAACGTACAAACGTACAAAGCTAGGCTTGTAGCAAAGGGGTATCGTCAACAATATGGTATTGATTATGACGAAACTTTCTCACCCGTTGCCATGATTAAATCCATTCGGATAATGCTTGCAATAGCTGTATATTTCGATTACGAGATATGGCAGATGGACGTTAAAACCGCTTTCCTTAACGGAAACCTTTTAGAGGATGTTTATATGCAACAGCCTGACGTTTTTATCGTACCTAGACTTGCAAACAAGGTTTGTAAGTTAAATCGATCCATTTATGGATTGAAGCAAGCATCACGGTCATGGAATCAGCGTTTTGATGAGATCATAAAAGAATATGATTTCGTACAAAACGATGATGACCCTTGTGTATACAAGAAGGTTAGTGGGAGAGCACTGACTTTTATTGTCCTTTATGTCGACGATGTATTGCTTATAGGCAATGACATTCCCATGCTAACGTCGGTGAAAGCTTGGCTTTCATTAAAATTCTCCATGAAAGATCTGGGAGAAGCAGCCTTTATTCTGGGAATAAAGATCTACCGGGATAGATCTAGAAAGCTGCTTGGACTCTCCCAGAGTACATATATTGACAAAGTGTTGAAGCGATTCAACATGGATCAATCCAAGAAGGGATTGATGCCAATGTCACGTGGTATCCTTCTGTCTAAAGACATGTGTCCTAAGACTAAAGAAGAGAGAGATAACATGAGTCGGATACCGTTCGCCTCGGCAGTCAGATCGATCATGTATGCCATGATATGTACGCGACCTGATGTGTCATATGCTTTGAGCATGTGCAGTCGCTATCAGGCCGATCCAGGTGAAGGTCACTGGATGGCAGTTAAGAATATCCTTAAGTATCTTACACGAACTAAGGATGCTTTCTTAATTTATGGAGGTGGAGAACTTGAGGTGTCTGGTTACACCGATGCAAGTTTCCAAACCGACAAGGACGACTTCAAGTCGCAATCGGGGTACATTTTTTGTTTGAATAACGGAGCAGTGAGCTGGAAATCTTCCAAGCAAGATACTGTTGCCGATTCAACAAGAGAAGCGAAGTATATTGCTGCGTCAGAAGCAGCAAAGGAGGCAGTTTGGATCCGAAAATTCATAATCGGATTAGGAGTAGTTTCGTTAGTAGCTGAGCCCGTGCCATTGTATTGTGACAATAACGGGGCTATAGCACAAGCTAAGGAACCAAGGTCTCATCAACGATCCAAGCATGTTCTTCGGCGTTACCATCTGATTCGGGAGATTATACATCGTGGCGATGTAAAAGTCGAGAAGGTCGCATCGGATGACAACATTGCAGATCCGCTGATGAAGGCTGTTCTTCAGGATGTGTTTAAACGACATATACATAGTTCAGGTATTAGATGCTTGAGTGACTGGCTATAGGCCAAGTGGGAGATTCTTAGACATTATGACCTATAGCGTCACTGTTTTGTAAATGATATTGTATTATTGTACAAAATCAACTATGTGATAATGAAATTGCCTTTTGCCGTTTTGTAAAATTATTTACTTTGATATATTAATGGCAAAAGTCCATATGATTAGTTCCGTATTGAGATGATATGAGACAGTATCAATATAAAAGGTTTAATCATTAAATATCCCTAGTCGGAGTATTATCGAGATCGGACATCGATAATGCGGAATAGACTAGTATTGCACTTATGCGAGTTGTGATGGCACAACGGCATAGTTCTCATATATTTAAGTATTGGATACTTATGCAAGTGCGATAGGAGGTTGTGTTTTACCGATGGTACGGAAAACAGCTTCGCTCTGGATAGACCCCGCGGAATCCCATTGGTAGTATGTCTGCGTGTCTATGGGAGGCCGCATCAGGGTAGGTGTATATGGTCTTAACCTGAGACTTGCATCGCTAGTACTTGCGACAATCGGTAAACTTTGGTTTTGGTGGTTCGAGGCTTTAACCGGTTCTGTGTACGCCTCTTCTGGGTTTATCGAGAATCGTAGTGTACTGGATGTGATGTCAAGATGGAAGTATCACTTCAGACATATGGAGATGATGATCACGCAGGATACAGAACTAGTACTCTATAAAAGGTTGCAACCGTCGGGACAAAATGACCAGGTCAGGATTGTCCGATTTAAAGAGACTAGTTGTTTGATATCCGATATATGTTTCTTACGGGGCAGACACATTTCCAGCCCCAGGCCTAACATGTGATCGTCCGATACTGGATCGATGTACGTGATACTACGGTATACTACGCTTGATAAAGATCTAATATTCCAATAAGAATATTTCTGGAGAATTGGGTAGGCATGGCGCTTTGCTAGAAGCCAACCTTGTCTTGTAAATCGGTAAAAACGTAGTACGAGGTACGTACGTGTTTGGATTATCCAACGACCGTATTTACTGCCAACATATCCGGAGATCTCTTGGGTCGCTTCCTGAAGATTCACCTATGATGTTTGATTCGAACTTTATTAATCTTGGATTAATTACGGAGAAACTTTATCTTGGATAAAATGCCTAATTAGGAGAGAGAACGATTAATTTGGAATTAATCGATAAAATAATATATTCGATATATTAAACGAAATTAGATTTCGACGCGGAATTAAAATCGGATTTTAATTCAGGCAAACGAATTAATTTAGAATTAATTCGTTAGCGATGTGAATAGTAATTTCGCTAGGCGTAATTATTTAATTCACGTCGCGACGAAAATTCGTTAATTCGGAATTAGCGAAACCGAGCCCGAAAGTGTTTGCGGACACATTCGTATTTTGAAACGAGTGTGACCCCCAAATCACATCGCGAAGTCTCATCACTTGACACGACTAGTTGATGGATGTATCTAGTCACCTTTATGGGATAATACATTGTCACTATTCTCAATGTAAGTTGGTGAGGCCATTTAATGGCTTTTGGGAGGGAAAACCTTTTCACGGTTTTTGAAGGGTTTTTTAACAAATTTTTTTGGTAATTGTTATTCTTATCATCATTCATCTTTTTGAAACAAAAAAAAAAGTGGTGAAAAGAAAACCAAAAGCCTCTCTCCCTCTTTTTCTTCTTGCTCACGCCGTGAGCTTCCACAAGGCAGAAAAATTGTTTTTCATTTCTCCATTTTTGCTAGCACAATGAGGGATCAAAGTAGGTGATAGGGAAACAACCTTGGAGCTTGGAATACTAGAAGACTTGAAGCTTCTCTCCCTCTTGCTCTTGGCCGAAAGTTTCCACCTTGAAGACTCAAGGATTCTCTTCATCAATTTTCGTCACAAGCTTTGTAAGTATGATTCTGCCATGCTTCAAGCTATGCATGTATAAATTTGTGTGTTTCATTGGCTTATACTTTCTTTGGGACTAATTATAGAAACCTACAAAACTATTTTTTGAAAATCGGATCATAGAAAACTAATTTATCTCTGAAAAACTTGACGTATGGGGGAGTTACGTATCACCGTCCCCTTATATGCGTAACTAGAGCCAGGAGTTCAAAACCATGACTTTGGGGGCGTTATGTATCACCGTCCCCCAAAGCATGCCACTATTGTCCCTGAAACTAGTGGTCTTGGGGCGTTACGTATCGCCGTCCCCTAAGAAACTAAACTAGAACTGGGGGTGCAAATCTATGCTACCCTCCAAGCTCTGAAAGTAGGATATAAGGGCATCTGTCATCACTAGTCCTGAACTATGATCAAGGGGCGTTACGTATCGCCGCCCCCACATTCCTCTACATGTGTACATGTGCTGTCTGTCAATTCCATGTCTGTACAAGTTACATACTGAGGTGGGTTTTTCACCCATGCCTCGAAAATCATAAACCACAAGCTTTTAAAACTTCTTTTCTAAAACATTTCTTAAAAGCATACTTTTTCATAACCAAGTGTAATAAAACTGGCTAACGCCCTAAGTGCGTAAAAATAAGTTTGAGATTAAAAATAATAAAATGAAAATCAATTTAAAGAAATAGTGTCCACTCAAAAATTGGTATCTGGTTGGTGCTATATCGCTTCGTCGAAGGAAAATATGATTCATGCAATGGTCTATATATGGTAACTTGGTTAGATTAAAAACCGTGAGATGAGTTTCGGAACTAGTCTAAACTTTCTCAATTCAAGTTTGTGATATCGTTACTTAGTATATCATGCTTGGAATAAGATGCAATGTATGCATGTGAACTGATACGAGACCCTAAGGGTGGTCTCTAACACGCTAAGGTGGAACTGGGATGGTTTAGAACTGTTTAGGGAATGAGTCGACGCAAATCCTTAAACGTGCTGTCATTTTACCCTTGCGCGTCGCGACGTACAGCTCTTTAGCATCGCGACGCAAAACAGATTTCCAAGATTCTATTTTACTTCTCCATGTTCATCCACTACCCAAAATTACCACAACCACGTCCATAACAAACTTATTGCACAACCCAACTTATTGAACTTCAAATTCACATATTCAACATCAAATTTTCATCCTCAACAATTCTTTAATCTCATTGTCTTTATTTATAACTAATCCTTTAAAACTTCCAAAATTTAGGTACTTAATTCAACAACCACTTCCTTCACTTATTAATTACCAATATGCAATCCTTATTATACCAATAATCCTATCATAACATCAAGCTCATAAAATTCCATAACTTAACATATTTTATTTTAAATTCCTAATCCAAGCACAAACCATAATCTAGCATTATTATTCCACAAAATACAATTTCCCCAACACATCCTTACACCAACACTTTATCCCATGACAATACCCTCACAACATCTACAAAATACACACTAACCAAGCTCTATTAAGCATGTATTGATGCTTGGATTATGCTCAAACTTCTCAAATCACAAAGCCCAAATTCTTAGGGTTCCTAAGTGAACATGCAAGTGAAGAATGAAAGTTTATTATCTTAAATAAGGAGGAGAAGAAGAAAATGGGACTTATTTAACCAAGAATAGCTTTAAAATTTACCATCCTTCCTCAAAATTTCTTTTTTCTTCTTCCCTTTCTTTCTTTCACGTTTTTTCCCTCCCTTTCTCTACCCAATTTACAACTTTTGGAATGAGGGAATAGTGCCATATTTATAGAGGAATAGTGCTGATTTTTGTGATGGGTTTGGGTGGTTAAGATTAATTCACCTCATCTTTTCTTGACCAATCCCGAAATTTACTGTAGTTGTCGCTGTTTTAGAATTTTTCGACTCATTTTGGGTTCGAATGTAGAAAAATAACAACTTGAAAGTTTTAGCTCTCAGTCTTAGCTTTCCGATGATACAAATAAAAAATAGAGATTTTATGAAAACGTTACAGCCCCATTACTAAAAGTTGTTCGAGGTGGAACATAAACTAAATTCTACGTCAAACTTTCAAGAAGTCTTCTGAATGTCCCAAATACCATTTTATGTGCAAGTACTTGCTTGAACATGATTTATATTAAGTATTATGCCTCCGAATTGTAATAGTCGTCAGGCTCTGGTACCATAGAAGTCGTCAGGTTCACCAGATATTATAAATTCTTCCCCCCTTAATGAGGATTCGTCCTCGAATCTTTTTTAAAACTGAAATCCTAGAGTCTGTCTAGATCCGAGAATCTCGATACTGAACATCTTATCACAAGTTACATAACTCACATGCTATTTCTTAGGTCACCAACTTACAACCGTCTACATACTCATTCTTTATTTCGCTCCATCAATTGAATCGTAAGCTAAAAAGTACTCTATTTATGTCTACACAGATTAATACTTTACACTATTTCTAAAACTCATAAGTATGCAGTACACTTCTTCTTATCCTAATATTTGTTTCTTGCATGATACCTCTTGAATTCTTGATTGAGTGTCAATTCATTGTCCTTGTTTTGTAAGAGTTCTACTGGGTACTTAATACTACTGTCAAGCTACGACTATTATTACGTCTTACAAAAATCTCATTCTTCGATTCCTAATTATGACTAACTTTACTTGTCTTCATCTGGTTTTTCCTAACAGATACTTTGAACTTATCTCAACTACTAGTGTTCTCCATGGTTAAGCCTTTCATATGTACTGATTCCATTCTGGTGCAAGTGTAACAAAAATGATCTCACTTTATAGTTCAGGTTTAGAAACTTCATGTATATCTTGCTTACTAGTGTTATCCACTAAATGGCCTTTGTACTAAGGTGGTTACTTCTGGGTAGCTTCTTTAGGATTCCTCACAATCTGCTAATGACTTAGAAATAAAGCTCATAAGCTGAGTTTAATCGTATACATATTTTTTCTTAAATTATATTCCATTTCTCGATGATATTTCTGGCGATTTGGTTCTAGTTACAGTTCATATTCTGTCTTGTACCCTCTACTATCATATCTCAGATACTCACAAACTTGTAAATTCCATTCTTATCCAATGACCGTTTATGTAACTTATAGCTTGAATTTTTCACCCGCTGTACTAATTATAGCATTATAGTAACTTATCTTTTCATTTTCATACAATACTACGGATGTACCAAAAGTAACATTGAAGTGAACTTATCTCCTCAGTTCCAATAATATGCTACAATTCTACCAAACCACCCATACATGTGGCTAAAGTCGTCCCAAACCCGTAGTGGTTTTGTCAACTTAGACTAGGGCTGGGTACTTTATATGGTTTACATAAGCTAACACGTAAGGGATCATTGGTTTCATTCCAATACCCAGAAACCTTGTTGTTATACACTTCTGTCTTCACTTACCAGGTATTTTCTCCTATTTTATCCTATAACTGGAACTTTTATGGTCTATGCCCCCTTATCTGAAGGATATCCTCTCTTACATGTCTCTAGTCATGCCCAACGCTGTTCTTTCGTATTTCTATTACTTCTAGACTAATACTTTATCTCTTCATCGCTTCATTTAGACAGTTTCTTTCCTAAATCTTTTACTTCTAGCTACTTTCTTCTTCCATTCTGCTCTTGTCTTGAGCCTGAAGGTTTGATGTTTTGGTCTCTTTTATTACGCATTTACTTATTCCTGGGATTATCTTGAGACAATCATCGAGGTCCAACTTCATTATTGTTGTGTGGCTAGGGTTGGGAGGGTGGGGTTTTGGGTCCTAAAGCCTTTTCTAGTTACGGTGATCTCGCTAGCTAACCGCACTGTAGTTATACGTGCCGCTTATCTATGAACTTAAGACTCTCTTATCTGCATATATGGTGTTAGCTTCCAACTTAGGTTCTTTTGTTAACAACCATCTGAACTATCTCTTTCAACTTTAACCTTAATTTCTCTCTAGCTGTTGGTTATACTACCTTTTACTGAAAACTTACATAAAGTTCATACTCTCTCAAATTCCTACCGTACTTCCTCTATTAAATTTTCTTACTAAATGTTTGCTCTGTTACTTGGCTTTCCTACTTATCTTGATTCCTTGACCCTCTCAGGTCACCCCTCCCTTAAAAACTCCATATTTACAACTATAAGTTGGATACTTTACTCCTGCGTTGTTACGTAGTGCTTACTTTAACCTCTTCCCCTTTGGAGCCTTAGCTTCCTTGTGAACTTTCTGGCCTTGTACAAATCAAGTTATCCTTTCTGTATTTGGCTAAACTTACTATGGCTACAAACTACTATGTTTCATTCAAGATATTACAATCTTCTGATTTTCTTATCTAAGTCCTATTGAGCTTCTGGGTTTGGCTGTCACATGATCTGTCTATATTGTCCAATACCCTTCTTTATTTATTCTTCTTCTCGTTGGGCCCTTTTTTTTGGAGATCTAAAAGTACAAGTTTCTATTAACTGTTTTAAGTTCAACAATGGTCTAATTAGGTGTCTACACACTTACTGGTGTCAGAGTTACTGAAAAAAGAGTCATCGTTCATTCTAATGGGGCTGCACCGACTATTCTAAGTCTTAAAATTTTCATAACCTTCTTTAATTATGCCTAGGTTCTCATCTGTGTATTTAAATTTTATTATCTTTGCTACTAAAGATATTGGTCTTTCTTATTGCTTTCTATTTCCCTATTCTATCTCTTGGCTTTATGTTATACTACTGAGCTATTTTCTAAATCTTTGCTCTCTGCTCTCACTATCGAATACGGCTATTCCATTTAATGTTTATTTGTTCGTGCTAGCAATCTTGTTAACTTCTGAGTACCTTCAATCTCATAGGTCTGTCTTTTCTAAATTCACGTGGGTTTCTATTGGTATTTGTCTGATCTATGAGTTCTACTACGGTTGATCTATTTTGTGGACTATATCGAGTTCTCTCTTTTCTATCTTCGGAGGCTTCCTTGGTCTTCTCTGAATAATCTATCTTCTTAATTTACTACATTTGTCTTAGAATATTGATGTTATGTGGAATGAATTTTCGTATGGCTATCTTTTTCTATGCTGGCACTGGCTCATTGGTCTTCTCTAAATAATTTATCTTCCCAATTTACTACTTTTGTCTTAGAATATTGATGCTATGTGAAATGAGTTTTTGTGTGGCTATCTTTTTCTATGCTGGCACTGGCTGGGACGATCATTTTACGTCTCAATGAATATTGACGTTCATCCACTCTAACTCTTATGAGTCTAAGTTTGGGTGTCTAGAACCCTACGTTCTTGGTGACACCTTGTGTTAGTTGAAAACTTCACGGCTACTCCTGACTTCCTACTTTTTTTGTCTCTCTGTATATTCTTCACGATTCGGGGGAAAAACTGGCTATCTCTACAGGGTATTCGAAAGCTATTGGATTCGTTTGGAAGAGTTTTTCTAAGGAGAGAAGAAATCTTACGAAAAGGAAAGAAAACTTATTTAGTTCTACTAGGCATTTTCTTACCTATCTACTACGTACCTCTATCTCTATTTGCTTCTGATTTCTTAAGTATCTACATTCTATCTTTTACCTCTCTTTCTAATTTTTTCTTTCTCTTACTACTTTCCTAAGTGGGTATTCCTGGAACTTTACTATCTCTTTGTGTCTCTTTACCTTTCTTTGTCTCTGGCTGTCTAAACATCTATACATTCTACCTCACTTTCTTATAGCTTTCCTTTCCCATTCTATTAGGTAACTTTTCTTAGATCTTTACTATCTAGTTTCATATTTTGTTCTGAATTTCTGGTGATAGGTCACGATAGCTACAGGGAAATTCTCAACTTGGGTCTAGTGTATAGTTGTTCTCATAAGGAATACTATTTGAATAGTCTGGGAAAGCTTACTAACCTATCTATGGATCTTAAGGACGTACTCGAGGATAGGATACTGGAGAGGTAGTGCCTTGTATATGAGTATCCTGGACATACTGCATATACCAGACCTCAGCACTCTGCCCACTGCAAGCACTGACTCCCTAGACCACACTCTGATACCATCTTTGTAACATCCCTGATCTGAGAAATGCTACTTGCAGAGAATAGGCCATATTATTCCCCTGAGCTTTTGACTTTCTGACTGTGAACAATACTGATACTCTTTTCAAATATAATCTCTCATATGGGACCAATGCCCAAAACCAAGACATCGTACAAAAATAGTTCACATATGACTGAACGTATAAATATCAACTATCTCAATAACTCTATACATGTGTTCTCACACACAACTCTAGTAAACAACTATCTGGACTGGACTTCACTTAACATGACTAAACTCTTACTCTTTCTGACTTGAACTGGTGGACTCCATAACCTAGTGACTGCATCAGTATCCATCCTCTCGAGCTCGTCCTTCGAGAATTCCTGCAAAAACAGAAAATTGGGAGTGGGGGTTAGACTGTTGTACGATCTAAGTGAGTGGACGAAAATCTAAAAATACAGTTATAATACATTTGGTTCTAAAATCGAAAGATGCGATTTATACGATCATCACATCGCCACGATGTATGATCTGGACGAATCAGATGATTATAGAAGTATGTATCTGGATCGTTGATGAGACCATTAATTCTTTAGCCTGTGATGACGTCTAGCTCAGCTGCTAACAGAACTATATCTAATCTAATTAGATTTATTATCGACCCAGAAGGCTTCTATTGCTGCCTCAGTTGCAGCAATAACCCGCATTTGTTGTTTATTCGGTAACAGTATCTTGCTTGGAAGATTTCCAGCTCACTGTACCGTTATTCAAACTGTATAGTACTGTTTGCGACTTATAGTCATTTTATCGGTTAAGAAACTTGCTACAGTGATCCCAGTCACTTCGAGTTCTCCATCTCCATAGTATAAGACAGCATCCCTTAGTTCTCTAAGATACTAAGTATGTTCTTAACTTCAATCCAATGACAATCACTCGGATTGGCCTGTTTGTGAATTCATATGCTCAAAGCGTATGAGACACCAGGTCGCGTACATTTTTCAATGTACGATTTCTCGAAGAGTTTTTCATGAAAGCCAAGCTTTCACCGATTGTTTTATGGGAATATCATTTCAATGAAATGACATATTATTATTATTTATAGGACAGCCACTGTCAGTGCGCTCCCACTAACCCTCTTATATACACAAGAATCATTTCATTTTGAATTAAATCATACTCCATTATGATTACATCAAAACAATAATTCTAAGAATCTATGCTTGCTTCAATCCACCCATGGATCGAATAACTCACAAACCTTGTTTGCTAGTTAAGGTACGATAAAACCGACAGGATATTGTAAACATCCTCCAAAAGGTTTCCTTTTCAGGAAAGCGATTTTCCCGTTAAGCTGATATATTTCATAAATGAAACATGCAGCATTAGCAAGCATTATCCAAATGGATTTACCATGGAAACAGGTAAAAGGTTGAATCGTAATCAACACAATGTTGATAACGATACCTTTCCTCTAAAAGCCTAGCTTTATACGTTGGTATGTTTCCATCCATGTATGTCTTCCTTGAAGACTTATATAGCACCAACAGGCACAATACCTTATGGTACATCAACTAGTGTCTAAACTAAGTTGATATACATGGAATCAATTTCAGATTCATGACACTTTTTCATAATAGGGAGTCGATATCTTGTATCACTTCCTCGTACGTAGTCAGTTGGTATACCTCAATAAGATAGACATCTTTATGAGGTGAGATCAGAAACCCATACCCCAGGTTGTTTTCTAACTCTCTCCGACTTACGCGGTTCTTGTGTATTCAAAGATTATTGGTAATAGTTTCATCCTTGATGAACTATTTATATTCCATTAGGAATCGATGCCTAGAATAGTATTACTCCGATTTTCATCGAGTTTTACTATCCTCCCACTTACCACTGCATATCGGTATTCCTCTTAGGAAAACCGCATGGTGAGCAACAATTAAATTGTTCTCATATGAGTTGTATAAGTACTATACTTTGGTATCCCTAGGATAATCTACAATTGGCATTTATCCAATTTGGGTTTTAGTTTGGTATCATCCAAACATATGCCTAGCATTCCCAAATATATAGGAATGTGAAACCCGGTTTCTTTCCCGTTCATATCTAATATGAAATATGTCAAACAGATTTTTATGGAACCTTATTCTAAATAAGTTCTTGCACTATTTAAAGTTTATCCGTTTAAAGAAATGGTAGCTCAGAGCGACACATGATTAACCTTATCATGTCCAATAAAATTCGGTTACTCAGTTCGGACACAACGTCAGGATGACGTGTTCCGGGAGGAGTCCTCATTTGAAATAATACTTTACTCTTTCAGGTATACTAGAAACTTATTGCTTAAGTATTTTCCATTACGGTCTTATCGTGACGGTTTAATACTTTAGCCGATCTGTTTGTCTATTTCATGTCGAAACTATAAAAGTTTCCGATTTGTGTTCTTCAAAAGAAACACATAACCATAACGTGATGCCACATCCGTATAGGTCACGAAATATTCATATCTACTTCTAGCCTAGCTAGACATGGGCCCACTTTTACCAAGTAAAGGTGTTATAGGCACATTACCCAATAAACTAGATTCGTAGACTTTATTTGAATGGAATCAAATTAGTCCGAGTACCCACTCTTCAAAAGTGTGGATATACGATTCTTTTTTGATTGTGTCCTAGACAACAATGCCACAATTAGTTTCTTCTGATCAAATCAGTTTTGAGCTATTTGTTTGTCATGTATGAGATTTGTTTATATTCAAAATATAAATTCTGTTATTCACATCTAATGTGTTTATCTCAATATCATCCTTATATAATAAAACACTTTAGTGTTCTAGAATATAAAGGTCAATCTGCAACGGATTAAACACTGATATGGAGATAATGTATCTAGTCAAACTAGTTACATTATAACAGTTTCCTAATTTAGGTACACACCCGAGGGTAGTTCCTAAACTTAGGTATCTACGGTTAAAACAGCGACTTTCGTCCCGCTTCCAATTCGCAGATAAATCTCGATTGAAGTCAGTATCCTGTTCAAAACAGCTTCTGAACATCATATATATATATATTTATATCACACTAAGTATTTAAAATCCAATTTAATACTAGTAGTGAACATAATATGACAAACATATTTGAAGTCAGAACCTTGCTCGTCTTCAATTCCTTCATGTCTGCTTTGTCCAAACGACAGTCACTCTTCCGCGATCTCGTTTGCCACAATTTAGGCAGACATTTTGGGATATGTCATTTATCTTCCTAGAAGATTATAATGATTTTGCCTTTGCCAGTTTCAACACTCTAGAAGCCTTTGGCCAAGCCTTGGCCTTCTAGAATATCGAAGTAAGGTGTGACTAATGCTACTTGCCTAATTGCAAACTTTGACTTTATCTCCTTGAGAATATTCATTAACTCTCCAAGATTTTACTATTGCAATATTAGTACTTCTAAAATCTAAGTATAGATTTATGAAGATCCTTTAATTTCATTATCATACTTTAAGAATCTAATTCTTAGTTCTGACAAAGAAATTAAGGAGTCTACTGCGGTAAGTATAATGGATTAAGCACTAAAGTTATCATTACATTAATCTTCCAAAGATTATGCTCTACTATTTGCTTAACTCCGGGCTTAGGCCTAATATGTTATTTTATAAAATAAAGTAACTTATTAGTTTTTCCAGGACCATCCTGAAAATATTCTCAATTTGAAAATTAAACCATTTAAATACATCTTCTCTAGGATTATGTTTTAAATGTCAATTTTTTCAATTACATCTTGATTCTAATAGTCCAACTACTTAATCAACGATTTAGGTAATATTTATTATAATGATTACAATAGTCCAACTATTTAATCAACAATAATTTAATTAAATCAAATATATTGATTACTATAATCCAATTATATAACCAACTATAAATGAATAGCTTGAATATAGTCCAACTATTTATTAAAACAACATTTAAATATTAGTCCAACTAACATTTAATTGATTTGACGAATGATATTTGTTTTGAGCGCGTATGGCAAGTAATTAAACGAATATTGCAAATTCAATTCTTGCCTCCCACTATTTTTCGGCGAGCCTCTAACCCTCTGTCGAGTACTCGGGAAACCGTGTTTCCTAGTAGGCTAGGATCCCGTTAAATATCACACAATCTTGACTTTGGCCAACAAATTGTATGATAATTAACTAGGTAGATCTCTAAGATCGATTGGATCCAATCCAATTCCTAGATCCGGTAAGGGGACATCCAAGTCCGAAACATATATTTTATATATGCCAATACATCCAATGTATTACCTAACCTTTTTCCTCTGAATCAACTAAGCCTTGGCTTTGGCACAACAAACTTAGTGATCCCAGTTAAGCGCGACCCATTGACCATGGAAAGCTTCGTAATCAATGTCGATGGACAAGAAGTGGTCTTGACTTTGGCCAACAAACCACAACTTGGACAAGACACCAATATGGAACAAAGCTCTCGTGATTCAAACACATCCTCGACGGACAAAGGCCTTGACTTTGGCCAACAAGCCATTGCCAGTCTCGGATCTTGAGTGAGAATCACTCAATGGAAGGAAAGACGCTTAATATTTTGCGAGGGTTTTTCGAGTGCAAATTGGCAACCAATTTATTATCTTGATAAGGTCTCATCATCATACACTCTTAAACATGCATTCTAAATACATAATAAAGCGCGTATAATTAAATAATAATGATATGCGGATGGATACTTTACACATTGATCCTAGATCAAATCTCTCAATTTCTCTCTCCCGCTAGAACAAGTATCACTTCTACCCGTTACTCTACACTTCTAAAGAAACCTCATTTATATTGAGGGGAATGGGTGAGAAGAGAATACAAAGAATAAGGAGGTAATAAGGCTGGACACGCAGGTCCAATTAATAAATCAAATTTATTACAATTTCCAAAATTGCCCCACCCATCTAATATCCATCTGATATACATTATTCATGCATCGCAACCATGTATTCACACAAGCATGTTATCAATAAATCTAATCAAATTAATTAATCTGATAATTAGTGATCATCCAATGTTCAAACAACGATTTGATTTTGCTCGAGTCAAACTAGTTTTGCGAATAAGTACTCAAAGTACGAATTCTCGAATTAAATTAAACTACAACATTAAATCCAATTTAATATGTATTTAATTCTAACTCATTTATTTAATTCCAAATTAAATACTACACTTTATTAATGAACTTTTACGACTTAAATTCCAAATTTAATCGTTACGGGCCTCAAAGCCTGATTAACGTCCAACGTCAATTTAATTAAAGTCCAATGGGCTTTTAATTAATTTCTTAAGGCGTGGACTTTTGGTCAACTCTGGTCGAACCCAATAACCAAAGTCCAATCCGAGAGTTACCCCATAAGCCCAGAAATTAATTTAGGCCCATTAGGCCCAATTAAACTTTAAAGGTCCATTAAGTCGCATTTGGGCTTTATGGATGCGGTTTTGGGCCCAATTGGATCCAATCCATTTGGCCTAAACCTAACTTGGTACAACCAAGCCCAATAAACCCAATTACAACACAACAAGCCCAAATCCAATTTAAGGCCCAAATAATCAAATTACCAAATTCCAAATTCATAATTTAATTACTTAAAGTGTATAACACAATTAATTATCCAATTAACATTTCTAAAACATCAATTAACAGAACTAATCATGCTCATTAATATTAAATCATGTCCAACACAATTTAATCAAAAATCAAACCCAAACATGCTACATTTATGTCTCGGCCAAAGAGGGGATTTCATGTCCAATTTCGAATTCAATCCAATCAAATCCAAATTAACATTAAATCATCATTCCCAATTGTTTCCAACTCATCCAATGAATCAAAAAATAAAAAATCACCAAGACATTTAGGGCTTCAACCATTCGGCCAACTCAAATTTTGGGCAAAAAATTGATCCAATCCAATTTCATGAAATTGATCCAATCAAACTTCAATTCAACATGTTTTAAGCATACTCAATCATCAAATTCAACGAAATAATGCTTGAAAACATTTTACCCAAATTTTAAGCCTAAGTCAAATTTCATGCCATTGTTGGTTTCTATTAAGGTCCCAAGATCATAAACAAGCATGAAATATATGCGAATACAAATCAACGAAGTTGCGGAATACTTACATCGATCGGTTGAGCGACGCGGCATGCAACAAAAACTGATTTTCTGCTTTCTCCATGCTCGGCAGTGAGCTGTGTAGCAGTCCACTGTTTTCGGTTTTTGCCTCCAAATTTTGAGCTCCAAGCTTCGTCAAACGATTCCCAGGTCATGGGTTGACTTCCATATAACCTTCGCATGACTTCGTAGTGTGCTAGCACTCCCGATTTTGTCACAAAATCGTGACTCTAAGCTTCCCTTTTCTTCTTGATTCTCGGCAGTGGCTGCCAAAACCAGAAGCAGAAACAGCCCTCTAAGGGCGTGAGATGTAGAGAGAAAGAGAGAATGAGAGATGTGTTGTTGAATGGTTTTTGTGTATCAAATACACTTTATATATTTTTCAAAAAATAAATAAACAATTTACCACCTTTTTGGCTTTCAAAAAGTCAAATGGTAAATGCTCAACAACCATTCCAACAACTACCATCAATCAATCACATCAATCAATCAAGTGTCACATCACTCAAAGTGACATGTGATTTGACGCTTGATATGACTAGCGATTTGACGATTGATTTGACTTGTGTGCCAGACTCGAATTCGAAATGCGAATGCGCTCGCAAATAATCTCGGGCTCGGGTTCGCTAATTTCAAATTAACGAATTTTCTGTTACGTCGTAATTAAATGATTACGCCTAGTGAAATCACTATTCACGTCGCTAACGAATTAATTCTAAATTAACTCGTTCGCCCGAATTAAAATCTAATTTTAATTCCGCGTCGAAATCTAATTTCGTTTAATATATCAAATATATTAATTTCTCGATTAATTCCAAATTAATCATTATCTCTCTTTAAATGATATTTTATCCCAGATAAAATATCTCCGTAATTAATCTTAGATTAATTTTCTCTCTCATCTTATTAATCCCAGATTAATTTAGAGTGCGAGTCATACGTCATCGGTGAATCTTTGGGAATCGACCCATGAGATCCCCGGATATATTGGTAGTAAATTCGGTCGTCGGACTATCCGAACACGTGAGTACCTCGTACTACGTTTATACCGATTTACAAGGCAATGTTGGCTTCTAGCAAAGCGCCATGCCTACCCAATTCTTCAGAAATATCCTTACAGGAATAAAGGATCTATATCATGCGTAGTATACGTAGTATTGCGTATTTCTATCCAGTATCGGATGATCACGTGCTAGGCCTAGGGCTGGAATTGTGTCTGCCCCGTACGAAGCACATGTCGGATGTCTGGTAACTAGTATCTATAATCGGATAAACATGACCTATTACACTTGCATGAGTATCATATACCCAAATATATGATAATTATGTAGTTGTGCCCTCACAATGCGCACAAGTGTAATACTACTCTTTTACGTATTTATTGATGTCCAATCTCGATAATACTCTGACTATGGATATTTAATGATTTATCCTTCGTGGACTGATATTGTCTCATATCATTCTCCGTCCAGGAACAAATCATAGGGACCTCCTATCATTTATATATCTAGGTGATCTAATCACAAATGATAAGAGTGCAATCTCCTTTGTCACATAATTAATTTGTACAACAACACCATGATTTGTACAAATAGTGACGCTATGGGTCATAATTGTCCAACAGTTTGTGGGTATCATTGTTGTAAACCCTCACGAGACTACAACTCGTCCACTAGGGACACCTAGGGGTTTAAAGGCTTGTTGCATATTCTAAATACAACTGTGATCCCTACGAAAGTGGCTTAGTTAAATCTTATTTTAAAGACGTTTATGTTATTTTATTCTGTGTTTTGCTCGAGGACTAGTAAAATGTTTGGTTTGGGGGTGTGATGAGTGGTATTTATATCACTATTTCCTACTCATTTAACCTAATATTTTGTATAGTTTCCCGGGTTTTGTGAATGTTTTGATGTGTTTTATTGTTATTTTGCAGATAAATAAAGTTTTGAAAGCATTGGAAGCAATTTGGGGCCAAAATAGAGAAAAAATGACAAAATGGGAATTTTCATAATTTTCAGCGTCGCGCTGCCAAGACCCTACGCGTCGCGACGCCTAAGGTGCGCCGGACATGCTAACGTGTGTCGGTTGCCACATGTCAGAATCTGAGAAATTAGGCTTGCTAACGTGCGTCGATCTTACTAACGTGCGCCGGTTGCCACGTGTCATCATCACAAAAGATCTCCTAAAATGCGCCGGCTGCCACGTGTCGAAATCTCATTGGACCAAAGCAAGCGCGTGCCACGTGTCGAGTTCTCATTGGACCAAATCACCGGTGAATCACATGCTGCCACGTGTTAATCTCTCATTGGACCAATCCTAAGCGCGTGCCACGTGTCAGATGTTCATTGGACCGAAAGCTCAGCTAATCACCGTGTGCCACGTGTCGACTTCTCATTACACCACATTCACCGCATGACACATGTCACCTCCTGATTCTGCCGACAGAACGCGCATGGTCAAAATCCGCGTTGACTAAAAACATGTGCTGGCGTCGCGACGCCAAGCACTTCAGCCTCGCGACGCCGGTTGCCGAAAATGTCTATAAATCCAGCTCCTCTTCACTTCATTTGGTGTGCTTTCCTTGGGATTTTTTCCCTGATTTCATAGGAAGCATCTAGTTTTTTAATATTAAAATTATGTATTTTTATTTTTAGTTTTTATTACAGCTTTTTATTTATTTACTTTATGTTTTGTAGTTAAATTTCCGCTGGGGTAAAAGGTGAAACATTTAATATAATTATCTAGGTAAATCTCATTTAATTATAATTTATAAATTATAATTTAACCGGATTAATTAATGTCAGACTTTATTACCGCCTATATGGTCGGGTTAAATATAAATTACTTTACCACCTATATGGCTGGTCTTTATGTGACAGATAATTACCGCCTATATGGCTGGTGTAATTGGAATAAATGGATTACCGCCTATATGGCTGGTTTTAAATGTTTAATATTATTAATTCCTAAGAAAGCAGAACAGAAAATAATTTATATTTTATAATAAGTGAGATTCCTAGATAAGAAATATTAAATGTGAATCCTCTAACCCCCATCATTTTAATTTTATTTTAGGGAAGTGATGAAACACAATATCCACACTTAATAATTGATTTTCTTTTTATGGGTAATTCTTTAGTTTGTTTATTGAGTCTTAAGCTTAATGCTTCTTGTTGTCTGATCACCAATAAGATTGATGTGGTAAACTTAAAATGAACTAGACATAGGGATTTTAGGTTTCAGCCTTAGATTCAATAGCCCACGATCTTCCTTGAGGATAGATAACCCTTTAATATATTTCCTTACAGGATAGACATATACCTGTCGGGCGGGGGTAGCCATAATTGGAACTTAATCTTAATGGATCCAGGTAATTTGGTTGACATAAAAATATGGTTCAATTGGGTTATACTGGGTATTTGCGTCTGACCATCGACAGAGGCTTTTGCATATTTTCGTGTTCCAGGTTAGCAAATTGATTTATTACACATAGATAAGAAAATCAATTCATCTTTATATCAATATTGTGTGGAGTCACGACCCTAGATCTTTGAGTCTTTTATTTTAATTTCCTTAGTATTTTCTTTTGAGTCTATTTTTATTTTAATTAGCAAAACCACATTCAACCAACCAAAAGCAATCAATTCCCTTCTTCATATAATTAGATACCTGTAAATAAATAGTACCAATAATTAATAACAACAGTAAGAATTAAGTCCTCGTGGGATCAATATTTTTATACTACTTGAACGATACATGCGCTTGCGTTATACGTGTGTGTTTATGCCGGTCAGATTGCTTGGATTTGATCTTGACATGTTTTGAACTAGAAATGACCAAATTGTAAATCCTGGAAAATTAAGGGACCTCTCGACAATTTGAGAAAATTGTTTTCTTGAATTTCAATTTGTATTTTCATGTATAAGACATGTATAAATCATTTTGGGATTGATTTGGAATCAATTAAAATTGTATTTGACAATTTAGGACTAAAATGATAAAAATACAAAGTTTAGGGGTTAAAGGGTAATTAATGAAAAATCTGATTTTTTGGGTAAAATTTCAGTTTTAAAGTATTGAGTAATTAAAATAACTTACTTTATTTTAATTACCTAAGAAAAATTATTGAAATCAGAAAATTTTGATTTCCCGCGTTCCGCTGCGTTTACCCGAAATTGCTGCTTAAAACCCCCAACATATACTGCCCATCTTATAACTCTTTATGGGTCATTCTAAGAGAGGCTCTATTAAAAACATCCACTCAGCATTCAAAGGCTTCTTGAGACGGGTAATGTCTAGATGCTCCAAGTGATAGGTACCCGACCTGGTGACATTGCTACTAGCGCCACTTCATCCTCATAACCTCATGATCAACATACTCACTGAGGTAGCCGTTCCTCACCAGGTCCTCCACCTACTCCTACAGGTCCTTGAAATTCTCTGTGCTATGTCCCCTTGCATTATGGTGCATACAATAAGCCCTGTTGTTTCTCTTTTCATTCGGAAACTTCCTTGGGTCAGGCTGAGTCAATAGACCTTTATCCTAGATTTCCAAAACTATCTGGGCTAGAGGTCTGTTCAGGGGGTGTATATTGTTCCCCCAGTGATGTGGTTGACCTCGACAGACGACCTTCTCTCTTGCATTGAGTTATTTCGAGGTATCGACCTGAACTTCTTCTACCTTAGGACCGGTCTTCTCAAGTCCCTGCCAAAATCCCACTGATTTTCCGACCTTAGTATCTTAGTCGTCTGGGTGCCCTCTCCTTGGGCAATTTTCTTCTCTTCCTCTATTAGCATAAATTTCCTCTTCTGTTCTAAGGTCGCGGCATAGTCCGGTATCTATTGGAATCTCAAGTGGGACCATAACCTCCCGACCTTGAGAGCTGCCTTAAAATTTTCCAAGGCCTCCGGGAATCGTACGCCCCGACCTTTAACACCAAGCTATGATACATGTCAACAAAAATTTTCAGGGGCTCATCATCCCTATGCTTCGTCATCCTTAATGATGCCACCGTCTTCCTAAGTACACATGCTCTTTCGAAGTGTCGCACAAAGGATTTTCTCAACTGCGCAAAGCTGCTGATACTCCATGGGGTCAAGTTCCTGAACCATAGGATGGCTGACCTGCCCAAGGTTAAAGGAAACACCTTATAGATGGCCTTATTGGCTATTCCCTGAATCTCCATCAGCAAAACAAACTTCTCAACATGAGACTTGGGGTTCGTGCTTCCTTTGTAGACATACATCGAAGGCATGGTGAATCTCCTTGGAAATTTCATCGCCATAATTTCCTTCCAGAACTGGGACGTTGTCCCCATGTCCTCATCACCCTGGGCTCTTCCCTTCATTCTATCCTCTCATTTCCTTATCTTTCTCGGAAATAAATTCCTCATATGGCTTCCAGAACTGTCATGCTCTTGCATATGGCCCTCTTCACGTCTTCCATTTTGAGCATGGTATTCTCCGTAGTAGGGAACCTCACGCCCCCTCTCTAGATATCATTCTAGGTTATTTTCCCTTGAACGTAAATTGTTACTGGTTGATTTATGGGTTCGTCTGTCTTCCTCAACGGATCTATTTCGAGTGGTTCTCTTTTTATTTCTACGGTCTCCGTCTTCTCTGGTGATCCTCTTTCCTCTTACTATTTCTTTCCTCTTTCTAGTAAGGCTTACTTCCCCAGATTATTTGGCCTTCTCTTCTAGTTTCTCAACCTTTTCCATCATAGCCTTCACAAGGGCCTGAGTTGCTTCCCTCTCCTTTCGTGTATCCTCCCTTTCATTTCATAGGATTTCCTACATCCTCTCCATCCATTCCGTGTCTTAACACGCTTGTTGCTTTCGTACTGTACCCATCGACGACGCCAACTATTGACGACTATTTTTCATTCCAGGGTAATTCGGGAAAACCACTCCTCGAACAAACCTCAACTGTGAATTTATTTGGTTTAAGGACCAAATGCAAACTTAGCAAAATAAGAGAAAACACACAGATAAAACAGAAGATTTACCATGGTTTGACGGGATGGACCCGACCTACGTCCACTGGCACAAAGGAAAATGGTGTCTTTATTAGGACCTCGGGTTAGACCGACATATCTTATCCTTCTCTTACAATAAGTTTTTTTGAGCTTTTACAAGTTACAGAAAATAAGAAATAATAATCAAAGGGACCCCTAGAAACGGAGTCTTCTTTCCCTTTAAATAGTGCTACTGGATTTACTGTAACTCCCACATATGACGTCAGCCATGTTTTCCCGTCATTATTGCTAATTATTCATACATTATTACCCATTATGCGTATGCCCATTACTCGCACGTTACGCCCATCCAACTGTCTGGCGGCTCTGGGTTTCATGTAGGGCTTACGTCATCCATATATATGCATAAGATTGAGCAACCTCGGCTTAGGTAACCGAGTCGGCATACCAAAGTGATTAGTGTTGGATCTTTTTCCTCTCTTCTTAACCATGTCGGGATGATAGGATCATATGACTTCATCACGTTGGTCATCACTTTTGCAATCCCTGAACATTCTTGTCGAGTGTTCGATGGTTCATTATTAGGTCATATCGGTAGTAATGGACCACCTCCATTATGTCTTCGTAGATGTTTATACTACCGAATCTGATATCTTCTCATCATATCGGGTAGGGATCCCAACTGTCCTCTGTATCTGGTTTTTCCCTCAAGTGCCTCTCTGCACCTCGGGCTCGAGCCCCACTGTCTGATTTCTCATCCTAATGATACTAAATACAATCTCTTCAATAGAATCCCCATTTTATTGCCAAGTCTTAGATAAGTCGAAGCTGAAACAGAGGGGGAATCCCTCCCTTAAGCTTAAAATTTTGCCATAGCCATTTTTCTTTGAAGAAATTCGAAATTGGTTAGTTATCATTAAAGAAGACAAAGTTTACAATATATAGGACAAGGTAAATTTACTAAAATGCCCTTAAAAGGTAAAAAGACCAAAAGGTCCTTAAATTACCCAATGGCTACATAAAGGTAAATCCCTTAGTAGTCATTTCCTAATTAATATAAATATCCCCCACCAAGATCTTTATGTAAGCAAAGAGATCAAAAATAAAAAGTCAACAAAAGTGGCATCATATCTAAAAAATGCCTAATAGGTCCTTTAACTAACTAAATTAGTTCTAATCCAACTTAACCTAAATGGCTAAACTAACTAAGTTATAAACAATACTAAAGCCATAATTAGTCAACATTACAAAGATAAAAATCAAAAAGTCAATAAAAGATACAACTTTTCCCAAAATGACAAAATCATCCATTTTGCACAAAATCCTCCAAATTTCGTGGGCTTCCATATACATGGCCCAAATGATGTGTCTCAAGCCCATTAAGCTTTTTGTAACTCGAATATTTGGGGTTGGGCTTGATTCGACTTCATTCGTAAAAAATGTACTTGATTTGAGAATTACTGGCATGTTCATCTGGTATGACTTGCAATGCTCCATTATGTTGAGGCCATGTCCTTTGATGCTCCAAGAGTGGCTTGAATCATGTCATTCCCTCTCGCTTGCAAAATATTTGACCTCGAATCTTCACCTACATTAAAGTAAGACAAATCATAAATATTAAACGTTGCTGACACACCATACTCACCAGGAAGATCTATCTCGTAAGCATTGTCAGTGATCGGCTCCAAGACTTGAAATGGACCTCTCCTCTCGGTTGCAGCTTAGATCTCATTTTGCTAAGAACTTATCCTTGCGCAAATGTAGCTATACCCAATCTCCATGTTCAAATACAATGAGTTGGAAACCCATTATTCTCACCAACTCTGCCTTTCTTTTCACATTCGAACTCACAAGCTTAAAAACAATTGAAGATAATAAATACATTGGAGTTAAAGAATTAAAATCATAATCTATCTCATAAGTTGAGTAAGATCTAGAAGAATGAATGCATCTATCATATGCAAACTCTTTCAATGGTAAACATTTCTCCAAAGGTTTCAAATTCATGTTAAAATTAGTATACAATTGTTTCCTTCTTAAAATATCAAGAACATGCCTTAAATGCAGAACATGCTCATTAAATGGCTTATTATACACTAAGACGTCATTAAAATAGATTACTACAAACTCCTCTATATATGCACACAACACATGGTTCTTTAATCTCATAGAAACACTATGGATGTTTTCAGACCAAACGGTAATAATAACTTCTCATATAATCTACATTTGGTCTTAAAAGCAATCTTCCATACATCTAACAAATTAATAGGCCTAGATATGGGATGGCGATACGTTACCGTGATATCAGTTATAGCTCTCAAGTCATCATATATAAGCCAAGTTCCATCACTATTAGAGACTATCTGGTGCTCAATTCTTCTAATAGGTGGAAGCCCACTAGGAATATCTTCTGTCAGCACACCTCTTAATTCCTTTAAAAGAGAAGAAATAGAAACTAGAAGCAAATGGTCAGTGTTAGCAATACAAATATGACGATCCTTGTAGACTAGCAAAAACATGAGCTTGCTAGCCTTGAAAGCTCTCATTGCTTCACCCTCACCAATGTAGAAGCTCTTTTTCACTCTCCCTTTCATTTACCCGTTAGGTTCACTCATACACCCCTTGGGAACACTCACGACCTTAGCCTTAATTTCCTTATCAGGTTCGGTCACACTCCCCTCACATGTTTTCTCCAAGGCTGTGTTTGCACGCTCTTTCTCTCTATCTCTCTCAAGTTGCAACTTGACTTGATCCTCGTGGACTTGCCTCGGTGTAAGTGGGTATAAGGTAATGGGTTTTCCCTTATGCTGAAATAAATACTTATTCTTAAACCCATCGTGTATAACTTTCCTATCAAACTGCCACTACCTTCCTAAAAGAATGTGCCATGCATGCATGGGTATAACATCACACAAAACATCATCAGTATAAGGCCCAATGGTGAAGCTCCATAATACCTGCCTAGTCACCTGTACTTCTCCACAGTCATTCAACCACTGCAACTTGTAAGGCTTGGGATGCTTCAATTAAGGGTGGTAGAAAAGTCCTGGCCCGGTCCGGTCTGACCCAGCCCGAGATAAAAAATCCTGAGCCAGGCCCTAGAAATAAAAGCCTGACTTAGGCTCGGGCCCAAGCTGGGCTCAGCGTATTAAGCTCGGGCCCGGGCCGGGCTAAAAAAATTAAAACAAAAAAACAAAAAAAAAAAACATTTGACTCAGCACCTCTCCTATTTGCAATTTCCCTTCTAAATCCCTAAAAACAAAACTCTCAACTCTCTCGTCTAAATCCCAAATCCACTACCAATTACTATCTTTTCTCTCTCAGCTCAGCATATATCATTCCCAGTTCTCTATGAGTCTCGTCTCTCTCGCCTCTCGCTCAGCATACTGCCTCAACGCCTCTCTGGTCCTCACTCCCATCTCTCACTCTCGTCTCTACCTCTCGGTGACTCGATCTCGTCTCTCAACTCTCAATCTCACAGCCACAACCAATCAGCCACTCACTCACTCTCGGTCCTCTCGGAGTCTCGGTCATAGTCTTCTCAAACCTTCATCAATTTGTAATTCATGACCATGTGCTCTACTAATCGTTCTTAGTGTATTTTATATTTGGTTGATTTTTTTAATTGCTTTGCATGAGATGAGATATAGTGGTTCTATTTTTATGATTGTTAGAATGTTAGGGTTCTATTTTCTGCAATGTTAGGATTCTGTTTTTATGGTTGTTAGAATGTTATTATGTTAGGGTTCTGTTTTTTTATGTAAATGAGTAAATTATGTTGCTTAATTGCTTGCTGGGTTGCTAACCGAAAATTTTGTTTGTTGTAAATGAATGAACTGAAATGCAAATGTTTTTGATTCAAATTTTTTTTTCCATATTTTTTTATGTCTAACTTGGAAGAATCTCCGCCTATTCGGCCAAATTCCCATGTTTTTCTTAAGGGCCTCGAAGATGTATGCCAGGATAGTGATGAAGAATTTGAGATCCTTAATATTGAAGATGGAAAAATATATGAAGATAGTAACAAAATAAATGGGGTAGCATTAGAAAATTTGGATAATAAGAGACAAACGATATCAAAAAGTTGGGATCATCTTACGAAGATTACTGTTTGTGGGAAATTAAAGGCAAAATGTAACCACTGTGCCAAGTTATTGAGTTGTATGTCTGAAAAATGTACCAGTCATTTAAATAGACACATGAAGAACTGATATACTAAAAAACAACCTAAGTTTGAAGATACAATTCAAAAAACTCTTAATCTTATCAAGCATGAAGATGGAACGACTTCTATTGAGCTTAGATCATTTGATGTAAATATTGTCCATCAAAAAATTATGTCATTGGTTATAAAGCATGAGCTGTCACTTAAGTTTGTTGAGTATGATGCTTTTACAGACTTGATGAGTTATTGCAACCCTTTGGTGAAGAAGATGTCCAGAAACAATTTAAAGAATGATATTTTCAAGTTTATAAATCAGAAAAGATGAAAATATTGAATTTGTTGAATATTAATGACAGCAGGGTTGCTATTACTACTGACATATGGACTGCTATTAACCAAAAGATATGGTATATGGTTGTTATAGGATATTTCATTGACAACTCATGGCGTTTACAAAGATGAGTAATAAGGTAATTTAATTTTGTGTACATATAATATTATGTATAACTTATTTAATGAATATACTAACATTTAATTATATATATTATGTATATGTAGGTTCATATATGTACCAGCCCCACATACTACTGAGTGTCTTTCTCAAGTTTTAGTAAAATGTATGATGGATTGCAATGTGGATCGAAAGTTATCAACGGTTACTTTGGATAATTGTTCAACTAATGATGCCATGGTAGAAAGATTGAAGGGAATGCTTTCAACTGAATCTCTGGTATTGGGTGGTAAATTTTTCATATGAGGTGTGCAGCTCATATTTTGAACATAATTGTAAAGGATGGTTTGGCCATGATTGAAGGGGTATTGCAAGGATTAGGGAGAGTGTTGCTTACTGGAGTAGCACACCGAAAAGGATTGAAATTCTTATGATGTCTGCACGTCAATCATTGATTAAGACTGAAAGAAAGTTGGTGTTTGATTGTCTGACTAGACGGAATTCTGCATTTGTCATGCTTGATATTACAGTTAAGTACAAAAAAGTTTTTCCTTGAGTGCAACAAATTGAGCCCATTTATAAGTGTTTGCCTTCTGATGTAGAATGGGAGATGGCTGAAAAAATGCAAGAATATTTACGTCCATTTTATTTGTTGACGGAGATATTTTCAGGTACGAACTACCCTACAACCAATATGTTTTTTCCATTGGCTTGTAAAATGAGGATGTCATTAATGGAGTGGCAAATGTCTCATTTTCTTCAAGTTAAACAAATGGCCTCTATTATGATTGTCAAGTTTGAAAAATATTGGCAAGAGATTCATAGGGTGTTGGTTATGGCTGTCATTCTTGACCCAAGGTTTAAGATGTTGTTAATTGATAATTATTTTCCAAAGATTTATGGTGTGGGTGTTGCAGGGAAAATTATGAGAGCACGTGAACTTTATGAAAAGATAGTTAAATATTATGAAGCTACGTCTATAGTTAGTGGTGAATCTTCTACTTCCGTTTTTCATTCCCATAATATTGTCACCGCTGATTCGTCTTCTTTTTTAGATTTATCTGACTTTGATTCTTTTGCCACTCAAAGCAATCATATGACAGGATCAAAGTCTGATCTTGAGAGGTACTTAGAGGAGTCTTTAGTTGCTAGAACTCTAGACTTTGATATTTTGAATTGGTGGAAGGTAAATAAAGGAAAATATCCTCTTTTGGCTGAGATAGCTTAAGAGATAGTAGCCATTCCTATTACGACTGTGGCATCAGAGTCTGGTTTTAGTACCGGGGGGAGACATTTCAGTCCACATCGTGCCAAAATTCATCTTGACACATTGGAAGCAATAATGTGCACTCAAAATTGATTATGGGCATCTGAGCGAGGTATAATGATTATTTCTTAATTAATTATTTTCTTTGATTTATATTTTTTAACACTTTTTCTCATTAGGTATTATTCCTGAACAATTTATATTTGCTGGGGAGGAACTGATGGGTGAAGTGGAAGAAGACATTGAGCCACAAGAGTTGAATTAGTTTGATAGATTAGTTTGTGGCATTTGGATAGTTGGATTGTTAATTTATGGATGAAACATTGAAACTTTTGATGTATTTGTT
Organism: Zanthoxylum bungeanum; assembly: GCA_019454045.1. Lineage (NCBI taxonomy): Eukaryota > Viridiplantae > Streptophyta > Magnoliopsida > Sapindales > Rutaceae > Zanthoxylum > Zanthoxylum bungeanum. The sequence continues at coordinate 427,835 of SKCR01029777.1, forward strand.
TATGGCATTTGGATTGTTAGTTTATGGATGAAACTTTGAACTTTTGATGTATTTGTTTGTGGCATTTGGATTGTTAGTTTATGGATGAAACATTGAAACATTTGTTGTATTTGTTTGTGGCATTTGGATTGTTAGTTCATAGATGAAATATTGAAACTTTTGATATATTTGTAAATTGTCTTGCAATATTTGCATATAGTGTGAATGTATGATGTATTTGTATAATATAAATTGTATTTGGAATTTTGGATTTTTTTTTTTTTAAATCATGCAGGATTTTGCCCGGGCCCCTCTCAACTAAAGACGTACTTGCGACATTAGTACAACTGCCCCCATCAATGATCATACTACACCCCTTGCCATTCACACGGCATCTAGTAATAAAATATTAGTCCAACTAATAAATACATAAAATGTCTCTAACCCCGATCTTTCCAGCCATCTTAATTGCAATAGTCTAACTATTAAATTAACGATTTTTGGGTACAGTCCAACTGTTACAAGAAAATAATAAATTATTAGTCCAACTAATAAATACATAAAATGATGAAATAATTTGAAAGCGCGTATTGGCAAGTATTTGAACGAAATTGCAAATTCAATACTAGCCTCCCACTATTTTCCGGTGAGCCTCTAACCCTCTATTGAGTACTCGGGAAACCTAGTTTCCTAGTGGCCTAGGATCCCATTAAATAACACACAACCTTGACTTTGGCCAACAAGCTGTATGATATTTAACTAGGTAGATCTCTAAGATCAATTGGATCTCATCCAATTCCTAGATCTGGTAGGTGGACCTCTAAGTCCGAAACATATATACAATATATATGCCAATATATCCAATATATTTTCCTAACCTTTTCCTCTGAATCAACTAAGCCTTGGCTTTGGCTCAACAAGCTTAATGATTTCATTGACTTTGGAAAGCTTCGTAATCCATGTCGATGAACAAGAAGTGACCTTGACTTTGGCCAACAATGTTGGAAATTCTAATCCATGTCCCAAGATCAAAAGAGAAAACAAAACATATAAATGAATGAACAATATTGAAGTATGGCGGAATCATACTCACAAAGATCGGAATGCGGATGCGTTGATGAAACAAAAATTTTCTCCTTTGTGCAGTGAGGGTTTCGGCCAAACAGAAAAGAGAAGCTCCAAGCAATTTTTGATCCTTCCAAGCTCTAAGATTAGTTTCCCATAACACCTTTGTATGATCCCTTGATGGTGCTAGCCTTGTGTGTGATTTTATGTTCCAAACAAACACAAATTCTTCAAGTTTTTGCAACAAAAACAGAAAAGTGGAGAGGGCTGTGAGAGCTCACAGTTTCGGTCATGAGAGAATAGGAGAGAGTGTTATGATTTTTGTTACAAAAATCAATTATATTTATGCCATAATATTATTAAATTAATAATAAACTTATGACACAAATCATGCAATGGCTTAGAGTGTCAAACACTCAAACTCCATGCAAAACCATTGAGTGTATTGTACACTATCACCATGCAATGTATTAACAATTAAATAATGCATAAAATGACATGTGTCATGTGGGCCCCACACAACCCAAATGAAAGTGGGCCCACGCGTACTCACGCGTTCGGGTTCGATATTTCCGAAATACCAAACTTTCGTCGCGACGTTAATTAAATCGAATTTAAATAAATAATTGCACCTAGCGAAATTATTATTTACGTCGCTAACGAATTAATTCTAAATTAACTCGTTTGCCCGAATTAAAATCTAATTTTAATTTCGCGTCGAAATCGAATTTCGATTATTATATCGAATATAATAATTTTACGATTAATTCCAAATTAATCGTTCTCTCTCTATGTATAGTACTTTATCCAAGATAAAGTCTCTCCGTAATTAATCCAAGATTAATCGAGTTTGAATCATACGTCATTGGTGAATCTTCGGGAAGCGACCCAAGAGATCTCTGGATATGTTGGCAGTAAATAGGGCCGTCAGATTATCCGAACACGTACGTACCAAGTACTACGTTTTTACCGATTTACAAGACAAGGTTAGCCTCTAGCAAAACGCCATGCCTACCCAATTCTCCAGAAATATTCTTATTGGAATATAAGATCTATAACAGGCGTAGTATACCGTAGTATAGTGTATAGTGATCCAGTATCGGATGATCACATGTAAGGCCTGGGGCTGGAGATGTGTCTGCCCCGTACGATACATATATCGGACATCAAGCAACTAGTCTCTTTGAATCGGATAATCCTGACCTTGTCATATTATCCCGATGGTTGCAACCATTATAGAGTACTAGTTCTGTATCCTGCGCGATCATCATCTCCATATGTCTGAAGTGATACTTCCGTCTTGACATCACACCCAATACACTACGATTCCCGATAAACCTAGAAGAGGTGTACACAGAACCAGTTAAAGCCCTGGACGACCAAAACTAAAGTCTATCGATTGTCGCAAGTACTAGCGATGCAAGTCTCAGGTTAAGACCATATGCACCTACCCTGAAGCGGACTCCCATAGACACGCAGACATACTACCAATGGGATTCCGCGGGGTCTATCCAGAGCGAAGCTGTTTTCCGTACCATCGGTAAACACAACCTCCTACCGCACTTGCATAAGTATCCAATACTCAAATATATGAGAACTATGTTGTGCCCTCACAACACGCACAAGTGCAGTAGTACTAGTCTATTCCGCATTATCGATGTCCAATCTCGATAATACTACGACTAGGGATATTTAATGATTAAACCTTTATGGATTGATACTGTCTCATATCATCTCAATCCGGAATTAATCATAGGGACTTTTACCATTTATATATCAAAGTAAATAAATTACAAAACGGTAAAAGGCAATTTCATTACTACATAGTTAATTTTGTACAATAATACAATATCATTTACAAAATAGTGACGCTATGGGTCATTACTGTCTAACAATCTCCCACTTGGCCTATAGCCAGTCACTCAAGCATCTAATACCTGAACTATGTACATGTCGCTCAAACTTTTCCCGAGGAATAGCCTTCGTCAGCGGATCTGCAATATTATCCTCTGATGCGATCTTTTCGATCTTCACATCGCCACGATGTATGATCTCTCGAATCAGATGGAATCGTCGAAGAACATGTTTGGATCGTTGATGAGACCTTGGTTCCTTAGCTTGTGCTATAGCCCCGCTATTGTCACAATACAATGGAACGGGCTCAGCTGCTAACGGAACTACTCCTAATCCAATTAGGAATTTACGGATCCGAACTGCCTCTTTTGCTGCTTCAGCTGCTGCAATGTACTCCGCTTCAGTTGTTGAATCGGCAACAGTATCTTGCTTGGAAGATTTCCAGCTCACTGCTCCGTTATTCAAACAAAATATGTACCCAGTGCGATTCGACTTAAAGTCGTCTCTGTCGGTTTGGAAACTTGCATCGGTATACCCAGATACCTCAAGTTCTCCATCTCCATAGATTAAGAAAGCATCCTTAGTTCTGTTAAGATACTTAAGGATACTCTTAACCGCCATCCAGTGATCTTTACCTGGATCGGCCTGATATCGACTGCACATGCTCAAAGCATGGGACACATCAGGTCGTGTACATATCATGGCATACATGATCGATCCGACTGCCGAGGCGAACGGAGTCCGACTCATGTTGTCTCTCTCATCTTGTGTTTTAGGACACATGTCCCTAGATAGATAGACGCCATGTGATATTGGTAACAGTCCCCTCTTGGACTGATCCATGTTGAATCTCTTCAACACTTTATCAATATATGTACTCTGGGAGAGTCCAAGTAGTTTTCTAGATCTATCCGGTAGATCTTTATTCCTAGAATAAAAGCTGCCCCTCCCAGATCTTTCATGGAGAATTTCAATGAAAGCCAAGCTTTCACCGACGTTAACATGGGAATGTCATTGCCGATAAGCAATACATCGTCGACATAAAGGACAATAAAAGTCAGTGCACTCCCACTAACCTTCTTATATACACAAGGATCATCTTCGTTTTGAATGAAATCATATTCTTTTATGATCTCATCAAAACGCTGGTTCCACGACCGCGATGCTTGCTTCAGTCCATAAATGGACCGATTTAACTTACAAACCTTGTTTGCAAGTCTAGGTGCGATAAAACCGTCAGGCTGTTGCATATAAACATCCTCCGAAAGGTTTCCGTTAAGGAAAGCGGTTTTAACGTCCATCTGCCATATTTCATAATCGTAATATGCAGCTATTGCAAGCATTATCCGAATGGATTTAATCATGGCAACGGGTGAGAAGGTTCGTCATAATCAACTCCAAGTCGTTGACGATATCCCTTCGCTACAAGCCTAGCTTTGTACGTTTGTACGTTGCCATCCATGTCAGTCTTCTTCTTGAAGACCCATTTGCATCCAATAGGCTTTACGCCTTCTGGTGCATCAACCAGTGTCCAAACTTGGTTGGTATACATGGAATCCATTTCGGCCTTCATGGCTTCTTGCCATAAAGCGGATTCGATACCTTGTATCGCTTCCTCATACGTAGCCGGTTCATTATCCTCAATAAGATTAATATCTACATGAGGTGAGATCAGGAATCCATACCTCTCAGGTATTACCCTGACTCTCTCCGACCTACGCGGTCCTTGTGTATTTGAAGATTGTGGTTCAGTCTCATCCCAGATGGACTGTTCATGTTCCGTTGATAATTCATTGCCAAGAACAGTATCACTACGACTTTCATCGAGTTCTACTTTCTTCCCACTAAACACTGCATTTAGGAATTCCTTCTCAAGGAAAATCGCATGTAGAGCAACAAATACTTTGTTCTCTGTGGGTGATAGAAGTAATATCCTTTGGTTTCCCTAGGATATCCAACGAATAGGCATTTATCTGATTTGGGTTCAAGTTTGGTACCTTCCAAACGTTTAACGTATGCCCAGCAACCCCAAATCTTCAGGAATGAGAAACCCGGTTTCTTACCTGTCCATATCTCATATGGTGTCTGTTCAACAGACTTTGACGGAACCTTATTGAAAATAAGAACTGCACTGTTTAATGCATATCCCCAGAAGGAAATTGGCAGCTCAGTGCGACTCATCATCGACCTTACCATGTCCAACAAGGTACGGTTTCTCCGTTCGGACACACCATTTAATTGTGGTGTTCCAGGAGGAGTCCACTGTCAAAGAATACCATATTCTTTCAGGTAATCTTGAAACTCATTACTTAAGTATTCGCCACCACGGTCCGACCGTAATGTCTTAATACTCTTGCCTGTTTGTTTTTCAACTTCGTGTCGAAACTCTTTGAATTTCTCAAAAGTTTCCGACTTGTGCGTCATTAGATACACATAACCGTAACGTGATGCATCATCGGTAAAGGTTACGAAGTATCGATATCCACCTCTAGCCTGGCTAGACATGGGCCCACAAACGTCACTATGAACGAGGGCTAACAGTTCAGTGGCACGTTCACCTTTACCGCTAAAAGGTAATTTAGGCATTTTGCCTAATAAGCAAGATTCGCAGACGTCATATGAATTTGGATCAAATCCGTCCAAGTACCCACTCTTCGAAAGTGTGGATATGCGAGTCTTGTTAATGTGTCCCAGACGACAATGCCACATATAAGTTTCATCATTTGGATCACTCTTTTTAAGCCTTTTGTTTGTTAATTTATATGTAGGAGATTCATTTATATTCAAAATATAAAGACCATTATTTGCAACTGCAGTGCATATTTCTGCATCATTTTTATATAAATAACACCCAGTGTTTCTAAATACAAAAGTGTACCCATTTCGGGTTAACAAAGATACATATATAATATTCCTAGTCAAACTAGGTACATAATAACAGTCATTTAGTTTAAGTACATGCCCCGAGGGCAGTTCTAATACAAAAGTGCCCACGGCCAAAACAGCAACAGGAGTTCCGTTTCCAACTCGTAGATCAATCTCCCCTGAAGCCAGAGTCCTGCTGTTCTGCAGATCCTGCACATCAGTACATATATGAGAACCACAACCAGAATCAAAAATCCAATTTTTAAAACTAGAAGTAGCCATGTTTATTTCAATAACAAACATACCAGAGGTCGGTGCCTTGCCCGCCTTGATCTCCCTTCTGATCGCCTTGTTCATGCGGCAGTCACGCTTCCAGTGACCTCTTTTGCCGCAGTTAAGGCATATGTCTTGTGACTTGTTCCTCGGCTTCCCAGAAGCCATCGGCATCTTGGCCTTGCCCTTGTTCTTACGCTTCTTCTTTTTCACCCCTCCAGTTGCCTTGGGCCCAGCCCTTGACGTCTGAGAGGTCGATGCAAAGTGCGCCTCGCGCTTGTTGCCTTTAAGAAGCTCTTTCTCTGACTCCTTAAGAATGGACAATAGCTCTCCAAGAGTATCGTCCGTATCCATCAACTTGTAGTTGATGATAATCTGCTTCCAAGTATCGGGAAGTGACTGTAAAAGCATGTCTACAGTCAGCTCAGCCTCCAAGACTATTCCCATCTTGGCCAGCTCATCAATGTCAGCTATCATTTGAGTCCCGTGGGCCTCAACTGAAGCGCCATCAGTCATACGGGAGCGAAAGAGTTTCTTCACCAACTCATACCTCTCCATCCGCTTATTAGTGCGGTGAAGATCCTTTAGTCTAGCCATCATATTATAAGGATCCAAGTCCCTATTCTGGCGACGAAAGTGTTGAGTCATGGAAGCAAGCATGATCGACTGAGTTGTATCACAATCATCGCTATGAGTTCTCCATAACTCCAGCTCAAGTGGCTCAGTGGGCCTCGGCCCGAGAGGTCTCTGTATGGTGTACAACAGCCTCTCTGCCCCAAGGACTATCCTCAGGTTCATTTCCCAGTCAGCAAAGTTCGTGCCCTTAAATACATTATCACCCATGATTATGTCTCGGACATTTCCTTTGTTTGCCATCTTAACTACGATAGTCCAACTATCTAGTTAACGATATATGGGTACAGTCAAACTGTTACAAGAAAAATAACATTTTATTAGTCCAACTAATGTTAAAATATTGACGAAATAAATTTTGTAAGCGCGTAAAGCTAAGTATCTGAATGAAATTGCAAATTCAATACTAGCCTCCCACTATTTTCTACAAGTCTCTAACCCTCTGTCGAGTACTCGGGAAATCCAATTTCCTAGTGGGCTAGGATCCCGTTAAATAACACACAACCTTGACTTTGGCCAACAAGTTGTATGATATTTACTAGGTAGATCTCGAAGATCAATTGGATCCCATCCAATTCCTAGATCCGGTAGGTGGACATCCAAGTCCGAAACATATATATCTAATACATATGTCAATGTATCCAATACATTTTCCTAACCATTTCCTCTGAATCAACTAAGTCTTGGCTTTGGCACAACAAACTTAATGATTCCAGTTAAGCGGGACCCATTGACATGGAAAGTTTCGTAATCAATGTCGATGGACAAGAAGTGATCTTGACTTTGGCCAACAATCACAACTTGGACAAGACACCAATATGGAACAAAACTCTCATGATTCAAACACATCCTCAATTGACAAAGGTCTTGACTTTGGCCAACAAACCAATGCCAATTTCGGATCTTGAGAAAGAATCACTCAACGGAAGGAAAATCGCTTAATATTGTTTGAGGGATTTTCGTGTAATTGGCAACCAATTAATTTATCTTTGTTAGGTCTCATCATCATACACCCTTAAGCATGCTTCTAAAACATCATAAAGCGCGTAAAGTAAAGTAATAGCGATATACGGATGGATATGAACAACAACTTGTTCCTAGAACAAATCACTCCTTTCCTCCTCCCCGCTAGAACTATTCTACTCTTACCCAATTACATAATACAATAAGAGAAACCTCATTTACATTGAGGGGAATTAGGTGAGAAGAGAATACAAAGAGACAATAAGAGAAAGGCTGGACACGCAGGTCCAATTTATAAATTCTAATTTACAATAATTTCTAAAATTACCCTTCCCTTCTAATATCCATCCGATATACACTATTCATACATTACATCCACATTCATTCATTCAAGGCATGTTATACAACCAATCAAATCCAATTAATTAGTCTTTAATTAGGTGACAATACAATGTTCAAACAATTGTTTGCATTTGCGCGAGTCCAACTCAATTTGAGAATAAATACTTATAGTATGAATTCACGAATTATATCAACTACTCGTCAAATCCAATTTAAGTCGTATTCAATACTAATCCTTATATTTAATTCCAAATTAAATATTTACACTTTTATTGTGCTTTTATGACTTAGATTCCAAATCTAATTCTATCGGGTCTCAAAGCCCAATCAACATCCAATGTCCGTTTAATTAAAGTCCGATGGGCTTTCAATTGATTTCATTAGGCTTGGGCCTTGGTCAATGTGGGTCAAACCCAATTTCCAAGCCCAATAAGGAATCACCCTCATTTGCCATAAAAATCAATATCAAGCCCATAAGGCCCAATTAAACATAAAAGCCCATTTATTACATTTGGACTTAATGGAGTGATTTAGGCCCATTTTTGGATCCAATCCAATTTGCCCAAACCTACTTGGTCCAACCAAGCCCATTATGTCCAAATATAATAGTTTTAGGCCCAATTCAAAATTAAGCCCAATTAATCAAATTTTAAAATTCCAAATTTTATAACTTAATTAATTAAAGTGTAATGTCATGATTAATCCTTTAAATCAATATTTCCAAAATATCAAATTAATCCATTAATCATATTTTTATCTTAAATACATGTCCAACATTATTTAATCAAAAAATCAAGTCCCTAATCTTCTTCCATGCATTCGGCCAAGGTGATGAAAAATTACCGATTTCGTTTTCAATCCAATCGAATCACAAATCGTCATTTTATGTTCGTTTAAAGTCATCCAATGATCTTATAAACAACAAATCATCATCTCCATGGTCTAGGTAGTATTCGGCCAAGCCTCTCCAAGAGGGGAAAAATTAATCCAATTTATTTTTCATGAAATTGATAATGTATAACATAATGTAACATACATTTAAGCATACTTAATCAATCAAAATCATCAAATCATGCTTCAATCAATTTTGCCCAAATATTACCCTAATATATTTTCATGCTCTTTAAGCTCAATGATACCATTGTTGGAAATTCTAATCCATGTCCCAAGATCAAAAGAGCAAACAAAACATATAAATGAATGAACAATATTGAAGTATGGCGGAATCATACTCACAAAGATCGGAATGCGGATGCGTTGATGAAACAAAAATTTTCTCCTTTGTGCAGTGAGGGTTTCGGCCAAACAGAAAAGAGAAGCTCCAAGCAATTTTTGATCCTTCCAAGCTCTAAGATTAGTTTCCCATAACACCTTTGTATGATCCCTTGATGGTGCTAGCCTTGTGTGTGATTTTATGTTCCAAACACACAAATTCTTCAAGTTTTTGCAACAAAAACAGAAAAGTGGAGAGGGCTGTGTGAGCTCACAGTTTCGGTCATGAGAGAATAGGAGAGAGTGTTATGATTTTTGTTACAAAAATCAATTTATATTTATGCCATAATATTATTAATTAATAATAAACTTATGACACAAATCATGCAATGGCTTAGAGTGTCAAACACTCAAACTCCATGCAAAACCATTGAGTGTATTGTACACTATCACCATGCAATGTATTAACAATTAAATAATGCATAAAATGACATGTGTCATGTGGGCCCCACACAACCCAAATGAAAGTGGGCCCACACGTACTCACGCGTTCGGGTTCGATATTTCCGAAATACCGAACTTTCGTCGCGACGTTAATTAAATCGAATTTAAATAAATAATTGCGCCTAGCGAAATTATTATTTACGTCGCTAACGAATTAATTCTAAATTAACTCGTTTGCCCGAATTAAAATCTAATTTTAATTTCGCGTCGAAATCGAATTTCGATTATTATATCGAATATAATAATTTTACGATTAATTCCAAATTAATCGTTCTCTCTCTATGTATAGTACTTTATCCAAGATAAAGTCTCTCCGTAATTAATCCAAGATTAATCGAGTTTGAATCATACGTCATTGGTGAATCTTCGGGAAGCGACCCAAGAGATCTCTGGATATGTTGGCAGTAAATACGGCCGTCAGATTATCCGAACACGTACGTACCAAGTACTACGTTTTTACCGATTTACAAGACAAGGTTAGCCTCTAGCAAAACGCCATGCCTACCCAATTCTCCAGAAATATTCTTATTGGAATATAAGATCTATAACAGGCGTAGTATACCGTAGTATAGTGTATAGTGATCCAGTATCGGATGATCACATGTAAGGCCTGGGGCTGGAGATGTGTCTGCCCCGTACGATACATATATCGGACATCAAGCAACTAGTCTCTTTGAATCGGATAATCCTGACCTTGTCATATTATCCCGATGGTTGCAACCATTATAGAGTACTAGTTCTGTATCCTGCGCGATCATCATCTCCATATGTCTGAAGTGATACTTCCGTCTTGACATCACACCCAATACACTACGATTCCCGATAAACCTAGAAGAGGTGTACACAGAACCAGTTAAAGCCCTGGACGACCAAAACTAAAGTCTACCGATTGTCGCAAGTACTAGCGATGCAAGTCTCAGGTTAAGACCATATGCACCTACCCTGAAGCGGACTCCCATAGACACGCAGACATACTACCAATGGGATTCCGCGGGGTCTATCCAGAGCGAAGCTGTTTTCCGTACCATCGGTAAAACACAACCTCCTACCGCACTTGTATAAGTATCCAATACTCAAATATATGAGAACTATGCTGTTGTGCCCTCACAACACGCACAAGTGCAGTACTAGTCTATTCCGCATTATCGATGTCCAATCTCGATAATACTACGACTAGGGATATTTAATGATTAAACCTTTATGGATTGATACTGTCTCATATCATCTCAATCCGGAATTAATAATAGGGACTTTTACCATTTATATATCAAAGTAAATAAATTACAAAACGGTAAAAGGCAATTTCATTACTACATAGTTAATTTTGTACAATAATACAATATCATTTACAAAATAGTGACGCTATGGGTCACTACTGTCTAACAAACAAATCACAACTTGCCCAAGACATGCGATATGGAACAAAGCTTTCATGGTTCAAACACATCCGCGATGGACATGGATCTTGACTTTGGCCAACAAACCAATGTCAATCTTGGATCTTGAGAAAAAACCATTCAATGGAAGGAAAACGCTTAATATTTGATTGAGGGTTTTTCGCGTAAATTGAAAACCAAATTATTATCTTTGATTAGGTCTCATCATACACCCTTAAGCATGCATTCTAAAATCATAATAAGGCGCAATAAATAAAATAATAATGATATGCGGATGGATATCTCACAGATTGTTCCTAGAACAAATCACTTCATTTCCTCTCCCCGGCTAGCACTATTCTAACTTCTACCCAATTACATAATACAATAAAGAAACCTCATTACATTGAGGGGAATTGGTGAAAATAGAATTACAAAGAGTCAAGAGATAAAGGCTGGACACGCAGGTCCAATTTAATCAATTCTAAATTTATTACAACAATTTCCAAAATTGCCCTCACCCTTCTAATATCCATCTGATATACATTATTCATACAATACATCCATGTATTCACACAAAGCATGTTATTCAATCAATCTAATCCAATTAATTAATCTTTGAATTAAGTGATCATCCAATGTTCAAACATCGATTTGATTTGCGCGAGTCCAACTCGTTTAAGAATAAGTACTCAAAGTGAGAATTCTTGAATTATATCAAACTATAATTTTAAATCCAATTTAATTTGTATTCAATACTAATTCTTATTTAATTCAAAATTAAATAATTACACTTTATTAATGTGCCTTTACGACTTAGATTCTAAATCTAATCTTAATGGGTCTCAAAGGCTCAATTAACATCCAATGTTAATTAATTAAAGTCCAATGGGCTTTCAATTAATTTCTTAAGGCATGGACTTTGGCAACCAAAGCCCAATAAGGAATCACCCTTTGCCATAAAATTAATTTTGGCCCATTAGGCCCAATTAATTATTTAAAGGCCAATTTATTATATTTGGACTTAACCCAACCAAGCCCATTAGGCCCAAATACAACAATTTTAGTCCAATTCCAAATTTAAGCCTAATTTATCAAATTATAATATTCCAAATATCATAATTTTTAATTAAAGTGTATAGCCATAATTAATTAGTTAAATTAACATTTCCAAAATACCAATTTACATAATTAATCATGCTTTATCATTTTAAATTCATGTCCAACATAATTGAAGCAAAATCAACCTCATTCCATGCTCTACAAGTCACGGCAATATTAGGCATTTTATATCCGATTTTGATTTCAATCCAATTAAATCACAAATTAATATACTCATGCATTTTAAACACATCCAATGGTCCAAAAATCAAAAAATCACCATTACAAATTAAGGCTCAAAGTCTCGGTCAAGCCAAAAATTTAGGGAAAATTTATCTAATCAATTTTTTTTTATAAAATTAATCATGCATAACTCTTAGTTATCATAATCTAAGCATACTCAAACAATCAATTTGATAAAATCATGCTCCAAGCAAAAATACCCAAATTCAAGATTATGAACCCTAATCAATTTCATGCTTAATTTGGCTCTGATACCATTGTTGGGTTATATAAGAAAATTGCCAAGGATCAATTAAGCATAAATCATGTGAATACTCAAAGTAAGAAAACGGAAATTATACTCACTTTGATCGGTTATGTGGATGTGTTGATAACAAAATTTTTGTCTCCTTTAGAAGTGCTCCAAGCTCCTCTCTTTGATTGTATGTTGAGCTCCAAGCTTGATGAATGAATTCCAAACTCAATGGGATTGTTTTCCCTATCACCTTGGATGACTCTTTTGTTGTGCTAGCAAGAAGAAATTTTGAAGAAAATTTCTAAGGGGAGAGGGAGATAGCTCACGGCAATACAGTGAAAATGAGAGAGTGAGAGTTGTTTTGATTTTGTGTGTTGTGTATATCATTTTCAAAAAATAATTACCATTTACCAAATTCAAAATTAGGTAAATGTCATTCCAAATCAAGGTTATGTATTTTACAAGCAACCAAAAGCCTACCAACTTTTATCAACCAAAAGTTGATAAAGTTGACTAGTGATGTGATTAGGTATGGACCCCACTTAAATTCAAAATCCGAGTGGGCCCGCTAAACACATTCCGGGCTCGGGTTCGTTAATTCCGAATTAACGAATTTTCCATTGCGACTTAATTAAATCAAATTTAATTAAATAATTATGCCTAGCAGAATTACTATTAAAGTCGCTCGCGAATTAATTCTAAATTAATTCGTTCGCCCGAATTAAAATCTAATTTTAATTCCGTTATGAAATCTAATTTCATTTAATATATCGAATATATTATTTAATCTATTAATTCCGAATTAATCGTTCTCTCTCTTCTATTTGAATTTTATCCCAGATAAATTCTCGCCGTAATTAATCCTAGATTAATTTTCTCTCTCTCTCATAATTAATCCCAAATTAATTATATTCGAGTCAAACGTCATCGATGAATCTTCGGGAAGCGACCCATGAGATCCCTGGATATGTTGGCAGTAAATCTGATCGTCGGATTATCCGAACACGTGTGTACCCCGTACACGTTCTTACCGATTTACAAGACATGGTTGGCTTCTAGCAAAACACCGTGCCTACCCAATTCTCCAGAAATATTCTTTAAGGAATATATATAATCTTTGTCAGGCATAGTATACGTAGTATTGCGTATTGTGATCCAGTATCGGATGTCACATGCAAGGCGTGGGGCTGGAATAGTGTATGCCCCGTACGAAGCATATATTGGATCACAAACAACTAGTCTCTATAATCGGATAATCATGACCTTCTCATATTATCCCGATAGTTGCAACATAATAGAGAACCAATTATGTATCCCTACGTGATCATCATCTTCATATGACTGAAGTGATACTTCCCTCTTGACATCACATCCAATACACTACGATTCTCAATAAACCTATAAGAGGCGTACACAGAACCTGTTAAAGTCCCGGATGACCAAAACCAAAGCGTATTGATTGTCGCAAGTACTAGCGATGCAAGTCTAAGGTTAAGACCAAATACACCTACCCTGATGTGGATTCCCATAGACACATAGTCATACTACCAATGGGATCCTGCGGGGTCCATCCAGAGCGAAGCTGTTTCCGTACCATCGGCAAACACAACCTCCAATCACACTTGCATAAGTATCCAATACTTAAATATATGAGAACTATGTTGTTACGCTTCCATAACACGCACAAGTGCAATACTAGTCTATTCCGCATTATCGATGTCCAGTCTCGATAATACTACGACTAGGGATATTTAATGATTAAGCCTTTAGTGAATTGATACTGTCTCATATCTTATAATCCTGAACTAATCATAAGAACTTTTATCATTGATATACTTAAGCAATCTAGTTACAAAATGATAAAATAACAATTTCCTTTGTCACATAGTTAATTTGTACAAAAACCACAATGTCTTTTATAAATAGTGACGCTATGGGTCATAATTGTCCAACACTGATACCAAATGACACGGAACTCACTTGGATGATTAGGTCAAGCAAACCCCTCACAACAGATAAAATACCAAGCACCGTGAATTTGATTTTGTAGGAACAAAACCATTCCAATGCAACAAAGAAAACCCACAAAGAACTTGTCTTTGAGAACCCTTAAGATGATTTCTTGTAGTGTTCTGCTAGCACAGAGACGCCACCAAGGTTGCCACGCCTTAGATAAGTCGAAGCTGAAACAAATGGAAATCCCTCCCTTAAGCTTGAAATTCGGCCATAGCCATTTTTCTTTGAAGAAATTCGAAATTGGTAAGTTATCATTGAAGAAGACAAAGTTTACAATAAATGAGATAAGGCAAATTTACTAAAATGCCCTTAAAATGTAAAAGACCAAAAGGTCCTAACACTACCTAATGACTACTTAAAGCTAAAGCCCTAAGTAGTCATTTACTAATTATTACAAATATCCCCCACCAAGATCTTTATGCAAGTGGCAAAAAGATCAAAAATAAAAAATCAAGAAAAGTGTCATCATATCTAAAAATGCCTAATAGGTCATTTAACTAACTAACATAGTTCTAATCCAACTTAACCTAAATGGCTAAACTAACTAAGTTACAAATAATAACTAAAGTCATAATTAGTCAACATTACAAAGATACAAATCAAAAAGTCAACAAAAGAGGCAACGTTTCCCTAAATGACAAAATCGTCCATTTTGCACAAAATTCTCCAAATTTCATGGGCTTCATGTTACAATATCTAAATGAGGTGTCTCAAGCCCATTAAGCTTTGTGTAACTCGAATATTTGGTGTTGGGCTTGATTCGGCTTCATTTGTAAAAAAAATGTGCTTGATTTCAGAATTACTAGCGCGTCCATCTGTCATTTGATGCTCCATGCGTGGCTTGGATCATGTCAAAGATCATCTTATGGATGAATTGAAATTCACAAGAATATAAGCAGGAAAATTATAAGGCCCGTCCCACATCCCGCTAAACGTACCTATCTCATTCATTTGTCCCGTTCCATCCCGTTTGAGTTTTTGAGATAACTTTTTTGTCTCGTCCCGTACTTTTTTTAAAACGGGACATAAAAATATGTCTCAAATGATCCTATTTGGAAGAGACGGGACGAGACTTAAAAAATTATCATCTCTACGTAAGAGTTTGCTAAGTAAATTGGAATTATATGTAAAATTCTGTTAGAAGAATAAAATATTGGAGCATTTTAGATATAAAAAAATCTTGAAAAAGAAAAATATATCATCAAGTTGTGCAAATAAAAATGTGAGTCCTCATTTTATAGTCAAATAACCATGAAATAAATAAAGTAGATAATCAATGCATACATAATGCACTGTTTCACCAAAAATATTTGAGCAATGATATTTGTACAAAATAATGACAAAGCAGTGATAAAATAACAATTAATACTAT
This sequence comes from Zanthoxylum bungeanum, assembly GCA_019454045.1. Classification (NCBI taxonomy): domain Eukaryota; kingdom Viridiplantae; phylum Streptophyta; class Magnoliopsida; order Sapindales; family Rutaceae; genus Zanthoxylum; species Zanthoxylum bungeanum. The sequence goes on from SKCR01029777.1 coordinate 443,868, forward strand.
GTTGTTTTTGCTTTTTGTAAAAAAAATTTCTTAATAACCAAAATTATGTAATTTTAGTTACTATTTTATCATTATTTTGTATAATTATCATTTTTCAAAATATTTTATAATCGACAACTGATCAGTCGAGACAAACCCAAATTTACTAAATTCAGTCATGTATTAGTTTTTTATTGAAATAAAATTTGTTTCAAATTTCGAATTGAACTGCTGGTATATTCAATCGAGATTGAAAATTTTTCTTAAATCCTGTGACAATAATATTTTATTCAAAATTTCCTGTCGTCCTTAGTCAAGGGTTATCATCTGTCCTTTTTTTTTAAAAAAACGCCAAAAAATTATTGAAATTCAATCAGAATATTTCATGTCACAAGATTTACAAGTTCAATAAGTCAATAACATGAGATATTTTTACGGGATATATTAGTGACATTATTATTTCAAACAGTTGTATATATTACAAATATTTGGTTACTGTGTTCTTACAAAGGATTATGACCAAACTGTAAAACACAACACGATTGTTGCAATAAATAGAGGAAACAACACAATAAGAGTAATGAAAATAACACAGTCCCAGGACAACTGTAGACAGCGAACTAGTATTAGTCACGGCGGTGCAGTAACGAACCAGCGACATGAACAGTTCAGTAACGAAGGCAGTGCAGTATCGAACCAGCAACAAGAATAGTCAGCGGCACCAAACAGAGAGAATTTCGAGGCTTGTTGATGCGGCAATAATCTCCTTAAACAAATTCGTCCCCTACTGAAAGGTGCAGTAGAACGCGAGAAGTTTGTTTCCCAGGATGCAACAGAAATAAATGAGAATGGACACCACCAAAATCGTCTTCAACGAACCACGAAGTGTTCGAACTCTCTCAACAAAACAGTAAAGAAAAAAAAAAGGAAAACCGCTCTGTATATTTTTTATATCATCAAAAACGAAAAACACTGCCACCTTTAAAAGAAAATGAATATGCCAATTAAATTGAGTTAGTGGGAGGCTTTTCTTATGATGTAACCACCCAGTTACTTAATAGAATTAATTTAACTGTTATGGAACTTCAAAAAGCTTAGAAAAAATAAAGAGGCTTGCAAAAGGTGACTGGGCCGGGCCAGCACAATTTGGTCCGGCATTCGTGTACGCAGGACGAGCGGGTGCACACGAGTCAGGCCTGTTCGGATTTTGATTTGCACCCCCCTGCGCGCGCGCGTAGAGAGAGCCTCTATCCTTATATCACTTACCCATCTACATATGAGAAATCATATATAAACATAATTTTCCTTTATTAGCTTTCCCATGTGGGACAAGCTTATTTCTCTTTATTTTCCAACACCAATTGGTGAATTTTGAGCAACAATTTCTCATTCACCCAATCACCATTTTAAGCATATGAATATATCATTCCGAACTACTCACAGAGGAGTATCTGAATCACTCAAAGACAACCACTAACACGAAGTGGACCATGCTTAAAATTGTATCTCAAAATGCTTACTAGTGAGTATTTTCCAACAATCCCCCACATGAATGAAATTGGCGAAAATACGTCAATTAAAATTATTTTATAGAAACATTTTATTTTGACCTTGAAGAGTTCGACGGTTCAACACCTGCATATGATAGGTAGGCATCAACCTTTGAACCTTCCCTTGTGAAAATATATCTCCTTTACTAGCTGACAGTGGACACAATGTCATTGAACTGTACTGCCGTTCATGTAAATGAAAACATATATCACACAGATATTTTACCTAACACATCTGAGTTCTCATTATTATGTTCATTTTGGCCATGAACATCTACATGGTTCTGGAAGAGTTTCTAAGAATTGAGCCCCGTACAATTCCCTTTGAAGCGGCCCCACTTCTCTCTCACATAGGTGATTTCTTATTTAAGAGTAGCTCGTATTACTCTGCTCGGATTCCCGACGCATAAGAATCATTAAAAGCCTTTGCTTAACCTCTTTCCATACGAGCATCACTGTTTTATTTCACCATAGGAATGGACTAGAGGGTAACCCCCCCCCCCCATAGTGAACCAATTATGTCTTTTACGAGTAGGTTGTCCTATTGAACCTAGATCTTGGGATCTCCAATCAACAATGTTGGGTTTTCCTTTGTAATAAACATTTATCTAATGGACTTTAGTCCAATTCCCCTCGATGATTTCACAACTAACTCTATGTTTAACCATTTGGTTAGCGGATCCGCAATGTTATCATTTGACTTCACATAGTCAATCGAAATAACTCCGGTAGAGAGTAATTGTCTAATGGTATTGTGTCTACGACGAATATGTCTAGACTTACCATTATACATATTGTTATGTGCCCTTCCAATTGCAGATTGACTATCGCAATGAATGCAAATTGTTGGAACTGGCTTAGGCCAACTTGGAATATCCTCTAGAAAATTTCACAGCCATTCTGTTTCTTCAGCACACTTATCTAATGCAATGAATTCTGATTCCATTATAGATCTGGCTATCACAGTCTGTTTGGAGGATTTCTATGATACAGCTGCACCTGCTAGTGTAAACACATAGCCACTGGTAGACTTTGAGTCTTTCATATCAGATATCCAGTTTACATTATTGTATCCTTCGATTACGGCTGGATATCTATGATAGTGCAGCCCATAATTACAAGTAAATCATAGGTACCTGAGTATTCTTACTATTGCTTTCCAGTGAACAACCCCTAGATTACTCGTATATCTGATGAGCTTGTTTACTGTACAGGCTATATCAGGCCTTGTACAACTCGATAAATATATCAGACTCCCGATCACTCTAGAGTATTCTGCTTGAGATATACCATAACCCCTATTCTTTGATAGATGTAGACTCACATCTAAAAGAGTTCTAGCCACAACAGAATCATCATTGTTGAATTTACCAAGAATTTTATCCATATAGTGTGACTGATCAAGAATAAGTCCATCTGGACTTCTCGAGATTTTTATTCCCAGAATGACATCTGCTAGACCCATGTCTTTCATGTCAAACTTAGATTTCAGCATATTCTTGGTGGATTTCACCATTTTAACACCACTCCCGACAATCAATATATCATCAACGTAGAGACATAAAATGACATAGCCAACTGTTGTCTCTCTGACATAAATACATTTATCACATTCATTGATTTTGAAACCATTTGCCAACATTGTGTTGTCAAACTTTTTATGCCACTGTTTCGGAGCTTGTTTCAATCCATACAAGGATTTTACTAACTTGCAAACTTTATTTTCTTGTCATGGAGCTATAAAGCCTTCAGGTTGTTTCATGTAGATTTCTTCATCTAAATCTCCATTTAGAAATGCTGTTTTCACATCCATCTGATGTACCTCAAGATTGCGCAAAGCTACAATCGCTAGTATCATCCTTATGGAATTTATTCTCGTTACAAGAGAATAAGTGTCAAATTAATCAAGACCTTCACGTTGTTTGTAGCCTTTAATTACAAGTCTTGCTTTGTATTTGTCAATTGATCTATCTTCCTTCATTTTCTTTTTGAAAATCCACTTACACCCTAAAGGTTTACACCCTGGAGGAAGGTCCACTAACTCCCAGGTGTGATTTTGTAAGATTGATTCAATTTCACTATTGATGGCATCTTTCCACAAAGCACCATCAGTTAACCTTACAGCTTCGTTATAGCTTTGAGGATCATTTTCTAGCAAAAATGTCAGAAAATCTCGACCAAATGATTTTTCCGTTCTAGCTTTTTTACTACGTCTTGGTTCAAGTTCAACATCTTGTTGATCCTCTGGAATATTTACGTGTTCTTGGTCCTTACTATCTTCAATGATAGCCTCATGTGCCCGTTTGTGCACATTTGAATTCGAATTAGTTTTACAAGGAAAACGTATTCGAAAAATGATGCATTCCTCGACCCCATTATCGTATTTTTATGAATATCTGGTATATTAGACTCATGCACAAGAAATTAATAAGCATTATTGTTATGTGCATATCCTATGAAAATACAATCAACAGTTTTTGGTCATATCTTCACCTTCTTAGGTGGATGAATGATTACTTTGGCAAGACATCCCCATACTCGTAAAAATTTATAGGAAGGTATTATTCCTTTCCACATTTCATAAGGAGTTTTCTATGCTTCTTTTCGTGGTACCTTATTTAAAAGGTAATTAGCTGATAAAACAACTTCTCCCCACATATTCTGAGGTAATCCAGAGCTGATTAACATAACATTCATCATTTCTTTCAAGGTACGATTCTTCCGTTCTGCAATCCCATTGGATTGAGGTGAATAAGGAGTTGTGGTTTGATATATGATTCCATTTTCTCACAAAGTGATTCAAAAGGAAAAACATACTCACCACCACGATCACTTCTTAACTCCTTAATTCTTTTATTCAGTTGGTTCTCAATTTCATTCTGATAGAGAATAAATTTCTCTATAGCTTCGTCATTTCTTTTCATCAAATACACATAGCAAAATCTTGTGCAATCATCAATAAAGGTAATAAAATATTTATTATCGCCTCTTGTTTGTATTGAATTAAAATCACATACATCGGTATGAATTAGATCAAGTGGTTCAGAGTTTCTTTCAATACTATGAAATGATGATCTAGTTAGTTTTGCCTCCACACAAGTTTCACACTTATGTATGTTATCAATTTTAAAAATGGGAATGTGATTCATGTTAATTAATTTCCGCATTGAATTAAAATTAACATGTCCTAATCTACCATGCCATAGATCAGAGTACTCAACAATATAAGCAGAAGAGCTATTTTATTGATATTCTTGGGTTTAACAATCATTACATTAAACTTAAAGAGCCCATCAGTTACATACCATTTTCCCACATACATGTCATTTTTTGTCAAAACTACTTTATCAGACTCGAACACCATCCGGAATTCGTGCTTATTCAAAAGTGATCCAGACACAAGATTCTTCCGTATTTCTGGTACATACAGAACGTTGTTTTAAAGTCAACTCTTTCCCAGAGGTCATCTTCAGATGTTGCTGAATTTCCCATGTATATTTTTCCCCATTACCAGCAGGCTCAAATGAAGAGAACATACTCTTGTCTGAGCACATATGTCGAGTGGCACTAGTGTCAATCCACCACTCTCTTGGGTTAGAACCCACCAGATTCACCTCAGAAACTACAACAGAAAGGTTAATATCTGAAACATCTTGAGTCATGTTTTCCATCAAATTAGCCTCTTGGTTCTTTTTCTTCTTCGGCAGTCTGCATTCAGAAGACTTGTGACCCATTTTGTCACAGTTGAAGCATCTTCCTTGAAATTTGGATTTCTTGGAAATTCCTCATTTATGGCCCATCTTTGACCCTTTGTTCTTGAGGTTCTTGTTCTTATGGCCATGTTCAACAACATTTGCTTTGGCCTCATGAGTTATTCCTCTCTTGTCAGATACTCTGTTATCTTCCTCAATTATAAGCTTAAGAACCAAGTCTTCAATGTCCATTTCTTTTCGCTTATGCTTTAAATAATTCTTGAAATCTTTCCAACCAGGGGGTAGTTTTTCAATTATCGAGGCTACTTGGAAGGTTTCATTTAAAACCATCCCCTCAGCATGAATTTCTGCTAGAATAATCTGCAATTCTTGTACTTGACTTAACACAATTTTGGAGTCAACCATCTTAAAATCTAGGAAACGGCCTACGAAAAATTTCTTAGTACCGGCGTCCTCAGTTTTATATTTTCGATCTAAGGATTCCCAAAGCCCCTTAGCTATTTTCATTTCGGCATACAAACTGTACAAGGAATCACTCAGTTCATTCAGCACATAATTCCTACATAGGAATTTAGAATGTTTCCAAGCATCGATGGCACTAATCACTTGAATATCATTCTCACCCTCTTTGGCTACATGAGCATCTTCCTTTAGGAACCTTGCAAGGTTCAACGTGGTTAAGTAAAAAAATATTTTCTGTTGCCTCCTTTTGATATTCTGACCAATGAATTTTTCAGGTTTTTCCGCAGCATGATTGACATGGCTCACGTGTCCAACATGTTGTCTAGCCATAGAAGCAACAAAACTTTGGACAACCACAAAGGTTGCCATATTAAGCCCAGAGACTGGAATATTTTGGCCAGCCGAAGAGGCTGCCATGTTCGGATCAACTGTATTTGGACTGTTTTCCATATCCACAGATCGAATTTGTTTTAAGACTATTACAAATATTTGGTTATTGTGTTCTTACAAAGGACTATGAACAAATAGTAAAACACAACACGATTTCTACAATAAATAGAGGAAACAACACAACAAGAGTAATGAAAATAACACAGTCCCATGACAACTGCAGACAGCGAACTAGTATTAGTCACGGCGGTGCAGCAACGAACCAGCGACAGGAACAGTTCAGTAACGAAGGCAGTGCAGTATCGAACCAGTAATAAGAATAGTCAACGGCATCAAACAGAGAGAATTTCGAGGCTTGTTGATGCGGCAATAATCTCCTTAAAATAAATCAGTCCCCTACCGAATTGTGCAGTAGAACGTGAGACATTTGTTTCCCATGATACAATGAAAATAAACGGGAATGGGCACCACCAAAATCATCTTCAACGAACCACGAAGTGTTCGAACTCTCTCAACAAAACAGTAAAGAAAAAAAAAGGGAAAACCGTTTTGTATATTTTTTATATCACCAAAAACGAAAAACACTGCCACCTTTAAAAGAAAATGAACATGCCAATTAAATTGAGTTAGTAGGAGGCTTTTAATATGATGTAACTGTTTGGAAAAAAATAAAGAGGCTTGCAAAAGGTGGTTGGGCCGGGCCCGCATAATTTGGTCCGAAATTCGTGTACGCAGGACGCGCGGGTGTGTTAGTGTTCCTAGAACATGCCAAGTATCTCTAAGAGTGATTCGTGTGTGAATTATCAAGTGAGTTGCGGAATTAACTTACATTGATTGGATGAGTTTCAAAACTTTCCATGGATGTAGATGGAAGCTCCAAGCTTTCAAGTTGAATTCCAAACTCTATGATTAGTTTCCCTATCACCTCATTTGTCTCCTTAAGTGCTAGCTTGCTTGAATTTTTGCAACAAAAATCCATGGAGGGAGAGAGGAGCTCACGGTTTTTGCTTGGAGAAGAGAAGGAATATTGCATTTTTGATTTCCAAAAATCCATGGAGGGAGAGAGGAGCTCGCGACTTAATTAAATCCAATTTAATTAAACAATAATACCTAGTAAAATTATTACGGAAGTCGCTCGCTAATTAATTCTAAATTAATTCTTTCGCTTGAATTAATATCCAATTTTAATTCTGTGTTGAAATCTGATTTCAATTAATATATCCGATATATTATTTTAGCCCGAATAAATAAATTAAATAGAAAAATTCAATTTAACTATTAAACTTATTTTACCGATTAATTCCAAATTAATCGCGTTCTCTCATCTCGACGAATTTAATCCCAGAGAAATTCTCGACGTAATTAATCCCAGATTAATTCTTTCTTTTTTAATTAATCCCAGATTAATTCTTGCCGTAATTAATCCCAGATTAATTTTCTCTCTCATAATTAATCCTAGATAAATTCTATTCAAGTCAAATCTCATCGCTGAATCTTTGGGAAGCGACCCAAGAGATCCATGGATATGTTGGCAGTAAATACGGTCATCGGACTATCCGAACACGTGCGTACCTGGTACCACGTTCTTACCGATTTACAAGACATGGTTGGCTTCTAGAAAAGCACCGTGCCTACCCAATTCTCCAGAAATATTCTTTAAAGGAATATATAATCTTTATCAGGCATAGTATACTAAGTATTGTGTATAACGATCCAGTATCGGATGTCACATGCTAGGCCTAGGGCTGGAATTGTGTCTGCCCCGTACGAAGCATATATCGGATCACTGGCAACTAGTCTTTATAATCGGATAATCATGACCTAGTCATATTATCCCGATGACTACATTACTTAAGAGTACTAGTTCTGTATCCCTGCATGACCATCATCTCCATATGACTGAAGTGATACTTCCATCTTGACATCACACCCAATACACTACGATTCTCAGTATACCCAGAAGAGGCATACACATAACTTGTTAAAGCCCCGGACGACCAAAACCAAAGTATACTGATTGTCGTAAGTATTAGCGATGCAAGTCTCAGGTTAAGACCAAATACACCTACCTTGATTCGGATTCCCATAGACACATAGTCATACTACCAATGGGATTCCGAGGGGTCTATCCAGAGTGAAGCTGTTCCCGTACCATCGGTAAACAGAACCTCCTATCACACTTGCATAAGTATCATATACTTAAATATATGAGAACTATGTCGTTAAGCTTCCATAACGCGCACAAGTGTAATACTAGACTATTCCGCATTATCGATGTCCAGTCTCGATAATAATACGACTAGAGATATTTAATGATTAAACATTTTGTGGATTAATACTGTCTCATGTCTTATTAATCCGGTACTAATCATATGGACTTTTATCATTTATATATCAAGGTAATCCAATTACAAATGATAAAAGAGCAATTTTCTTTATCACATAGTTAATTTTGTACAAGAACACCATGTCCTTTACAAAATAGTGATGTTATGGGTCATAATTGTCCAACAGGGTGCACACGAGTCAGGCCTGTTCGGATTTTGATTTGCACCCTATCTGCCCGCGCACGTAGAGAGAGCCTTTATCCTTATATCACTTACCCATTTACATATGAGCAATCATATATAAACACAAATTTCCTTTATTAGCTTTCCCATGTGGGACAAACTTATTTCTCTTTATTTTCCAACACCAATGGGTGAATTTTGAGCAACAATTTCTCATTCACCCAAGCACCATTTTAAGCATATGAATATACCATTCCGAACTACTCACGGAGGATTATCAAAATCACTCAAAGACAATCACTAACACGAAGTGGACCATGCTTAAAATTGTATCTCAAAATGCTTACTAGTGAGCATTTTCCAACAATATATTATTATTTTTTTTAAAAAAGAAAAAGATTATAATGTATAATTATTTAAAATAAGAATATCATAAAAAAAAAATATCCCCTAAAATTATTGATAACATATCCAAAACACTAGACTTTTCTCCCACAACAATACACAAGGCTTTAGAAAACATTTCGTTTTATTTACTTTTAACATTGCTATGTTTACAGATACTTTTTGTTTTAATACTCCCTACATCCCGCAAAGATAAATTTCCTAATATATCTATAATTTTATTTATTATTTCAAGTACAACTAATTAATGATAATTATATTTATTGATAATAATACATATTAAACAGGGATATATTAGACAATTAAAAAATTAACTACATTCTAAAAACAGGTTTGGAACGAACGAAAAAGAAAAATAGGTTTATCTTTATGGGACATATAAAGTATTTATATAACTCTACAGGTTGATTTCGCAGTAGCCCTTTTTTGTGTTTTGATTTTTTTTAGATGATAAGTGGAACTATTTATTCTATTATACACTTATACTAACAATTGTATTGAATTTTCCTTGATCCTTGTCATTAAAAATAAAAAGGGAAAATATGTTTTGGATCGCTACTTTTTCATAAATATCATTTAAGTTCCGAATTTTTTGTAATTACTTATCACGTCTATGTTATTCTAACTTTAAAATGATTATTATTGCACTAGAAGAAAATGGACTTTAAACATCCAAACCTTTAGCGTCAAATTTTAACTTCGACTCTAAAAGTTAAACCTTTAGCGTTGTACTCTTTCAACGCGAAAGGGTCAACCCTTTAGCGTCGAAATTTAAATTTCGACGCTAAAAATCAAAAATTTAAATATTAAAATATTAAAAAATATATATTATTTAGCGTCGAAAAAATAAATTCGACTCTAAATCATAGACCTTTAGTGTCTAATTTTAATTTCGATGCTAAATGGTTAAAATTTTCAATTTCCCGCCTTCTAAAATTTGAATTTATCGCCTAATAAAATTAGATTTAAATTTTTTGACATTTAACGATGAAATTTCGACGCTAAAAGTCAAAAATTTTAACGCTAAAGATCAAATTTTACCGGAAATAATTCCCACTATTTGAGGACCTTTAGCGACGAAATCCTAATTCGTCGCTAAATGTTATTTTTTTCCTATAAATCCATTTGCTCTTTCATTTCTCCTATTCTCACTTTCTTTCTCTCATACTCTTATTTCCTCTCTAAAAATTCTTTTTTTCCATAAAGATTTTGTTTCATTTTTTCTATTTTATATTAACATAATGTATTTTTTTTTATTTGTAGGGGAATATTAAGATGAAGAAATGGTGAAAATGAAGATGGTGAAGAAATGAAAAACAAATGAAAGTGAAGATGAAGAAAATATATAGAAAATTATAGTTTATCATTTTATATTTTTCGTTGTGATAAATTTTATAATTTTATTTGTATATCAATAAAGATATCCTTGTTATAATTTTTTTTATAATAAATTTATAATGATATTTTTATGCTTTCTAAAAATTTAATTACTTTTTTGATGAAATTTAGTTTGAAATTAATTTGTAAAGTCAATTTTGTTATAATTAGTTCTTAAAACTAATTATAATAAATTTTTTATTTTATTTTTACTATTTTGACATTTAGTGTCAAAATATTTTGTCGCTAAAGGTCTTCTACATTTTGACGCGAAAGTTTGGTCGATAAATATATTTAGCATAAAAAACCAATTTCGACACTAAAAATATGTACTTTTAGCGACTTCCGTCGCTGAAAATATATTTTTAGTGTCGAAATTGGTTTTTGACGTTAAATATCTTCCTCGGCCAAGCTTTCGCGTCAAAATTTTATTTCGACGCAGAAGACCTTTAGCGTTGAAATTAAATGTCTCTTTTAATTTCTTGTAGTGTTACATTTTGTATTTTTACAGTTAGAAAAACATAGACTTAATAAATAATTATGAAGAAATTAAAGACCCAAAAAATAATTTACTATTACAAAAATAAATCATTATAAAAAATTTGGTAAAAAATGGAATGTACAAAGTAATAGTACTTTATAAAACCTAACTTTGTTTATGTGTTATTGTTAGTCAAATATAGCACTCAATACATTATTTTTTAGGAACATTAGAAATTTCATTGTTAAATCACCTAATCCGGACTTAAGTGGAGTTTGTAAAATCATCGATTTCCATATGCTTTTATAAAATAAACACCCATTGACTCAAACTCAGGACTTGACAACTCAATTATAAGTCATTTGTTATCAAATCACACCCATTTGGGAACGCACTCAATACATTCCTTATAATTATGAAATTCAATATTTTTTTCATTCACCCCTATCAACACACGCACAAGTGTACAACATGCAAGCAAAAAGAATTAAAGCAATCACCAAAGTCCAAACCCATTGTTATTAATAGGAAAAAATGCAAAAGTGATCCTCTAACTTTCACGTTTTTTCATTTAAGTCATTTAACTTTCAGTTTTGTCAATACAGTCTTCTAACTTTCAATTTTTGTCAATTCAAGGCTTTGTTATAAATTCATCATTGTTGCCGTTACAAATAACGGCAACAGTAAAGTAAACGTACTTTGCATGTTATTTAATTAATACCCTCAATTAGAAAATATAGGCAGACAGAGGACGCTAAAGCAAAGTAAACGTACTCTGCTTACATCTTCGAGCTATTTTTTGTCAAAAACACATATCTCAAGTTCAATATGACTTTTTGTCAAAAAATTATAAAATTATAACGAGTGCTAGTAACGAATATATGTATTTATTATAAGAGATTAAGATAATCAAATATTTTACCTACTATATTTCGAATCGAATCGAATGATTCGATTGTGTTATTTACAATCCTTCAAAAAAAAAACACGAGACGATACATTTTACACTGCAGTTGATCAGTGGACCCTAACGACGACTGTGGAAAATAATTATACGCAACTTATTTAGCAAAAACTTAATGGTTAGACATTACAATACATGCGATTGCACAGAATCAAAAATATTGGTTGTCATCAAATGTAATGCCACATCATCCGAGAATGCCATCATGCCACTCAAAAGATGGAGAAAATCTACCACACAACAGAGGTAGATTTTATTAAATGACATCAAATGTGATACCGCATTGTATGGTAGATTTTATCCATCTTTTGAGTGGCATGATGGCATTCTCGGATGATGTGGCATTACATTTGATGACAACCAATACTTTTGATTCTGTGCAATCGCATGTATTGTAATGTCTAACCATTAAGTTTTTGCTAAATAAGTTGCGTATAATTATTTTCCACACTCGTCGCTAGGGTCCACTGATCAACTGCAGTGTAAAATGTATCGTCTCGGGTTTTTGTTTTTTGAAGGATTGGAAATAACACAATCGAATCATTCGATTCGAGTCTAAATATAATAGGTAAAACATTTGATTATCTTGATCTCTTATAAAAACACATATATTCGTTACTAGCACTAGTTATAATTTTTTGACAAAAAGTCATATTGAACTTGTGATATGTGTTTTTGACAAAAAATAGCTCGAAGATGCAAGCAAAGTACGTTTACTTTGCTTTCGCTTCCTCTGTCTTAAATAACAGGCAAAGTACGTTTACTTTACTCTTGCCGTTATTTGTAACGGCAACCGTGATGAATTTATAACGGAGCCTTGAATTGACAAAAATTGAAAGTTAGAGGACTGAATTGACAAAACTGAAAGTTAAAGGACTGAAATGAAAAAACGTGAAAGTTAGAGGGTCACTTTTGCATTTTTACCTTATTAATATTACCCTGTTAGTTATTACTATTTAAAAAAGAAAAAAAAAAGTATTGGTAACTTTTATTTTGAATGGATGATTAAATTTAAATAGGACAGGTTTCCCTTTCTCTTTCTCCTGCTACTAGACCCGGCCGGCGGTTCGGTTCCGGTTCGGAACCAAACCAAACCGGCCGGTTTTCGGTTCCACAAGTGTGGAACTGGAACCGAACCGGTTAAATCCGGTTCGGTTCCGGTTCGGTTCGGTTCAAAGATTTTTTTTTTTTTTTGAAAATTAATTAAAATAAATGATATTAATTTTATAAATAAAAAAAATTTATTACATTGAAGAGCTTGAACTTAAATTTTTAAAAATTTAAGTTGCCTACGTATCCTCCAAGGGTGAGAGGAATCAAAGCTAACGTAGTTCCATTACAAGTTTTAGACATATCCCCTTTGTAAATTATAATTTTACAATTAGCAATCATCATTATCAGTTGATCCTTCGGCTCCGGTTCCGCTTGCACTTGTTGCAGAAGCATTATCGAACAAATCTTCAAAATCATCGGGGGCATCTTCTTGTTGTCTCAGATAAGCTCGAGTCCAATCATCCACACAAGTTGTTGCTTCTAGAGTGCTTGGATGTAATGAAGATCGCCTAGCTTCCAATATATTACCTCCCAAGCTGAAGGCTTGCTCAACCGCAACGGTGGAAATAGGTGCTGCCAAGATCTCTTTAGCAATAATAGATAAAACATGATATATATTTTGATGCCGGTTCCACCATTCAAGGATTTTAAAATTTTTACTGCATAAACTTTCATTAGAAAACTCAAAATTTGTAGATAAATAATTATCTAATTCAGGGTTATTAGTTGTTGTCGTATCCCTAGATTTTTTATTTCGTTGCAATAACCAACGATCCCTTGGGCTAAGTCTTGTTTGAATTACCGGTTCGCTACTACTAGATTGACCTAATGTTCCTAAGTTATATATTACAATATAATCATTAAATAAAATAATTAAATCACTTCTTAATTTCGTCATTATGCTCGTAATATCAACATCATCTAATATTCCTAAATAACCATAGTAAGCTTGTAAACCACCATTCAAACCTTCTAATTTAAATGTAGGATCAAAAAAAGCAGCAATAAGATAAAGTAAAGGAATTTCTCTAAAATAATTCATCCATTTTACCTTCATAGCAGTAATGGATTCGAGCAAAACAATATCATTAGGTTCGTCACTGTCAACATGTTCATCGAGAGTGCCAACAATATTAAAACTCTCAAGAAAAAATAAATGTGATGTAGGATAATAAACACCGCTAAAAACTAAAGTAGCATCATTAAAAACTCTTAAAATATCTAAAAAAATTTCACAAATATCCCATTGACTAGGATAAAATGTGATATTTTGAACATGTTGAGAAAAAAAACTACATAATGCATCTTTGTATTGAAATGCTTGACATAAAAGAAAATAAGTAGAATTCCAACGTGTTGAAACATCTCTTGAAAATTTAATCGGTTTAATACCATTTATTTTACAAAACTTGGTCCATTTTCTCATAACTTGAGAATATGACCAAATACAGTTAAGTGCCGTTTTAATTGGATCAAGGAAAGGTGATAATAATTTTAGTCCGTTTTGCACACATATGTTAAGGACATGACATGTACAACGAATATGAAAAAATCGACCCCGTAAATTTGGTTCACATAAGGATTTTAAATCATGAATGGATGCAGTATTTGCAGATCCATTATCAAATCCAATTGTTAAAATTTTTTCTACTAAACCATATTCATCAAAAATTACCTTCATCATTCTATAAATATTATGTGCAGTATGTGGGTCATCAAAAACTCTAAATGCAATTAGTCTTTTTTGCATGGTAAATGATGCATCAATCCAATGACAAGTCACACCCATGTATGTGTGTGTTTGCCAATGGTCACTCCAAATATCAGAACATATAGAAATACGACCGTTCATCTCTTTAAATATTTCATTTAAAATAATTTTATCATCTTTATATAATTTGAAAATATGACGTTTTGTTGTGTTTCGCGTCATTCTACATGCAGCAGAGTTTAAAGCATTATGCACGTAATTAGTAAAATGAAGTTTTTCACCAAAGCTTAAAGAAAGATGTGCCATACAAGTTAATTTCGCAAATTCTTCTCTATTTTTTGCATCAGAATATTTAAATAAATCTACACTACTCGTACCTCTACTAGATGATGCGTACCTGGTCATTTGAGTCTGCGTCGTATCAATGCCAAATTCAACCGGATGATGTTTTTCCATGTGCTTGATCATATTGCCGTATCCACCAGAAAATTTATAGATAACCCCACAATAGTTGCAAATTGCTCGTTGTGAACCATCTTCTAGGCGTTCCAAAGTAAAATGAATTTTGAAAATTTCCGAGGACCGAGCCTTAACTTCTCTTCTCCGTGATTGTGCACTAACACTAGGGCCGCTCTCTTGGGTTGGCATATTTGACATAATGTTCTCAGATGAGCTTGCCATTTTTCGTTTGAGAAATTAGGAAGAAAAATAAGAAAATTGAATAATTGCGATGCGAATGATAACAAATTAACAACTAAATGAATTGAGATTGAGAATAAGAATATAAGATTATAAGAGAATTGTATTGAAGTAAGATTGAGAATAAGAGAATTATAGAAAATGAGAGAGTTGAGAATTTGGTGTGATGAAATTATGAAAAATGAATCTTATTTATAGAATTTTAGAATTTTTTTGATACCAAAAATGCCCCTAAATATAACCGTTTTATTACCGTTATTAGGGGTACATTAGTAATTTATATTTTATATAATAAATATAATTTTTAATTTTTTTTTTTATTTGGGCAGGGAGCTACTAGCCGTTGGGGGCGTAGGGTTCCTGTTGGAACCCTACGGTTCCAACAGGAACCCTAAGTTCCAACCGGAACCGTTCGGTTCCGGTTGGAACCGTCCAAACCGTACGGTTCCACCGGTTCGAGTTGGGGTGGAACCCCAACCGAACCGGTCCCCTTCCGGTTCGGTTCCGGAACCGGAACCTTCCGGTTCCAACCGGTTCGATTCCGATTCCGAACCGGAACCTTGGCCAGGTCTACCTGCTACTGCTCCTCCAATAAATTCTCAGCCTTGCCTCCTCAGAGAGATATAAAGGAAGGACTATATATATATATAAAAATCAAAGAGTAGCCCTAGCTTCTTCTTTCTTCTTTCTTCTTCTTCTATCAGATCAAGGTCATCAAAGCCGTCGGTCAATATGCTCAGATCATTAGCCAGGTCATCATTATCATTTCACAATTTGGCCCAGCTTCATCTAATTATTGATCAGCTGCTCATTCTTTCCTTAATTATGTTTTAATTTTCTTTCTGCAGAGAGTTCAAGCATGTGAGACTTTATTCCACAGTTGCTGCCAGAAGGTAAGTCCAGTGTTCACAATCTTAATGAGTTCTGTCAAGTATCTGAAAATTAATATTCCAATTTTCAATTGTCCTTTTGTGTTTGAATAACATTATTATTTCAATTTAAATTATTCATCCTTCAATATGGCGGCTATGCATGGTTCGAATCGTGCAAAAACGATAGAGGCCTCTCACATTGAATTGTGAACCCTTAGTTATTAGGACCAGACCACCATTAATTCTTGTTTATTCCCTAACTATTAGGTTTTAAATTTCAGTTTCTTATTTTTCATGCTAGCTAGCTAGTCATCATTTTCTTTCTTGCATTCAAAAACCAACCACAATTTTTGTCAATGAATTTTTTTTAATCACAATCTAGATCGTAATACATAGTGATTAGGATTATAGCTTAAAAATGTGTTAATTGAATTGATATATTTTGATAAACAAGTACTTCACTCTATTCCTTTGTTTATGCATGGCTTCAAATAATTCGATTTACAGACCCAGGATTTTGTTACAAAAGAAAAAACATTGCCACATCCCACATGCATGCCAAAAATCCGCCTCAATACATGGGGTTTATTTTATATTCATTTTGATAAAATATAACAAATATGTACTACATAATAAATTAAAGTTCATTCCATTTACTTTGACATTTTCATAGTTCCATTTACTTTGACATTTTCATAGTACAGTAAATATATTATTATTAAATCATCATAATATTTGACTTAAAATTAATAAAATCAATCAATACGAAAAAATAACATTTCCAAAGGACCGTTGTCATATCGGATCCAAGAAAATGTTTATGAGTCGCATATTATTTGGTGATGATGATTATTATGAAGAATTCAAGTTTGGTCCATATTTCATCACCGACCGCCTACAATAATCATTTGATTGAACGTTGAAATGACTTGGGATTCTTATCATTACGATCTTGGACATTTATAAGGGATATTTTTTAGTAATATTTCAATGACATTTTTGCTTCAAAGACTAAAATATCCAACTGTTTAAAGTAGAAAATATTCATAAGAATTATTGTTACAAACTTTCCGTCCATGTTTTTCTAATGTACTTTGCCAGCATTGTCAAAAGAAACGACAAATTTGTGCAAATTTTCAACGCATGATGTGCTATTTGCAAGGTTTTATTTGCTTTATGAACAGGCTAGAAGGTAAGGTGGCCCTAATAACAGGCGGTGCAAAAGGGCTCGGCAAGGCAACGGCTAAGGAGTTTATTCAACATGGAGCCCAAGTCATCATTGCTGACATCGATTCCACAACCGGCCCAAAAGCAGCCGAAGACTTGGGCCCTGCAGCCCATTTTGTCGAATGCGATGTCGCCGTCGAGTCTCAAGTAAAAGAAGCAGTAGATACCACCGTGTCCCGCCACGGAAAACTCAATATAATGTATAACAATGCTGGGATAACGGGCCCCGCTATCCCACCGAGCATCCTGAACCTTAACCTAGATGACTTTGATAGAGTAATGCGGGTCAACATCCGGGGTATGGTTACCGGGATAAAGCATGCGGCCCGAGTGATGGTACCAATGGGCTCGGGCTCAATTCTTTGCACATCGAGCATTAGTGGGTTAATGGGTGGGCTAGGCCCACATCCATACACAATTTCTAAGTTCACAATTCCGGGGATTGTCAAGTCAGTGGCTAGTGAGCTGTGCAGGAGTGGGGTCAGAATCAATTGCATTTCACCAGCCCCAATACCAACACCAATGACTGTGAGCCAGATATCAAAACTTTACCCTGGTGCCACAGAAGAGCAAATAGTGGAAATTATCAATGGGCTTGGGGAGCTTAAGACAGTGAAGTGTGAAGAGATTGATGTGGCAAAGGCTGCTTTGTACTTGGCATCAGAGGATGCCAAGTATATAACAGGTCATAATCTTGTTGTGGATGGAGGATTCACTAGTTTTAAATTTCTGGGGTTTCCTTCTCCTGATCAGTTTGTGTGATATTATTTTTTAGTTTATTACTTTTGTGTTTAGAGTTGTTAATAATTTCATCATAATTTTAAGCTAATCTACATGGCTTGAAATTTGTGTAAGTTTGTTTGGGAATGGGGAAAAATGAGAGTATTGAAGTGGGATATGTAGAGGAAGATTCTCATCTTCTTGGTATGTGGTTTGTGAATAATGTAATGAATCATCCACCGGTGAGATTTTATCTGTTTTGAAGTACCTCTATTCTTTTTTTTTTTTTTTTAAACTTTAAATTGCAAGCCCACCTAAAATGTGTTCCACTAATCAACAAAGTCTATTGTTTATAATTACAACACCAACATCCCTCCTAAATGATGTAGGACGTCACAGACTATATTGATACAAGTTTCAATTCAACTCTCTCAAAAAAAATTTGGTGCAGGAATTTCTGCTCAACAAAATTATAATTATCAGAAAATATGGTACAAGCAGTAAAGTAAAATTAAGATCATATGGAACTAAAAACATATATAAATCGGTAGCCCATATGACTCTGAGATTATGTCTAACTCTGTTTTTTATTGAGTTATTGTTGTTTACTCTTAAACATCCAAATTTATGAGGGTTTGTCAAAATCTTATGTCAAAATCCATTTATGCTAGGTTCATGGGAAAAATCATCCATTAATTATATTCGAGGGTAAAATTATTGATAAGGAAATTGTTGGAGTTGGTATTCGGAGTGCCAATTTCTCATATATTTTTCTGTAAATACGTATATGAATAATATTTTTATTATGAATAAAATATACAATTTCGTCGATATATTATCTTTTAAATGGTAAAGACATACAAGACCTATGAATGATTAAGTTATAACATAATTGTAAAAACGTCGCAATTGACATTGAGAAATATTATAACAGTATCATTCTTAAATTATTTCTGGTCAAGGTTTACATTCTTGGTCTGTAAGTAAATCCGGGAGACCGCTACATGTTGTTATCGGAATATTGGATTCCGGTGGTTTATCTCAGTGAGCCACGAGTCTAGGGAGACTCGTATAGAGATGTAGGTGTTCATAGTGGATGACCACTGAACGACTCACATAATATTCCTAATAGATGGTACGCTTGCTTCAATAGGAATCTTCTTGAGTTGAGTAGTATAGTGGTCCTTTGACTTGAGATACCACGGTGGATATATGAGTTATCCTCCATACTTTGATAGCAGTCACGTCTTTGAGCTTTTTAGGTTAGACCTCCGCATGTTCGTTGGGTGTGGACTGATGCTCATGATATTTGGTGATGTATCCGAAGAGGATCCGTTAGTCACACGTACAAGATTTTGGAGTCCACTTCATGAGATTGCAATTTGTCAAATCCATGGTCCTGGTATACTCGGAAATGAGTTCTGAATGTTGTTGAGAAATCGCGGATCTATACGTCGATGAGATTATACCTTATGAGATTAGACGATTATATCTATATCTCGGGTATTTATCCGGATACCTATGACGGAAGGATTATACGTATGTGAAGATCTCAACTTGTATGGTTCATCGAGAATATTTGTGGTCTCATAATTTATGAGTGGGTAAATTATGGACACGGAATTGGATTCCGTGACAGATATACTTGAACTTAGAGAGTCTCACATAATCAAAAGTACATGTAGAGCACTAGGGCGACTTATAATGAATAATATTGATTATTCAAAAATCCTTTAACTGTTAAACGAAAATTACACATGCGGGGACATTCAGTAATTTCCTAAATTAATATGTATATGTATTAGATATATAATTTGATTAGATATGCATTAATTAATTACCAAATGAATTTGAAACATATGTTAACCATGAATATATTTTATCATTTAGTGTAAATGTAGAAATACATTATATATTTTATTAAATGAATTAATTAATTAAAATGTTAATTAATTAATTTATTAAATAAATATATTTGGAATTTATAAGTATATGTCTCACATATATAAGACATGTGTTATATACTTTAAAGGTGACTTGTGGCCTTTTTTTAGGAGTGAGTGGAATGACATATTTTTTCATGAAATTATTTTTCAAAATAAAAATTTATTTTTTCTCTCTCCCTAGAGGGCCAATTTCGGCCAAGCCTAATAAAAAGGGGGTTGTTCCATTCTCTTCTTCAATTGAACAAGAACAACAACATAAGAAAATCCTAAGAAAAGAAGAAAAAATTGGTGAGATCAAAACTCAAGTTTTAAGCTTAAAGATTTGGAAATTCAAGGTAAGTTTCTTAATCTTTTGACTAGGAAATTATTTCCTTTGCTTTAGTTGAATACATGTGATGTAGTTTTGATTTTCTCTTCACTTGAATTTGGGTTTTGCTTGTTGGATGCTTGTTGGGAAGTATATGTACATGTGTGATGAAACTTTGAGCTTAATAATGGTTATTAGAGTTCAATTTTCTATAGGAAATTTAGTTGTCATTCTAGAGTTTCTATGCCACTTTATGGAATCCTAGAATTGTTCTTGATTGTTTTTTGATGTGGTGAGACTTTAAGAATGTTGGATAGACTATTCTAATGTTAGATTGAAAGCCAATTTGATTAATTAGAATTTTTAGGGTTTATGCCTAATGTTAAATTGAGATTTTTCATTCTATGAATGTAATTGAGTATATAAGAAGTATACTAATCATTTTGATAGTATTTTGGAAAAACTTAATTGTGTGATTGACACTTTTGGACTAAAATGAGCAAATTACAAAAAATTTATAATTTAGGCAATTTTTGAAAATAGGGTATTTTGGATATTTCCAAATTTGATTTGGGATTCAATATTAAAATAAATAGTTTATTTTAATATTCTAATTAGTTTTTTGAAATTTGAAAAATTCGATTTTTCACCTTCCGCTGCGCTACCCGACAAAACCACAAATACACCAATATATTTCTAAGTGCTCCGATGGTGAAAATAATATCATTTTTGGATTTATGAGGACCAAAGACCTTGGGAATGATGAAACCATGGCTTAAATCAGAATCCAGATAAAATATTTAAGTTATGGATATTTTATGATCCAATATGATGCAAAACTGTAGGGAAATCCTTATGAACTCTTCACGAGAAATCGCCTCGGACAGTGGAAATGTACATCGGCCCCATAATCATTCTTGAAATTTTTTTATCTTCTCTCATTGCTACAGTTGCCCACGAATATTGTTTTGGAATAATTTTTTTCAATTCGTGAACAATTCACGCTACAGTGGTTATGGCTATTGATCACGCTATCGTAACATTTTCTGTTCAGTGATTGTTTTTGAATTTCGTGCAATAATTCTGGATGACTTTAAGCCTCCGAAATAGCCCCAAAATGCTCTTGAATCAGCCATCTATATTGTCGTAAATTTTCTCCGAAAAACACAATAGCCTCGAAACACACCAAAATCACAATGTGTAGTGGAGTGGAAATCAGCTCACTACCACGAATATGTTGTGAGGAAGAAAAATTGGTGTTCCGTCCTATATCTTACCACCAAGAACTCGTGAGGATGGGTTTGAAAGGAAAAACTTACCAAGAATTTTCGAGGGAATGTTCTCTCTAGCCACCATACCTCTTTTGCTTCTAACTCATTAGAAAAGTGTATCAAGGTTAAATTAATATAAAGAACAATTCCTTTTTATAGCTAGGATTTAGGTTAGTTAGGATTTGTAAAAAAACTAAAATTAGCCGTCATTTGATATTTTAGTTTTCGGCCAAAGAGGTTTGCACTTTAATTCAAATTATATCA
Source organism: Zanthoxylum bungeanum (assembly GCA_019454045.1). NCBI lineage: Eukaryota > Viridiplantae > Streptophyta > Magnoliopsida > Sapindales > Rutaceae > Zanthoxylum > Zanthoxylum bungeanum. Next base: position 465,769 of record SKCR01029777.1, read on the forward strand.
ATTTAATTTTAAATAGGATAACAAATATCCTATTATATATTTGAATTAATTAAAAGATATTATCAATATCTTAATATTGATTAAAATCAATTTTGAATTAATTTATTCAAATTCAAATAATTTGAATATTTAAATATTTATCTTATAATCTATCACATCCCAGTATATTTGAGACGTGACCGACATGAGACGACATAAACGTCTTCTAAGTCTCATACATGCAAGTGCGGAACCAATAATGCAGTATGGGACAAACCCTACACTCATGAATGGACTCAAACACCCTGATTCTTGTAAGCTGAATTTCTGGCGTATGAGGATATGGTCTACATGATGGAGCTTGTCCAACGTGACTTGAAAGTTAGAACTGAGGTTGTGTCTTATCGTGAATCCGAAAAAAAAAGTGAATCATGAACATTACTTAGAATCTGTAGCGTGAGCTAGAACACATAATCATGATATGGATATTATTTTAGAAATAACACATGTAACTTGAACTAGGGTTAAACTGCGAGTTGAGAAACGTAAATATGAATTGAATCATAACATGAATAATAGTCATGTTCTAAAGTATAACCAATTAGATTGTATGCGACTTGGAGATCAATGAATCTATGCTATGAATATTACAAGACTCAACTTCAACAATGTATAATAAACCCTCAAAAGCAGTGCATGATTAAGTGTTGTGATTTTTTGATAACTGAAGAGTGTTTATGAGAAAAAATAATTACTTCTATTACTATTTGAATAGAATTTATAAATATTACAAAACTTGAATAAAAAATCTCATTATACACTCTCTAAGGTCTCTTAACATGGAGCTTAATTGTTGGAGATACTTAAGCTCTCAAATGAGAACTCCATTTATAGCAAAATACATGAGCCAAAAGTCAAAAAAAAAAAACAAACAAACAAACCCACCTAAAGTTATTTTGGTATTTTTTAGTAGTTGCACTCAATTTTGACAATGGTGGCAATGGTGGTCATCAATTTTGACAGTAGAGGCCATGATTGAAGGCAATGGAATGCAAGCTAGATTCTTCAATTCCTTTTTGAGTGGCCTTATATGCTTATTCTTCGTTATTATTCGGCTGGGAATTGTCTTGGCTCTGCTCTCATTACAGTTTTTGACAATTCTTCTTTAAGTGGAATTCTATACTATAGTGGTAGCATTTATATGTAGACTTTCTTCCGTATGTGGACCTACCTCTATTCTTGCTTATGCCTCTCTCCCTTTCCCTTTCTCAATGTCTTCCTCGAGTCTCTGTGACGAGGGTTTCTGACTATTCTAAGCCAATGTCTTTTCTCATGGACTTTTCGTTTGACATGGCATCTTTTACCATAGACATGACAAGTTTTCCTCTCGAGCCAAATTTATGAGAGTAACCACCAATGTCTCTTAACTATCAGGAAGAGAACTGAGAAGTATGAGAGCTTGTACTTCATCTCCCGGTTGTATGTCTGCTACAGACAACTGGTTCACCAAGCTTTGAAATCCATTGGTGTATTCTGCAATTGAAGTCCCACTCATTTGTAGGGGTCAAATCAGAGGTGGCGCAGCGGAAGAAGCGCGGTTCGGGCGAAATCGTAGTTTAAAATTTTTAAACTTACGAATAAATTATTTAATATCCAATATTAATAATTCATTCATATTTCACCTAAACGTATTTATTCGATATCATATAACGACATAAATAATATAGAAATATCGCGAAACTTTTACGAAAATATTTTTCCGCAAAATAGCATAAAACGCGTTTCCGGCTGAACCGACCGACCAATGCTCATGGGGACAGCCCAGGTCAGCCCCTAAAATATTTGGACAGTACGTAGGCTGCCTGAACAGTGACCAGTTCACTGTTTGGGCTGCCGTTACCCGGTAACTCTGTTTTTCACCGTTTTCACGTATTTTCACTCCGAAATAATTTCCGATAAATATTTTTCTTGGGCAATTAAAATAAACTAATTTATTCTAATTACTCAATAAATAAAAACTGAATTTTTATCAGAAAAATCAGATTTATCATTAATTACAATAAGCCCCAAAGTTTTACAATTTAATCATTTTAGTTTTTAAATATGTCAATTACATATTTAATTGATTCCAAATCAATCCCAAAATAATTTTTACAATTTTGCAACAAAACCAGAAACTTTTTCAGATTTGCGCAAACTGCCCAGTAATTTTCCAGAATTACGAAAACAGCCCAGAACTTTAATTAATTGTAATTTGGCCCAATTTGTTCAAAACACATCAAGATCAAATCCAATTAATCTCAAATTTGACATACATCAAATATACATCAAATTATAATATATATATATGAAAAGCCCCAAAATTTGAGTGGGTTAAGAACCCTAATTTCATAAAATACTCAAATTGATAAAATTCAATACTTTAATCTTCAAATTACCACACCAATTAAATCTCACCATCATGGAATTAATCAAGAACAATTCTAGGCTAATTATGAATGGCTAATTAACTATAAAATGACAACTTTAATTTTCTAATTAATTTATTAAGCTTAATTACAATAATAAGCAAATAAATTAATCATACATGCTTAATACCTTCAAACAAGTTTCCAACAAATTTAATCACAAACTAAAAGAGTAGAGACATCAACTTAGCAACACAAATTGAAGCTAAGATTAATTTAAACAATTTTCATGTTGAAGGAAGTTGAGGAATACTTACCAATTTTCAAAAATGCTTAAGTTTCCTTTTGTTTTTCCCTTAAAAAATGCTCTCAACTCCTTTTGCAATTTTTTTTTAAACTTGTTTTTGCTCACTGGAAAGCAACAGAACCACAAACCAATTTGTATCCCTTTAATTGTCCATAATGGACGAAAAAAACATTAAACAAAAATAATAACATTTTATTTCAATTTATTTAATTTTCATTAGTCCACCTTTTATTTACTTTAATAAAGCAAATCAAAAAGTGTTCCAATGGAATAAGGCCATTTTCCAACTTTAATAAAGCAAATCATTATTAAGATATTTATTTTATTAATTAATTTAATTATTTAACAATTAAATAATTAAAAAACAAATATCTCAAATATATGTATTATATTTACATTAAATATTTTAAATACATATATTAATGATATATGCCAAATATCACAAATTGATATTTAATTAATGTGTATTTAATAAAATCAAGTATTAAATACAAATACACATTAATTCGAAAATGACTGTTAGGTCCCGATTGCATGTATTTTTCGTTTAACTGTTAAACGAGTTATAAATAATCAATATTATTCATAACAGTTGTCCTAGTGCTCTACGAGTATATTTCATTAGTGAGACTCTTTAGATTCAGGCATATCCATCACGAAATCCAATTTCGTGTCCATAATTCACCCACCCGTAAATTATGACGACCACGGATAAACTCGCTGAATCATACATGTCGAGGTCACTGCATACGTATAATCCCTCCGTCACAAGTATTCAGATTATTCCAGAGATATAGATATAAACGTCAAATCTCTATAGGAATAACCCCGTCGACATATCTATTAGCAATCTCTAAATAACATTCAGAACTCACTTCCGAAGTATACTATGGCCATAGATTTAACAGATTGCTAATCACAAATGGACTACCTATGCTCTGTACACAGAACTGACGGATCCTTTCTTGATACTCATAAGATATCATGAGCATGAGTCCACACCCAACGAACAGCGGAGGTCTGATCTAAATAGATCGGTGACGTGACTTCCATCTAAGTATGGAGGATAACTCATATATCCACAGTGGTATCTCTAAGTCAAAGAATCACTATGCTACTCAACCTGAGAAGATTCCTATTGACGTTGGTGTACCATCTATTAGGAAATCTTCGGTGAGTTGTTCAGTGTTTATCAAATAAACACCTACACATCTATACGAGACTCCCAAGACTCATGGTTCATTGGGATAAACCATCGGACCAAGTTCGATATACGACATGTACTGGTCTCAGCAGATTTTATTAACCGACCCGTGTCAATAAATCTTGACCAGGAACTTAATTTGAGGATATACAACTTATAGTGACACTTCCCAATGTCAATTACAAGCTATGTTGTAATTGTGCACTACGTTGTAAATCCTGGGGTCTTTGTCTAATATATATATATATCACTAAATCAGATTTAGTTTCAATCTAATCGAAATTCAATCGAATACGTATATAAGAGACAAGAGGTGGTACTATTTAAATTAGTAATATTATGGAAGAAGGTATTGCTCGTATTCATGAATCAGACATAAATACAATCCGGATTGGCGCTCAGAGCACCAACCCTAACATCCTTAACTTTAAGTTCACCAAATGCCTCATTATCAAAGCTTTGTTTCACGTAGTCTTTGCCCGGTACATGCCTTCCAACATCAATCACATCTCGTAATCATCTATATCATGTGCTACGTGGTGAGAGATACTATGGCCGATCCATTGCTGACTCTGTTGGGTTTCTATTAAGTCCCAAGGATCAATTTCAAGCAATGAAACATATATGTGAATACTCGTAAAAGCATGGCGGAATCATACTTACAACGATCGGCTTTTGCGATGCGAGGAACATCAAAATCTTCAAGCTTTTTTCCTCCAAGGTTCTCGGCTTTAGGCTCCTTTTGTTGCTCCATTTTCGGTCCAAGCTCCAAGCTTTCGAATAGTGATTCCAAGCTCACAAGTCGGTTTCCCTATCACCTTCGCAAGACCCTTAAAGCGTGCTAGCACCTCGGAAATTTTGCCGCAAAATTCCCTTTGCTTCTTCTTCATGTCTCGACATTTGCAGAATTTTTGAAGAAGAAATGGCCCTAGGCCGAGAGCAAGAGAGGAAAGAAAGAGAGAATGTGTTGAGTTGTTTTGGTTGTTGGAGATTTGTGTATCTAATACACAAAAATAAAATTCAAAATTCCATTTACCAAAAGTCAAAGGCAAAAAACAATTAATGTCTTCCAACTACCACCATCAATCAATAGTGACATGTTGTCAATCACTCAAAGTGACTTGACATCACATCAATCAAAGTGACTAATGATTTGATGCTTGATGTGACTTGTGGGCTGCACTTTAATTCGAAATGCGAGTGCGCCCGCAAACACTCCCGGGCTCGGGTTCGCTAATTCCAAATTAACAAATTTTCCGTTGCGACGTAATTAAATAATTATGCCTAGCAAAATTAATATTCGCGTCGCTAACGAATTAATTCTAAATTAACTCGTTCGCCCGAATTAAATTCTAAATTTAATTCCGCGTCGAAATCCAATTTCTTATAATACATCGAATATATTATTTTATCGATTAATTCCAAATTAATCGTTCTCTCTCTTTAATTAATATTTTATCCAGATAAAATATCTCCGTAATTAATACCAGATTAATTTTATCTCTCTCATTAATTAATCCCAGATTAATAAAGTGCGAGTTATACGTCATCGGTGAATCTTCGGGAAGCGACCCATGAGATCCCCGGATATGTTGGCAGTAAATCCGGTCGTCGGACTATCCGAACACGTACGTACCTAGTACTACGTTTTTACCGATTTACAAGACATGGTTGGCTTCTAGCAAAGCACCGTGCCTACCCAATTCTCAAGAAATATTCTTACTGGAATATGTGATCTATATCAGGCATAATATACGTAGTATTGCGTATTTCGATCCAGTATCGGATGTCACGTGCAAGGCCTGGGGCTGGAATTGTGTCTGCCCCGTACGAAGCACATATCGGATCTCTGGTAACTAGTCTCTATTATCGGATAATCATGACCTAGTCATATTATCCCGATGACTGCAGTACATAAGAGCACCAGTTCCGTATCCTACTTGATCATCATCTCCACTATGACTGGAGTGATACTTCCATCTCGACATCACACCCAATACACTACGATTCTCAATATACCCAGAAGAGGCGTACACAGAACCTGTTAAAGCCCTGATGCAGGACACAAAACTTGACGACGCTGTTCTAGGCTTGCGGCCTAGTTGGGAGTACGGAATAGCTCGCGGGGAACTAAACCGGAGAAATAACATGGAGTCGCCACCCGATGTGACCCTGGAAAATGAGATTTAAGGCCGCACTCACCCCTCGCAAGGGAAGACCTCAAACCGTTGGGTTCAGAATGGTCCCTTACTTATGTCACATGTGATGATATGATTTGTGCAATAAACTAACAGAATCTACTCAACATGTATGCTCAATAATAACTCAGATCTAATGCGCATTCATCAAAATAACTCCTCATCTAAGTTTGCATGCTTGAAAAGTATGTCATTAAACGGCAAAAACATAATATGACACAACGAGCATATTGAACCACGAAACCAAAATAAACAAACAACCATTGAAACATAAGCATAAACTAAACAAAATATCATGCATAAAAATAACATAATCATGCTTGAAAATAAATAATAAACTAGGCTAAATCATGCTTCAAATAATAAATAAATAATCTACGGACTACATCATGCTCAAATACAAATTTGGTTGAAACGAAATACGTGTGTCTCTCAAGTGGTACGTGGCATTGTATCCCGAGTGCAAACCGCAATACCGTCCATTCGGAATCGGCTACGGAATTTACGTCCGAGTTTCCATCAGATATACCACAAAAGAAAACACACATTCCGTTCATTCGGAAATCACATCATGCACCAATCCACAATACTCATGCGAAATAAAGTAATAAAATAACTAAAAATAAAGGATGGTAAATAAAAGGGGTGCCCTCAGGTCTTACCTTTTTAGCCGCTTTTCGGGAGTGCGTTTCACGGTGCCGGAAGGGTTATCATTTCCACTGTTTTCGCTGGTCCACTGTTTCCACTGGTTTTGTTGGTTCGATGTTTCCGCTATTTTTACTGGTCCGTTATTTTTACTGTTTTATCCATTTTCACTCGCGGTTTTCGCTCGCTGTTTTCTCCTATTCACTCGCTGTTTTCAACCGCTATTTTCTCTATTTTCTTCGTTGTTTGGGGAAGGTTTTGGTGGACTGTTTTGCGGGTTATTTTGGACTTTTTTTGTGTGGTTTCTTTACTGGTCACGAGGGCAGTTTGTGGAGGCCATTTTTTATGTGAGCATGGGCTGTATGACTTGGCTTTGGGGGTGTTCGGTGTTATTTTATTGGTGAGAGGGGGTGGCGTTAAAGGCTGTTTGCTGCGTGTTATGCTCGGCTTTGTGGGGTTGTGTTGCTGGTCGGTTTAGAGAGAGAGCAGGGCCTGTGTGACGTGAGTTAGGGTTCACGGTTATCAGTGGCTTCAGTGATGGTGTTATATTTGTGGCATGTGCCCACTAGAGGAGAGATATGTGAGGGCAATGGACGTAAGTTGGTTGCCGAGATTAGGGTTCTGATTTACTGGTTGTGGGCTGTTTGTTGTCGTCAAGGAGAGAGACGAGTGGGTACGTGAATGGGTTGTTATTCATGCGTGAAGAAGGGTATCTGTTTGTTGAATAGGTGTGGCTTAGGGTTGATGAGTTGGTTGTCGTGTGTGGTGGAGAGAAACATCAAGGCATTGATTTATCTTTTGTGGCTTGCTTGTGTTTTGAATCAGAAAGCGAGAGCCATAGGTCTTAGGGTTTATATTCTGGCTTCAATGAGAGAAAGATGAGTGTAGAGGGATGCCGAGTGAGTGTGTGGTTTCATGAGCTGCCTGAAGGTCGTGGACGTGAGGGGCTTTAGGGTAGCTGGTTTGGGGGCTGCTGTGAATGAAAGGGCGGCTGGTTGATTTGTGTCTTTAGGGTTTGTTGACGATGGAGACAATAGGATGTTTGGTGAAGAGAGAAGGGAGCCGTTTAGTCGGTCAGAGGGGTTGCTTCCGTGAGTAGGGTTGAAAGAAGGTTAAGGTAGAAGGAGGCTACCGTTCACATGTAGGGCATGCTGGCAGTAGGGTTGCCGAGAGGATTATAGTGAGAGATGAGACCAGGGCTGCGTCTGTGCCGTGTTTGGTTTTCTAATTGTTTGCTCAGTGAAGATGAGCGTGAGAGAGGGAGATGAGAGGTAGAAGATGAAGCTCTTAGGGTTTTCTGTTGTACTTAGGGTAAGAGAGAGCTGTGCGCCGATGAAGGCATTCGGGTTTTTGTCTTTTTTTTGTTTGTTCTTGGTCGTGAGTTTCATGGGCTGAAGCCAAAATCTAGGTTTAGTTTAGGGGTCCTTATATAGTGGTGAGCTAGGGTTAGGGTTTTGGATGGGTACATATGGGCTTTTGGTGGGTGCGTGGGTTATGGGCCAAGATTTTTAATTTTTAAAACCAGAATCGACTGAGCGAATCCGCGGACAACCAGCGAGTTAAAAATTGACGAGCTATTAATTTCAGAATTTTCCCTTCCGGCATACGTTTCCTGCTACTCCCGCGACTTAAAAGGTAGTGTCTCCATACGAGACTCATAATCAGGTCTTATGCAAAAAATGTAGTTCCTACAGTCGCCCCCACTTTGATGGTACTTGTGTAGTGTGTGACAATGACAATCCTATCAAAGTTATGCAATGCATTTTTACTTACCTGGCTCGCCAACTGCCACCTGACTTGCCTGCTACTTCGAACTGAGTCGATGATGCAGTGGATCTCGATCCTGGGACGCATCCTAATTACTGCAACCGACAACGGGGGCCTCGACCCTGGGATGCATCCCAATACCATTGACAATATGGGCCTCGACCCTGGGACGCATCCCAAAAACTATTGATGCAGTGGGCCTCGACCCTGGGACGCATCCCAATAACTACAACCGACAACGGGGGCCTCGACCCTGGTACGCATCCCAAAAACTAATGATGCAGTGGGCCTCGACCTTGGGACGCATCCCAATAACTGCAACCGACAACGGGGGCCTCGACCCTGGGACGCATCCCAATACCGCTGACAGAATGGACCCAAAACTAAAACTGATGATGATGTGGTTGTGCCATACCAAAGTTTATGCAATGCATTTTTACTTACCTGGCTCGCCAGCTGCCGCTTGACTTGCCCGTTGCTTTGAATTGAGTTGATCTGGTGGTGCCATACCTGGCGTGCTAAACCCCATACCCGAGGTGTCGCTGTAGCATCTCCATACCCGGAGTGCCATACCCGGCGTGCTAAACCCCATACCCGAGGTGTCGTGATTGGATCTTCATACCCAGAGTGTCGCAGTAATATCTCCATACCCGGAGTGCCATACCCGGCATGCTAAACCCCATACCCGAGGTGTCGCGGTCGTGTCTCCATACCCAGAGTGTCGTAATAATATCTCCATACCCGGAGTGCCATACCCGGAAAAACTGATACTGATGATGATGTGGGCCTCGCCCCAGAGTGTCATACCCGGCCAAACTGATGCTGATGCTGATGCTGATCTTCCATTCTCAGAGTGCCATTCCCGGCGTGCCATTCTCGGCGTGCTCATTCTTGAGATATCCATTCCCGGACTATATCTCCATTCTCGGAGTGCCATTCCCTGCAGAACTGATCTGATGTGATGTGGGCCTCGCCCCCGGAATGCCATACCCGGCAGAAACTGATCTGATACTATGTGGGCCTTCCCCCCAGAATGCCATACCCGACAGAAACTGATCTGATGCTATGTGGGCCTCGCCCCCACAATGCTATATCTGGCAGAACTGATCTGATGTCTTCATACTCGGAGTGTCGTACCTGACTGATCTGATATCTCCATACATGGCAAACTGATCTGATGTCTCCAACCCGGAGTGCCGTACCTGGAAAAACTGACCTGATGTCTCCCTACCCGGAGTGCCGTACCTGGCAAAACTGATCTGATATCTCTATACCCGGAGTGCCGTACCTGGCAAAACTGATACTGATGTCTCTATACCCGGAGTGCCATACCCGGAAAAACTGATGCTGATAATGATGTGGGACTCACCCCTAGAGTGCCATACCCGGTAAGATTGATACTGATGCTAATATGGGCCTAACCCCCAGACTGATGTTGATGTGGGCCTCGGCCCTGGGATTCATTCCAAATTCTGACGACGTGGGCCTCGGCCCTAGGATTCATTCCAAATTTTGATGATGTAGGCCTCGGCCCCGGGATCCATTCCCTGGATTCATTCCAAATTTTGATGACGTGGGCCTCGGCCCTGGGATTCATTCCCAAAACTATTGACAATATGGGCCTCGACCCTGGGATTCATTCTCGATGCTGCTGACAATGTGGGCCTCGACCCTGGGATTCATTCCCGATGCTGCTGATAATATGGGCCTCGACGCTGGGATTCATTCCCGATGCTGCAGATAATGTGGGTCTCGACCGTGGGATTCATTTCCAACTGTGTTTCCATTCTCGGAGTGCTATTCTCGGCTTGTTCATTCCCAAAGCTTGCTCTATTCTCGGATTTCCATTCTCGACTTGTTCATTCCCGAACTGTGTTTCCATTCTTGGAGTGCCATTCCCGGCTTGTTCATTCCCGAACTGTGTTTCTATTCTTGGAGTGCCATTCCCGCCTTGTTCATTCCCGAACTGTGTTTCCATTCTCGGAGTGCCATTCCCGACTTGTTCATTCTCGAACTCTGCTCCATTCTCGGATCGTCATTCTCGGCTTTTTCATTCTCGAACTCTGCTCCGTTCTCAGATTGCCATTCTCGGATTACCATTCTCGTTTTGTTCATCCTCGGACCTTACTCCATTCTCGGATTACCATTCTCGGCAAAACTGATACTGAACTAAAGTGGGCCTCGCCCTCAGAGTGTCATACTCGGCCAGATAGATTCTGAACTAATATGGGCCTCGCCCCCAGAGTGCCATACCCGACAGAACTGCTATTGATGCTAATGTGGGCCTCGCCCCCAAAGTGCCATACCCGGCAAGACTGATTCTGATAAAGGTGTGGGCTTTGTCCCCAGAGTGCCATACCCGACAAGACTGATTCTGATAACGATGTGGGCCTCGCCCCCAAAGTGTCGTACCCTGCAAGACTGATACTGAACTAATGTGGGTCTCGCCCCCAGAGTGCCATACCTGGCAACACTGATACTGATAATGATGTGGGCCTCACCCCAGGGTGCCATACCCGACAAGTCTGATTCTGATAACGATGTGGGCCTCACCCCCAGAGTGATGTGGGCCTCGCCCCAAACTGATACTGATATGGGCCTCGCCCCTGGGACTCATCCCCAAGACTGAAACTGATATGAGCCTCAACCCTGGGACTCATCCCCGAAACTGACTGATATGGGCCTCAACCTTTGGACTCATCCCCAAAACTGATTCATTTCTGAAATGGACAGTATTGTCGCTGCTTCTGATTGGCTTGTCTTTGCCGCTTTTCTTTTTCTTCTTCAAAACCTGCGAATACAAAGCAAAACAAACACAAAAAAGAATGAAAAATATGTTACGTGTATGCATGCATGCATGAATGAATTTCCTATTCCGTTGGGTGAGGTCTTCCGCCAGTCTCCAGGTGATTGCACAGTATTCTCTCTGGTCTCATGGCTCAATTTCTTGTTATGTCCCGGATTCACGAGGTGGTAGACTGGTCGCTCCCAGTCTTGGTTTAGCTTTCTGCTCTCTGCTGTTTGCATTTGGTCAAGATGAACCGCATGGTGGGGCCTTCCATATCATCATACTATATCACAAGCTACGAAATAGTCCCAATAGTTATACATATTATCGTCATCAAGGAATGTCCAGTAATGAAACCAGAGAACATTCAAAACACTCAATGCAACTCCAATCTGAGTTTTTGAATAAATGATATATGCCAGACTCAAAGTGTGTGTGTGCAAAGGTTCATTTGCAGCTTGATCCTTAAGTAAGCTAACTCAATGATTTTGTTTCAAAAATCGGGATCGATGGGTCAAACCAACCTAGATGTCTCAGTTATGCCTGCAGTTGCTTTTCTGTGCTCAATGTGATATGGTTTTCTTTCTCTTTTCTCTTTTGTCTCTTTCTCTTTTTTTTTTTTTTGAACTTCTTTTTTTTTTTTTTTTTTTTTTTTTTTTTCCTTTCTCTTTTTTCAACACACCTACCCTTTAAGGTAGCATTTCTCCTCATGGTGGTCTTAATACTCGCCCATGGGTAGCTTCACGCTTATCGGTTATAGGTAGTTCAAAATTTTTTCCTTAGAGACTTTTCTTTTATTTTCAACCATACCACACATCATAACATAAGCAAATCAAGATAGACATCTAAGCAAACAGTCATTCACCGACCCACAATTTCTTCGACTAGTCACTTTGCTAACTACTCAGGTTTTCACTGCTAAGAACCATAATCAAGTGCTTACGAGTCTAACATAGATCAATTAATCAAAGCATCAGATAAAAGCACATCAAGGGTTTATCGTTTCTATAGTTTCACTCTAAAGCAATCAATTTCATCATCGGACTTATGTCTAACTATTAAGGACTAAACAACCCTTTTTTTTTTTTTTTTTTTTTTTTTTTTCCTTTTTTTTCTTTTTCTTTTTTCTTTTTCTTTTCTCTTTTTTTTTTGAAGGCCCCCCAATGGTCTTTCTATCCTTTCCGTAAGGTTTTATGTTTCTCAATTTCCTTTTCCCTGCAATCCATGTTTGCTAAACTCCTCTTGACAAACCTTTTTTCTTCTCTAACCCAACGAATATCTATGATGGCTTTTAAGACATGGGGTTAACATGATGCGTGTATTCATGAGATGCATGAGATACGTGCAATGTATGTAATATATAAGCCCAATTAATAATTTTTACACTAGTTGGCCCATTATCATTTTAAAGTATTCAATTATACTATTGCGCGGTGCAAACTTGTCCTAGTTGAAAAGGCCCAACAGGTTTACACTTTGCGATAACATAGCTAAACAACTTCAAATGATAAGAGGCCCAAACATAAAATGGCCCATCGACATTTTAGAAGCTTTTGGCCCAACTGTCAAAGGACACGAACTCGTCCCAGTTTAAATGGCCAAACAAGTTCACATCTTTTGAAAAAAAGTCCAACCGGATCCAAATGATGACGGTCCAAAACATCAACATAAAAAAAAATTAATAATAATAATTTCTACTAGTTCTACGACTAAGGTTCACATGTGGGTTTACGGGAGTACGGACAAAGGCTCTCGGTGACGAAAGCTCTCGCTGACAATGCCTTTAACTAAACCCCTTCAACCCACAGTAGACACGGTTAATTAAAGCACAAATCCAAACATTACAAGACATTATTTCGGGGCCAATTCTCTATATCCCCAGTGGAGTCGCCAGAATGTAGGACACAGAACTTGACGACGCTGTTCTAGGCTCGCGTCCTAGTTGGGAGTACGGAATAGCTCGCGGTGAACTAAACCAGAGAAATAACATGGAGTCGCCACCCGGTGTGACCCGGGAAAATGAGATTTAAGGCCGCACTCACCCCTCGCAAGGGAAGACCTCAAACCGTTGGGTTTGGAATGGTCACTTACTTATGTCACTTGTGATGATATGATTTGTGCAATAAACTAACAGAATCTACTCAACATGTATGCTCAATAATAACTCAGATCTAATGCGCATTCATCAAAATAACTCCTCATCTAAGTTTGCATGCTTGAAAACTAGGTCATTAAACGGCAAAAACACAATATGACACAACGAGCATATTGAACCACTAAACCAAAATAAAAAACAACCATTGAAACATAAGCATAAACTAAACAAAATATCATGAATAAAAATAACATAATCATGCTTGAAAATAATTAATAAACTAGGCTAAATCATGCTTCAAATAATAAATAAATAATCTACAGACTACATCATGCTCAAATACAAATTTGGTTGAAACGAAATACGTGTGTCTCTCAAGTGGTACGTGGCATTGTATCCCGAGTGCAAACCGCAATACCGTCCACTCGAATTTGCTACGAAATTTACGTCCGGGTTTCCATCCGATATACCACAAAAGAAAACACACATTCCGTTCATTCGGAAATCACATCATGCACCAATCCACAATACCCATGCGAAATAAAGTAATAAAATAACTAAAAATAAAGGATGGTAAATAAAAGGGGTGCCCTCAGGTCTTACCTTTTTAGCCGTTTTTTGGGAGTGCGTTTCACGGTACCGGAAGGGTTATCATTTCCACTGTTTTCGCTGGTCCACTATTTTTGCTGTTTCCACTGGTTTTGCTGGTTCGCTGTTTTCGCTGTTTTTATTGGTCCACTATTTTTGCTGTTTTGTCCATTTTCACTCGCGGTTTTCACTCGCTGTTTTCTCCGATTCACTCGCTGTTTTCAACCACTATTTTCTTTATTTTCTTCGTTGTTTGGGGACGATTTTGGTGGACTGTTTTGCGGGCTATTTTGGACTGTTTTTGTGTGGTTTCTTTACTGGTCACGAAGGCAGTTTGTGGAGGCCATTTTTTATGTGAGCATGGGCTGTATGACTTGGATTTGGGGGTGTTCGGTGTTGTTATTTTATTGGTGAGGGGGGTGGCGTTAAAGTCTGTTTGCTGCGTGTTATGCTCGGCTTTGTGGGGTTGTGTTGCTGGTCGGTTTAGAGAGAGAGCAGGGCCTGTGTGACGTGAGTAAGGGTTCACGGTTATCAGTGGCTTCAGTGATGGTGTTATGTTTGTGGCATGTGCCCACTAGAGGAGAGATACGTGAGGGCTGTGGACGTAAGTTGGTTGCCGAGATTAGGGTTCTGGTTTACTGGTTGTGGGCTGTTTGTTGTCTTCAAGGAGAGAGACGAGTGGGTACGTGAATGGGTTGTTATTCATGCGTGAAGAAGGGTATCTGTTTGTCGAATAGGTGTGGCTTAGGGTTGATGAGTTGGTTGCCATGTGTGGTGGAGAGAAACGTCAAGGCATTGATTTATCTTTTGTGGCTTGCTTGTGTTGTGAATCAGAGAGCGAGAACCATAGGTCTTAGGGTTTATATTCTGGCTTTAATGAGAGAGAGATGAGTGGAGAGGGATGCCGAGTGAGTGTGTGGTTTCGTGAGCTGCCTGAAGGTCGTGGACGTGAGGGGCTTTAGGGTGGCTGGTTTGGGGGCTGCTGTGAATGAAAGGGCGGCTGGTTGATTTGTGTCTTTAGGGTTTGTTGAAGATGGAGACAATAGGCTGTTTGGTGAAGAGAGAAGGGAGCCGTTTAGTCGGTCAGAGGGGTTGCTGCCGTGAGTAGGGTTGAAAGAAGGTTAGGGTAGAAGGAGGCTACCGTTCACATGTAGGGCGTGCTGGCAGTAGGGTTGCCGAGAGGATTATAGTGAGAGATGAGACCAGGGCTGCGTCTGTGCCGTGTTTGGTTTTCTTATTATTTGCTCAGTGAAGATGAGCGTGAGAGAGGGAGATGAGAGGTAGAAGATGAAGCTCTTAGGGTTTTCTGTTGTGCTTAGGGTAAGAGAGAGCTGTGCGCCGAGGAAGGCATTAGGGTTTCTGTCTTTTTTTTGTTTGTTCTTGGTCGTGAGTTTCATGGGCTGAAGCCAAAATCTAGGTTTAGTTTAGGGTTCCTTATATAGTGGTGAGCTAGGGTTAGGGTTTTGGATGGGTACATATGGGCTTTTGGTGGGTGCGTGGGTTCTGGGCCAAGATTTTTAATTTTTTAAACCAGAATCGACTGAGCGAATCCGCGGACAACCAGCGAGTTAAAAATTGACGAGCTATTAATTTCAGAATTTTCCCTTCCGGCATACGTTTCCTGCTATTCCCATGACTTAAAAGGTAGTGTCTCCATACGAGACTCATCATCGGGTCTTATGCAAAAAATGCAATTCCTACACCTGGACGACCAAAACCAAAGTATATTGATTGTCGCAAGTATTAGCGGAGCAAGTCTCAGGTTAAGACCAAATACACCTACCCTGATTCGGACTTCCATAGACACATAGTCATACTACCAATGGAATTCCGAGGGGTCTATCCAGAGCGAAACTGTTTCCGTACCATCGGTAAACACAACCTCATATTACACTTCCATGAGTATCCTATACCCAAATATATGAGAACTATGCCTTTATGCTCCCACAACGCGCACAAGTGCAATATTAGTCTATTCCGCATTATCGATGTCCAATCTCGATAATACTACGACTATGGATATTTAATGATTAAACTTTCGTGGATTGATAATGACTCATATCATCTCAATCCGGAACTAATCATATGGACATTCTATCTTTTACACATCTTGGTAATCTAATTACAAATGATAAAAGAACAATTTCTTTTGTCACATAGTTAATTTGTACAACAACACCATGATCTGTACAAATAGTGATGCTATGAGCCATAACTGTCCAACAATCTACCACTTGGCCTATAGCCAATCACTCAAGTGTCCTACACCCGAACTATGTACGGTTCGTTCAAACTTCTGCTGAGGAATGCTTTCGTCAGCGGATTTGCATGATTATCATCTGATGTGATTTATCCGATCATCACATCGCCACGATGTATGATCCAAACGAATCAGATGTATAATTGAAGTATATATCTAGATCGTTGATGAGACCATTAATTCTTTAGCCTGTTCTGTAGCCTAGCTCAGCTACTAACAAAACTACTCCTAATCTGATTAGGATTATTATCAATCCAGAAGGCTTCTATTGCTGCCTCAGCTACAGCAATAATCCACTTTTGTTGTTTATTCGGTAACAGTATATTTCCTGGAAGATTCCCAGCTCACTGTTCCGTTATTCAAACTTTATCCACTTTTGTTCTTGCAGCAGTGATCCCAGTCACTTCAAGTTCTCTTTCTCCATAGTTTAAGAAAGTATCCTTAGTTCGTCTAAGATACTAAAGGATGTTCTTAACATCAATCCAGTGACTATCACTTGGATTGGCCCGATTGTGAATCCATATGCTCAAAGCGTATGAGACACCAGGTCACGTACATTTGTTTCAATGTACGAGTTCTCGGAGAGTATTAACAACTTTAAATCTATCCCAGTAGATCTTTATTCCTAGAATAAAGGTTATTTCTCCCAAGAATTCTACGGAGAATTTTCATGAAAGCCAAGCTTTCACCGATTGTATTATGGGAATATCATTTCCAAGAAATGATATATCATCATTATTCAGGACTTCACTGTCAGTGCGCTCCCACTAACCTCCTTATATACACAAGAATCATTTTCATTTTGAATTAAATCATATACCATTATGATTACATCAAAACGATCGTTCCAAGAACGCTATGCTTGCTTCAATCCATCCATGGATCGAATTAACTCACAAACTTTATTTGCTCATTTTGGTACGACAAAACCGTCAGGATGTTATAAACATCCTCCAAAAGGTTTCCATTTAAGGAAAGTGATTTTGACGTTCAGCTGCCATATTTCATGAATGAAACATGCAGCATTGGCAAGCATTATCCAAATGGAATTAACAATGGCAACGAGTAAAATGTTTCGTCGTAATCGACACAATGTTGATAACGATACCTTTTCGCTACAAGCCCAGCTTAGTATGTTGGTATGTTGCCTTCCATATATGTCTTCCTTGGAGACTCATATAGTACCAATAGGCACAATGCCTTCCGGTACTTCAACTAGTATCCAAACTGAGTTGGTTTACATGGAATCCATTTCGGACTTCATGGAACTTTGCCATTATAGGGAGTCGATACCTTGTATCACTTCCTCATACGTAGTCAGTTCGTATTCCTCAATAAGATTGACATCTTAACGAGGTGAGATCAGAAACCCATACCCCAGGTTGTTTTCTGACTCTCTCCGAATTACGTGGTTCTTGTGTATTCGAAGATTATTGGTATAGTTACATCCTTGATGAACTATTTGTGTTCCATTAAGGAATCGGTGCCTGGAATAGTATTACTCCGATTTTCATCGAGTTTTACTTTCCTCCCACTTACCACTGCATATCGGTATTACTCTTAGGAAAACCGCATGGCGAGCAACAATTACATTGTTCTATTGTGAGTTGTATAACTACTATACTTTGGTTTCCCTAGGATAACCCACAACTTAGGCACTTATCCGATTTGGGTTCTAGTTTGGTATCATCCAAACATATGCCTAGCATTCCCAAATCTTCAGGAATAAGAAAACCCAGTTTCTTTCCTGGTCATATCTAATATGAAGTCTGTCTAACAGATTTTTATGGAACCTTATTCAAAATAAGTTTTGCACTATTTAAAAGCTTATCCCTTCAAGGAAATGGTAGCTCAGATCGACTCATGATTAACCTTATCATGTCCAACAAAATTTGGTTTCTCTGTTCGGACACACCGTCAAATTGACGTGTTCTGGGAGGAGTCCTCATTGAAAGAATACTATACTCTTTCAAGTATATAAGAAACTTATTGCTTAAGTATTTCCATCATGGTCTAACTGTGACAGTTTTAATATTTTAGCCGATCTGTTTGTCTACTTCGTGTCGAAACTGTAAAAGTTTCCGATTCATTTTTCAAAAGAAACACATAACCATAACGCGATGCCACATCCGTGTAGGTCACGAAATATTCATATCCATAACTAGCCTAGCTAGACATGGGCCCACTTACGTCACTATGAACAAGGGCTAACAGATCGGTGGCACTTACATTTTTACCAAGTAAAAGGTGTTTCAGGCACTTTGCCTAATAAACTAGATTCGTAGACATTATTTGAATAGAATAAAATCCGTCCTAGTATCCACTCTTCAAAAGTGTAGATATACGAGTCTTGTTAATTATGTCCCAGACAACAATGCCACAATTAAGTCTCAACTGATTAATTCAGTTTGAGCTATTTGTTTGTTATGTCATATGTTTGAGATTTATTTATATTCAAAATATAAATAATGTTATTCACATCTAATGTGTTTATCTCAATATCATCTTTATAAAATAAAACACTTTAGTGTTCTAGAATATAAAGGTATACCCGCAACGGGTTAAACCCTGATATAGAAATAATGTTTCTAGTCAAACTAGTTATATTTTAACAGTTTCCTAATTTAAGTACACACCCGAAGGGTAGTTCCTAAACTTAGGTATCTACGGTTAAAATAACGACTATTGTCCCGTTTTCAATTCACAGATAGATCTCAACTGAAGTCAGTATCCTGCTCTCAGTAGATTCTGCACACCAGTACATATTTATGTACCACACTCAGTATCTAAAATCCAATTTTAATACTAGTTGTGAACATGTTTGTAACAAACATATTTGAAGCCGTAACTTTGAACCGTCTTCATTTCTTTCATGTCTACATTGTCCATACGGCAGTCACGCTTCAGTGACCCCGTTTGGCACAGTTTAGGTAGACATCTTGGGATATGTCTTTTATCTTCCCAGAAGGTTATAATGACTTTGCCTTTGCCTCTTTTCCACACTCTAGAAGCCTTTGGCCAAGCCTTGGACTTCTGGGATGTCGAAGTAAGATGCGTTTTGCACTTCTTGCCTAATTGCAAACTTTGGCTTTGTCTCCTTGAGTATAGCCATTAACTCTCCAAGAGTTTACTATTGCAATTTAGTACTTCTAAGATCTAAGAATAGATCTTATGAAGATCCTTCGATTTCATTATCATACTATAAGGATCTAATCCTTAGTTCTGATTAAGAAATTAAGGAGTCTATTTGGCAAGCTTATTGGATTAAGCACTAAAGTTATCATCACATGAATATTCCAAATATCATGTTCTACTATTTGCTCAACTCCGGGCTTAGGTTCGAGACGTCACTCTTATCAAATAAAGTAACTTCTCGGTTTTTAGGACTATCCTGAGATTTTATTCCCAAAATGAAAATTAAAGTCGTTTAAATACATTTTCACCCAGGATTATGTTTTAAACACTAATCTTTCAATTATCTTGATTCTAATAGTCCAACTATTTAATCAACGATTTTAAGTACTATTTATTATAATGATTACTATAGTCCAACTATATAATCAACTATAATTTAAATTAGTTAAATTAAATTAGTTAAATTAAATTATATTAATTACTATAATCCAATTATAAAATCAACTATTAATTGAAATTAGTTAATTCAAATATATTGATTACTATAATCCAATTATATAATCAACTATAAATGAAATAGTTTGAATACAGTCCAACTGTTTAAATAAAACAATATTAAATATTAGTCCAACTAATATATTAATTTTTATTGACGAAAAATTTGAATGAGCGCGTATGGCAACTAACTAAACGAATATTGCAAATTTAATACTTGCCTTCCACTATTTTTCGGCGAGCCTCTAACCCTCTGTGGATTACTCGGGAAACCTTGTTTCCTAGTGGGCTAGGATCCCATTAAATAACACACAATCTTGACTTTGGCCAACAAATTGTATGATAATTAACTAGGTAGATCTCTAAGATCAATTGGATCCCATCCAATTCCTAGATCCAGTAGGTGGACATCCAAGTCCGAAACATATATCTTATATATGCCAATATATCAAATATATTGCCTAACCTTTTTCCTCTTAATCAACTAAGCCTTGGCTTTGGCACAACAAACTTAGTGATCCCAGTTAAGCGGAACCCATTGACCTTGGAAAGCTTCGTAATCAATGTCGATGGACAAGAAGTGATCTTGACTTTGGCCAACAAATCACAACTTGGACAAGACACCGATATGGAACAAAGCCTTCATGATTTTAACACATCCGCGACGGACAAAGGTCTTGACTTTGGCCAATAAACCAATGCCAGTCTTGGATCTTGAGTAAGAATCACTCAATGGAAGGAAAAACGCTTAATATGTTGTGAGGGTTTTTTGCATAATTGGCAACCAATTAATTATCTTTGTTAAGGTCTCATCATCATACACTCTTAAACATGCATTCTAAATACATAATAAGGCGCATATAAATATAATAATAATGATGTGCGGATTGATACTTAAACACATTGTTCCTAGAACAAATCTCTCACTTTCCTCTCTCCCGCTAGCACAAGTATTACTTCTACCCAATTACATAACACTTCTAAAGAAATCTCATTTACATTGAGGGGAATAGGTGAGAAGAGAAATACACAGAGTCAAGAGGTAATAGGCTGGACACGCAGGTCCAATTAATAAATTCTAAATTTATTACAATAATTTCCAAAATTGCCCTCACCCATCTAATATCCATATGATATACATTATTCATACATCGCATCCATGAATTCACATAAACATGTTATCAATCAATCTAATCCAATTAATTAATTTGAATATTAATGACCATCCAATGTTCAAACAACGATTTGATTTTGCGCGAGTCCAACTCATTTTGCGAATAAGTACTCAAAGTACGAATTCTTGAATGATAATAAACTACAACATTAAATCCAATTTAATTTGTATTTAATACTAACTCATTTATTTAATTCCAAATTAAATATTACACTTTTTAAAGTACCTTTACGACTTAGATTTTAAATCTAATCATTAGGGGTCTCAAAGCCCGATTAACATCCAAGGTTAATTTAATTAAAGTCCAATGGGCTTTTAATTAATTTCTTAAGGCATGGACTTTTGGTCAATATGGGTCAAACCCAAATACCAAAGCCTATTTAAGGAATCACCCTTACTTGCCAAGAAACCAATTTAGGCCCATTAGGCCCAATTAATATTAAAGGTCCATTAAGTCATAATTGGACTTTATAGATATGGTTTTGGGCCCAATTGGATCCAACCAACTCGCCTAAACCAAACTTGGCCCAACAAGGCCCATTAAGCCCAATTACAACTTTAAAAGCCCAATTCCAAATTTAAGCCCAATTAATTTAATTTCAAAATTCCAAATTTCATAATTAAATTAACCAAAGTGTATGCCATAATTAATTATCCAAATTAACATTTCCAAAATACTAATTCACTCAATTAATTATACTCATTATCATCAACATATGTCCAACACATTTGAATCAAAAAATCAACTCATTTTACATGCTTCTCATTCACAGCATTTAGGGTTTTTATTGTTCGATTCGGTTTTAATCCAATTAAATCCACAATCAACATTCCCCAATTGATTTCAACTCATCCAATGATCAAAATAAAAAAATACCATGACATTAGGGCATTACTATGTATTCGGCCAAGCCTCACATATTGGGGAAAAATTGATCCAATCAATATTTCATGAAATTGATCATATAAAACTTCAATACATCATCATTCAAGCATACTCAATCAATTAATTTTATCAAATCATGCTCAAATTGATTTACCCAAATTTTAACCTAATAAAGTTTCATGCTCAAAATGGCTCAAGATACCATAGTTGGGTTTCTATTAAGTCCCAAGGATCAATTTCAAGCAATGAAACATATATGTGAATACTCGTAAAAGCATGGCGGAATCATACTTACAATGATCAGCTTTTGCGACGCGAGGAACAACAAAATCTTCAAGCTTTTGTCCTCTAAGGTTCTCGGCTTTAGGCTCCTTTTGTTGCTCCATTTTCGGTCCAAGCTCCAAGCTTTCGAATAGTGATTCCAAGCTCACAAGTCGGTTTCCCTATCACCTTCGCAAGACCCTTAAAGCATGCTAGCACCTCGGAAATTTTGCCGCAAAATTCCCTTCACTTCTTCTTCATGTCTCGGTATTTGCAGAATTTTTGAAGAAGAAATGGCCCTAGGCCGAGAGCAAGAGCGGAAAGAAAGAGAGAATGTGTTGAGTTGTTTTGGTTGTTGGAGATTTGTGTATCTAATACACAAAATTGAAATTCAAAATTCCATTTACCAAAAGTCAAAGGCAAAAACAATTAATGCCTTCCAACTACCACTATCAATCAATAGTGACATGTTGTCAATCACTCAAAGTGACTTGACATCACATCAATCAAAGTGACTAATGATTTGACGCTTGATGTGACTTGTGGGCCGCACTTTAATTCGAAATGCGAGTGCGCCCGCAAACACTTCCGGGCTCAGGTTCCCTAATTCCAAATTAACGAATTTTCCGTTGCGACGTAATTAAATAATTATGCCTTGTAAAATTACTATTCACATCGCTAATGAATTAATTCTAAATTAACTCATTCGCCCGAATTAAATTCTAAATTTAATTCCACGTCGAAATCCAATTTCTTATAATATATCGAATATATTATTTTATCGATTAATTCCAAATTAATCGTTCTCACTTGAATTAATATTTTATCCCAGATAAAATATCTCCGTAATTAATCCCAGATTAATTTTATCTCTCTCATTAATTAATCCCAGATTAATAAAGTGCGAGTCATACGTCATCGATGAATCTTCGGGAAGTGACCCATGAGATCCCCGGATATGTTGGCAGTAAATTCGGTCGTCGGACTATCCGAACACGTACGTACCTAGTACTACATTTTTACCGATTTACAAGACATGGTTGGCTTCTAGCAAAGCACCGTGCCTACCCAATTCTCCAGAAATATTCTTACTGGAATATGTGATCTATATCAGGCATAATATACGTAGTATTGCGTATTTCGATCCAGTATCGGATGTCACGTGCAAGGCCTGGGGCTGGAATTGTGTCTGCCCCGTACGAAGCACATATCAGATCTCTGATAACTAGTCTCTATTATCGGATAATCATGACCTAGTCATATTATCCCGATGACTGCAGTACATAAGAGTACCAGTTCCGTATCCTACGTGATCATCATCTCCACTATGACTGGAGTGATACTTCCATCTCGACATCACACCCAATACACTACGATTCTCAATATACCCAGAAGAGGCGTACATAGAACCTGTTAAAGCCCTAGACGACCAAAACCAAAGTATATTGATTGTCGCAAGTATTAGCGGTGCAAGTCTTAGGTTAAGACCAAATACACCTACCCTGATTCGGACTTTCATAGACACATAGTCATACTACCAATGGAATTCTGAGGGGTTTATCCAGAGCGAAGCTGTTTCCGTATCATCGGTAAACACAACCTCATATTACACTTGCATGAGTATCCTATACCCAAATATATGAGAACTATGCCGTTATGCTCCCACAACGCGCACAAGTGCAATACTAGTCTATTCCGTATTATCGATGTACAATCTCGATAATACTACGACTAGGGGTATTTAATGATTAAACCTTCGTGGATTGATACTGTCTCATATCATCTCAATTCGGAACTAATCATATGGACCTTCTATCATTTATAAATCTTGGTAATCTAATTACAAATGATAAAAGAGAAATTTCCTTTGTCACATAGTTAATTTGTACAACAACACCATGATCTGTACAAATAGTGATGCTATGGGCCATAACTGTCCAACAGACTCTGACAAAAAATTATGTTGTTGAGTTTATTCCTGTCACTTTCTTTGGCAGAATTTGGTCTCACTCCATTTTCTTCGATAATATCGAATAAATGTTTACAATGTAAATAATCTATCATCTGAGGCCTCCATTGGGAGTAATTGGTTGCTGTCAGCTTGACCGGAAGGTGAATTTTTCATTTCTATTTTAATTTTAAAGTTTAAAATAAAATAGGACAAAATTATGGTTTATTTTCACGAATTAAAGATCATCGTTGCTTCTGGAATGGTCGAAAATGGTGGATTTGACTCTTTATTTTTCCAAATCCGACACAGATGCTGATTTATAAATTTTTGAAACTTCTTAGGCCAAATCTTTCAATGAAATTTACCAGTGATGCTAACGTGACAAACACGTCGCTGGTGATGTGGTAAAAATGGGACCAACTTGCTGGTGTGGAAATGACATGGCAGTTGACATGTCAGAGACGTGGTGATGACATGGTAGCTAATATGTCAGACTCCTTACTGCTGTGACTGCTGACGTGGCAACACGTTACGCTGATGCAAATTTAATACTTGCCTTCCACTATTTTTCGGCGAGCCTCTAACCCTCTGTGGAGTACTCGGGAAACCTTGTTTCCTAGTGGGATAGGATCCCATTAAATAACACACAATCTTGACTTTGGCCAACAAATTGTATGATAATTAACTAGGTAGATCTCTAAGATCAATTGGATCCCATCCAATTCCTAGATCCAGTAGGTGGACATCCAAGTCCGAAACATATATCTTATATATGCCAATATATCAAATATATTGCCTAACCTTTTTCCTCTTAATCAACTAAGCCTTGGCTTTGGCACAACAAACTTAGTGATCCCAGTTAAGCGGAACCCATTGACCTTGGAAAGCTTCGTAATCAATGTCGATGGACAAGAAGTGATCTTGACTTTGGCCAACAAATCACAACTTGGACAAGACACCGATATGGAACAAAGCCTTCATGATTCTAACACATCCGCGACGGACAAAGGTCTTGACTTTGGCCAATAAACCAATGCCAGTCTTGGATCTTGAGTAAGAATCACTCAATGGAAGGAAAAACGCTTAATATGTTGTGAGGGTTTTTTGCATAATTGGCAACCAATTAATTATCTTTGTTAAGGTCTCATCATCAAACACTCTTAAACATGCATTCTAAACACATAATAAGGCGCATATAAATATAATAATAATGATATGCGGATGGATACTTAAACACATTGTTCCTAGAACAAATCTCTCACTTTCCTCTCTCCCGCTAGCACAAGTATTACTTCTACCCGATTACATAACACTTCTAAAGAAACCTCATTTACATTGAGGGGAATAAGTGAGAAGAGAAATACACAGAGTCAATAGGTAATAGGCTGGACACGCAGGTCCAATTAATAAATTCTAAATTTATTACAATAATTTCCAAAATTGCCCTCACCCATCTAATATCCATATGATATACATTATTCATACATCGCATCCATGTATTCACACAAGCATGTTATCAATCAATCTAATCCAATTAATTAATCTGAATATTAATGACCATCCAATGTTCAAACAATGATTTGATTTTGCGCGAGTCCAACTCGTTTTGCGAATAAGTACCCAAAGTACGAATTCTTGAATTATAATAAACTACAACATTAAATCCAATTTAATTTGTATTTAATACTAACTCATTTATTTAATTCCAAATTAAATATTAAACTTTTTAAAGTACCTTTACGACTTAGATTTTAAATCTAATCATTACGGGTCTCAAAGCCCGATTAACATCCAAGGTTAATTTAATTAAAGTCCAATGGGCTTTTAATTAATTTCTTAAGGCATGGACTTTTGGTCAATATGGTCAAACCCAAATACCAAAGCCCATTTAAGGAATCACCCTTACTTGCCAAGAAACCAATTTAGGCCCATTAGGCCCAATTAATATTAAAGGTCCATTAAGTCATAATTGGACTTTATGGATATGGTTTTGGGCCCAATTGGATCCAACCAATTAGCCTAAACCAAACTTGGCCCAACCAAGCCCATTAAGCCCAATTACAACTTTAAAAGCCCAATTCCAAATTTAAGCCCAATTAATTTAATTTCAAAATTCCAAATTTCATAATTAAATTAACCAAAGTGTATGCCATAATTAATTATCCAAATTAACATTTCCAAAATACTAATTCGCTCAATTAATTATACTCATTATCATCAACATATGTCCAACACATTTGAATCAAAAAATCAACTCATTTTACATGCTTCTCATTCACGGCATTTAGGGTTTTTATTGTTCGATTCGGTTTTAATCCAATTAAATCCACAATCAAAATTCCCCAATTGATTTCAACTCATCCAATGATCAAAATCAAAAAATACCATGACATTAGGGCATTACTATGTATTCGGCCAAGCCTCACATATTGGGGAAAAATTGATCCAATCAATATTTCTTGAAATTGATCATATAAAACTTCAATACATCATCATTCAAGCATACTCAATCAATTAATTTTATCAAATCATGCTCAAATTGATTTTACCCAAATTTTAACCTAATAAAGTTTCATGCTCAAAATGGCTCAAGATACCATAGTTGGGTTTCTATTAAGTCCCAAGGATCAATTTCAAGAAATGAAACATATATGTGAATACTCGTAAAAGCATGGCGGAATCAAACTTACAACGATCGGCTTTTGCGACGCGAGGAACATCAAAATCTTCAAGCTTTTGTCCTCCAAGGTTCTCGGCTTTAGGCTCATTTTGTTGCTCCATTTTCGGTCCAAGCTCCAAGCTTTCGAATAGTGATTCCAAGCTCACAAGTCGGTTTCCCTATCACCTTCGCAAGACCCTTAAAGCATGCTAGCACCTCGGAAATTTTGCCGCAAAATTCCCTTCACTTCTTCTTCATGTCTCGGTATTTGTAGAATTTTTGAAGAAGAAATGGCCCTAGGCCGAGAGCAAGAGCGGAAAGAAAGAGAGAATGTGTTGAGTTGTTTTGGTTGTTGGAGATTTGTGTATCTAATACACAAAATTGAAATTCAAAATTCCATTTACCAAAAGTCAAAGGCAAAAACAATTAATGCCTTCCAACTACCACTATCAATCAATAGTGACATGTTGTCAATCACTCAAAGTGAGTTGACATCACATCAATCAAAGTGACTAATGATTTGACGCTTGATGTGACTTGTGGGCCGCACTTTAATTCGAAATGCGAGTGCGTCCGCAAACACTTCCGGGCTCAGGTTCCCTAATTCCAAATTAACGAATTTTCCGTTGCGACGTAATTAAATAATTATTTCTTGCAAAATTACTATTCACGTCGATAATGAATTAATTCTAAATTAACTCATTCGCCCGAATTAAATTCTAAATTTAATTCCGCGTCGAAATCCAATTTCTTATAATATATCGAATATATTATTTTATCGATTAATTCCAAATTAATCGTTCTCTCTCTTTAATTAATATTTTATCCCAGATAAAATATCTCCGTAATTAATCCCAGATTAATTTTATCTCTCTCATTAATTAATCCCAGATTAATAAAGTGCGAGTCATACGTCATCGGTGAATCTTCGGGAAGCGACCCATGAGATCCCTGGATATGTTGGCAGTAAATTTGATCGTCGGACTATCCGAACACGTACGTACCTAGTACTACATTTTTACCGATTTACAAGACATGGTTGGCTTCTAGCAAAGCACCGTGCCTACCCAATTCTCCAGAAATATTCTTACTGGAATATGTGATCTATATCAGGCATAGTATACGTAGTATTGCGTATTTCGATCCAGTATCGGATGTCACGTGCAAGGCCTGGGGCTGGAATTGTGTCTGCCCCGTACGAAGCACATATCAGATCTCTGATAACTAGTCTCTATTATCGGATAATCATGACCTAGTCATATTATCCCGATGACTGCAGTACATAAGAGTACCAGTTCCGTATCCTACGTGATCATCATCTCCACTATGACTGGAGTGATACTTCCATCTCGACATCACACCCAATACACTACGATTCTCAATATACCCAGAAGAGGCGTACATAGAACCTGTTAAAGCCCTGGATGACCAAAACCAAAGTATATTGATTGTCGCAAGTATTAGCGGTGCAAGTCTCAGGTTAAGACCAAATACACCTACCCTGATTCGGACTTTCATAGACACATAGTCATACTACCAATGGAATTCTGAGGGGTCTATCCAGAGCGAAGCTGTTTCCGTATCATCGGTAAACACAACCTCATATTACACTTGCATAAGTATCCTATACCCAAATATATGAGAACTATGACGTTATGCTCCCACAACGCGCACAAGTGCAATACTAGTCTATTCCACATTATCGATGTACAATCTCGATAATACTACGACTAGGGGTATTTAATGATTAAACCTTCGTGGATTGATACTGTCTCATATCATCTCAATTCGGAACTAATCATATGGACCTTCTATCATTTATAAATCTTGGTAATCTAATTACAAATGATAAAAGAGAAATTTCCTTTGTCACATAGTTAATTTGTACAACAACACCATGATCTGTACAAATAGTGATGCTATGGGCCATAACTGTCCAACAGACTCTAACAAAAAATTATGTTGTTGAGTTTATTCCTTTCACTTTCTTTGGCAGAATTTGGTCTCACTCCATTTTCCTCGATCATATCGAATAAATGTTTACAATGTAAATAATCTATCATCTGAGGCCTCCATTGGGAGTAATTGGTTGCTGTCAGCTTGACCGGAAGGTGAATTTTTCATTTCTATTTTAATTTTAAAGTTTAAAATAAAATAGGACAAAATTAGGGTTTATTTTCACAAATTCAAGATCATCGTTGCTTCCGGAATGGTCGAAAATGGTGGATTTGACTCTTTATTTTTCCAAATCCGACACAGATGCTGATTTATAAATTTTTGAAACTTCTTAGGCCAAATCTTTCAATGAAATTTACCAGTGATGCTTACGTGAAAAACACGTCGCTGGTGATGTGGCAAAAATGGGACCAACTTGCTGGCGTGGAAATGACATGGTAGTTGACATGTCAGACACGTGGTGATGACATGGTAGCTAATATGTCAGACTCCTTACTGTAGTGACCGCTGACGTGGCAACACGTTACGCTGATGCAGTTATTGACGTGTGTTGAGGTGGCTGCTGATTGTGTGATGACGTGGTGCTAATGTGGCACCAACATATGGTTATGTGGCACCGATGTGTGGTGATGTGGCATTTGACATGGTCATCTTTAACTTTTCGCTGCACGTGCAGCGCGTGTTGTGCGTAGGACTCACGCTTTTGTCTCTGTTGGGCATGTGTGGCGCATGTGTCTCTCTCTGGTCTCTGTTCGTGTTAGTGTTCCTAGAACTAGCCAAGGATCTCTAAGCGTGCACTATAAGAAAATTCAGAATTAACGACGAAAATTAGCGGCGGAATACTTCGTTTCAAAATTTCGAAATGGAATAGCGACGGAATTGAAATGGATTACAATATTAGCGATTGACACTAACGACGGAATAAAATTTCGTAACTAATAGTGGCGGGAATAAAAATCGCGGGAAACAATAGTGATAGATATATTAATCCGTCTATATATATTGAGACAGAATTTTAATTTCGTCTCTAAATAGCGACGAAATTAATTTTCTGTCTCTAAATAGAGACGTAATTTTGATTCCTTCTCTAAATAGAGACAGAATGAATATTATGTCGTTATATTTTGCGACGGAATTTCTATTCCATCTATAATACTAGCGATGGAATTTATAGTTCGTCGCTAAATTGCTATGGATTATAATTCCATCTCTATTTAGAGACAGAATCAAAATTCCATCTCTAAATTTAATGACGAAATCAAAATTCTGTCTCTAAATTTAGAGATGGAATAAATATTCTGTTGCTAAATTTAGCGACGGAATGTTGATTCTGTCGCTATATTTAGAGACGGATTATTAATTCTGTCTCTATTTCCATCGCTAATGTCACTTAAATAAAAAAAGAATTCCCTAAATTTTCCTCTGTCTCACGGTCTCACCCAACCTCAAATCACTCTCACTCTCTCAAATTCACCACGCCGTCTCTCACACTCACTCTCTCAATTTCACCACACCCTCTCTCACTCTCACTCTCGGTGAGATCCTCATCCTATTTCTCCCACTACCGCGACACGAAGCCAGATAATCTTTGGTTTTAGGGTTTTGTCAGCATCCCTTAATAGAATATCAATAATGGATTTTGATTTTAAGGGCTCGTGTATTGGGAATAGTTAGGGTTTTGATTAGGTAATTGAAGATTAATGGGTTTGTATTTGAAGAGTAATGAGCTCGTGATTTGGTGGATTTGACTCTTTATTATTCCAAATCCGACACAGATGTTGATTTATAAATTTTTGAAACTTCTTAGGCCAAATCTTTCAATGAAATTTACCAGTGATGCTGACGTGACAAACACGTCGCTGGTGATGTGGCAAAAATGGGACCAACTTGCTGGCGTGGAAATGACATGGAAGTTGACATGTCAGACACGTGGTGATGACACGGTAGCTAATATGTCAGACTCCTTACTGCTGCGACTGCTGACGTCGCAACACGTTAAGCTGATGCGATTATTGACGTGTGTTGAGGTGGCTGCTGATTGTGTGATGACGTGGTGCTAATGTGGCAATGACATATGGTTATGTGGCACCGATGTGTGGTGACATGGCATCTGACATGGTCATCTTTAACTTTTCACTGCACGTGTAGCGCGTGTTCTGCGTAGGACTCACGCGTTTGTCTCTGTTGGGCACGTGTGGCACATGTGTCTCTCTCTGGTCTCCGTTCGTGTTAGTGTTCCTAGAACTAGCCAAGGATCTCTAAGCGTGCACTACAAGAAAATTCAGAATTAACGACGAAAATTAGCGGCGGAATACTTCGTTTCAAAATTTCGAAACGGAATAGCGACAGAATTGAAATGGATTACAATATTAGCGATTGACACTAACGATGAGATAAAATTTCGTAACTAATAGTGGCGGGAATGAAATCGCGGGAAACAATAGCGACGGATATATTAATCCGTCTCTATATATTGAGACGGAATTTTAATTTCGTCTCTAAATAGCGACGGAATTAATTTTCCGTCTCTAAATAGAGACGAAATTTTGATTCCGTCTCTAAATAGAGACAGAATGAATATTCTGTCGTTATATTTTGCGATGGAATTTCTATTCCATCTCTAATACTAGCGACAAAATTTATAGTCTGTCGCTAAATTGCTATGGATTATAATTCCGTCTCTATTTAGAGACGGAATCAAAATTCCGTCTCTAAATTTAATGACGGAATCAAAATTTTGTCTCTAAATTTAAAGACGGAATAAATATTCTGTTTCTAAATTAAGCCACGGAATGTTGATTCTGTCGCTATATTTAGAGATGGATTACTAATTCCGTCTCTATTTCCATCGCTAATGTCACTTAAATAAAAAAAGAATTCCCTTCATTTTCCTCTGTCTGACCCGTCTCACGCTCTCACCCAACCTCAAATCACTCTCACTCTCTCAAATTCACCACGCCCTCTCTCACACTCACTCTCTCAATTTCACCACACCCTCTCTCACTCTCACTCCCGGTGAGGTCCTCGTCCTATTTCTCCCACTACCGCGACACGAAGCCAGATAATCTTTGGTTTTAGGGTTTTGTCAGCATCCCTTAATAGAATATCAGTAATGGATTTTGATTTTAAGGGCTCGTGTATTGGGAATAGTTAGGGTTTTGATTAGGTAAATGAAGAGTAATGGGTTTGTATTTGAAGAGTAATGAGCTCGTGAATTGGGAATTCTTGAATTTGCTTCTTTATACGTATTGCTGTTACAATATAGGTTGTATTGTTGACTAGAATTCTTGAGTTACAATATAGTTTAATGTTTAATGTTTTGATTTTGCTTGATATGTCTATTGATAATTTCATGCTTGTTGATTAATGTTTGCTGTATAGTTTTTTACGCAATTTTCAATGCGTGAAGAAAGAAGAGCGTGTAAGATTCAAACCTCCCGGGACAAAGTCCCAGCAAGGGGTGTTTGATTAAGTGAATAAGCCACCAAGGGGCGCAAGCACACAAGTTACAGTCCTAAGATTACAATATAAGAAATGAAAAATAAAAATATGCTCTTTTGAGTTTTCATTTGATCTAGGTTTCTCTCTTGGCATAGATAAACTTTTATAGTAAAGTTTGTCAACCGTTTTAAGCGGTTCCAGTATCTCCCTGCAGTTGCTGGATCGTGCCTGTAACCGCTGAGTTGCGCGTCTCAACTGCTTGGTTGTGGAGGAAAACTGTCCAACTGCCATGATCGTGGAAGTAACCCTGTCATGGGTTTTTCTTCCTAAACGTAACCGCATCATGGGTTTTCGTCCTAAACGCTGGTCTGACCGTCCCACGCTCTTTGTCGCCCTTTGGTCCATCGCCCTTCTTCCCTTCGCTCTTTCTTTAGTCCCATGGCGATTTCGTCCTATGGTGGAGATTTTCGTCTGTTAACAATTGTCCCCCAAATTTACCTTGATTGCACTGGAAGTGAAGATCGAGGTGAATTTTTTAGTCTTCCATCCCAGTTCGTTCTTTCCTCATTTCAGGGAAGACCACCATGCCAACTGAGGATTGCTATGACGGACGTTCCCTTTCGCCCTTAGCTAGACCATTTTGATCGACCGGCCCATCATTCGGCTAATCCCTTAGTCTAGAGAATCTGAGGAGCAAATTTTCGGTCGGAGAAGACGAAACAACGTATGTATTGGAGTGATGGAAACTTCTATGATCACATGTTTCCACCTTCGGCCGGCCCATCATTCGGTCAATCCCCAATCTATAGAATCTGAGGTCCCAAGTAAGTAGCATGCTCCGCGTAGAGAAGCTCAGGCAAGCCGTTGTTAACGAGCGTGACCCATTCACAACTCGGGAGGTGCAGTACCTTCCACACGAAGGACCCCGGACAATTTTTCGCTAACGGACGCAGCCCATCCACAACCTTACATTTCATTTCACACCTTACGCCGTGTGGATGGCCGTTAGCGAGTCTTCTTACATTCCATTTCACACCTTACTAAAGAGAAGCTTCCACATTTGGTGGCCTATGTTTCATGCAGAGTTTTTCCTTTTTCCAACTCTGCTCTGCCTCTTCCGATCTCTTCCTTCTCATTTACGGGACTCTGTTTGACTATGGAGAGTCTGGTTAGTAAGGTTGTCCTTTAAATAAGTGGTGATAAGACCTTGGTACTGTTGTCACGTGAAGGGTTTTTTCACGTGCTGTCTGATCGATTGGAGGGGCTCCCTACCCAAAGTCTGGTCCTCTGCCAGAGCAAACCTGTGGCCTGATGGTCTTGTCATATCAGTCTTTGCTACTTGTGTTAATAATGGAGAACGCTTGGGCGACGTCTTTGGAAAGTGTAGTGTTGACACCTGTTCTTGGCCGATTCTGGAGACCGATACTAAGATTTTGAGGCTCGGCCGATCTGCTGGAGACCGCAGTGACGAGGTCGAGCGAAGTAGATTCGGGGTTAGACTCTTCACCCTATAGTTTGTCGGGCTGTCCTTTAGAGTTCTACGCAAACCCATCATATCTGTAATAAATGTGCGGCCCTTTCCTACACGCTTCATCATGAGGCCCATTTAAGAGCCGTTTTTTATGTCACTTCTGTGTTTCCTTCCGTTGTACGTCACTTGTGCACCTGTCTCCTCGATGATTCAAGTTGCGACAGCTGTCCCAAGTTAAACCCTTCGTCTGTTCATAAGGCTTCATCCCCCTCTGTCTCTCGCTATACCCTTAACTTTTCTGCAAACTCGCTTGTACTGCTTTCTTGATCTTTTGTCATCAATGGCTTCTTCTTCCTCTTTTCCCAAAACTAACAACTCAACTTTCGCTGATTATAAGTTGGCATTGGAAGATTCTTCTGTGGGCGTGTTTGGCCTTCACACTCTCGATGAGGATTTCGGCCAATGCGCTCTTGGCCCCATCTTCATTGATGATAACGCTATCGCAACGGCCTCGTTGGCTCAGTAATTTCCCTCTTCTTCTAGCCCTCCATTTTCTGAACCACTCAACATTTATGTCCTTGCTCAGTCCAGTCCAATTCGCACCTGGCCCAAGCCCGATACAGCTTTCGAAGCCTGGTATCAACGTATGATGTTACATGCGGATACCCGTGCCTTTTTAGACAAACACCATCTTCTTCCTCTCATTGAGCTTTCCTTGTCCCTGCCAGCTTTTGATCGCAACTTGTTTCCCATTTCCTTACTCTTTTGGTCTTCCGAGTACAATGTATTCATTTTTCCGGTCGGGCCATTTACTATCACTTTTCATGATGTTGGTGCGCTTACTGGTCTGACCCCTCTAGGAGCGACCATTTTGGCCTCCACAAACTTTCGTTTTCCCCCTCCTTCAATGGGTCCTTCCTAATTTTCGTCCTACTTGTAGGCATTGCATTTTTGCATATCAGCCCAATGATGAGCCTCGAA
Source organism: Zanthoxylum bungeanum (assembly GCA_019454045.1). Classification (NCBI taxonomy): domain Eukaryota; kingdom Viridiplantae; phylum Streptophyta; class Magnoliopsida; order Sapindales; family Rutaceae; genus Zanthoxylum; species Zanthoxylum bungeanum. The sequence goes on from SKCR01029777.1 coordinate 500,418, forward strand.
TGGAGGCACTACTTTTTAGTTGCGGAAGTTGCGGAAAATGGTCGTCGGAATGGAAGGGTAGAGAATTGACATTTTTATTGGATTTGGTTCGCTTGTTCAAGCTTCGGGTTCGCTCGTTCGGTCTCAATTTTAAAATTATCCTCGGCCCGGTTCACAAAAATACCCACACCTCACGCCCATTCCGTACAATAAACAAACCAAAGCCCCATGCTTCACGCCCCCTCCCCCACTTTCAATAATGATTCCACAAAAAACCAAGCCTCCCACGTGAACCATTTTCTCTCTTCAAGCCCCACATGCCACCTTTCATCTACCAAAATCAAACAACCAAAAAAATACTACACATACATTATCCCCTGCATCCTCCATGCGTCACTACCCAAACAATAATAAACAAACAACAAACACAAACTAACAGAACCCATGCAACTACCCATACCATATGCCAAGCCTCCCACGTGAACAAACCAAAACCCATATCCTCACTCATGCAACCACCCATACAAAGCATCTCGCCCAAGTCAACAAACCCATACCCTACCCACATTATTAACTCCATTATTTGCCTCAATCGTCCTCCCAATCTTGTCGATTATCTCCCTCATTCACACCCTGTCATCTCCATTATTCACGCCACAATCTGCCTTTTTGAATGACAACACGCTCCTTTCTTGAAGCATGGCCCATGAATCAGCCATAGCCCTCACTGCCAAACGCCCACAACACCCATAACTTAAGCCAGGTGCCCACTACTACGCACACAGGCCAGCACCTTCAAAAGAACCATACTCCCTTCACGCACCAGAGGAGCCTGCCATATAGCCTCACGCCACTGCCCCTCTCCATGAAGCCACGGTAAAAGCCCCCTGCATGTCTCCCATTCACGGCACCAAAGGAAAGAAGACACAGGCACCAAAGGAGAATAGTCTTCAACACAGTAGCCCCCATCACACCTAACTCACTGCATCCAGCCCCATTTCATGCCATAACTACCAGCAAATCCCTACAAGTCCCCAACAGCAGCCCTTCAGCGAGAAAGCTCTTCACCTCTCACGGCCATACACTAAAAACAGCCCCTGGAACTCATCCTCATCCACTCAGCTCATTGCCTAAACCCTAGCCCCTTTTTCATGCCAAAAAATGCCACTCACGCCGAGAACCAGCAGACCTCACGAAACCAACTGGCACAAACCTAAGACCATAACAGCCCTTACTCAGTGCCTCACCCTTCACGTAACAACCCCTAACTCTCCTCCATCATTTTTATCATCAGCCCATGCAACACATGCACTTCACGCTATCATCCCCTGACCACGCACAACGCCAGTAACTTACAGCCCTTCTTGCACTGCCGCACAAAACCTCCACAGAACTGCAGCCTCACACTGACCAAACAAAAAAAAAAATAAACTCTCACACAACCCCCAAATCATCGTGAGTCAGCATCATCAACGCAAACCCTTCAGAACTCCATTCATCATCAAAACTACCCTCATGAAACCCTAGCTTCTCTCACGTGAGCAGTCCACGTCCAACACGCCTCAAACAGAAACCAATACAGCCCATTTACGCTTGAATACACCCCATTTGAACAGTCCACTGACCGAGTATAAAATCAGCCCGAAATCCCGTGAAGACCGTACCAAAATCCCGCAAAACTACACCCGAATGCGTCCCCTAAACAGTGAATAAAATCAGAGAAAATGGCGAGCAAAAACCTCGATTGAATCAGAGAAAATAGCGAGTGAAAACCGTGAGCGAAACAGAGAAAACAGTGAGTGAAAATCGCATGTGAAAATAGCAAAAACAGTAGAAACAGCAGACCAGTAAAACCAGTGAAAACAGAGAAAACAATGAACCTGTGAAAACAGTAGAAACAACGAACCAGTGAAAGCAGCGAAACGATATCCCTTCCGGCACCGTGGAACGCACTCCTGGAAAGCGACTTAAAAGGTAAGACCTGAGGGCACCCTTTTTTTTATTATCTTTTATTTTCTAGTTATTTTACTACTTTATTTCGCATGAGTATTGTGAATTGATGCATGATGTGATTTCTGGGTGAACGGAATATGTGTTCTCTCTTGCAGTATATCGGATGGAAACCTGGACGTAAATTCCGTAGCCGAATCCGAATGGACGGTATTGTGGTTTGCACTCGGGATACAATGCCACGTACCACTTGAGATACACGTATCTCGTTTCATCCAAATTTGTATTTGAGCATGTTATAGTCTTTAGGTTATTCGTTTATTATTTAAAGCATGATTAGGTTGCTACTATGTTGTTTATTCCTTAAGCATGATTAGGTTGTTAGTATGTTATTTCCCTATGTATGTTATAGTTATTTACTTCGCAATAGAAGTTTTATCTATGTTTGTTTAGGTTGTTGTTTAGTTTTCATGTTTGATAATGTAACATGTTCATTGTGTGATATTGTATGTTTACCTTTATGAACGTGAATTAGATCTAGGTTAATCTCAGGCATGTATGTTGTGTAGACTTGGTTAAATTATTGCACAAATCCGTTCGTTACAAGTGGCATAAGTAAGGGACCATTCCGAACCTAACGGTTTGAGGTCTTCCCTTGCGAGGGGTGAGTGCGGCCTTAAATCATTTTTTCGGTTCACACCGGGTGGCGACTCCATTTTATTTCTCCGGTTTAGTCCCCCGCGTGCTACTCCGTACTCCCAACCGGGCCGCGAGCCCGGAACAACATCGTCCATTTCTGTGTCCTACAGTCTGGCGACTCCACTGGGGATAGAGAATCGGCCCTGAAATAATGTCTTGTAATGTTTATGATTTGTGTTTTAATTAACCATGTCTACTGTGGGTTTAAGGAGTTTAATCAAAGGCATTATTAAAGCTAGGTGATGGTTTGGTGTCTTCCTTCACTCACTACCTTTCTATAAGGAAAAGATGTGAAGGCACCTAGATAATTATCTACTCGTAGCCTATTGTGATAGACTAATTTGGAGGACTCGTTGTTTATTCCTATCACCTAGCGATAAGAGCCTAAGTGGCTTGGGTACTTAAGATAGCCTCGCTCCACCCTCCCTCTGGGAATCTACAACGGGAAATCCATTTGACAGTCAGTCACACACCATAACTCGTTGGCACGTACCGTAAGGTATAAAAAGGGTGCGCTCACTTGGTCGCTCGAACCCTTGAGTGGGGAGTCCTAGTTGTGAGCAAACCTTCGTCAGCGGGAGCCTTTGTTTACATTTTTTTAAACCTGCATGCGAACCCTAGTTGTATGAACCATAGAAATCATTTCTTTTATGCTTGTGTTTGGGACTATCGTTATTTGGATTCAATTGGACTTTTTGTCAAGAGATATGAACTGGTTGGGCCATTTAAACTGGAACGAGTTCGTGTCATTTGACAATTGGGTCAAAAGTTTCTAAAATGCCGATGGGCCATTTTATATTTGGGCCTCTTATCATTTGAAGTTGTTTAGCCATGTATCGCAAAAGTATAAACTTGTTGGGCCTTTTCAATTGGGACAAGTTTGCACCCAGCAATATTATGATTAAATGCTTTAAAATGATAATGGGCCAACTTGTATAAACATCTTGATAGACTTGTGTATTTCATGCATTACATGCATACATGCTAACATGCAGTTTTAAAAGACATCATAGATACCCGTTGGGTTAGGAAAAAGAGAAGATTGAGCAGTCACCAAGAGAATCTGCGAAAGATATAACCCGACGGGATAAGAAACACATGCATGCATGCATACACGTAACCCATTTTGCATTCCTTTTGTGTTTGTGTTTGTTTTATGTTCACAGGTTTTGAAGAAGAAAATAGAAAGCGGCAAAGACAAGCCATTCAGAAACAGCGAAAGCACAGTATCGGATTCGGGTAATAATCCTAGGGCTGAGGCCCACATTGGTGTTAGATTCAGGTATTAATTTGAGGGTTGAGGCCCACATTGATGTTGGTATTGAGGAGGAATCCCAGGGTTGAGGCCCACATGAGTTTGAGTTTCGGGAATGGATCCCAATGGGCGAAGCCCACATTATCAGAAGATTACGGAAGAATTCTGTGGAATGAGTGCAAAAAAAAAAAGAGAAAAAAAAAGAGAGGGGAGAGAGAGAAAAAAGAGAGAGAGAGAAATCTTTGATAGTTAGACATATGTCCGGTGATGACAGTGTTTTAGAAACGACAAGTGCGAGATGAGCTCTCGTCCGATATTCTGAATGGATTGATCTCAGCTGGACTCGCGAGCAAATGATTACGAGATCTCAATAGTGGAAACCTGAGTGGTTGGCATCCTAAATAGTCCGTCGCTCTAAGGTATGAGCTTGAGACCTGCTTTCTTTTGCATTCATACAGGTTTGAGGTATATTGATATCATGACTGTGCATTTTTGGTGCAGGCTCTCAAGATTGATCCACCTTCAGCAGTTCCTGAAACGGCGCGAATTTCGGAGGCCGAAGCTATTGTGGGCGGAAGTGAGGGAGCGGGACCTGCAGGGATGCCGGTTGTTCAATTTCCCTCTGACGAGGATGACGCTACCGAAGGTCCCGTCATGGCGCAATTCCCAGGAGAGGGAGGTGCAATTGGAGCCAACCCCCAAGGTACGGAGCCATCTGTTGACTCTGGCCATTTGCGTCTAAGAGTTGAGGAGATTCATGGTGATCAATCGTGTAGGATCTGGATGATGAGGCTGAAGCGCCAGAGCCTATCTGGCCGACTGGGGCTCTGTGGCATTACCTTAGGCAATTCTACCCTTTAGTACGCAGGATGTCTGCCTCAGGACTTAGAGGGAGTTATAGGGACGTGGACGACCTCTATAGTTTAGCCGAGTTGGAGTCATTAGAGGAGGCTCGGTCTATGTATAAAGACGACTTACTTCGTCACATTTACGAAGAAGATGAAATCATTTATATTTCTGATTCATCCGACTCCGATTCTCTTACAGATGTTCGGCCGACTACTACACCGCAACATTCGATGCTAGAAATGGTATCTCCCAGCACTTCTGCGCATCAGGCTTCGGTCTTAGCACCGCCGTCATCTTTGGCTCCTCTGCCTTCTTCTCCTCAAGAGGAGTTTCTTGAGCCTGAGCAACCGTCATCTTCGGCTCTCATGGTTGTTTCTTCCGTAGCTCCTGCTCAGACAGTCCAAGTACTGGCCACTCCTGAGCAGCCGTTGCCCCCTCGGGCTGAGTCTCCCATTTTGCCAACGAGTTCTCCTGCTCGGCCGTCTTCTCCTCAGGCCGCACCACAGTCGACTCTTGTCCCCCATCATCCATCATCCCCAGGGCCTTCATTTCAACAAGAGCTAGCGCAGCCTGCGGCTGAAGCATTTGAGGCATTGGTGGGTCAGCCCTCTGGTTCTGGTTCTGGGGTGGTAAGTCTTTTCTTCTTCTCTAGTCCGTCCTTACCCTGGCTTATACTTGCTAATTTCTTCTTTGTGTACAGGTATCCGACCCATTGCTGCAAACAATCCAGGACATTTTGGATCACTTTGGATGACTGTCTTCTGTTTCTTTTCGGCCTCCTTCGCCTTTGGTCGGCACCAGTACAGACATGGAGGTCATTTAGGAGGTTCTTGGCCAATATGCTTCCTTTGTTGCACTAGAAATTAATCAAGCCGCATGGCCGGAGAATGTCCTTCAATTGGACAAAAGCTCCTCCGAGTTCAGCCAGATATTGGCCCTCCATACCTTGCCAATATCTGTTGATGATCGGCTTTTCCTCCAAGAGATGCAAAATGACATAGCAAACCTTCTCTCTCGGTATCGCAATGTGCACAACCAGAAGATCGGGCTTCACTCTTCTGTGATGAGGAAAGAAACGCTTCATGGCTCTCTCGAGGCACGACATCAGGCCTTGAGGGAGAAAACATAAGAAATGGTGACCGAAGAATCGGTCTTCCTGGACCTGGAGCGATAACTAAAAGAGATTCATCGTCTTTTTGAGGAAAGCCGCATGAGGAAGGCGGCTAAGAGGATGACCCTCGTTACTCGAGTAGAGGAGATGGACAAGTCTATGGCAGAGTATGAGGGGTTGGCCCGCATCAATTTTGAGAAAAGCCTGGCCGACTTAGACATAGTGGGTATGGGAATACATGATGAATGGCGCATGAGGAGGGAGACGCTTTCGGCCATTAAGGGGCTGCCTGGGGATTTTCGGCGATCTTCGGGCCAAAAGTAATATTTTTGTAAGACGTTATATCGTCTATCCTTGTATTCTTAGGACGTTTTCGTCCATGTTTAATGAGAACTTATTATTGTTTCAGTGCATTTTGTTTTCGTGCTCCCATAATGAGGGCACATATTTCTTTATGTATTTTCCGTTTATTGCTCTTGTATGCACTCTTCCGTTTAAGTCTTGTAGATGATAAGTTCCATTTGGCAACACATTTTTTTACCATGAATGGGCCTTCCAAATTGGGTGACCATTTGCCATACGCTGGGTCCTTAGAACCAAGTGGCAACACAGTCTTCCACACTAATTCGCCCTCCTTGAACGATTTAGCCATTACTCTGAGGTTGTATTCCTTGGATATCATTTTCTTTTGTGCTTCTAGATGATTTAGCGCATCACATCTGATGTCGTCCAATTCCAACAAGTTCTAGATCATTGCCTCGTCGTAGTCTTCCCGTGTTAGTTTGTCTTGCAACATCACCTTGGTAGACTCAATATTCATTTCTACTGGAAGCACAGCCTCTTGACCATACACTAATTGGAACGATGTCACCGACGTACTTGTTGATGGTGACGTTCTATAGGCCCATAAAGCTTGACTCAAATATTCATCCCACCGTTTGGCATTGTCTGTCACCATTCTCCGAATCAATCCTTTAAGGGTCTTGTTGGTCGATTCTGCTTGACCATTTGACTGAGGGTAGTAGGGAGTAGTGTTCACTAATCGGACTCCGTATTCGCCCAGGAAGTCTTTTACCTTTTCACCGTTTAATGAAGTACCATGATCTACCATTATTGTCTGTGGTATACCAAATCGGTGAATTATATGTTTCTTTATGAACTTGATGATCTGCTCTTGGGAGATTTCTACAACTGGGATGGCTTCCACCCATTTTGTGAAGAAATCAGTGGCAACGACGATGAAAGTATGCCTCTTACTTGATGCAGGATAAATCTTCCCTATCAAGTCTATCGCCCATCCCATAAACGTCCACGGTTTAATGACTGGGACCATCTCAGTTGCTGGAGCCCTCTGAATAGGTCCGTGCTTCTGACAAGCAATGCATCATTTGGCATGTGAGGTGCACGATTCTCCCATCTTTGGCCAATAATAGCCGCTTTGTACAATCAACCATCTCATCTTTTCCCCGGCTTGGTGAGCCCCATAAATGCCTTCATGCACTTCGGCCATCATAGTTTTGGATTCGGATGGCCCTATATATTTCAACAACAACCCATCTTGTCGTTTCTTATATAGCACATCTCCTGATACTAAATAGTTCAAAGCTTTAAGTTTTAGCTTTTGATCCTTCCCTGCTTCGGGCTGCATTAGGAATGTCTTGATTTCGTTTCTCCAATCGTCCCTTTATTCGGCTTCGATAACCATGGCGTCCGTATCTTTAGCTCGCCTCATGAAGACTGGCTCAACCTCTTCGCTCCTGTATACCCTACCTATGTTTGTCTGTTTATATCCGGAGGCTGCTTGGGCTAAGCTATTGGCCAATTCGTTCTTCGTCCTCGGAATGTACTCCAATTCAACGTGATCAAATCGTTCTACTAATCCTTTGGCCACGTCTAATAATGCCATTACTGATGGGCTTTGACATTTGAAAGCTTCTATCACTTGTTGAATTACCAGCTGCGAATCTCCCTTGATGGACGCATCAGTTACTCCCATATTGAGGAGCATCTCTAGCCCAAGTATCAAGGCTTCGTATTCGGCCTGGTTATTAGTGCAGTATTCAGTCAACTTGACTAAGAATCGGAAAGATTCTCCCAATGGGCTGACCAAGACTAATCATATTCCAGCTCCCTTCATTGTGCTGGATCTGTCGAAATACATCGTCCATGGTTTCAGACTGCATTCGTCCAGATCCATTTCTATTTCCTTTATCATGCTTAGACATGGATGGTCGGCCAAAAAATCGGCCAAGGCTTGATTTTTACCGGCCTTTTGGGGTTCATGCCGTATATCAAATTCTGAAAGTGATAGTGACCAAAAACCGACTCTTTGATGCAAGATGGGACGAGTAAACATGTACTTTATTATATTAATTCTTGTAATCAAATACACTATATTTGGTCTAAGGTAGGCTCATAATTTAGTACATGTGAAGTACAAAGCCAAACATAATTTCTCCATGGGAGAATAGTTACATTCATAATTCAGAAATTGTCTGCTAATATAGTAAATGGCTCTCTCAATGTTCATGTCGTCATCTTGCGCGATCATCCCAGCTATGGACTGCTCTTCAACCGCTATGTACAGCTTTATTGGCTTTCCTGGCACTGGAGGTACCATCACCGGTGGCTGTGACAAGTATTTCTTCAGGCTGTCAAATGCTTTTTGATGTTCCTCGGTCCAGACGAATTTGTCATCGCCTTTTAGCTTTAATAAGGAGGAGAACACTTTTGTTTTCCCTGCACAGTTGGAGATGAATCGCCTTAAGAAGTTAATTTGCCCTAAAAACCTCTGCAACTCTTTTTTATTTCGGGGTGGCATAGCTTCGGTGATCGCCTGAGACTTCCTGCGCACACCCCGAAATAAAAAACCCTAGGAAATTTCCTGCGCACACCCCGAAAGCACATTTGGCAGGGTTCATTCTTAGTTTGAACTTTCTCATTCGTTCGAAGGCCGTTGCTAAATGGCCAAAATGTTCATCCGTAGTCACGGATTTAGCCACTATATCGTCCACATAGACTTCTATGAATTCACCAATCATGTCATGAAAGATCAAGTTCATGGCCCGCTGATAAGTGGCACCAGCATTTTTCAGGCCGAATAGCATGACCGCCCATTCATAACATCCTAGAGAGCCTGGGCATCTAAAGGCCATCTTGTGTATATCATCTTCGGCGATGTAAATCTGATTATAGCCCGCATACCCATCCATAAATGAGTATACTTGATACCCCACCATGGAATCCACTAGGGAATCTACTGTCGGCATTGGGTATTGATCCTTTGGTGTTGCCAGGTTTAAATTTCTGAAATCTATACAGATCCTTATCTTTCCATTCTTTTTTCTAACTCGGACAATATTTGACAACCATTCCACATATCTGGTCGTCCTAATGAATTTTTCCTCTAACAGTCGTTCAACTTCTTTCTTAATATCAGGCATGACATTAGGCGTAAACCTATGGGGAGGCTGCATGTGAGGCATATGGCTTGGCATGATTGGCAGCCTATGCTCTACCAACGTCCTATCCAAGCCAGACATCTAATTGTAGTCCCATGCAAAACAATCTTTGTATTTTTGCAACAAACAAACTAACTTTTCACGTACCTGGGGCTCCAATTCCTTGCTGACGTAAGTTATGTGCCTATCGTGCTCATTCCCAAGATTTACCTCATCCAAAACATTTTGTCCTCTTGAGATGTTTGTCTTGCGTCGTCCATTCATGGCGAACTCTTCTTCCTTTGATTCTCCTCCTTCCATCAAGTAGTCCACTCCACATAGTTCTTTTATTTTGTCCTCCGTCTGGTGTGCCAATAATTTGCCTTTTAAGGCCAAAATAGCGGCCTGTGCTTCGTCTTCATTTCTTCGCTCCATCACATAGACCAATAAATTGGCCTTGGAGGCCGCAAGAGCGGCTTGCTCCTTATTCTGGTCGTACTTATTCGAACAGTTGTGTGTTGGTTCTCCAAAGACCACTGTGGTTGGTCTCGTCTATGCGAACAAATCGTCCAGCAACCCAGAGGGGTAAAGCTCGTCATTCTGAGCCACATTGGTTGGGCTTTCCCCTTTATTCAAAACTCTGGTCGGCCCATAGTTCCCTTCGCACATGAAGTACTCGACCGAGTTTGCTCCACAGCGAAAGGCTTATTGTCGACATGCACTATCTCTACTTCGTCCATTTGGTTCCAGAAAACCAGGCATTGATGAAGGGATGAAGGGATGCATCGGCTTCCGTGAATCCAGTCTCGTCCCATGAGCATATTGTATGTGGTTGGTCCATCTATGACGAAAAATACCACTGTCTTCGCAGTACTTCCCACTTGCAGGTCCAATGGAATAACTCCTTTTGCTGTCGTCGCCCCTCCATTAAAGCCAATAAGCACCACTTCCATAGGGAGAAGGTCTTCTTCGGACTTTGCCAAACGTCATAGCATCCTAACTGGTATTGCATTAATGGCCGCCCCGTTATCAATTAGCACTTTGGTGACATGTATCCCGTTAGCCTTTGCCTTTACATACAACGGCCGCAGGTGCTTCGTCATTTGTGTTGGTGGCTTCGGGAAAAACACTCTCCCTGATAGACCTATTTCCATTGCTTGATCGCCCTCAACTTGTGGCGATTCCTCTTCCATGTCCCATCTGGAAAGTGGCAACGTGGCTGGTGAATCTTGGGAGACATGATTGACAGTTAATCTCCATTTTTCGGCTCTGGTGAGGGTTCGTTTTACCTTAGGCATCCCATACAAAACAAGGAACGGATATCTTCCCAAATCTTCTCCCAACCTCCCGACTGTAGGATTATCAGCTTCATATAATTCTCTGAGTAGCCGATTTTGTGAAATTCCCCTTCTCCTTGATTCGATTTTGATGTCTATTTCTTCTTCTACATCGGTCATCTCTTCATCTTCAGTTTCCCTGTCTGTGATTGAGAGCGCTGCAAATTCAGTTTCGTTACCCTAATAAACGTCCTCGCTTGTTCCGGCTTGCCAATTGTTATCTCTCCTAAATTTCCCAGGCAGTAGGTAATGATTAGCCACCACTGGCGGCATACTGCCGAACTGAATGACGATAGACGGCTCTTCATCGTCTGTTTCGTCCTTTTTCCATCTGCCGAATCTAGTGCGTTCCTCGCAACTTATCACCGTTCCTTCTTTGTCGTCACCTTTTTTTTATTTACTTCTGTTTTCTCTGTGGTGCGAGGGCTACGACATGTGGTGGCCTTTGCTTCACCTTGTCGACGCATCAAACGGCCATAATTCCTTTGGTGTTGCCTCAACTGCGTCTTTTTCATTTCGTTTAGAGGGGGATAGTTCTTGCCTGGCCGCTGGCCCGAGCGTGGCTTTTGGTACGAATGCCAAACATTGGGCCGATTAACATTCGGCCTGAACGTCCTTACATTCTTGACGAAATTTGAATTCTCCCCATAGAACCTTGGGGCGAAGGTCCGGGGCTGCCATGATGATGGCTTTCTCTTTGCAGGCATTTCGCAAGTGTCTTCTAACTCTTTCATCCTTTCCATGTCATTCTTGCATCGAACAAAAATGTTCTGCTGGTCCCATTGCTCTGAAGGTGCCTTAATCCTTTCCAGAGCGCTTGGACGATGACGGTGCTGTCCTTCATCTAGCATTAATTTGAATTTCGGCAGGTTCATCTTGGCAAGGTCTAGATTGATCATGTTCAACCCCACCGATTTTGGAAAAGGGTCGCTGTCCACAGCCATCTTTTTCTCGAACGTGATTCGTCTGGATTCTATGGCATCATGTAAGACATTACGAAAAACAAGGCAATTATTAGGTTTGTGAGACCATGCATTGTGCCACTTACAATATTTTTTACTACCGATCTGCTCGGTTGTTGGCAACATATGTCGGTCGCTCAAGCTAATTTGCTTGTCCTTATATAACTGGTCAAATATAGCATCGACTTTAGTAATATCAAATGAGAAATATGTAGCATCTGCCAGACCCTCGAATTGACCCACTATGGCTGGAATGTTGGGTTGGTTGGTTTGCTCCAGTCCTCCTTCCTCCGCAGTTGAGCCAGTTTGAGCGTTTCTTTTCGGAGGCATCTCCACTCTTTACACCAAATCTCCCACTGTGGTCGCCAAACACTGTTTGCGCAATTTTCAATGCGTGAAGAAAGAATAGAGTGTAAGGTTCAAACCTCCTGAGATAAAGTCCCAGCAATGGGTGTTTGATTAAGTGAATAAGCCTCCAAGGGGCGCAAGCACACAAGTTACAGTCCTAAGATTACAATCTAAGAAATGAAAAATAAAAATATGCTCATTTGAGTATTCATTTGATCCGGGTTTCTCTCTTGGCATAGATAAGCTTTTATAGTAAAGTTTGTCAACCGTTTTAAGCAGTTCCAGTATCTCCCTGTAGTTGCTGGATCGTGCCTGTAACCGCTGAGCTGCGCGTCTCAACTGCTTGGTTGTGGAGGAAAACTGTCCAACTGCCATGATCGTGGAAGTAACTGTGTCATGGGTTTTTCGTCCTAAACGTAACCGTATCATGGGTTTTCGTCCTAAACGCTGGTCTGATCGTCCCATGCTCTTTGTCGCCCTTTGGTCCATCGCTCTTCTTCCCTTCTCTCTTTCTTTAGTCCCATGGCGATTTCGTCCTATGGTGGAGATTTTCGTCTATTAACAATAGTATAGTTAGGGTTTTGATTAGGTAATTTCATGCTTGAGTTACAGTATAGTTAGGGTTTTAATTAGGTAATTGCATGCTTGTTGACTAGAATTCTTGAGTTACAGTATAGTTTAATGTTTCAGTTTTGATCTTAGTTTTGCTTGATATGTCTATTGATAATTTCATGCTTGTTGACTACTGTTTACTGTATAGTATAGTTAGGGTTTTGATTAGGTAATTTCATGCTTGAGTTATAGTATAGTTAGGGTTCGTCCTCTTTTGTATTTAAACTACTTGAAGTGTAGTTGGCTTGTTGGACCCTTTTTCTTGTGTTTCTGTAAAGAATTTACTGTCAAAGATCAAGTTTATATGGATAATCATGCTTCAGATAAGAATAATTCAAAAGAATGTGTGCAACCTATTTAGTTGGGATTAATGTCCCTTTTTTCCTTTTTGTTTTTAGTTTTTCATTTATTAGTTTGTTGTGATTCCTGTTGTGATCTCAAGTTTGTGAATGTATGATGAAATCAAACTGTAATGGTTGTTAGAAATCATATGCTGTAGTGAAATGAAAAGATTATAAGTCTATACATTTTCATGATGCAGAGCTGAATACAGTTCAGAACATGATTTGTTGGATCAAGAATTCATGCTAAAAGGAAAATGGTACCAAAGAAAAGATATAGTTGTGGCAAAGAATTGAATGTGTATTAGACATTTGAGAGGTATTAGTGAATGGACTCTGGAAATTAGGCCTTATGCCTGGCTTATGGGATATGCTGGATCAAGACTGCTGCTGTTACAGCAGCAACTTGCTACTGTAACAGGACATCAACATGAACTCTTTGATGAAATTTAGTTTCTTATACGTTGGCGCTGCCTCGTTTTATTTTTTGATGAACTCTTTATTTTTGGATATATAACTCTTATGCTCTTGGATATGAACTTTTGATTTAGATGTGATTATATGAAGATTAGAATCTTGCTTTTGGTTTTGGATATGAACTTGTGATATATAAATGCTTTTGTATAAGAACAATAAAAAATTTATATGAACTTTTGATTTAGATATGATTAAATATTGTTTTGATTTTTTGTGGTGTTGGGTCCATTTATGAGAATTTAAATATACTCTACAAATGTACAACTGTAGATTGATTATAGATATGGCACGGGGAGCACAGCCAGCTGGCCGAGGATGAGGAGTTGAGCGGTCAGGCCAAAGATCCTTATCACTTTCCACACCGGAGGCCGATAGACCCTCTCCTGTCTCACCTACCTTTTTTTTCTACTACTCAGACATCAGCATGATCGACTTCAGCTGGATCATCTCATGCATCACAAAGTTTAATGAGTTGTACCAAACTTATGATTATACCTGCTACTCATGATCAGTATGATTTTTGAAAACTTATATTATTATTAGTATTATTATTATTATTATTATGATTGTTGTTATTATTATTATTATTAAGAAAATAGTAAATATTTATTTACTATTTATATGTAGGTTTATACCTTCGGCCTCTCGCAAGATAGGAGAAATATTTAAGGAGAAATTTACAGAGGAGGGCACGTAGTGGAGTAAAATGCCTAAAGACATAAAAGAGTACTATTGGGATGAATTTCAGGTATATTATTATTATATATAGAGTATTATTTGTCATTGTTGATTACTAATTATTTATAAAAAATGTTTTTAATTTTACAGAAATTTTATCAGTGGGATTCTGCGCATGCGGTCGTTGTGAGGACTACATGGAATAATGTGTGTAAGAATCGGTATAACGATAAACTCTATAAATGACGCTATAAATATAAAGGAGGAAAACCACTCTGCGTTCCAGATAATGTTTGGAATAGATGGCAAGAGTATTGGAGTAGTACAGAGTTTAAATTAAAATCTCAGCAAGCATCAAAAAATAGAAAGACTGAGAAGGCTGGAGAAGGATCATGTGTTTCTAAACACACCGGTGGCTCGAAGTCTACCATTCAACATTCTATTGATATGGTTAGATTTTTTAAACATGCGAAATTTTTTTATAACTTTTATTAAACTGATTTATTAATTCTTTATTTTTTTTTTAAATAGGAATCTCAGTTAGGACGTGCACCCACAGGCTATGAAGTGTTTAAGCATATGCACAAAAAGAAAAATGGTACTTTTATTGACAAGAGATCAAGCGACGTTAATGTAAATTTTTGTATATAAATTAAATATTTTTTTCTTTTTTTTCTTTTCATTTTTATTTTTGCTTTATTATATATATTTTTATTACTGGTAGGCTACCGTGGAGCAAATGATAGCGATTACATCTCAGTTTTCAGAGGAGTCTGGTGAGCCTGAGACTCAGCCCGACACCAATCGCCTATACTTAGATGTCGTTGGAGCATATACTAAGAAACGCCGAGTGTACGGTCTCGGCTCTCTTGCATCGCTTTCATATCTAGATTCGTTACGCAGCTCAGGTAGATCGTACTACGGTACAAATTTTGATGATACATTTGAGCAACATGTGCAAGAGCGAGTTAGGATTGAGATGCAGAGTATGCAACAAGGATTGAATGAAGAGATACACCGCCGACTAGAGGAAGAGTAGCATAAGAGAAATGAAGAGGTGCTTGATCTCAAACAGAAAATCGCAGATATGGAGCGGTATTTCCAGATGATGAGAGACTTGAGTTCATAAGGGTGTGCATTAATCGGTTTTAACCGATTAACCGAACCGTTCCGACCCATTTTTTTTATAACGGTTCGGTTATTATACGAATCTCATACGATTCGATTATGGTTATGAGATTCGTATAATCGAACCGACCGATTAACCGAAATATATACATGCTTCAAAACCCTAAATAAGTAAATAACAAAATTTCATATACTAATTCTTAGATAAATTGTTAAAACCAAAAATTATTAAATTATTAGCTATTAAGAAACCCAAAATTTCATAATATTGGGTTAAATATTAAATTTAATGAATATGAATTTATATTTGTGTTAAATTACTTTGTTGAATGTTGAGTTGATGAATTTATATTTGTTGGACTGGTTAATAACCGAATTAACCAAAACCGACCGAAATATAACGGTTAAATTGGTTAATGGTTATGTGTCATAATATGGTTAAATCGGTTACACATTCACTTAACCGAAAAATTTCGGTTTAGTTAAAAAATCAAGAATTAACCGACCAAACCGACCGATGCACACCCCTATAAGTTCACAGTCTTCCTCTTCAGGTCCACCAGATCCGCTAACTAATTGTGAGCAGAGAGATAAAGAGGATTAACTCATATGTATTTTTTTATGTTGTAATTTTTTACACATTATAACGTTTATGTAATAAAATTTTTATTTTAATATTTGTGTTTATTTTATAATTTTACATAATTAATAATATTATTTAAAATAAATTTAATTTTTCTTAAAAATATAACAAATGGTCATTTTATAATTAAAATACAAATTCCACCTACACTGTTTTACAACGGAATTAGCGAGGGATCTATTCTGTCGCTAAATAGCGACGAAGTGGTTTCCTCGCTAAATAGCGACGGAGTAGATCCTTCGCTAAATAGCGATGGAATAAATCCCTCACTATTTAGCGAGGGAATAGTTCCGTCTCAATTAGCGACGAAATACATTCCGTCATATTTCCGTCTCTATATTTAGGGACGGAAAAACTAATCCGTCTCTATTATTTTTGCGACTAACGGAATAGAGACGAAATTTCTCCGTCGCTAGATACCCTATAGCGACGGAATAGAGACGGAAAAATCCGTCTCTATTTCGCATTTCTCTTATAGTGGTGAGTCGTGTGTGAATAAAATCAAAAATAAGTTGCGGAGGACTTATATTGATCGGTTGAGTTCAAAACTTTTTCTTGGATGATGGAAGCTCCAAGCCTTCTTTTAATGTTTCCAACACTTGGGTGAGTCTCCGTATCACCTTGTTTGACTCATTCATGTGCTAGCATTGATGAATTTTACAACAAAACTCAAGAAGAAGAAAAGAGGAAGCTCGACAATGGAGAAATGAGAGAGAAGAGAGTTGTTATGAATAGTAACTCATTACCACTTCCAAAGTTGACTAATGTTTAAATAGTCAAGTAGAGTGTTGAAATTGGTTTGTGTAAAATACAAGCAATCCAAGCCTTTTACTTAACCTTCAAATCAATTCCAAAATCAAGCATAACCACTTCCACATTAGTCAAACAAATGATGTAAGTGAAGTGGGTCCGACCACTTTTAAATTCCGAATTTAAGTCGGCTAACTTGACACGCAACTTCGCTCGGGCCCGGGTTCGTTTAATTCTGAATTAAACGAATTTGCCATTGCAACATAATTAAATCCAATTTAATTAAATAATAATACATAGCAAAATTATTACGAAAGTCGCTTGCGAATTAATTCTAAATTAATTCTTTCGCCCAAATTAAAAACCAATTTTAATTCTACTTTGAAATCTAATTTTATTTAATATATCCAATATATTATTTTAGCCCAATTAAATAAATTAAATAGAAAAATCCAATTTAACTATTAAATTTATTTTTACCGATGGCTTTCCAAATTAATCACGTTCTCTCTCTTCTAGTCGAATTAATCCTAGATTAATTCTTGCCGTAATTAATCCTAGATTAATTTCTCTCTCTCATAATTAATCCCAGCTTAATTCTGTTCGAGTCAAATGTTATCGGTGAATCTTTGTGAGGCGACCCAAGAGATCCCTGGATATGTTGGCAGTAAATAACGTCATCGGACTATCCGAACACGTGCGTACCCGATACCACGTTCCTACCGATTTACAAGACATGTTTGGCTTCTACCAAAGCACCGTGCCTACCCAATTCTTCAGAAAAATTCTTTTAAGGAATACATGATCTTTGTCAGGCATAGTATACATAGTAATACGTATTACGATCCAGTATCGGATGTCACATGCTAGGCCTGGGGCTGGAGTTGTGTCTACCCCGTACGAAGCATATATCGGATCACTAGCAACTAGTCTCTTTATGATCGGAAAGTCATGACCTAGTCATACTTTCCCGATGGCTATAGCACTATAGAGTACCAGTTCTGTATCCCTACGTGATCATCATCTCCATATGACTGAACTGATACTTCCATCTTGACATCACACCCAATACACTACGATTCTCAGTATAACCAGAAGAGGCATACACAGAACCTGTTAAAGCCCCGGATGACCAAAACCAAAGTATACTGATTGTCGCAAGTATTAGCGATGCAAGTCTCATGTTAAGACCATATACACCTACCCTGATTCAGATTCCTATAGACATATAGTCATACTACCAATGAGATTCCGAGGGGTCTATCCAGAGCGAAGCTGTTCCCGTACCATCGGTAAACAGAACCTCCTATCACACATGCATAAGTAACCAATACTTAAATATATGAGAACTATGCCGTTAAGCTTCCATAACGCGCACAAGTGTAATACTAGCCTATTCCGTATTATCGATGTCCAGTCTCGATAATACTACGACTAGAGATATTTAATGTCTCATATCTTATTAATCTAGTACTAATCATAATGACTTTTATCATTTATATATCCAGGTAATCCAATTACAAATGATAAAAGAGCAATTTCCTTTGTCACATAGTTAATTTTGTACAAGAACACTATGTTCTTTACAAAATAGTGATGTTATGGGTCATAATTATCCAACAATCTCCCACTTGGCCTATAGCCAATCACTCAACTGTCCAACACCTGAACTATATACGGGTCGCTCAAACTTCTGCTGAGAAATAGCTTTCGTCAGTGGATTTGCAAGGTTATTATCTGATGAGATTTATTTGATCATCACATCGCCACGATGTAGGATCTAACGAATCAGATGAAACAGTTGAAGTACATACTTGGATCGTTGATGAGACCGCGGTTCCTTAGCCTGTGCTGTAGCCCAGCTCAGCTGCTAATAGAACTACTCATAATCCAATCAGGAATTTATAGATCCAAAATGCTTCTTTTGCTGCCTCAGCTGCAACAATATTCCACTTTTATTGTTTAATCGGCAATAGTATTTTGCTTGGAAGATTTCCAGCTCACTGTTCCGTTGTTCAAAAAAAATGTGTACCCTTATTGCGACTTACAATCGTCTTTATCGGTTTGGAAACTTACAGCGGTGAACCCAGTAACCTCAAGTTCTTCTTTCCCCATTTTATCAGAAAGCATCCTTAATTCATCCAAGATACTCAAGGATGTTCTTTACTTCAATCCAGTGACCATCACCTGGATTGGCCTGATTGCATCTACATATGCTCAAAGCATATGATGTTAGTGTTCCTAGAACATGCCAAGATCGTCTAAGAGTGATTCGTGTGTGAATAAATCAAAGGGAGTTTCGGAATACTCACATTGATCGGCTTTGAATTTCAAAACTTTCGAAGGATGTAGGAGCTTCAAGCTTCGTCGTTGAGTTCTAAACTCGAGGGTGAGTTTCCCTATCACTTTTACTTGACAACTTTAAGTGCTAGCTTGATTAATTTTTGCCACAAAAATTCATCAACAAGGGAGGAGTCACGGTTTTGTGAGGTAGAAGAGAGAGGAATAGTTGTTTTCAATTTCCAAAATTGGTGTGTTATGTTTTTCAAAAACAAAACTAGGTTGGTGTAAATGAAAAAGAATTCATTAAATGCAAGCCAACTACTCACATCAAGCTTAAGAGATTTGTTGTAAGTTGTGGGCCCCACCATAATTAAATTCCAAATTTTAGTTGGCTTCTCCAACACACTTTGGGTCTGGGTTCGTTTAATCCGATTTAACGAATTTTCTGTCGCAATGTAATTAAATCCAATTGAATTAAATAATAATGCATAGCAAAATTATTATGAAAGTCGCTTGCGAATTAATTCCAAATTAATTCGTTCGCTTGAATTAAAATCCAATTTTAATTCCGTATTGAAATCTAATTTCAATTAATATATCCAATATATTATTTTAGCCCAATTAAATAAATTAAATAGAAAAATCCAATTTAACTATTAAATTTATTTTACCGATTAATTCCAAATCAATCACGTTCTCTCTTCTTCATGAATTAATCCCAGATTAATTCATGACGCAATTAATCCCAGATTAATTCTCTCTCTGTTAATTAATCCCAGATTAATTATTACTGTAATTAATCCCAGATTAATTTTCTCTCTCATAATTAATCCCAGATTAATTCTGTTAGAGTCAAATGTCATCGGTGAATCTTCGGGAAGTGACCCAAGAGATCCCTGGATATGTTGGTAGTAAATCCGATCATCGGACTATCTGAACACTGCGTACCCGATACCACGTTCTTACCGATTTACAAGACATGGTTGGCTTCTAGTAAAGCACCGTGCCTACCCAATTCTCCATAAATATTCTACGAGGAATATGTAATCTTTATCAGGCATAGTATACAGTGTATTGCGTATTACTTTCCAGTACCGGATGTCACATGCTAGGATTGGGGTTGGAATTGTGTCTGCCCCGTACGAAGCATATATCGGATCACAGACAACTAGTCTCTATAATCGGATAATCATGACCTAGTCTCATTATCCCGATGACTGCAGTACTTAAGAGTACTAGTTCCGTATCCATGCGTGATCATCATCTCCATATGACTGAAGTGATACTTCCATCTTGACATCACACCCAATACACTACGATTCTCAGTATTCCCAGAAGAGGCGTACACATAACCTGTTAAAGCCCCGGACGACCAAAACAAAAGTATACTGATTGTCGCAAGTATTAGCGATGCAAGTCTTAGGTTAAGACCAAATACACCTACCCTCCTATTACACTTGTATGAGTATCCAATACCCAAATATATGAGAACTACGACGTTACGCTTCCATCACACGCACAAGTGTAATACTAGCCTATTCCGCATTATCGATGTCCAGTCTCGATAATACTACGACTAGGGATATTTAATGATTAAACCTTACGGAGATTAATATGGTCTCATATCTTATTAATCCAGTACTAATCATATGGACTTTTATCATTTATATATCCCGGTAATCCAATTACAAATGATAAAAGAGCAATTTCTTTGTCACATAGTTAATTTGTACAAGAACACCATGTTCTGTACAAATAGTGATGTTATGGGTCATAATTGTCCAACAATGTCCCACTTGGCCTATAGCCAATCACTCAAGTGTCCGACACTTGAACTATGTACGGGTCGCTCAAAATTCTGCTGAGAAGCAGTTTTCGTCAGCGGATTTGCAATATTATCATCTGATGCGTTTTATTCGATCATCACATCGCCTCGATGTATGATCTGACGAATCAGATGAAATAGTCGAAGTATATACTTGGATCGTTGATGAGACCGTGGTTCCTTAGCCTGTGCTGTAGCCCAGCTCAGCTTCTAGTAGAACTACACCTAATCCAATTAGGATTATATATATCCAAAATGCTTATTTTGCTACCTCAGCTCCAGCAATGTTCCGCTTTTTGTTATTTATTCGGCAACAGTATCTTGTTTGGAAGATTTCCAGCTCACTGTTCCGTTATTCAAACTAAATATGTACCCTTATTACGACTTAAAGTCGTCTTTGTGGGTTTGGAAACTTGCAGCGGTGAACCTAGTCACCTCAAGTTCTCATTTCCCCATATTCTCAGAAAGCATCCTTAGTTCGTCCAAGATAATCAAGGATGTTCTTTACATAAATCCAGTGACCATCACATGGATTGGCCTTATAGCGTCTACATATGCTCAAAGTATATGAGACATCAGGTCACATACATTTCAAAAACATACGAGCTCTGAGAGAGTTGTCAGCAGCTTTCTAGTTCTATCCCAGTAGATCTTTATTCCCAGAATAAAGCATGCTTCTCCCAAGTATTTCATGGAGAATTTTAATGAAAGACGAGCTTTCACCAATTATATTATGGGAATGTTATTGCTAAGAAGCAATACATTATCAACTTATAGGACATTCATTGTCAGTGCGCTCCCACTAACCTTCTTATATACACAAGAATCATATTCGTTTTGAATGAAATCATATACCATTATGATCTCATCAAAATGTTGGTTCCAAGAACACAATGTTTGCTTCAATCCATAAATGGATTGAATTAACTTGCAAACCTTGTTTGCATGTTTTGGTACGACAAAACCGTCAGGATGTTTATAAACATCCTCCAAAAGGTTTCCATTAAGGAAAGCGGTTTTGACGTCCAGCTGCCATATTTCATAAATGAAACATGCAACATTAGCAAGCATTATCCGAATGAATTTAATCATGGCAACGGCTAAAAGGTTTCGTCGTAATCGATACCATGTTGATGACGATACCCTTTCGCTACAAGCCTAGCTTTGTACGTTTGTATGTTGCCATCCATTTTTGTCTTCACCATGAAGACCCATTTGTTACAAATAGGCACAATGCCTTCTGGTATATCAACCAGTGTCCAAACATGGTTCGTATACATGGAATCCATTTCAGACTTCATGACACTTTTCCATATAGCGGAGTCGATACCTCATATCACTTCCTCATACGTAGTCGGTTCAGTATCCTCAATAAGACTAATGTCTACATGAGGTGAGATCAGAAACCTATACCTCCCAGGTTGTTTCCTGACTCTCTCTGACCTACGCGGTTCTTGTGTATTATAAGATTGTGGTACAAATTCATCCCTGATGAACTGTTCATGTTTCGTTAAGGGATCGGTGCCAGGAACAGTATCACTCCGATTTTCATCGAGTTCTACTTTCTTCCCACTTACCATTGCATTTAGGAATTCCTCTTAGGAAAACTGCATGGAGAGCAACAAATTTCTTTGTTCTCTTGTGAGTGGTGGAATTGGTTTCCCTAGGATAACCAATTACAAATATGCACTTATCCGATTTGGGTTCTAGTTTGGTACCATCCAAACGTTTAACATGCCCAGCATCCCCAAATCTTCAGGAATGAAAAACCCAGTTTCTTTCATGTCCATATTTCATTTGGAGTCTGTCCAACAGAATTTGACGGAAACTTATTCAAAATAAGTATTGCACTGTTCAATGCGTATCCCGTGAAGGAAATTAGTAGTTCAATGCGACTCATCATTAACCTTACCATGTCCAACAAAGTTCTATTTTTCCGTACAGACGCACCACTCGATTGAGGTGTTCCGGGAGGAGTCCACTATGAAAGTACCATACTCTTTCAAGTAATCGAGAAACTTATTGCTCGAGTATTTTCCACTACGGTCCAATCGTAATATCTTAATACTTTTGCCCGTCTGTTTTTCTACTTCGTGTCGAAACTCATTGATTATATCAAAAGTTTCCGACCTGTGTTTCATAAGACACACATAACCATAACGCGATGCAACATCCGTAAAGGTTACGAAGTATTCAAATCCACCTCTAGCCTAGCTAGACATGGGCCCACATACGTCACCATGAACGAGGGCTAACCGCTCGGTGGCACGTACACCTTTACCAATAAAAGGCGATTTAGGCACTTTCCCTAATAAACAAGATTCGCAGACGTCATATGATTTATGATCAAATTTGTCCATAGTATCCATTCTTCAAAAGAGTGGATATACGAGTCTTGTTAATGCGTCCTAGACGACAATGCCACAAATAAGTCTCATATGATTTACTCAGTTTGAGCTTTTGTTTGTCATGTTATATTTTGAGATTCATTTATATTCGAAATATAAATATTGTTATTCACATCTAATGTGTATATCTCAATATCATATTTATATCAAAACACCCAGTGATCTGGAACATAAAGGTACACCCTTAACGGGTTAAACTAGATATAGAGATAATGTTTCTAGTCAAACTAGGTATATTATAATAGTTTCCTAATTTAAGTACATGCCCAAATGGTAGTTCCAAAACTTAGGTTCCCACGGCCAAAACAACGACTCGTCCCGTTTCCAACTTATAGGTCAATATCAACTGAAGTCAGTCTCCTGCTAATCAGTAGATCTCACACATCAGTACATATCTATGTACCGCATCTAGTAACAAAATCCAATTTTAAAACTAGTAATGGACACGTTCATTCCAATAACAAACATACTTGAAGTCGGAGCCTTGCCAGCCTTCACTTCCTTCATGTATGCCTTGTCCATACGGCAGTCACACCTTCAGTGACCCCGTTTGCCACAATTTAGGCAGACATCTTGGGATATGTCCTTTGTCTTCCTAGAAGACTGTGACGATTTTGCCTTTGCCCTTTTTCTTCACACCCCCAGAAGCCTTCGATCAAGCCTTGGCCTTTTGGGATGTCGAAGTAAGATGTGCATTGCGCTTCTTGCCCGTTTGGAAGCTCTGACTCTGCCTCCTTGAGCATAGCCATTAACTCTCCAAGAGTTTTCTCTTGGTTCATTATGAACCCGCCCCAGCATTCGGGCAGAGACTGTAAGATCAAATCTATTGAAGTCTCGACCTCGTAGGTAATGCCCAGCTAACCTAGCTGTTCGATGTCAGCAATCATCTGTGACACCTAGTGCTCGACAGATGTACCCTCTAACATACGCGAGCACAAGAGCTTCTTTTAAGATCTAAGGTTAGATCTTATTAAGATCCTTTAATTTCATCATCATGGTATAAGGATCTAATCCTTAGTTCTGACGACGCAATAAGGAGTCTTTCCGGTAAGCATAACAGATTGAGCGCTAAAGTTATCATCACGATGAGTCTTCCAAAGCTCATGCTCTACTATTTGCTCAACTCCGGGCTTAGGCCCGAGAGGTCGCTTCTATAAAATAGAGTAACTTCTCAACTCCCAGGACTATCCTGAGATTCCTTTCCCAATATGAAAATTAAAGCCGTAAAAGACATTTTTCACCTAGGATTATGCCCTTTGACTCTAATCTTTCAAGTAATCTTGATTGCTATAGTCCAACTATCCAATCAACGATTTCGGGTACAATCTAATGTAATGATTACTATAGTTTAGCTAAATAATTAACTATAATTGATCGGTTACATTCAAATGTATTGATTACTATAACCCAATTATATAACCAACCTACAAATGAAGTAGTTTGAATACAGTCCAACTGTTAAATTAAAACAATAATTGAATATTAGTCCAACTAATATATTTATAAATAATTAATGACGAAATAGAAATGAGCGCGTATTGGCAAGTATCTAAACGAAATTGCAAGTTTAATACTTGCCTCCCACTATTTTTCGGCGAGCCTCTAACCCTCTGTGGAGTACTCGGGAAACCTAGTTTCCTAGTGGGCTAGGATCCCATTAAATAACACACAACCTTGACTTTGGCCAACAAGTTGTATGAAACTTAACTAGGTAGATCTCTAAGATCAATTGGATCTCATCCAATTCCTAGATCCAATAGGTGGACTTCCAAGTCCGAAACATATATCCAGTATATGCCAATATATCCAATATATTGCCTAACTTTTTTTCCTCTGAATCAACTAAGCCTTGGCTTTGGCTCTGGCTCAACAAGCTTAATGAAACCATTTAAGCGTGACCCATTGACAGTGGGAAAGCTTCGTAATCGAGGTCGATGAACAAGAAGTGACCTTGACTTTGGCCAACAAATCACAACTTGCCCAAGACGTACGATATGGAACAAAGCTTTCGTGATTCAAACACATCCGCGATGGACAAAGGTCTTGACTTTGGCCAACAAACTAATGCCAATCTTGGATCTTGAGGGATAATCACTCAATGGAAGGAAAAACGCTTAATATAAAATGAGGGTTTTTGTCGTGATTTGGAAACCAATTTATTATCTTTAATTAGGTTTCATTATACACCTTAAGCATGCATTCTAAAAATATAATAAGGCGCGAATAAAATAATAATGATATTCGGATGGATATATAACAAACTTTGTTCCTAGAACAAATCTCTCACTTTCCTCTCTCCCGCTAGCATTATTCATACTTCTACCCAATTACATAATACTTCATAAGAAACCTCATTTACATTGAGAGGAATTGGTGAGAAGAGAAATACAATGAGATAAGGAGATAATAGGCTGGACACGTAGGTCCAATTTAATAAATTCTAAATTTATTATAATAATTTTCAAAATTGCCCTCACCTTTCTAATATTCATCCAATATACATTATTCATACAAATACATCCATGTATTCACACAAAGCATGTTATTCAATCAATCTAATCCAATTAATTAATCTTCGAATTAATGACCATCCAATATTCAAACAATGATTTGACTTGCGCGAGTACAACTCGTTTAAGAATAAATACTCAAAGTACGTATTCTTGAATTATATCGAACTACAATTTTAAATCCAATTTAAATTATATTCAATACTAATTCATATTTATTTTCAAATTAAATAATTACACTTTTAAAAGTGCCTTTTAGACTTGGATTCCAAATCCAATCTACATGGGTCTCAAAGGCCCAATTAGTATCCAATACTTTTTTAATTAAAGTCCAATGGGCTTTTAATTAATTCTTTAGGCTTGGGCTTTTGGCCAAAATGGATCTAACCCATAATGCCTAGGCCCAATAGGAATCACCTTATGCCATAGAGTCAATTTTGGCCCATTAGGCCCAATGTCATACTTTGGACTTTATGGAAATGGTTTAGGCCTAATTGGATCCAACCCAATTGACCAAAACAAAACTTGGCCCAACCAAGCCCATTAAGCCCAATTACAATAATTAAATTAATACAACATTCCAAATTACATATTAATTCAATTAAAGTGCAATCACCATAATTAATTAATTAAGCTAATGTTTCCAAAACATCAATTTAATCTAATTAATCATGCATAATTCCCAAATTCATGTCCAACACAAAATTGGGGCAAAATCAATTTATACATGCTTATCATGTTCACGGTAATTGTGCATAAAATAACACCCAATTTGATTTCAATCCAATTAAATCAGCATACAAGATTTATTTCATGCTTTAAACATATCCAATTGTCTAAAATCAAAAAATCACCATGAGGCACCTATGGGTATACCTTCGGCCATGTGTTAGGATTTGAGGATTTTTGATCTAATCAATTTTTCACAAATCCATTAATGCACAAATTCAATTCAACATTATACAAACATAACCCAACAATCAATTTAGGCAAATCAAGCTCCAAGCCAAAAAACCCAAATTAAAGTGTATGAACCCTAGATTTTCAAATCAAACCTAACCTGGCTCTGATACCAATCTTAGTGTTCCCAGAACATGCCAAGATCATCTAAGAGTGATTCGTGTGTGAATAAATCAAAGGGAGTTTCAGAATACTCACATTGATCGGCTTTGAATTTCAAAACTTTCAAAGGATGTAGGAGCTCCAAGCTTCGTCGTTGAGTTCTAAACTCGAGGGTGAGTTTCTCTATCACCTTTACTTGACTCCTTTAAGTGCTAGCTTGATGAATTTTTGCCACAAAAATTCAAGAACTAGGGAGAGGGGTCACAGAAATTAAAGAGAGAGGAATAGTTGTTTTCAATTTCCAAAATTGGTGTGTTATGTTTTTCAAAAAAAAACTAGGTTGGTGTAAATTGAAAAGAATTCATTAAATTCAGGCCAACTACTCACATCAAGCTTAAGACATTTGATGTAAGTTGTGGGTCCCACCACAATTAAATTCCAAATATAAGTTGGCTTCTCCAACACACTTTGGGCCTGGGTTCGTTTAATCCGATTAAACGAATTTTTTGTCGCGACGTAATTTTATCCAATTTTAATTAAATAATAATGCCTAGCAAAATTATTACGAAAGTCGCTTGAGAATTAATTCGTTCGCTTGAATTAAAATCCAATTTTAATTTCGTATTGAAATATAATTTCAATTAATATATCCAATATATTATTTTAGCCCAATTAAATAAATTAAATAGAAAAATCCAATTTAACTATTAAATTTATTTTACCGATTAATTCAAAATTAATCGCGTTATATCTTCTTCACGAATTAATCCCAGATTAATTCATGACGCAATTAATCCCAGATTAATTCTCTCTCTGTTAATTAATCCCAGATTAATTATTACCGTAATTAATCCCAGATTAATTTTCTTTCTCATAATTAATCCCAGATTAATTCTGTTAGAGTCAAATGTCATCGGTGAATCTTCGGGAAGCGACCCAAAAGATCCCTGGATATGTTGGCATAAATCCGATCATCGGACTATCCGAACACATGCATACCCGGTACCACGTTCTTATCGATTGATTTACAAGACATGGTTGGCTTCTAGCAAAGTACCGTGCCTACCCAATTCTCCAGAAATATTCAACGAGGAATATGTAATCTTTATCAGGCGTAGTAAACAATGTATTGTGTATTACGATCCAGTACCGGATGTCACATGCTAGGCCTGGGGCTGGAATTGTGTCTGCCCCGTACGAAGCATATATCGGATCACAGGTAACTAGTCTCTATAATCGGATAATCATGACCTAGTCATATTATCCCGATGACTACAATACTTAAGAGTACCAGTTCCGTATCCTTGCGTGATCATCATCTTCATATGACTGAAGTGATACTTACATCTTGATATCACACCCAATACACTACGATTCTCAGTATACCCAGAAGAGGCATACACAGAACCTGTTAAAGCCCCAGACGACCAAAACCAAAGTATACTGATTGTCTCAAGTATTAGCGATACAAGTCTCAGGTTAAGACCAAATACACCTACCCTGATTCGGATTCCCATAGACACATAGTCATACTACCAATGTGATTCCGATGGGTCTATCTAGAGCGAAGCTGTTTCCGTACCATCGGCAAACAGAACCTCCTATCACACCTACATAAGTATCCATTACTTATATAAATGAGAACTATACCGTTAAGCTTCCATAACGCGCACAAGTGTAATACTAGCATATTCCGCATTATCGATGTCCAGTCTCGATAATACTACGACTAGGGATATTTAATGATTAAACCTTACGTGGATTAATACTGTCTCATATCTTATTAATCAGGAACTAATCATATGGACTTTTATCATTTATATATCCCGGTAATCCAATTACAAATGATAAAAGAGCAATTTCTTTGTCACATAGTTAATTTGTACAGCAACATCATGTTCTGTACAAATAGTGATGCTATGGGTCATAATTGTCCAGCATATGAGACACCAGGTCCCGTAAATTTTCATAATGTATGAGCTTTGGGAGAGTGTCAACAGTTTTTTAGATCTATCCCAGTAGATTTTTATTCCTAGAATAAAGCCTGCTTCTCCCAGGGTTTTCATGGAGAATTTTAATGAAAGCCAAACTTTCACCGATTATAGTATGGGAATGTTATTGCCGAGAAGCAATACATCATCAATATTTAGGACATTCATTATCAGTGCGCTCCCATTAACCCTCTTATATACATAAGAATCATCTTCATTTTGAATTAAATCATATACCATTATGATTACATCAAAACGCTAGTTCCAAGAACACATTGCTTGCTTCAATCCATAAATGGATTGATTTAATTTGCAAGCCTTGTTTGCATAATCATGGCAACAGGTGAAAAGTTTCATCGTTGACGATACCTTTTCTTTACAAGCCTAACTGCGTACATTTGTATGTTGCCATCCATGTCTGTCTTCCTTGAAGACCCATTTAGTACCAATAGACACAATGCCTTCTGGTACATCAAACAGTATCCAAACATGGTTCGTATACATGGAATCCATTTCGGACTTCATGGCACTTTGCCATAAAAAAAGAGTCGATACCTTGTATCACTTCCTCATACGTAGTCGGTCCATCTTCCTCAATAAGATTAATATCTACATGAGGTAAGATCAGAAACCCATACCTCCCAGGTTGTTTTCTGACTCTATCTGACATACGCGGTTCTTGTGTATTTGAATATTGCGGTACAGTTTCATCCCTGATGAACTGGTCATGTTCCGTAAGGGATCTGCACCTGGAATAGTATCACTCCGATTTTCATCGAGTTCTACTTTCCTCCCACTTACCACTGCATTTAGGAATTCCTTTTCGAGGAAAATCGTATGTAGAGCAACAAATACCTTTTTCTCTTGTGAGTTGTATAAGTACTATACTTTGGTTTCCCTTGGATAACCTACAAATAGGCACTTATCCGATTTGGGTTCTAGTTTGGTATCATCCAAATGTTTAGAGTATGCCCAACATTCCCAAATCTTCAGGAATGAGAAACCCTATTTCTTTCCTGTTCATATCTAATATGAAGTCTGTCTAACAGATTTTCATGGAACCTTATTCAAAATAAATATTGCACTGTTTAATTCGTATCCTTAGAAGGAAATTGGTAGCTCAGAGCGACTCATCATTAACCTTACCATGTCCAACTAAGTTCGGTTTCTCCGTTCGGTCACACCGTTGACCGGCGTAAACACACACGTATAACGCAAGCGTACGTATCGTTCAAGTAGTATAAAAAGTATCGATCCCACGAGGACTTAAAACCTTTTTGTTATCAATTTATTGGGCCAAATGATTACCAGTATCTAACAAGTTGTTTGATTGATTTGAAATGGCGACGATTCTAAATTTAAAGACAAATAACTAAAATTGCTTAAAAGTAGATTTTAAGGAAATTCAATATTAAAAACTATCCAGGGTTGTGATTTATTTCAATATTATTTAAAGATGAAGTAGTTATCTTATAGTTGGGTAAAATATCAATTTATTAACCTGGAACACTAACTTATGTAAAAGCCTCTTCCGATGGTCAATTACAAATACCCAGTATAACCCAATTGAACCATATTCCTATGTCAACCACATTACCTGGATTCATTAAGTCTAAGTTCCAATTATGGCTACCCCCGCCCTACAGGTATATTCCTATCCTGTAAGGAAATCTATTAAAGGGTTATCTATCCTCAAGGAAGATCGTGGGCTATTGAGTCTAAGGTCTTAAACTTAAAATCCTATGTCTAGTTCATTTTAAGTTTACCTAATCAATTTAATTAATGGCCAGTTAATTAAAGAGCTTTAAGATTAAGACTCAATAAATAAATCTTTAATTTACCCAAACTGTAATTTAACCCTTATAAACCAGTTTAATTGAAATTCATCACAACCCTAGATAACTAACTTAGCTACGACACATAACTAGGGCTAAAAACTTATAAGACTTAAAATAAAATTGCATAAAGTAAATGTAGTAAAATAACTGCTGAAAGTAAATTAAAATAAAATTGCTAAGGTAAAAAGGAATTACTTCTACTATATACTAATTAGATTTCTCCCATAATATAATATAAGCTTTGCAAAACATTTTCATCCAGCCATATAGGCGGTATTTTGATTTAATTAGTTTAAAAACAACCAGCCATAAAGGCGGAATCATTTTAAAAACAACCAGCCATAAAGGCGGAACATCAAAATAACCAGCCATATAGGCGGAATGAAAATAAACCAGCCATAAAGGCGGATATTAAATTATACCAGCCATAAAGGCGGAACAGAAAATAAACCAGCCATAAAGGCGGAATTTAAATTAAACCAGCCATAAAGGCGGAATATGAATTTTATTACCCACCGACCAATCTGGCGGTATCCTGATTAAGTCAATTTAAAACTTGAATATATTATAATTATGGGAGAATAATCTAAAAAGTAATAGTAAAAGAATTACCTTTTACCTTAACAGAGGGAAGTTACCTCCTCATAATGAGTAGTAAAAACTGTAAAATAAAGAAAGTAAATATTATTATTACAGAACTTAGTTAAAAATTACAAAAACTAAATAAAAAGAACTTAGAGAGAGAGAAACTCCCTAATTACATAGGATTTGGGAAAGGAAATGGTACAACAAAAAATGAACCATCGCGCTCTATTTATAGGCGCGGATGGGGTGAGCGCGTCGCGACGCTGGCTGCGCGTCGCGCCGCGCGCTACAGTGAGACGTGGCTCAATCCTGGCTTGACATGTGGCGAGGCGGCAAAGAGATCCGATGACGTGGCACTGTTCATGACGTCATTGCTTACGTCATGCTGACATGTCAACTGTTCATGACGTCATTGCTTGCGTCATGCTGATGATGTGGAAGGCGACGTGGCGACACGTGGGGCGGCGGCCGTCCGATGAATGAGATGTTGACACGTGTCATGCTGTGATTGGCTTATGATGACGTGGCATGTTGACTCGGTTGACTTGCTGACGTGGCTGCTGATGTGGACGATGATGTGGCGACACGTGGCATGACACGTTGGGCGGTGGCCGTCCGAGCAATGAGATTTCGACACGTGGCACGGCGCATTTTAGCATCTCCGTTGTGATGGTGACACGTGGCACGGCGCACGTTAGCAAAGTCAACTTTTCTCAGATTCTATTTTGTGGACCCGGCGCATTTTAGCAACTTTGGCGCAGGCTTGGCGTCGCGACGCCAAAGCTATGCGCGGCGCGACGCGCTGAAGACTGAAATATTCCAGTTGACGCATTTTTGTCTGAATTTGCCCCAAATTGCCTCCAGTGCTGTCCAAACTTTATTTATCTGCAAAATAACAACAAAACACATCAAAACGTTCAAAAATCTCGAGAAACAATACAAAACATTAGGTCAAATGAGTGGGAAATTGTGGTATAAATACCACTCATCACACCCCCAAACCTAACATTTTGCTAGTCCTCGAGCAAAACAGAAAATAACATGAAAATAAAATTTAACTAAGCCACTTTCGTAGGGATCACGGTTGCATTTAGCGTATGCAACAAGCCTTTAAACCCCTAGGTGTCCCTAGTGGACGAGTTGTAGTCTCGTGAGGGTTTACAGCAATGATACCCACAAACATTTTACAAAAGTAAAAAGGTATTAAAACTAATGCACACAAAAGCAAAAAGACAAGCGAAAAGAGAATAAAGAAAGTTGGTGACTAATCAGGTGAAAATTCTACTCCAAGTTACTAGTTATTTTGTTTCTTTCTAAATTACCGAATAAGTAAATTCTCCGATTATTTTTACCATTCTCCATATACACAGCTAACAAAATATTAATCAACTCATTTTTGCCCACAACAGTCATAAGTGCAGTTGATAAGAGAGTAATATTTTTGTCCTAAAGTTCTATCAGATTTCACACCTTTTTTGTAGCAATGGAATAATTTTCTGATTTTTCTGATTTTTTCTTTGATTTTTTCTCTATTTTTTATTTATATACAATACCTTCCGTCTATGTAGCGAGCTTTGGGTCGGTGGCTCCCAAACCAGTTGGCTTTAGGGCACCAGGTGTTAAAACACCCCTACGAACTTAATTACTCAGACTTCAGATATATATATATTTGCAGCATCTTTGATCCATGTAACGAGCTTTGGGCCAGTGACTCCCAAACCAGTTGGTTTTAGGGCACTAGGTGTTAAAACACCCTTACAGACTTAATAACTCGGATCTCGGACGTTTTTTTTTTTTTTTTTTTTTTTTTTTTTTTTTTTACTCCATCACTATTTAGAGATGCTTTCTCCAATTAAACTATAGCACGGAATATTACAAACTTTTCAATTTTAGTTCATGACTGTATGTTCCATGTAAGTTCATAATACTGTCAACTGAACATATGAAGATTCATTTTAGTCAGATTTATGGAGAATTCACAAATTAAATAATTTAAAAGGAAATAAACAAAAATTAACTTGTTTCGAAATAAATGGTTTGAGATACGTATCAGGAGTGAAAACTCCTTACTCAGCTATCTTTTACCAATTCCACCATTTTTAGTCAAAATAAAAACACAAAAATGCAAAATATTTTTGTAATTTTTGAAAATTTTTCAATTTTTTTGTATTTTTCGAAAAATTTTGGACTAAAAACAACATAAAAACTAAAAACAAGGTACTAATCAAACTAAATCCCTCCCCCAAACCTAAATGAGACATTGTCCCCAATGTCTTAAACAGTAAAATGAGAGTTAGAAGGTTGTACCTGGTTAGCTGAAATCTACAGGAAATTAAAGGTTAAGATCCAGATTAATTCGACGCCTCTTACCACGATCGTCCTCAGACCAATTTATCTTTGATAGGATAGGGTCAACTTGTGGTTCATAGGCTATGAGTTGGTCTATCAGATCCGGAGCAAGTCTGGCAGTGAAGAGGAGGTCTTTCATAGGTTTTGACACGAACCCATTTCTCCGAGCATCATCAAGAAACACACAAAGAAAATCATAAAATCCATCAACGTTGAGTAGTCCAAGCGGTTTCTGGTGTATGTTCAGGTTCGCCCAAGATAGAACTATAAAAATTTCCTCCAATGTACCCAAGCCACCTGGCAAAGCAATAAAAGCATCAGCACGGTTAATCATTTCTACCAAACGTTCAGACATACCTGATACGATTAGTTCCTCTCCGTTTGATGATCCAATAAGATTTGCCTCTGCCAAGGGTTTTGGGACGATTCCCAAAACGTGACTGCCTCCTTCTTGTACGGCCTTTGAAACGATCCCCATAAGTCCGAGATTTCCTCCGCCATATATTAAGTGCATATTCCTTGCAGCTAAAACTCGACCCAATTCCTGTGCTGCTTCTATGTATTGTGGTTTAGTACCAACAGTACTACCACAAAACACACAGATGTTTTCAACTCGTCTTCTTGAAGTGGCTTCCATTTTTCTATGTATTTATTTCTTTTCTTTTTGACTCTGGATGACTTCAAAGGTGCAATGATGAGTTGAATTTATAATACCTGAAAAGGGTGAGTAAAAATAGCACAAGTATCTTTCAAAGGACGATTAGTAGCAAAATAGTAAAATAGATCATGATAGTCAACAAGATCTGGATCCTGTCGGAGAAAAAGTAAACAACAAAACAAATTACAATTATTAGAAAAAGACAAAGAGATAAAATATGTACAAAAATCTACAGCTTGATTAACGTCTATGCGTCAGGGACAAGCTTCCCATCCAATTTTCCTATAAATTGGCAAACAGGGTCTTTTTTAGTCAGATTCCCAAGACTTAACTGTTGTCTTTCTTTTTGAGATTGTGTATGTAATCTGCGAAATTCTATGTCAACATATCCACTGGGATGCGTCTCAAGAGTCGAAGATATATCATCTAAAGACTCCTACTCAAGCCATCCCTAATGAATTTAATTTTGTCTTCGCGATTAACAGACACCATTCCTAAAGAACGACAACGAGTGTTGCAATTCCAACGTGCACATTTGTAACAAACACCCATTTGTTTAGCTCTTCGTTTCTTTGCATAGGTGCTTCTTCCAAAACCAGGCAAGTGTGAAATAAAAGAGTCAGAAGACTCACCTGCCAATCGGACTCGTGCTTCAATTACCCAACGAATGTCATTGGGAACACCATAGATCGTCAGTAACCTCATTCGTTCCAAGCGAGCTTTGTAAACTTTCATCAGAGATTTTTGAGGGAGAGAAGGAAATTGCTTGTGAAGATTTGAGAGAGCTTCGTCCATCTTGAAATGACTTAATCTGCAAAAACTAAACACACAAAATTAAATCACACCAAATCACAATATATACAAAAATTGCATGGGTTGCCTCCCTGCGAGCGCTAAGTTTAAAGTCGTCAGCTAGACGTGACTTCTTGAACGTTTATGCTGGATTGGAAAGTGTGACACTTTCTTTTTGTCGCTCAAATGATTCTCCCCAGTAGTGCTTGACACGTTGACTGTTAACTTTGAATGTGTTGTTGGTTTTGGGATCTAGTAACTCAACAGCTCCATATGGTAAAACCTGAGTGATCACAAATGGTCCTGACCACCTAGATTTCAGCTTTCCAGGGAAAAGTTTTAATCTCGAGTTGTACAACAACACCTGCTGCCTTGGTTCTAACTGTCTGTGCACTATTTTTCGGTCATGCCATTTTTTGGTCTTTTCTTTGTATACTTTGGCATTGTCATAAGCCTGTAGGCGAAATTCCTCCAATTCATTGAGTTGGTGAAGTCTTTTTTCTCCTGCCTTGTGAGTCAAGATTCAACTTCTTCAGTGCCCAATACGCCTTGTGTTCAAGCTCAACTGGCAGATGGCATGATTTCCCAAACACCAATTGATATGGAGACATACCAATGGGTGTCTTGTAAGCTGTTCTGTAGGCCCATAATGCATCATCTAGTTTTTGTAGACCAGTCCCTCCTTGTTGATCCAACGGTCCTTTCTAGGATTCTTTTGATCTCCCTGTTTGAAACTTCAACCTGTCCATTTGACTGTGGATGGTAAGCTGTGGCAACTTTGTGAGTAACTCCGTATTTGGATAGGAGTGCATCAAAATATTTGTTGCAGAAGTGAGAGCCACCATCGCTGATGATTGCTCGAGGTGTTCCAAACAGAGTGAAAATGTTCTTTTTCAGGAATTTGATCACCACTTTGGAATCATTGGATGGCAGTGCAATTGCCTCAACCCATTTGGAGACGTAGTCTACAGCAACCAGAATATACAGGTTCCCAAATGATGGAACAAAGGGTCCCATGAAATCGATACCCCATACATCGAATATTTCCACTTCTAGAATATTTTGCAACGGTCCTTCGTTTCTCCTTGAAATATTCCCCGTTCTCTGGCACCTGTCACATTGAAAAGCAAAAAGATAAGCATCTTTAAAAAGTGTGGGCCAGAACAAACCTGATTGAAGGACTTTGGCTGCAGTTTTGTTTCCACTGAAGTGTCCGCCGTATGGTGATGAATGACAGTGTTGCAAAACACTGTTGACTTCCTCCTGTGGAACACACCGTCTCAGTAATTGATCAGCACAGCGTTTAAACAGGTACGGTTCATCCCAGACATAAACTTGACTTCTTTGAAAAACTTCTTCCGTTGCTGGTTTGTCCATTCCAACGGCCATTTTCCTGTTACAATATAATTAACATAGTCAGCATACCAAGGGACTTCCTGTTGTTTTATGGAAAACAGTTGTTCATCTGGAAATGTTTCTTTGATTATCAGTTCTTTGTCAGCTGTTTCTCCATTTTCCAGCCTCGATAAGTGATCTGCCACCTGGTTTTCTGTTCCTTTCCTGTCTCGAATCTCCACGTCGAATTCTTGCAAAAGAAGTATCCAACGGATCAATCTGGGTTTGGCATCTTTCTTTGTGATCAGGTATTTGATGGCTGAATGATCTGTGTAAACCACCACTTTGGGACCCAGCAGATAGGAGCGGAATTTGTCAAAAGCGTACACAACTGCTAGCAACTCCTTTTCAGTGGTTGTATAGTTGAGTTGAGCTTCATTCAGAGTTCTGCTGGAGTAGTAAATGGTGTGGGAAAATCTTTGCTTTGCGTTGTCCCAAAACCGCACCTACAGCAAAATCACTAGCATCACACATTACCTCAAATGGAAGGGTCCAATCTGGTGCTACAATGATGGGGGCAGAAATCAGCTTCTGTTTTAAGATCTCGAAAGCTTCCTGGCATTCTTTGGTGAAGTTGAAAGGCACATCCTTTTCCAGAAGATTGCAAAGAGGTTTGGCAATCTTGGAAAAGTCTTTGATAAATCTCCTGTAAAACCTGCATGTCCAAAAAACTCCGAATCCCTTTTACAGATGTTGGTGGAGGTAGTTTCTCAATTGTCTCTATTTTTGCTTTGTCTACCTCATTCCCTTTTTTGAAATCCGGTGTCCAAGAACAATGCCTTCCTGTACCATGAAATGGCATTTCTCCCAATTGAGTACCAGGTTTGTATCTTCGCACCTTTGTAATACCTGTTCCAAATTTTTCAAACAATGGTCAAAAAATCTCCAAACACAGAAAAATCATCCATAAAAACCTCCATACTCTGCTCCAGCATATCTGAGAAGATGGCCATCATGCAACGCTGAAAAGTGGCAGGGGCATTACATAATCCAAATGGCATCCTGCGAAAAGAAAAGTACCATAGGGACATGTAAAAGTAGTTTTCTCCTGGTCTTCTGGTGCAATGGCAATCTGATTGTAACCTGAATATCCATCAAGAAAACAATAGAATTCATGTCCTGCCAGTCTGTCTAACATCTGGTCAATGAATGGCAGCGGAAAATGGTCCTTTCTCGTGGCTTTGTTCAGCTTCTGTAATCCATCATACTCTACTCTCCATCCATCACCGTTCTTGTTGGAATCAGCTCGTTCTTTTCATTGGTGACAACAGTAATTCCTCCTTTCTTTGGTACACACTGCATAGGACTTACCCAAGTGCTGTCTGAGATGGGGTAAATGATGCCAGCATCCAACCATTTGATGATTCTTTCTTCACGACTTCTTCATGATTGGATTGAGTCTCCGTTGATGCTCCACTGTTGGTTTGTATTCATCATTCATCAGAATTTTGTGCATGCAGAATGATGGACTAATGCCTCGAATGTCAGCTATAGTCCAGCCAATGGCTCTTTTGTGCTCTCGTAACACTCTCAGTAGTTTTTCTTCCTGCTCCAATGTTAGTGAAGAAGAAATAATAACAGGTAATTCAGAAGAATTTCCAAGAAACGCATACCTGAGATGGCTCGGCAGTAACTTTAGTTCCAGCTGTGGTGGTTCTTCAATCGAAGGTTTGATTCGATCTTTCTTTGGCAGTTCCAAGCTTTCAACTGGTGGTGTAACTTTGAATCGGAATGGTTTGTCAAGGTAGTTGATACATTGCAAGATTTCAGCATCTAGCTCGCTGTCAGTCATGTTGGTGATGCAAGCTTCAAGTGTATCTGTGGGATTTGACTCAGTATTCTGAACAATTTTATCAACAACATCAATTCTGAAGCATTCTTCTTCTTCCTTTTCATCGCTTGGAAATTTCATGGCTTGGAAAACATTAAAGGTCATTTCTTGGTCCTGCACTTTCATGGTTAGTTCTCCTTTTTCACATCAATTACAGTTTTACCTGTAGCCAAAAATGGTCTCCCAAGAATGATAGTACTTACTTCTTTGTCTTCTTCCATGTCAAGGATGATGAAGTCAGCTGGAAGGATGAGTTTATCAACTTTAACCACAGCATATTTCCACGACTCCTCTCGAAAATGCGAGTGTTCGATCAGCAAGTTGCAAAGATACTGAGGTGGGCATTGCTTCTGCTTCTCCAATTTGCAATTTCCTGTAAATAGAAAAAGGCATTAAATTAACACTGGCACCTAAATCACATAAAGCCTTACCAATGTAATGTTCTCCAATGGTGCAAGGAACTGTGAAACTGCCAGGATCTTTCAACTTCGGGGGAAGTTTCCTCTGAATGATGGCGCTGCATTCTTTTGTCAAAGCTACTGTTTCGTAATCTCCCAATCTCCGTTTTCGTGAAAGAATGTCTTTCATGAATTTGACATAACTGGGCATTTGTTCCAAGGCTTCTGCAAATGGTATGTTAATGTGCAGCTTTTTGAAAATCTCCAAGAAACGAGCAAACTGTTTGTCCAGTTTGTTTTTCTGAAGACGTTGAGGAAAAGGTGGTGGTGGAGTGATCTGTTCTGGTACTTTTTCCTTTGCTTCTTTTTCTTTTGCTTCTTTTTCCTCCATCTGTTTCTCGGTTTCTTTTGGAACTTCTTCTTGAGATATCTGGACTCCAATATCTTTGTTGATCTCAGTACCGCTCTTTAAGGTAATGGCTTGACATTGCTCCTTCCCTCGGTTCCTTGGATTTGGTTCTGTGTTGCTGGGAAGATTGCCTGGTGGTCTGTAACTCTGAGCGTTGGCCAGTTGTCCGATTTGATTCTCCAGTGCTTTGATGGAAGCTGATTGGCTCTGAATCATGGCTTCATATCTTTTTAATTGAGCTAGCATCTCTGCCATCACTGGTTCATTTGCCTGCGTCTGGCCTTTGTTCTGTTGCTGGAATCCAGGTGGTGGATAGTTCTGCTGTTGCCCTGAATTGTTGCTCCATGAGAAATTAGGATGATTTCTCCACCCTGGGTTGTAGGTGTTGGAATATGGATTGTTCCCCTGTCTGTTGAAATTGTTGACATAGTTCACCGTTTCTTCAAATTGGTGTGGTTCTGGTGCTCCTCCATATGGTGAACTTGTGGATCCAGTGGTGCTTTGAGTGTTGAGAGTCTCCATAAATTTACATATCTGGTCCAGCTTGGTGTTGACTGCTGTATTAGCTCCAACTTCATATATTCCTGCAATTCTTTGAATCAGACTTCTTTCTGTTGGCCACAAGGAGTTGTTGTTGGCCATTTCTTCAATTAGGTCCCAAGCTTGATCTTCTCCTTTTGCCATTAAAGCTCCTCTAGCAGCAGCATCGATTGTGGTTCTCATCAGTCCAGAAAGTCCATTGTAGAAAGTCTGGACTTGAAGCCATTTTGGAATCTCATGGTGAGGACATTTCCGGAGCAAATCTTTGTATCTCTCCCAAGCTTCGTACAGAGATTCTGAATCTTGATGCACAAAGGATGTGATGTCATTTCTCAACTTTGCAGTTCTGGCTGGTGGAAAGTATTTTGCAAGGAATTTTGTAGCAAGAGTGTTCCAGGTTGTGATTGATCCTGCTGGTAGTGAATGTAGCCATGCTTTTGCTCTGTCTTTCAGGGAATATGGGAAAACTCTCAACCTCATAGCTTCTTCAGCTCCTCGGTTGTAATTGAATGTGCCGCAGACTTCCAGGAAGTTGCTGATGTGGGCATTAGGATCTTCAGTTGCATTTCCCCCAAACTGAATTGTTTGCTGAATCATCTGAATGCAAGTTTTTGATATCACCTGCATTTGCTGGTAAAGGAGGGAGTACAATGCACGAAATGAGGCCATCTATCACCGAATGGTTCTGTCTCGAATTGGAATTGGTGGTGCAACCTCCAAAGGTTCAGGTTCCATGTTGACTAAAGCTTCTGCTTCTTGGCCTTCTCGCCTTTCCCTTCTCAACTGTCTGATAGTTCTTTCAATTTCTGGGTCAAGCGGTCGGAATTCAAAGCTTCTGGTTCGTCTCATGAAGTTTCTTGAGAATCTGAAATACAAGAAAACAAAAACAATAAGTAAAAAGAAAATTAGATACAAGTAACAAATCTAACCTGTAAACTAATAATAAAAGATAACTAAGTCCTCGGCAACGGCGCCAAAAACTTGACCGGCGTAAACACACACGTATAACGCAAGCGTACGTATCGTTCAAGTAGTATAAAAAGTATCGATCCCACGAGGACTTAAAACCTTTTTGTTATCAATTTATTGGGCCAAATGATTACCAGTATCTAACAAGTTGTTTGATTGATTTGAAATGGCGACGATTCTAAATTTAAAGACAAATAACTAAAATTGCTTAAAAGTAGATTTTAAGGAAATTCAATATTAAAAACTATCCAGGGTTGTGATTTATTTCAATATTATTTAAAGATGAAGTAGTTATCTTATAGTTGGGTAAAATATCAATTTATTAACCTGGAACACTAACTTATGTAAAAGCCTCTTCCGATGGTCAATTACAAATACCCAGTATAACCCAATTGAACCATATTCCTATGTCAACCACATTACCTGGATTCATTAAGTCTAAGTTCCAATTATGGCTACCCCCGCCCTACAGGTATATTCCTATCCTGTAAGGAAATCTATTAAAGGGTTATCTATCCTCAAGGAAGATCGTGGGCTATTGAGTCTAAGGTCTTAAACTTAAAATCCCTATGTCTAGTTCATTTTAAGTTTACCTAATCAATTTAATTAATGGCCAGTTAATTAAAGAGCTTTAAGATTAAGACTCAATAAATAAATCTTTAATTTACCCAAACTGTAATTTAACCCTTATAAACCAGTTTAATTGAAATTCATCACAACCCTAGATAACTAACTTAGCTACGACACATAACTAGGGCTAAAAACTTATAAGACTTAAAATAAAATTGCATAAAGTAAATGTAGTAAAATAATTGCTGAAAGTAAATTAAAATAAAATTGCTAAGGTAAAAAGGAATTACTTCTACTATATACTAATTAGATTTCTCCCATAATATAATATAAGCTTTGCAAAACATTTTCATCCAGCCATATAGGCGGTATTTGATTTAATTAGTTTAAAAACAACCAGCCATAAAGGCGGAATCATTTTAAAACAACCAGCCATAAAGGCGGAACATCAAAATAA
This sequence comes from Zanthoxylum bungeanum, assembly GCA_019454045.1. Classification (NCBI taxonomy): domain Eukaryota; kingdom Viridiplantae; phylum Streptophyta; class Magnoliopsida; order Sapindales; family Rutaceae; genus Zanthoxylum; species Zanthoxylum bungeanum. Next base: position 541,847 of record SKCR01029777.1, read on the forward strand.
CCAGCCATATAGGCGGAATGAAAATAAACCAGCCATAAAGGCGGATATTAAATTATACCAGCCATAAAGGCGGAACAGAAAATAAACCAGCCATAAAGGCGGAATTTAAATTAAACCAGCCATAAAGGCGGAATATGAATTTTATTACCCACCGACCAATCTGGCGGTATCCTGATTAAGTCAATTTAAAACTTGAATATATTATAATTATGGGAGAATAATCTAAAAAGTAATAGTAAAAGAATTACCTTTTACCTTAACAGAGGGAAGTTACCTCCTCATAATGAGTAGTAAAAACTGTAAAATAAAGAAAGTAAATTATTATTATTACAGAACTTAGTTAAAAATTACAAAAACTAAATAAAAAGAACTTAGAGAGAGAGAAACTCCCTAATTACATAGGATTTGGGAAAGGAAATGGTACAACAAAAACTGAACCATCGCGCTCTATTTATAGGCGCGGATGGGGTACGCGCGTCGCGACGCTGGCTGCGCGTCGCGCCGCGCGCTACAGTGAGACGTGGCTCAATCCTGGCTTGACACGTGGCGAGGCGGCAAAGAGATCCGATGACGTGGCACTGTTCATGATGTCATTGCTTACGTCATGCTGACGTGTCAACTGTTCATGACGTCATTGCTTGCGTCATGCTGATGATGTGGAAGGCGACGTGGCGACACGTGGGGCGGCGGCCGTCCGACGAATGAGATGTTGACACGTGTCATGCTGTGATTGGCTTATGATGACGTGGCATGTTGACTCGGTTGACTTGCTGACGTGGCTGCTGATGTGGACGATGATGTGGCGACACGTGGCATGACATTGGGCGGTGGCCGTCCGAGCAATGAGATTTCGACACGTGGCACGGCGCATTTTAGCATCTCCGTTGTGATGGTGACACGTGGCACGGCGCACGTTAGCAAGTCAACTTTTCTCAGATTCTATTTTGTGGACCCGGCGCATTTTAGCAACTTTGGCGCAGGCTTGGCGTCGCGACGCCAAAGCTATGCGCGGCGCGACGCGCTGAAGACTGAAATATTCCAGTTGACGCATTTTTGTCTGAATTTGCCCCAAATTGCCTCCAGTGCTGTCCAAACTTTATTTATCTGCAAAATAACAACAAAACACATCAAAACGTTCAAAAATCTCGAGAAACAATACAAAACATTAGGTCAAATGAGTGGGAAATTGTGGTATAAATACCACTCATCAACCGTCCAATTGAGGTGTTCTTGGAGGAGTCCACTGTGAAAGAATACCATATTCTTTCAAGTAATCTTGAAACTCATATGTTCAAGTATTATCCACCATCGTCCAACCGTAATGTTTTAATACTTTGCCAGTCTGTTTTTATACTTCGTGTCGAAACTCTTTGAATTACTCAAAAGTTTCTGACTTGTGTTTCATAAGATACACATAACCGTAACGAGATGCCACATCCGTAAAGGTTACGAAGTATTCATATCCACCTCTAGCCTAGCTAGACATGGGCCCATTTACGTCACTATGAACGAGGGCTAACAGATCGGTGGCACGTGCACCTTTACCATGTAAAAGGTGTTTTAGGCACTTTGCCTAATAAACAAGATTCGTAGACATCATTTGAATTAGGATCAAATCCGTCCTAGTTTTTATTCTTCGAAAGTGTGGATATACGAGTATTGTTAATATTTCCCAGGCAACAATGCCACAAATAAGTCTCATCTGATTTACTTCATTTGACCCTTTTGTTTGTCATATTATATATTTGAGATTCATTTATATTCAAAATATAAAGATGGTTATTCACATCTAATGTGGACATCTCAATATCATCTTTATAAACAAAACACCTAGTGTTTCGAAACATAAAGGTATACCCCCAACGAGTTAAACTAGATACAGAGATAATCTTCTTAGTCAAACTAGGTACATTATAACAGTCTCCTAATTTAAGTACATGCCCCAATGGCAGTTCCAAAAGTTAGGTTCCTATGGCCAAAACAGCGACTCTCGTCCCGTTTCCAACTTGTAGGTCGATCTCATCTGAATCTAGTATCCTACTAATCAGCAGATCCTGCACATCAGTACATATGTATGTTCCACATCTAGTATCAAAATCTAATTTTAAAACTAGTAGTGGACATATTTATAACAAACATACCTGAAGCCGGAGCCTTGCCCCACCTTCACTTCCTTCATCTCTGCCTTGTCCATACGTCATTCACGCTTCCAGTGACCCCGTTTTCCACAGCTTAGGCAGACATCTTGGGATATGTCTTTTGTCTTCCCAGAAGACTGTGACGATTTAGCCTTGCCCTTTTCTTCACACCCCTAGAAGCCTTCGGCCAAGCCTTAGCCTTTTGTAATGTCGAAGTAAGATGCACCTTGCACTTCTTACCCTTTTAGAAGCACTGGCTCTGTCTCCTTGAGCATAGCCATTAACTCTCCAAGAGTTTTCTCTTGGTTCATGATGAACCCACCCCAGCATTCGGGTAGAGACTGTAAGATCAGATCTATGGAAGTCTCGGCGTCATAGGTAATGCCCAGCTAACATAGCTGTTCGATGTCAGTAATCATATGCGACACCTAGTGCTCGACAGATGTACCCTCTGACATACGCGAGTGATAGAGCTTCTTTTGCAATTCTTACTTCTAAGATCTAAGGTTAGATCTATGAAGATCCTTTAATTTCAACATCATGGTATAAAGATCTAATCCTTAGTTCTGAAGAAGAAATTAAAGAGTCATTGCAGCAAGCATAACGGATTGAGCACTAAAGTTATCATCATGATGAGTCTTCCAAATCTCATGCTCGACTATTTGCTCAACTCCGGGCTCAGGCGCGAGAGGTTTCTATATTAAATAGAGTAACTTCTCAATTCCCAGGAATATCCTGAGATGCATTTCCTAATCTGGAAATTTAAAGCTGTTAAAGACATTTTCACCCAGGATTATGTCCTTTGACGCTAATCTTTCAGGTCAACTTGATTGCTATAGTCCAACTATCCAATCAACGATTTCGGGTACAATCAAATGTAATGATTACTATAGTCCAACTATATAACCAACTATAAATGATTGGTTATATTCAAATGTAATGATTACTATAGTCCAACTATATAACCAACTACAAATGAAGTAGTTTGAATACAGTCCAACTGTTCAATTAAAACAACAATTGAATATTAGTCCAACTAATATATTTATATATAATTAATGTCGAAAAATAAAATGAGCGCGTATTGGCAAGTATTTAAACGAAATTGCAAATTTAATACTTGTCTCCCACTATTTTTCGGCGAGCCTCTAACCCTCTGTGGAGTACTCGGGAAACCTAGTTTCCTAGTGGGCTAGGATCCCGTTAAATAACATACAACCTTGACTTTGGCCAACAAGTTGTATGAAAATTAACTAGGTAGATCTCTAAGATCGATTGGATCCCATCCAATTCCTGGATCCAGTAGGTGGACCTCCAAGTCCGAAACATATATCCAATATATGTAAATATATCCAATATATTTCCTAACCTTTTCCTCTAAATTAACTAATCCTTGGCTTTGGCTCAACAAGCTTAATGATTATAGTTAAGCGTGACCCTTTGACAGTGGGAAAGCTTCGTAATCGAAGTCGATGAACAAGAAGTGACCTTGACTTTGGCCAACAAGTCACAACCGCCCAAGGCATACGATATGGAACAAAGCTTACGCGGTTCAAACACATCCGCGATGGACAAGGGTCTTGACTTTGGCAATAAACCAATGCCAATCTTGGATCTTGAGAGAGAACCACTCAATGGAAGGAAAAACACTTAATATTGTATTGAGGGTTTTTTTCGCGTAAATTGGAAACCAATTTATTATCTTTGATTAGGTCTCATCATACACCCTTAAGCATGCATTCTAAAGCATAATAAGGTGCGATAAATTTTAATAATGATATGCGGATGGATATATAACAAATTATTCATAGAAAAAATCTCTCCATTTCCTCTCTCCTGCTAGCACTATTCATACTTCTGCCCAATTACATAATACTTCTAAAGAAACCTCATTTGTATTGAGGGGAATTGGTGAGAAGAGAAATACAATGAGAAAATAGATAATAGGCTGGACACGCAGGTCCAATTTAAATAAATTCTAAATTTATTACAACAATTTCCAAAATTGCCCCCACCCTTCTAATATCCATCCGATATACATTATTCATACAATACATCCAAGTATTCACACAAAGCATGCTATTCAATCAATCTAATCCAAATAATTAATCTTTGAATTAATGACCATCCAATGTTCAAATAACGATTTGATTTGCACGAGTCCAACTCGTTTAAGAATAAGTACTCAAAGTACATATTCTTGAATTATATCGAACTATAATTTTAAATCCAATTTAATTTGTATTCAATACCAATTCTAATTTAATTCCAAATTAAATAATTACACTTATTTTAGTGCCTTTTAGACTTAAATTCTAAATCCAATCTTAATGGGTCTTAAAGGCCCAATTAACATCCAATGTCAATTTAATTAAAGTCTAATGGGCTTTTAATTAATTCTTAAGGCATGGGCTTTGGCAATTATGGATCCAATCCAAGATGCCAAGGCCCAATTAAGGAATCACCCTATTTGCCATAAAATTAATTTTGGCCCATTAGGCCCAATTAAATAGTTAAAGGCCCAATTATTATATTTGGACTTTATGGAATGATTTTAGGCCCAATTTGGATCCAATCCAATTGTCCTAAACCAAGCTTGGCCCAACCAAGCCCATTAAGCCCAATTACAACAATATTAGCCCAATTCAAAATTAAAGACTAATTTTAATTAATACAAAATTCCAAATTTCACATTAATTTTTAATTAAAGTGTATTAGCCATAATTAATTAGTTAAACCAATATTTCCAAACACCAATTAAACTAATTAATCATGTTTTAATTAATCAACTTATGTCCAACACAAATTGAAGCAAAATCAATCAATTTCATGCTTCTTAAGTCACGGCAATATGGCACAATTTATATCCAATTTTGATTTCAATCTAATTAAATGAACAATCAATATACTCATCATGCATTAAACACATCCAATGGTCTAAAATCAAAAATCACCATGATACTCATAGGGTTAATAGTTTCGGCCTTTGCAAGGAATTTAGGGAAAATTTATCCAATCAATTTTTCTCAAATTTTAAGATGCATAAATCCAATTCATCATCATCCAAGCTCAACCAAACAACCAATTTGAAGAAATCATGCTCAAATCATAAAAACCCCAAATTAAAGATTAAGAACTATAGAATCAAATCATGCTTAGAAACCGCTCTGATACCATTGTTAGTATTCCTAGAACTAGCCAAGGATCTCTAAGCGTGATTCGTGTGTGAATAAAATCAAAAATAAGTTGCGGAGGACTTACATTGATCGGTTGAGTTCAAAACTTTTTCTTGGATGATGGAAGCTCCAAGCTTTCTTTTAGTGTTTCCAACACTTGGGTGACTCTCCATATCACCTTGTTTGACTCCTTCATGTGCTAGCATTGATGAATTTTGCAACAAAACTCAAGAAGAAGAAGAGAGGAAGCTCGGAAATGGAGAAATGGGAGAGAAGAGAGTTGCTGTGAATAGTAACTCATTACCACTTCCAAAGTTGACTAATGTTTAAATAGTCAAGTAGAGTGTTGAAATTGGTTTGTGTAAAATACAAGCAATCCAAGCCTTTTACTCAACCTTCAAATCAATTCCAAAATCAAACCTAACCACTTCCATCATTAGTCAAATAAATGATGTAAGTGAAGTGGGTCCCACCTCTTTTAAATTCCGAATTTAAGTCGGCTAACTTGACACACAACTTCGCTTGGGCCCGGGTTCGTTTAATTTCGAATTAAACGAATTTACTGATGCGACGTAATTAAATCCAATTTAATTAAATAATAATGCCTAGCAAAATTATTACGAAAGTCGCTTGCGAATTAATTCTAAATTAATTCTTTCGCCCGAATTAAAATCCAATTTTATTTCCGCTTTGAAATCTAATTTCATTTAATATATCAAATATATTTGTATGCACTGCATTTTTGCATGTAAGTCCCGTTGATGAGTCTCACATGGAGACACTACCTCTTTAATTTGTGGAAGTCGCGGGAAACGGACGTCGGAAGGGAAGAGTCCGGAATTGACATCTTATTGGATTTAATTCGCTTGTTTAGCTTCGGGTTTGCTTGTTGGACCTCTGTTTTAAAACACATCCCTAACCCAAAACCAAAGCCACACACCCACCTAGCCCAAAACCAAAGCCATATGCCCACCTAGCCCAAGCCCATTAAATCGCATCCAATAATAATTAAAACATTTAAAACACATGTCAAAAATTAAATCAAATCAAATCCAATTAAATCAAAAAAAATCTCATTCCTAAATTAAATAAATCAAATCAAATCTCATAAATCACATTCCTAATTAAATTAAATCACATGCCTAAACTAAATGAAATGAAATCAAATCCCAATAATCATCTTCCTAACTAAAATTAATTACCTCCCTAATTAAAGATATCATTTCCTTATGATACACAAATTAAATATTCCCCCCATAATTACAATATTCTTTCCCTACCTATACAAGGATAACCCCAACACTCTCCTATAAAAGAAAACACAAGCCAAACCCTTGGAGCATAGCTCAAACTCACAAAGAAATAACAAAAAAAAAATAAACCCTAACGTAACTCCCCTAGCTATTCACGCCAAAACACTCCACGCACCAATAGCACACACATAGCCCCCAACTCCACTCACGCAAGCAACCTCAACTCCACGCACACATAAGCCAAGCCAATGCCCCTTCCTCACGTAGAAAGCCCCTCCAAATCAACCCTCAACTCCATGCAACAACACCACAAGTCTGCCCTCATTCTCCACAAGCACTAACACGCCACTACCATCAATATAGCCCTCGCTGATTCATGCCATAAGCCCCATTGACCTGCACACTCCACTCATGTAACCGAAACCCTCACTCACAAGCTTCACGCAAACACCCCCCTTAACCAGCAACTTCACGCATAAATACTCCCTGACCAGCCTGACTTCTAACAAAAAAAAACCCTTCCTTCAGCCCTCCAACTCACGCCTAATAACAAAGCAATAACACACTCCACAAACTGCCTCAGTTCACCCCCACAAACAGCCGCACAGACTGTCCCAAAACTGCACCGAAACTACACCCCTAAAAAGTACCTAAACTGCACCCCTAAAACACCGCAAAGTAGTCCCTAATTACCGTAAAATAGTAAACCGTAAAATATGATAAAAGCAATAGTGAAACCGAGTAAAATAGTAGCCCGAAGCAGCGAAATAGCGAAGAGAAACGTTGAACCAGTGAACCGGAGGAGATGCAGAGCATCAACCCTTCCGACGGCCATGTAACGCACTTCCGAGAGACGACTTAAGAGGTTAAACCTGAGGGCACCCTTCTTATTTATCCTCATTTATTTTTTATTTATTTTCCTACTTTATTTCGCATGAGTATTGTGTATTAGTGTATGATTTTGGGATGAATGGAATTTGTGTTCTCTCTTGTGATATATCAGATGGAAACCTAGACGTAAATTCCGTAGCCGAATCCGAATGGACGATAGTGCGGTTTATACTTGGGAAACAACTCCTCGTACCACTTGAGAGACACACATATTTCGTTTCATCCAACCTTGTGTCTGAGCATGATTTACTCGTTAATATGTATTTATTTTTAAGCATGAATTAGTCGTTAGTATGTTATTCTTTTTTATGCATGATTTAGGTGTTTATGTGATTAGAGGTATCATTTTTGTGATTCTGTTCGAACACGTTATCAAACGCTACACGAACGTATGCATTCTGCCTCGTCTCGTTCGAACACGTTATCAAATGCTACTCGGACGTATACATTCTGTTTACCGTTCGAACGCATTATCAAACGCTACTTGAACGCATAGATTCTGTTTACCGTTCAAACGTGTTTACGAACGCTACACGAATGCGCACGCATTGGACAGATTCCTTCATCATGTTTTTCATGTTTGTTTCCTTAGTTATTTCTTTCCCTATCATATGCTTAGTTAGCTCGTTTTAATGTTTATTCTTTTACCGTCATTATTTATTTACCTTTCCTCATTTTTTTTATTTAGTATGTTCATGAAATTGTGTGCTTACCGTTATTTCAACTTACTTTTATGCATGCAAACTTAGATATAGGAAGTATGCAGACTTAGACATATGTATTATGCAAACTTAGATGTAGGTTGTTGTTGCGTAGACTTGGTTGGATTATTGCACAAATCCATTCATTACAAGTGGCATAAGTAAGGGACAATTTCGAACCCAACGGTTTGAGGTCTCCCCTTGCGAGGGGTGAGTGCGGCCTTAAATAATTTTCCCGGTTCACACTGGGTGGCGACTCCATGTTATTTCTCCGGTTTAGTTCCCCCGTGGGCTACTCCGTACTCCCGACTAGGTCGTGAGCCTGGAACAGCGTCGCCGATTTCTGTGTCCAACAATATTATTTTAGCCCAATTAAATAAATTAAATAGAAAATTCCAATTTAACTATTAAATTTATTTTTTCCGATTAATTCCAAATTAATCGCGTTCTCTCTCTTCTAGTCGAATTAATCCCAGATTAATTCTTGCCGTAATTAATCCTAGATTAATTTTCTCTCTCATAATTAATCCCAGATTAATTCTGTTCGAGTCAAATGTCGTCGGTGAATCTTTGGGAGGCGACCCAAGAGATCCCTAGATATGTTGGTAGTAAATGTGGTCATCGGACTATCCGAAAACGTGCGTACCCGGTACCACGTTCATACTGATTTACAAGACATAATTGGCTTCTAGTAAAGGACCGTGCCTACCCAATTCTCCAGAAATATTCTTTTAAGGAATACATGATCTTTGTTAGGCGTAGTATACATAGTATTGCGTATTAAGATCCAGTATCGTATGTCACATATTAGGCCTGGTGCTGAAGTTGTGTCTGTCCCGTACGAAGCATATATCGGATCACTAACAACTAGTCTCTTTATGATCGGAAAGTCATGACATAGTCATACTTTCCCGATGGCTATAGCACTATAGAGTACCAGTTTTGTATCCATGCGTGATCATCATCTCCATATGACTGAAGTGATACTTCCATCTTGACATCACACTCAATACACTATGATTCTCAGTATACCTAGAAGAGGCGTACACAGAACCTGTTAAAGCCCGGACGACCAAAACCAAAGTATACTGATTGTCACAAGTATTAACGATGCAAGTCTCAGGTTAAGACCAAATACACCTACCCTGATTCGGATTCCCATAGACACATAATCATACTACCAATGAGATTATGAGGGGTCTATCCAGAGCGAAACTGTTCCCGTACCATTGGCAAACAGAACCTCCTATCACACCTACATAAGTATCCAATACTTATGTATATGAGAACTATACCGTTAAGCTTCCATAACGCGCACAAGTGTAACACTAGCATATTCCGCATTATCGATGTCCAGTCTCGATAATACTACGACTAGTGATATTTAATGATTAAATCTTAGTGGATTAATATTTTCTCATATCTTATTAATCCAGTATTAATCATAATGACTTTTATCATTTATATATCCAGGTAATCCAATTACAAATGATAAAAGAGCAATTTTCTTTGTCACATAGTTAATTTTGTTGGACAATTGTGACCCATAGCATCACTATTTGTAAAAGACATTGTGGTTTTTGTACAAATTAACCATGTGACAAAGGAAATTACCATTTTATCATTTTGTAATTAGATTACTTGAATATATATAAATGATAAAAGTCCTTATGATTAGTTCCTGATTATAAGATATGAGACAATATCAATCGACCAAAGGTTTAATCATTAAATATCCCTAGTCGTAGTATTATCGAGACTGGACATCGATAATGCGGAATAAGCTAGTATTTCGATCCAGTATCGGATGTCACGTGCTAGGCCTGGGGCTGGAATTGTGTCTGCCCCGTACGAAGCACATATCGGATCTCTGGTAACTAGTCTCTATAATCATATAAACATGACCTTGTCATTTTATCCCGATGACTACAGCACATAAGAGAACCAGTTCCGTATCCTACGTGACCATCATCTCCACTATGACCGGAGTGATACTTCCGTCTTGACATCACACCCAACACACTACGATTCTCAATATACCCAGAAGAGGCGTACACAGTACCTGTTAAAGTTGGACGACCAAAACCAAAGCATATTGATTGTCATAAGTATTAGCGGTGCAAGTCTCAGGTTAAGACCAAATACACCTACTCTGATTTCGGACTTCCATAGACACATAGTCATACTACCAATGGAATTCTGAGGGGGTCTATCCAGAGCGAAGCTGTTTCCCGTACCATCGGTAAAACACAACCTCCTATTACACTTGCATGAGTATCTTATACCCAAATATATGAGAACTATGCCGTTATGCCCTTACAATGCGCACAAGTGTAATACTAGTCTTTTACGCATTATCGATGTCCAATCTCGATAATACTCTGACTAGGGATATTTAATGGTTATACCTTCATGGATTGATACTGTCTCATATCATCTCAATCCAGGCACTAATCATAAGGACCTCATATCATTTATACATCTTGGTGATCTAATCACAAATGATAAGAGAGAAATCTCATTTGTCACATAGTTAATTTGTACAACAACACCATGATATGTACAAATAGTGACGTTATGGGTCATAACTGTCCAATAATCTCTCACTTGGCCTATAGCCAGTCACTCGAGTGTCTAACACCCGAACTATGTACGGTTCGCTTAAACTGCTGAGAAAAATGCTTTCGTCTGCGAATTTGTATGATTATCATTTGATGCGATTTACACGATCATCACACCACCACGATGTATGATCAGAATGAATCAGATGAATAGTCGAAGTATGTATCTGGATCGTTGATGAGACCATTAATTCTTTAGCATGTGATGAAGCCTAGCTCGACTGCTAACAGAACTATATCTAATATAATTAGATTTATTATTGACCCAAATGGCTTCTATTGCTGTCTCAGCTGCAGCAATAACCCGCATTAGTTGTTTATTCGGTAACAGTATCTTGCATGGAAGATTTCCAGCTCATTATTCCGTTATTCAAACTGTATAGTACCGTTTGCGACTTATAGTAGTTTTATCGGTTAGGAAACTTGCAGTAGTGAACCCAATCACTTCAAGTTTTCCATCTCCATAGTAAAAGATAGCATCCTTAGTTCTCTAAGAAACTAACGGATGTTCTTAATATCAATCCAGTGACTATCACTTGGATTGGCCTGTTTGTGACTCCATATGCTCAAAGCGTATGAGACACCAGGTCGCGTACATTTTTCAATGTACGATCTCTCAGAGAGTATTAACAAACTTTTGATCTATCCCAGTAGATCTTTATTCCTAGAATAAAGGTTGTTTCTTCCAAGAATTCTACGGAGAATTTTCTCGAAAGCCAAGCTTTCACCGATTGTTATTATGGGAATATCATTTCCAAGAAATGACATATTATCATTATTTTATAGGACAACCACTATCAGTGCGCTCCCACTAACCTCCTTATATACACAAGAATCATTTCATTTTGAATTAAATCATAAACTATTATGATTGCATCAAAGCGATAATTCTAAGAACCTAATGATTGCTTCAATCCAAACATGGATCGAATAACCTGCAAACCTTGTTTGCTAGTTTTGGGTACGACAAAACCGACAGGATGTTGTAAACATCCTCCAAAAGGTCTCCTTTTCAGGAAAGCGATTTTCCCGTTCAGCTGTCATATTTCATAAATGAAACATGCAGCTTTAGCAAGCATTATCCAAATGGATATACAGTGGCAACAGGTAAAAGGTTGAATCGTAATCAACAAAATGTTGATAACGATACCTTTCCGCTAAAAGCCTAGCTTTATACATTGATATGTTGCGTTCCATGTATGTCTTCCTTGAAGACATATATAGTACCAATAGGCACAATGCCTTGCGGTACATCAACTAGTACCCAAACATAGTTAATATACATGGAATCCATTTCGGATTCATGGCACTTTGCCATAATAGGGAGTCGATACCTTGTATCACTTCCTCATACGTAGTCAGTTAGTATACCTCAATAAGATTGACATCTTTATGAGGTGAGATCAGAAACCCATACCCCAGGTTGTTTTCTGAATCTCTCCGACTTACGCGGTTCTTGTGTATTCGAAGATTACTGGTATAGTTTCATACTTGATGAACTATTTGTGTTCCATTAAGGAATCGATGCTTGGAATAGTATTACTTCGATTTACATCGAGTTTTACTTTCCTCCCACTAACACTGCATATAGGTATTCCTCTTAGGAAAACCGCATGGTGAGCAATAATTAAATTATTCTCAAGTGAGTTGTATAAGTACTATACTTTGGTATCCCTAAGATAACCTACAATTGGCACTTATCCAATTTGGGTTTTAGTTTGGTATCATCCAAACATATGCCTAGCATTCCCAAATCTTCAAGAATGTGAAACCTAGTTTCTTTCATATTCATATCTAATATGATATCTGTCAAACAGACTTTTATGGAACCTTATTCTAAATAAGTTCTGCACTGTTAAGTGCTTATCCGTTGAAGGAAATGGTAGCTCAGAGCGACTCTTGATTAACCTTATCATGTCCAACAAAATTTGGTCAATCCTGTTTGGACACATCGTCAAATTGACGTGTTCCGGGAGGAGTTCTCATTGAAAGAATACTATACTCTTTCAAGTATATTAGAAATGATCTGTCTGTCTATTTCGTGTCGAAACTTTAAAAGTTTCCGATTCGTGTTTCAGTTTGAGACACATAACCATAACGAGATGCCACATCCGTAAAGGTCACGAAATATTCATATCCACCTCTAGCCTAGCTAGACATTGGCCCACTTGCTTCACTATGAACTGGGGCTAACAGATCGGTGGCATTTGCACTTTTACCAAGTAAATAGTGTTTTAGGCACTTTGCCCAATAAACTAGATTCGTAGACTTTATTTGAATGGAATCAAATTTGTCCTAGTATCCAATCTTCAAAAGTGTAGATATACGAGTCTTGTTTAATTGTGTCCCAGACAACAATGCCACAATTAAGTTTCATCTGATCAAATCAGTTTGAGCTATTTGTTTGTCATGTTATATGTTTGAGATTTATTTATATTCAAAATATAAATACTGTTATTTCACATCTTATGTGTTTATCTCAATATCAACTTTATAAAATGAAACACTTTAGTGTTCTAGAATATAAAGGTATACCCGCAACGGGTTAAACCCTGATATAGAGATAATGTTTCTAGTCAAACTAGTTACATTGTAACAGTTTCCTAATTTAAGTACACACCCGAAGGTAGTTCCTAAACTTAGGTATCTACGGTTAAAACAGCGCCTTTCGCGTTTTCAATTCACAGATTTATCTCAATTGAAGTCAGTATCCTGCTAATAGCAGATTCTGCACATCAATACATATTTATGTACCACACTAAGTATTTAAAATCCAATTTTTAATACTAGTAGTGAACATAATTATGACAAACATATTTGAAGCCAGAGCCATGCCCGTCTTCAATTCCTTCATGTCTTTTTTTTCCAAACGGAAGTCACGCTTCCGCGATCCCGTTTGCCACAATTTAGGCAGACATTTTGGGATATGTCATTTATCTTCCCAGAAGATTATAATGATTTTGCCTTTGCCCTTATCAATACTCCAGAAGTCTTTGGCCTAGCCTCGGTTAACTAGAATATCGAAATAAGGTGCGCCTGGCACTACTTGCCTTATTGCAAAGTTTGGCTTTGTCTCCTTGAGAATAGCCATTAACTCTCCAAGAGTTATTATTGAAATTTAGTATTTCTAAAATCTAAGTACAGATTAATGAAGATCCTTCAATTTCAATATCATACTTTTAAGGATCTAACCCGTAGTTCTGATAAAGAAATTAGGGAGTCTATATGGCAAGTTTAATGGATTAAGCACTAAAGTTATCATCACATAAATCTTCCAAAGATTATGCTCTACTATTTTCTTAACTCCGGGCTTAGGCTTAATATGTTATTTTATCAAATAAAGTAACTTATTAGTTTCCAGGACTATCCTGAAACTTTATTCCCAATTTGAAAATTAAAGTCATTTAAAATATTTTTCACCCAGGATCATGTTTTAAACACCAATCTTTCAATTTATCTTGATTCTAATAGTCCAACTATTTAATCAACGATTTGAGGTATTATTTATTATAATGATTACTATAGTCCAACTATAAAATCAACTATAATTAATTAAATCAAATATATTGATAACTATAATCCAATTATATAATCAACTATAAATGAATAGTTTGAATACAGTCCAACTGTTTATTAAAACAACCATTTAAATATTAGTCCAACTAACATTTAATTTATCTGACGAATGATATTTGAAATGAGCGCGTATGGCAAGTTACTAAACGAATATTTCAAATTTAATACTTGCCTCCCACTATTTTTCGGCGAGCCTCTAACCCTATGTTGAGTACTCGGGAAACCGTGTTTCCTAGTGGGCTAGGATCCCGTTAAATGTCACACAATCTTGACTTTGGCCAACAAATTGTATGATAATTTACTAGGTAGATCTCTAAGATCAATTGGATCCCATCCAATTCCTAGATCCAGTTGGGGGACATCCAAGTCCGAAACATGTATCTTATATATGCCAATATATCCAATATATTACCTAACCTTTTTCCTCTGAATCAACTAAGCCTTGGCTTTGGCACAACAAACTTAGTGATCCCAGTTAACCGGAACCCATTGACCATGGAAAGCTTCGTAATCAATTTCGATGGACAAGAAGTGGTCTTGACTTTGGCCAACAAACCACAACTTGGACAAGACACCGATATGGAACAAAGCTCTCGTGATTCAAACACTTCCTCGACAGACAAAGACCTTGACTTTGGCCAACAAACCAATGCCAGTCTTGGATCTTGAGTAAGAATCACTCAATGGAATGAAAAACGCTTAATATTTTGCGAGGGTTTTTCGCGTGCAAATTGGCAACCAATTTATTATCTTTGTTAGGTCTCATCATCATACACCTTTAAACATGCATTCTAAACACATAATAAAACGCGTATAAATAAATAATAATGATATGCAGATGGATACTTAACACATTGATCCTAGATCAAATCTCTCCCGTTCCTCTCTCCCGCTAGCACAAGTATTGCTTCTACCCGTTACACTACACTTCTAAAGAAACCTCATTTACATTGAGGGGAATATGTGAGAAGAGAATATAAAGAGTAAGGTGGTAATAAGGCTGGACACGCAGGTCCAATTAATAAATTCTAAATTTATTACAATAATTTCTAAAATTGCCCCACCCATCTAATATCCATCCGATATACATTATTCATGCATCGCAACCATGTATTCACACAAGCATGTTATCAATCAATCTAATAAAATTAATTAATCTGATAATTAATGACCATCCAATGTTCAAACAATGATTTGATTTTGCGCGAGTCAAACTCGTTTTGCGAATAAATACTCAAAGTACGAATTCTCGAATTAAATTAAACTACAAAATTAAATCCAATTCAATTTGTATTTAATACTAATTCACAATTTAATTCCAAATTAAATATTACACTTTATTAATAAACTTTTACGACTTCAATTCCAAATTTAATCGTTACGGGTCTCAAAGCCCAATTAACGTCCAACGTTTATTTAATTAAATTCCAATGGGATTTTAATTAATTTCATTAAGGCGTAGACTTTTGGTCAACATGGGTCAAACCCAATAACCAAAGCCCAATCAATGAGTAACCCCATAAGCCTAGAAATCAATTTAGGCCCAATTAAATAATTAAAGGTCCATTAGTCACATTTGGGCTTTATGGAAACGGTTTTGGGCCCAATTGGATCCAACCAATTTAGCCTAAACCTAACTTGGTACAACCAAGCCCAACAAGCCCATTTACAACATTACAAGCCCAAATCCATTTTAAGCCCAAATAATTTAATTCCAAAAATTCCAAATTTCTCAATTAAATTAACTAAAGTGTATTACACAATTAATTACCCAAATCAATATTTCCAAAATACCAATTAGCCTAATTAATCATGCTTATTAACAACAAAACATGTCCAACATATTTTATCAAAAAATCAAGCACAATTACATGCTACAAGTCTCGGCAATATAGGGGTTTTTTTCAAATCGATTTCGATTTCAATCCAATTGAATCCACAATCAATATTTCTCGAATGATTTTAACTCTTCCAATGAATCAAAAATAAAAAAATCACAAAGACCACATTTAGGGTACCATTCGGCCAAGCCACAAATTTTGGGGAAAAATGTTCCAAACAAAATTTCATGAAATTGATCCAATCAATATTCAATTAAACATCATTTAAACATATTCAATCAAACAATTTAACTAAATTATGCTCAAAATCAATTTACCCAAAATTTAACCCTAAGTCAAATTTCATCCTTTTACTCGCTCTGATACCATTGTTAGAGTTCTATGGTCCCAAGGATCGAATAATAAGCATAAAACAATATGTGAATACAATCAACGAAGTTGCGGAATACTTACATCGAGCGGTTGAGCGATACGGTGGACAACAAAAATTCATTTTCTGCCTCCTCCAAGTCACGGCAGTGAGCTATTTTGATGTCCCAAAATTTCGGCCATGGATGATTCTTGAAGCTCCAAGCTTTGTGAAGAAATCCCATGCTCATGAGTGGGTTTCCCTATCACCTTTGTATGTCTCCTATTGTATGCTAGCACTCAAGAAATTTGCCACAAATTTCACTCTTTGCTTCCTCTTCATTTTCGGTCCAACCAGAAAAAAAAAACAGAAGAAAAATGGCATGTTGGCCGAGAGAGAAGAATGAGCAATTTTGGCTCCAAACCGTGAACCAAGGAGAGAGAGAGATAGATAGATTAAAAGTGTTGTGTGTTTTGTATATCAAATACCAAAAAATTAAAAGTCAAATACCATTAAAATAATGATATATGTCTTTCAAGCTTTCAAAAAGCTTTTACAACAACTTCCATCAAGTCACATCACTCAATCAATCAATTGTCACATCACTCAAAGTGACATCTGATTTGACGCTTGATGTGACTTACGATTTGACGCTTGATGTGACTTGCGTGCCGCACTCGAATTCGAAATACGAATGAGCTCGCAAAAAATCCCGGGCTCGGGTTCGCTAATTCCAAATTAACGAATTTTCCGTTGCGACGTAATTAAATGATTATGCCTAGAGAAATCACTATTCGCTTCGCTAACGAATTAATTCTAAATTAACACGTTCGCCCGAATTAAAATCTAATTTCAATTCTGCGTCGAAATCCAATTTCGTATAATATATCGAATATATTATTTTATCGATTAATTCTAAATTAATCGTTATCTCTCTTATATTAATATTTTATCCTAGATAAAATATCTCTGCAATTAATCCCAGATTAATTTTCTCTCTCATCTAATTAATCCCAGATTAATTAAAGTGCGAGTCATACGTCATCGGTGAATCTTCGGGAAGCGACCCATGAGATCCCCGGATATGTTGGCAGTAAATACGGTCGTCGGACTATCCGAACACGTAAGTACCTAGTACTATGTTTGTACCGATTTAAAAGACAAGGTTGGCTTCTAGCAAAGCGCCATGCCTACCCAATTCTCCAGAAATATCCTTACATGAATATAGTGATCTATATTAGGCGTAATATACGTAGTATTGCGTATTTCGATCCAGTATCGGATGTCACATGCTAGGCCTGGGGCTGGAATTGTGGCTGCCCCGTACAAAGCACATATCGGATCTCTGGTAACTAGTCTCTATAATCAGATAAACATGACCTTGTCATTTTATCCCGATGACTGCAGTACATAAGAGAACCAGTTTCGTATCCTACGTGACCATCATCTCCACTATGACTGGAGTGATACTTCGATCTTGAAATCACACCCAACACACTACGATTCTCAATATACCCAGCAGAGGCGTACACAGAACCCGTTAAAGCCCTGGACGACCAAAACCAAAGCATATTGATTGTCGCAAGTATTAGCGGTGCAAGTCTCAGGTTAAGACCAAATACATCTACCCTGATTTCGGACTTCCATAGACACATAGTCATACTACCAATGGAATTCTGAGGGGGTCTATCCAGAGCGAAGCTGTTTCCCGTACCATCGGTAAAACACAACCTCCTATTACACTTGCATGAGTATCCTATACCCAAATATATCAGAACTATGCCGTTATGCCCTTACAATGCGCACAAGTGTAATACTAGTCTTTTACGCATTATCAATGTCCAATCTCGATAATACTCTGACTAGGGATATTTAATGATTATACCTTCATGGATTGATACTGTCTCATATCATCTCAATCCAAGCACTAATCATAAGGACCTCCTATCATTTATACATCTTGGTGATCTAATCACAAATGATAAGAGAGCAATCTCCTTTGTCACATAGTTAATTTGTACAACAACACCATGATCTATACAAATAATGACGCTATGGGTCATAACTGTCCAACACATATACTGGTCTCAACGGATTTTACTAATCGACCCGTGTCAGTAAATCTTGACCAGGAACTTAATATAAGGATATACAACTTATAGTGACACTTCCCAATGTCAATTACAAACTATGTTGTAACTGCGCACTACGTTGTAAATCCTAGGGTCTTTGTCTAATATATATACATATCACTAAACCAGATTTAGTTTCAATCTAATCAATCTAATCGAAATTAGATCGAATACGTATATAAAAGACAAGAGGTGTTTCCATTAAATTAGTAATATTATGGAAAAAAGGTATTGCTCGTATTCATGATTCGAATATAAATACGATCAGGATTGGCGCTCAGAGCACCAACCCCAACAATTTCTCCCACTTGCTCTAGTGCCAATCCATGGTATCATATACACATCCCAATGTGTATCACATACTCATGGCCCTCAAGAACTCACCTTGCGTTCAAGAGGTAGGTAACAACAAGTAAGCCCGCTATGAGATATTGAGTTTGTCCAACAAACACAATCATTTTCCTTAGCAAGCATCATTCATATTTTTGTAGAAACTAAGTTCTACATAAATATGACTCAGATGCCATATCAACATTGTGCTTAAACTACTAAATTGTCTAAGTATTTATGGATCAAATCCAAAATACTTTGTAGACAACCGCAAACACAATACTAATATCAAACTTCTAATCTTCGAGGTCACTATGCAACTTCATAAGTCAATACTTCATAAGTGACAACTAACTCCACTCTTGTAGTGGAATTATCTGTGACACTCCCACTGCATCTTTTCTGACTCTTTATGACGTAGACTGTCTAACGTCATAATTAGACTCAAAACTAATCTAACTCTAATGGTTGCGAATTTATTCTCCATTAATTAGAAACTCGTTCTTAATATCTCAAAGATAATAAAGAAAATGTTTCAAGACTCATCTTATGGTCTAGAGGATATCAAAATAACTCGTAACAATTACGATTAAATTGATATCTCTAATCGCACTCAATATAGTATTCATTATGCCATCATCATATGATGCATAAGATTGATCAGACATTCTAATCAATATTTCTTTCGAAAAAAGGAATCATCATTTACGAAATATGAATATTATATATAAGACACACCTAACTGTCAAACAGTTATACTAACTGACATACAGATAGTCTTGTTACGTCCATGAGTATCTCACAAGTCTCTTAGATTTATATCATATATAAAACTTTATATTAAATATAATATAGACTAATCCCACTTCTTTAAATGAGAAAATAAGACTGAGGTAAACCTTTTACCTCAGAAACATCTCATTATTACATTAATAATGACAATGTCATGATGATGTAAAATACTAGAAAGAAATTTGTACGCTCCCACTAACCCTTCTATCCCATATGTATTCTCTATCCTTTGATATAATCAGACAATCAGACTGATATCAAAATTAGAAAACCCAAATTTCCAGAAAGCTCATCCGAGTCTACAATAGGCTCTATAAGCTAATGTACTAAATTGTAATATTAGCATAATACAAACTCCAGGGCCATTCCAAAATGAATTCTTCAAACTAAGAACTCACAATGGATCTTTTATCTGAAGAAACAATTCAGAAACGTTACATTATATTCTTTAGCTAAAATGTACAATTTAATATCATTATTAACCATCAGATCCTAAATTGTTCAATCAGTGCGACTAGAGACAAGTTTCCTCGGAATCTACAATAGATTGCTGAGTATAACTTTTCTCACTGTCACACTATAAAGGTCAAACATTTAATAAGCTCATTGTACTTTTGCTGTGTAAACCATTCGTACATTTTATGAACGATTCATAATAAAAGCTCAATCAAGTTCCAAACTTGATCGTAGTAAGCTATTAAACAATCTTAGATCAATGGTCTAATGCTAAATTCCGGAATCGATATCAAATATCGTTTCCACTATAAGTTATAGGATAATTTTCTTCAATAAGGAAACAACAAAATCATTAAGTATCAAATACTTTGCTAATGATTCTGACATCCTATAGCACTTATATGGAAGTAATTTAAGGGTATTTTCATCTTATTAATTATGTTGTTCCATTTATATTTTATCACCGTATGTGACTTCAATAAGTCAAGTCTTTTCTACAATAGTCTGTTGGATAATATGACCCATAGCGTCACTATTTGTACAGATCATAGTATTGTTGTACAAATTAACTATGTGACAAGGAAATTGCACTCTCATCATTTGTGATTAGATCACCTTAGATATATAAATGAAGAGAGGTCCCTATGATTAGTTCCTGGATTGAGAATGATATGAGACAGTATCAGTCCACGAAGGATTAATCATTAAATATCCCTAGCCGGAGTATTATCGAGACTGGACATCGATAATGCGGAATAGGCTAGTATTGCACTTGTGCGCGTTGTGAGGGCACAACGGCATAGTTCTCATATATTTGGGTATTGGATACTCATGCAAGTGCGATAGGAGGTTGTGTTTCACCGATGGTACGGGAAACAGCTTCGCTCTGGATAGACCCCTCGGAATCCCATTGGTATTATGACTATGTGTCTATGGGAGTCCGACATCAGGGTAGGTGTATTTGGTCTTAACCTGAGACTTGCACCGCTAATGCTTACGACAATCAATATACTTTAGTTGAGGTCGTCTAGGACTCTAACCGGTTCTGTGTACGCCAATGCTGGGTATATTGAGAATCGTAGAGTATTGGGTGTGATGTCAAGACGGAAGTATCACTCCAGTCATAGTGGAGATGATGTCACGCAGGATACGGTATTAGTGCTCTTAAGTGCTGGCCGGCCATCGGGATATTATGACAAGGTCATGTATATCCGATCATAGAGACTAGTTACCAGACATCCGACATGTGCTTCGGACGGGGCAGACACTTATCCAGCCCCAGCCCTAGCACGTGACTATCCGATACTGGGTCGATATACACAATACTTGGTATACTACGCTTGATATAGATCTTAAATATTCTTAGATGAATATGACCGGAGAATTGGGTAGACTTCGTGCTTTGCTAGAAGCCGATCTTGTCTCGTAAATCGGTAGAACGTAGTACTTGGTACGTACGTGATTCGGATACTCCGACGACCGTATTTACTGCCGATGACGTATGACTCGCACTCTTAAATAATCTGGGATTATATAGAAGAGAGAGAGAATTAATCTAGGATTAATTACGGAGATATTTTATCTGGGATAAAATATCGTCTAAAGAGAGAGAATGATTAATTTGGAATTAATCGGTAAATTAATATATTCGATATATTAAATGAAATTAGATTTCGACGCAGAATTAAAATTAGATTTTAATTCGGGCGAACGAATTAATTTAGAATTAATTTTTTAGCGACGTGAATAGTGAATTCGCTAGGCGTAATCATTTAATTACGACGCAACGGAAAATTCACTAATTAGGAATTAGCGAAACCGAGCCCGAGTGTGATTGCGAGCGCATTCGTATTTCGAATTCGAGTGCGGCGATGCAAGTCACATCAAGCGTCAAATCATTTGTCACATCAAGCGTCAAATCATTCGTCACATCAAGCGTCAAATCAAACGTCACTTTGAGTGATGTGATTGATTGATGTGATTGATTGATTGAAAGACATGCAACTTTAATCAAGTGAAAATGAATAGTAGATGTGTGTGGTTGGAATAGTGTT
The DNA here is from genome assembly GCA_019454045.1 of Zanthoxylum bungeanum. Classification (NCBI taxonomy): domain Eukaryota; kingdom Viridiplantae; phylum Streptophyta; class Magnoliopsida; order Sapindales; family Rutaceae; genus Zanthoxylum; species Zanthoxylum bungeanum. Next base: position 564,157 of record SKCR01029777.1, read on the forward strand.
AGTTGGTGGAAGCATTTACCATTTGATTTTTAATAGATTATTTGGTAAATTTTTTATATTTTTGGTTGGAAAATATATAAACAATTTTGGAAATTGTTTTACTAACTAATCAACACATCTTCATCTCTCTTTCTCTCTTGTTCACGCCCATGGAGGGGCATATTCTGCTCACTGGTTTCACTGAAACTGTCGAGCATTGGAGGAAGCAAGAGTGTGATTTTATGGTAAAATCACAAGTGCTAGCACACTTACGAGACTTGCGAAGGTGGTAGGGAGGTTCACCCATGAGTCGGGATTCGTTTGACGCAATCTTGGAGCTCATTTTCGCAGCTCAAAATTCTGTTTTGGAGGGCAGTGAACTGCTGCAGTGGGCGTGAATGGCAGTGCACTTTGTGGCTTCATTCGTCTTCAAATCGTCTCAACCGATCGATGTGAGTATTCCGCTACCTCCTTTAATGTGTTCACACATGATTTCATGTCTTGTTTGATCTTGGGACCTAGATAAAACCTAACAATGGCATCAAGAGCTATAGGTTCAAGCATGAAAATGTAGGGCTTAAAATTGAGAACTTTGTATTTGAGCATGATTTTGTGAAATTGGATGATTGCGCATGTTTAATATATGTTGTATTGAAGATTGATTTGATCAATTTCAAGAAAATGTGTTTGGAACAATTTTCCCCAAATTTGTGACCATGGCCGAATGTGATGGATATTTGGAAATCTTGGATTTTTTCATTTTAATTCATTGGATGAGTTATAATGATGTAGGATGATGTTGATTTGAGATTGATTGGATTTAATTTTGAATTGGATAAAATCCCCAAATTCCTTATGTTGGCCGAATTGGATGAATCCCTCAAATGTCTTGGTATTTTGATTTTTGAACATGGATGTATTGGAAATCATTCGGGATGTTGATTTAATGTCGATTGTGGGTTCGATTGGATTGAAACCAAATCGGACACAAAATCCCTCCTTGGCCGAGACTAAAAGCATGTAATGGGTTTGATTTTTTCATTTATGTGTTGGACATGTGATGATGATAATGAACATGATTAATTGGACTAATTTGGTGTTTTAGAAATATTGATTTGGGTGATTAATCATGTAATGCACTTTAGGTAATTAAATTGCAAAATTGGATTTGTGTAATTTAATGAATTAGGCCTTTAAATTGGATTTGGGCAGTTGTAATTGGGCTTATTGGGCTTGATTTTATCAAGTTGGGTTTAGGCCAAATGGATTGGATCCAATTGGGCCCAAAACCACTACCATAAAGCCCAAATGCGACTAATAAACCTTTAAAGTTTAATTGGGCCTAAATTGATTTCTGGGCTTATGGGGTTACTCCTTGATTTGGTTGCCGAAGCCCACGCCTTAAAGAAATTAATTAAAGCCCATTAGACTTGAATTAAACTAACATTGGATGTTAATCGGGCTTTGAGTCCCGATGCGATTAAATTTGAAATTTAAGTCGTAAAAGGTTTATTAAATAAAGTGTAATATTTAATTTGGAATTGAATAGTGATTAGTCATTAAATACATGTTAAATTGGATTTAATTATGTAGTTTAATTTAATTCAAGAATTCGTACTTTGAGTACTTATTCGCAAAACGAGTTTGACTCGCGCAAAATCAAATCGTTGTTTGAACATTGGATGATCACAAATTATCAGATTAATTAATTTGATTAGATTGATTGATAGCATGCTTTTGTGTGAATACGTGGTTGTGATGAATGAATAATGTATATCGGATGGATATTAGTCGGGTGGGGGCAATTTTGGAAATTGTTGTAATAAATTCGATTTATTAAATTGGACCTGCGTGTCCAGCCTTATCACCTCTATTCTCTTTGTATTCTCTTCTCACCTATTCCCCTCAATGTAAATGAGGTTTCTTTAGAAGTGTAGTGTAACGGGTAGAAGTAATACAAGTGCTAGCTTGAGTGAGAAAGAGAGAGATTTGATCTAGGATCAATGTGTTAAGTATCCATCCGCATATCATTATTATTTATTTTCATACTCGCTTTATTATGTATTAGAATGCATGTTTAAGGGTGTATGATGATGAGACCTTAACAAAGATAATGAAATTGGTAGCCAATTTGCACGCGAAAAGCCCTCATCAAATATCATGCGTCTTTTCCTTCCATTGAGTGATTCTTGCTCAAGATCCTAGATTGGCATGGGTTGTTGGCCAAAGTCAAGCCCTTGTCCGTCGAAGATGTGTTTGAATCACGAGGCTTTGTTCCATATTGGTGTCTTGTCCAAGTTGTGGTTTGTTGGCCAAAGTCAAGACCACTTCTTGTCCAACGACATTGATTACGAAGCTTCCATGGTCAATGGGTCCACGCTTGACTGGGATCACTAGGTTTGTTGTGCCAAAGCCAAGGCCTAGTTGATTCAGAGGAAATAGGTTAGGGTATATATTGGATATATAGGCATATATATGATATATGTTTAGGACTTGGATGTCCACCTACTGGATCTAGGAGTTGGATGATATCCAATTGATCTTCTAGATCTACCTAGTTAATTATCATACAATTTGTTGGCCAAAGTCAAGATTGTGTGATATTTAACGGGATCCTAGCCCACTAGGAAACACGGTTTCCCGAGTACTCGACAGAGGGTTAGAGGCTCGCCGAAAAATAGTGGGAGGCAAGAATTGAATTTGCAATATTCGTTCAATTACTCGCCATACGCGCTCAAACAAATATCACTCGTCATATATATTAAAAGTATTAGTTGGACTAATATTTAATGTTGTTTTAATAAACAGTTGGACTGTATTATAGTTGATTATATATAATTGGATTATATTAATCAATATATTTGAATTAATTAATTTCAGTTTACAGTTGATTTTATAATTGGATTATAGTAATCAATGTAATTGAGGTTAATTAATTTGGATTATATTTGATTATATAGTTGGACTATTATAATCATTATAATAATATATAGTACACTAATAATTGATTAAATAGTTGGACTATTGAAATCAAGAAAAATTGAAAAGTTGGATATTTAAAATATAATCTTGGATTAAATATTTTAAATGATTTAATTTTCAAATTGGGAATAAATAATAGGTTACTTTATTTGATAAAATAACTTATTATACCTTAAGCCCAAAATTAAGCAAAATAAGTAGAGCATAATATCTTTGGAAGATTTATGTGATGATGACTTTAGTGCTTAATTTAATATACTTGTCATAAATCTAATTTTAGATTTAAGAAGTATTAAAATTGCAATAAATAATTCTTGGAGAATTAATTGACTATTCTAGAGGAGATAAAGTCAAAGTTTGCAATTGGGCATGTAGCACGAGGTGCACATCGTTTCGATATTCTAAAAACCCAAGGCTTGGCCTAAGGTTCCTGAAATATTGAAAAGGATAATTGACATATCCCAAAGTGACTACCATTTGGATATGGCAGACACGAAGGAATTAAAGAAAGGGCAAGGCTCTTACTTTAAAAATGATTGTCAAAGTTATGTTCACTACTAGTGTTGAAATTAGATTTTAAATACTTAGTGTGGTACATAATAATATGTATTGATGTTCAGAATCTGCTTTGAGCAGGATACTGACTTCAAGCTGAGATTGCTCTGCGAATCGGAAACGGGACGAAAGTCGCTGTTTCGACCGTAGATACCTAAGTTTAGGAACTACCCTTCGGGTGTGTACTTAAATTAGGAACTGTTATAATGTAACTAGTCTGACTAGAGACATTATCTTTATATCAGTGTTTAATCCATTGTGGATAAACCTTTATATTTTAGAACACTAAGTGTTTCATTATATAAAGATGATATTAGATAAACACATTAGATGTGAATAACAGAATTTATATTTTGAATATAATTAAAATCTCAAACATATAGAATGACAAATAATTAGCTCAAACTGATTTGATCAATAGAGACTTATTTGTGGCATTGTTGTCTGGGACACAATTAAACAAGACTCGTATATCCACACTTTTGAAGAGTGGGTACTAGGACTGATTTGACTATTCAAATAAAGTCTACGAATCTAGTTTATTAGGTAAAGTACCTAAAACACTGTTTACTTGGTAATAGTGTAAGTGCCACCGATCTGTTAGCCCTATTCATGGTGAAGTTAGTGGGCCCATATCTAGCTAGGCTAGATGTAAACATGAATATTTCGTGACCTTAACAGATGTGGCATCACGTTATGGTTATGTGTTTCTTTTGAAGAACACAGATCGGAAACTATTAGGGTTTCGACACGAAGTAGATTAACAGATCGACTATAGTATTATGCCGTCACGGTAAGACCGTAATGGAAAATACTTAAGCAGTAAGTTTCAAATATACATGAAAGAGTATAGTATTCTTTCAGATGAGGACTCCTCCCGAGACATGTCAGTTTGACGATGTGTCCGAACTAAAAACCGAATTTTGTTGGACATGATAAGGTTTATCACGAGTCGCTCTGAGCTACCATTTCCTTCAACGGATATGTATTAACAGTGCAAAACTTATTTAGAATAAGGTTCCATATAAATCTGTTTGACAGATATCATATAGGATATGAACAGGAAAGAAACATGGTTTCTCATTCCTAATAATTTGGGTATGCCAGGCACAACGTTTGGATGATACCAAACTAGAACCCAAATTGGATAAGTGCCAATTATAGGTTATCCTAGGGAAAACCATAAGTATAGTACTTAAATATCTCACATGGGAACAATATGATTGTTGCTCACCATGCGGTTTTCTGATAGGAATACCAATATGCAGTGGTAAGTGGGAGGACAGTAATACTCGATGAAAATCGGGGTAATACTGTTCAAGGCACGAAGTCCTTAAAGGAACACAAACAGTTCATCAATGATGAATCTGTACCATTAATCTTCGAATACACAAGAACCGCGTAGATCGGAGAGAATCAGAAAACAACCTGGGGTATGGGTTTCTGATGTAACCTCATAAAGATATTAATCTTGTGGAGGTATACCAACCGACTACGTTTTGAGGAAGTGATACGAGGTATCGACTCCCTATTATGGCAAAGTGCCATGAGTCCGAAATGGATACCATATATAACAACTATGTTTGGATACTAGTTGTTGTACCGTAAGGCATTGTGCCTATTGGTACAATGTAAGTCTTCAAGGAAGACATACATGGATGGCAACATACCAACGTACAAAGCTAGGCTTGTGACGGAAAGGTATCGTTATCAGCATTATGTTAATAACGGTTCAACCTTTTACCTGTTGCCATGGTAAATCCATTTTGATGATGCTTGTTGATACTGCATATTTCATTTATGAAATGTGTTAGTTAAAGATCAAAATCGCCTTCCTGAAAAGGAAACCTTTTGGAGGATATTTTCAACATCCTGACGATTTTGTATAACCGACAAACAAGGTTTGCAGGTTATTCGATTCATATTTGGAATGGAGCAAGCATAAGGTTCTTGGAACTGACGTTTTGATGTAATCATAATGGTTTATGATTTGACTCAAAACGAAATGATTCTTGTGTATATAAGGAGGTTAGTGGGAGAGCACTGATAATGAAATTCCCATAAAGCAATTGGTGAAAGCTTGGCTTTCATAGATATTCTCCGTAGAATTCTGGGGAGTAACAACCTTTATTCAAGGAATAAAGATCTACTGGGATAGATTTGGAGTTATTAACACTCTCTGGGAAATTGTACATTTAAAATGTACTTGATATGGTGTCTCATACGCTTTGAGCATATGGAGTCACAATCAGATCAATCCAAGTGTTAGTCACTGGATTGAAATTAAGAACATCTGTTAGTATCTTAGAGAACTAAAGATGATGTCTAAAACTATGGAGAAGGAGAAATTGAAGTGACTGGGATCACTGCCGCAAGTTTCCAAACAGTTAAATACTGCGGTACTATAAAGTTTGAATAACGGGACAGTGAGCTGGAAATCTTCCGAGCAAGATTCTGTTGTCGAATAAACAACAAATGCGGATTATTGCTGCGGCTGAGGCAGCAATAGAAGCCATTTGGGTCGAAAATAAATCTAATTAGATTAGATATAATTCTGTTAGCCGCTGAGCTGGGCATCAGCACAGTCTAAAGAATTAAAGGTCTCATCGACGATCCAGATATATACTTCTATATTCATCTGATTCGTTCGGATCTTACATCGTGGCGATATGGTGATCGTATAAATCGCGTCAGACGATAATCATGGAAATCCGCTGACGAAAACCTTTCCTCAGCAATTTGAGCAAACCGTACATAGTTCGGGTGTTCGACACTTGAGTGACTGGCTATGTGCCAAGTGGGAGATTGTTGGATAATATGACCCATATCGTCACTATTTGTACAGATCATAGTGCTGTTGTACAAATTAACTATGTGACAAGGAAATTGCACTCTCATCATTTGTGATTAGATCACCGTAGATATATAAATGAAGAGAGGTCCCTATGATTAGTTCCTGGATTGAGAATGATATGAGACAGTATCAGTCCACGAAGGATTAATCATTAAATATCCCTAGCCGGAGTATTATCGAGACTGGACATCGATAATGCGGAATAGGCTAGTATTGCACTTGTGCGCGTTGTGAGGGCACAACGACATAGTTCTCATATATTTGGGTATTGGATACTCATGCAAGTGCGATAGGAGGTTGTGTTTCACCGATGGTACGGGAAACAGCTTCGCTCTGGATAGACCCCTCGGAATCCCATTGGCATTATGACTATGTGTCTATGGGAGTCCGACATCAGGGTAGGTGTATTTGGTCTTAACCTGAGACTTGCACCGCTAATGCTTACGACAATCAATATACTTTAGTTGAGGTCGTCTAGGACTCTAACCGGTTCTGTGTACGCCAATGCTGGGTATATTGAGAATCGTAGAGTATTGGGTGTGATGTCAAGACGGAAGTATCACTCCAGTCATAGTGGAGATGATGTCACGCAGGATACGGTATTAGTGCTCTAAGTGCTGGCCGGCCATCGGGATATTATGACAAGGTCATGTATATCCGATCATAGAGACTAGTTACCAGACATCCGATATGTGCTTCGGATGAGGTAGACACTTATCCAGCCCCAGCCCTAGCACGTGACTATCCGATACTGGGCCGATATACACAATACTTGGTATACTACGCTTGATATAGATCTTAAATATTCTTAGATGAATATGACCGGAGAATTGGGTAGACTTCGTGCTTTGCTAGAAGCCGATCTTGTCTCGTAAATTGGTAGAACGTAGTACTTTGTACGTACGTGATTTGGATACTCCGACGACCGTATTTACTGCCGACTTATCCGGGGATCTCATGGGTCGCTTCCCAATAATCCACCGATGACGTATGACTCGCACTCTTAAATAATCTGGGATTATATAGAATAGAGAGAGAATTAATCTAGGATTAATTACGGAGATATTTTATCTGGGATAAAATATCGTCTAAAGAGAGAGAATGATTAATTTGGAATTAATCGGTAAATTAATATATTCTATATATTAAATGAAATTAGATTTCGACGCGGAATTAAAATTAGATTTTAATTCGGGCGAACGAATTAATTTAGAATTAATTTGTTAGCGATGTGAATAGTGAATTCGCTAGGCGTAATCATTTAATTACGACGCAACGGAAAATTCGCTAATTAGGAATTAGCGAAACCGAGCCCGAGTGTGATTGCGGGCGCATTCGTATTTCGAATTCGAGTGCGGCGACGCAAGTCACATCAAGCGTCAAATCATTCGTCACATCAAACGTCAAATCAAACGTCACTTTGAGTGATGTGATTGATTGATGTGATTGATTGATTGAAAGACATGCCACTTTAATAAAGTGAAAATGAATAGTTGATGTGTGTGGTTGGAATAGTGTTAGTTGGTGGAAGCATTTACCATTTGATTTTTTAATAGATTATTTGGTAAATTTTTTATATTTTTGGTTGGAAAATATATAAACAATTTTGGAAATTGTTTTACTAACTAATCAACACATCTTCATCTCTCTTTCTCTCTTGTTCACGCCCATGGAGGGGCAAATTCTGCTCACTGGTTTCACTGAAACTGCCGAGCATTGGAGGAAGCAAGAGTGTGATTTTATGGTAAAATCACAAGTGCTAGCACACTTACGAGACTTGCGAAGGTGGTAGGGAGGTTCACCCATGAGTCGGGATTCGTTTGACGCAATCTTGGAGCTCATTTTTGCAGCTCAAAATTCTGTTTTGGAGGGCAGTGAACTGCTGCAGTGGGCGTTAATGGCAGTGCACTTTGTGGCTTCATTCGTCTTCAAATCGTCTCAACCGATCGATGTGAGTATTCCGCTACCTCTTTTGATGTGTTCACACATGATTTCATGTCTTGTTTGATCTTGGGACCTAGATAAAACCTAACAAAGTCAACAACCGATGTTACACACTAAGTAATAAACAATTTTATTACTCGAGATCGTAGAAAATATATTCTATCAAATAGAATACAATATTCTATTAAATAAAATAAATGATAAACTTCTACTCGTACCTCCGAGGCGCAAGTAATATCAATTATATAACCATTATACAAAAGGTAGATTCAAATTTCAAACTTTTCAAGATACGAATTTTCTACTTATACATATCATATATATAACTGTAGAAACAAAAGGAACATTAATTAAAATGATGAATTAGTGTTACTGGAGCATAACCCCAAGAGTATTGAAACTAATTCGGTAACTTTCAATATCAAACGAATCAAATCATATAAGATCTGATTTCTTCCATTAACCAATTCCATCAATATGGAATCGTGGAAGAATTATATTAAGTAAGAATCATATTCTTTGAATAACCTTAGAACAAATTGCCATAAATTCATATGTTTGATCGTATCAAACATCTTTGAACAATTCAAAGACACATAATGAATTTTGAAGATGCAGTTTTCAAAACTTCAGATCGAATATCTTTGAACCAGTCAAAATATTCTATCCGCGTTTCATCAGAAACATGTAACTAAGTCATGACAGTTCATTGACTAAGTTATGAAGTAAAGAAAACTATCTTAAGCAATTTACAATTCATTAAATTACATACACCCAATGTATTAGTTTAATACATTTTGTGGTCCAATGACAGTTATTGGTTAAATGGTATTTAGTCACTTTCTCGAATACAATATTCGTTAAATGGATAAGGATATGTGGTGTGATCTCATATCAGACCATCCTTTACTATATAGAATAAGCATCAAATACTTAAGTGATAAAATCTCATAAAATAATGTTCTAAGTTATTTACTTAACCGAATACTTTTCTTAATGTTTATCTATTCGTAAATGACACTACTAGTCATTTTAAAATATGAAACAACTATTTGCAAAGAAAAAGTAACTATCAGATAGTCGCAAGTTCTGATATCAAATATCGAAACAATCATTCAACAATATTTTAAATAACTAGACGAGAGATCTGATATCCAATATCTACAGTTGTCGTATTATGAAAATCAATATTTTCTATACACAACTATACGCATCTTTTTTCTTTAGCTTTATTATTTACTTTCAAATTATTTACAACATTTACAAATAATCGAAAAACAAATAGTGTCTGACATATGACCTCTGAATGTCACTAATGCCGAGAAACGTCATTATTAGATAAACAAATACCTAATGAGGTTTTCTTAATGCCAGTGAAGAATCTCGAGACGTGAACCAATTCATGTCAATCTTTACTGCATAAGAAACTATTCTATCTAGAAAGATTATATCAATATCTATTCTAATCTGGAACCTATTCTAGAAATCTGCAACCATAAGAAAACATATACATAATATGCATGCAGTGGATAAAAGTTTAATTCTATCAAACAAATAGAATAAGGAACAACATGAGCGACAATTTACATACTATTACACACCACATAAGTTAAGGATTTTTAACTTAGCAGTGCCTCCCACTACTTTACGTAATACCGTAATCCCCAACGGAAACGAGAATTCAATAATTAAATTGAATTCCATAATGGGAAGTGGACCCAATGAATATATTTCAACTCACAGCTTTGGCACGTTCTCGCCTACGTATATTCATTAGGTAGACAACTCATTGTCAATCACACTCACTGTGACTCCTAGGTTCGGTCTTGATCGTTTCTCGTTATGACATCTTTGGCACGTTCACAAGGAAGCGTATCAAGGTTAAACTTGTCATTGACAAACTCAAGCTACCGATGTAGTTCTGACAGCTTTGGCACGTTCAGGATATCCATTTTCACTTGTATTTGTCTCTTATCATATAAGTTCTACCGGCGCAAATGAACTACCTTCAACTATAACTGCACAGCTTTGGCACGTTACAACCATAACATCATGAAAACATTTACATCCGTATTGACAAGGCGGACGAAGAAACAAGTATTCCTAATACTAGTCACTTTCTTAAAACCTTATTTAAATCGGGGATTTTCCAACAAAAGATGCTTTTACTTTATTTAATCAAATTAAATAAACACATGCGTGTATAAATTAATGATTAAACTAAACATTAAATTTTAAAGGGCTATTCATATCGGGCGTCCAGGATCAGACTCTCTCTGATACCATTTTTGTTGGGGTTCAATCGGAGAGGCGCAGCGGAAGGAGCGCGGTTCGGGCGAAATCGTAGTTTAAAATTTTTAAACTTACGTATAAATTATTTAATATCCAATATTAATAATTCATTCATATTTCACCTAAACTTATTTATTCGATAGCATATAACGACATAAATAATATAGAAACATCGCGAAACGTTTTTCCGCAAAATAGTATAAAACGTGTTTCCGGTCGAACCGACCGACCAATGTTCATGGGGAATGCCCAGGTCAGCCCCCAAAAATTTGGACAAGTCATGGGCTGCCCGAACAGTGCCCAGTTCATTGTTTGGGCTGCTGTTACCCGGTAACTCCGTTTTTCACCGTTTTCGCGTATTTTCACTCCGAAATAATTTCCGATAAATATTTTTCTTGAGCAATTAAAATAAACTAATTTATTCTAATAAATCAATAAATAAAAACTGAATTTTTATGAGAAAAATCAGATTTATCATTAATTACAATAAGACCCCAAAGTATTGCAATTTAATCATTTTAGTTTTTAAATATGTCAATTACATATTTAATTGATTCCAAATCAATCCAAAAATAATTTTTACATTTTTGCAACAAAACCATAAAATTTTCCAGATTTATGCAAACTGCCCAGTAATTTTCCAGAATTACGAAACAGCCCCTGAACTTTTTATTAATTGCAATTTGGCCCAATTTGTTCAAAACACATCAAGATCAAATCCAATCAATCCCAAATTTGACACACATCAAATATACATCAAATTATATCATATATAAGAAAAGCCCCAAAATTTGAATGGGTTAAGAACCCTAATTTCATAAATTACTCAAATTGGACAATTTACATTAAATTGATAAAATTCAATACTTTAATCTTTCAATTACCACACCAATCAAGTCTCACCATCATGAAATTAATCAAGAACAATTTTAGGTTAATTATGAATGGCTAATCAACTCTAGAATGGCAACTTTAATTTCTAATGAATTTATTTAAGCTTAATTACACTAATAAGCTAATAAATTAATCATACATGCATAACATCCTCAAACAAGCTTCCAACAAATTTAATTACAAACTTAAAGAGTAGAGAAACAAACTTAACAACATAATTTGAAGTTAAAAATAATAGAAACATTTTCTATGTAGAAGAAAGTGTAAGAAACTTACAAAAATTCCAAAATTTTGGCTTTTGTTTTTGCTTTCTTTCTTCAATTTTCTCTCAACTCTCTTTGTAATAATTTTGTTGAAGTTGCCTTAGTGTAAAAAATTAATCAAAACAATTTTGATACCAATCTTTCACTATGGTCGAAATTTAAGGAAAAAAAAATAAATAACAATTATTTAATTTTGTTTGATTTCTATTAGTCCACCTTTTGGAAAATTAAAGTTAACACTTTAACTTTAATAAAGCAAATCAAAATTTGTTCCAATGGAAACTTGCCATAATAAAGCATAAATCATTATTTAAGATATTTGTAATATTAATTAATTATTTATTTAACAATTAAATAATTAAAAAATAAATATAAATATCTCAAATATATGTATTATATTTACATTAAATATCTTAAATACATATATTAATGATATATTTAAAATATCGCATTTTGATATTTAATTAATGTGTATTTTAATAATATCAAATATTAAATACAAATACACATTGATTCGGTAATGACCGTTAGGTCTCGACTGCATGTATTTTTCGTTTAACCATTAAACGAGTTATAAATAATCAGTATTATTCATAACAGTTGCCCTAGTGCTCTACGAGTATATTTCATTAGTGAGACTCTTTAGATTCAGGCATATCCGTCACGAAATCCAATTTCGTGTCCATAATTCACCCACCCGTAAATTATGACGACCACGGATAAACTCACTGAATCTAGCAGGTCGAGGTCACTGCATACGTATAATCCCTCCGTCACAGGTATCCTGATTATTCCAAAGATATAGATGAAAATGTCGAATCTCTATAAGAATAATCTCATCGACGTATCAATTAGCAATCTCTAAATAACATTCGGAACTTACTTCCGAAGTATACTATGGCCATAGATTTAACAGATTGCTAATCACATTTGGACTACATATGCTCTGTACACAGAACTGACGGATCCTTTCTTTATACTCACAGGATATCATGAGCATGAGTGCACACCCAACGAACAGGCGGAGGTCTGATCTAAATAGATTGGTGACATGACTGCCATCTAAGTGTGGAGGATAACTCATATATCCACAGTGGTATCTCAAGTCAAAGAATCACTATGCTACTCAACCCGAGAAGATTCATATTGACATTGGTGTACCATCTATTAGGAAATCTTCGGTGAGTCGTTCAGTGTATATGAAATAAACACCTACACATCTATACGAGTCTCCCAAGACTCATTGTTCATTGGGATAAACCATCGGACCAAGTCCGATATACGACATGTAATGGTCTCAACGGATTTTACTAACCGACCCGTGTCAGTAAATCTTGACCAGGAACTTAATTTAAGGATATACAACTTATAGAGACACTTCCCAATGTCAATTACAAACTATGTTGTAACTGCGCACTACGTTGTAAATCCTAGGGTCTTTGTCTAATATATATACATATCACTAAACTAGATTTAGTTTCAATCTAATCAATCTAATCGAAATTAGATCGAATACGTATATAAAAGACAAGAGGTGCTTCCATTAAATTAGTAATATTATGGAAAAAGGAATTGCTCGTATTCATGATTCGAACATAAATACGATCAGGATTGGCGCTCAGAGCACCAACCCCAACAACAAGGTTGGATGAAACGAAATATGTGTGTCTCTCAAGTGGTACGTGGCATTGTATCTCGAGTGCAAACCGTAATACCGTCCATTCGGATTCGGCTACGGAATTTATGTCCAGGTTTCCATTCGATATACCGCAAGAGAGAACACATATTCCGTTCATCCGGAAATCACATCATGCACCAATCCATAATACTCATGCGAAATAAAGTAATAAAATAGAAAATAAAGGATAATAAATAAAAAATGTGCCCTCAGGTCTAACCTCTTTAGTCGTGTATCGGAAGTGCGGTATGCGGTTTTTGGAAGGGTTGATGCTCTGCAACTCCTCCAGTTCACTGGTTCAATGTTTTCCTTCGTTGTTTTGCTGTTTGGGCTGCTGTTTTTACTCCATTTTGCTGCTGTTTTCATTGTATTTTCTAGTCACTGTTTAGGCTTACTATTTTGTGGTAATGCGGGACTGTTTTGGCTTATGGTTTGTGGGTTTTACGGGGCAGTTTCTGGTGCAGTTTGCGGTGAAATAGGGACTATTGAGGGGCTGTGTTTGTGCAGTAATTGAAGGGGCTTACATGGGCAGTTGATGAAGGCTTACTGTGAGGGTTCAAGGATGTGAATTGAAGGGGTTGCTGTGAGGGTTTAGGGATATGAATTGAGGGAGTTACTGTGAGGGTTTTGGGACGTGAAGAAGGGGTTGCTGAATGTTGTTATTAGCGTGAGGTGGAGGGCTTGTTTATGGCGTGAGTGGAGGGCCTGAAGAGGGCTACTTATGGCGTGAGTTGGAGGGCTTGAAGAGGGCTGCTTTGGGTGAAGTTGGGGTTGCTACGTGAATGGGCAGGTGGCTAGGCGTTAAGGAGGCTGGTGCGTGAAGGGGCAATTGCAGGGGGATTTCTTCTTGTGTTAGGCGTGAATGTGCTAGGGGCTGTTGAATGTGCTTTATGCGTGATGAAGGCTATGTGTGACGTGAGTGGACTGTGTTGCGTGAGTGGCTGAGTGGGTTTATTTCTTTGTTTACGTCCAGGTCTAATGGGGTGAGTGTAGCTTAGGTCTTCATGTGGACTGGTGATTTGTTAGTTTTAAGGGCTCACAGCTTTGTGGGCTACGTGTGGCTGTGAGGTAAGAGACGTGAGTGAGTGGCTGGTGAGAGGGCGAGTGGTCTGAAGGGTGAGTGTTTGTTTGTGAGGAGAAGGGCTGGCGTGAAGATGGAAGAGAGGAGAGAAGTCCTTTTTTCGTGAGTGAGATGAATGAGCAAGGGTTTCCTCGTCTTTCGTGAGGATGAACTAGGTTTATTTTGTGTTTTCGTAAGAATGAGTTAGGGGTTGATGTATTGGTGAAGGCTTCTTTTTATAGGCAAAGGGATGAGAGCTATCCTTTTTTTAAAAGGGAAAGGATTTGTGTAATTATTGGAGATATTTTTAATTAGTGTGTGATAAGGAAAAATCTTTTAATTAGGGAAGTGATTTGATTTAATTTGATTTCTTCTCTTTTAGTTAGGGATATGATTTGATTTGTATCTTTTAATTAGGGAATGTAATTTAAGTGGATTAGGAAAGTATTTGATGAGATTTCTTTAATTTTGGAAGAGGATTTGGCTTAATTTATGCATGTGTTTAATATGTGTTTTTGTTAATTTGGAAGGTGAGTGGGCGTGGCTTAGAGTGATTTGGGCGTGGGCTAGGCTCAGTTTGGTGGGCTTAGTGTATGGTTTGGTGATGTGTGGGCTTGGTGTGTGTCTTGCGGGGGTTTGGGCTAAGGATGTGTTTTGAAACAGAGGTCCAACAAGCGAACCCGAAGCTAATCCAGTGAATTAAATCCAACAGAAATGTCAATTCTTGACTCTTCCCATCCGACGTCTGTTTCCCGCGGCTTCCACAATTAAAGAGGTAGTGTCTCTATGCGAGACTCATCATCGGGACTTATATG
The DNA here is from genome assembly GCA_019454045.1 of Zanthoxylum bungeanum. Lineage (NCBI taxonomy): Eukaryota > Viridiplantae > Streptophyta > Magnoliopsida > Sapindales > Rutaceae > Zanthoxylum > Zanthoxylum bungeanum. The sequence goes on from SKCR01029777.1 coordinate 579,473, forward strand.
CAAAAATGTAGTGCCTACAATATGACAAGGTCATGATTATCCGATTAAAGAGACTAGTTGCTAGTGATCCGATATATGCTTCGTACAAGGCAGACACCACTCCAGCCCCAGTCTTAGCATGTGACATCCGATACTGGATCGTTATACACAATACTTGGTATACTACGCTTGATATAGATTATGTATTCCTTAAAAGAATATTTCTGGAGAATTAGGTAGGCACGATGCTTTGCTAGAAGCCAACCATGTCTTGTAAATCGGTAAGAACGTGGTACCGGGTACGCACGTATTCGGATAGTCCGACGATCAGATTTACTACCAATATATCCAGGGATCTCATGGGTCGCTTCCCGAAGATTCACCATTGACGTTTGACTCGAACAGAATTAATCTGTGATTAATTATGAGAGAGAGAAAATTAATCTAGGATTAATTACGGCAAGAATTTATCTGGGATAAAATTTGATTTGAAGAGAGAGAACGATTAATTTGGAATTAATCGATTAAATAATATATTCGATATATTAAATGAAATTAGATTTTAACGCAGAATTAAAATTGGATTTTAATTCGGGCGAACGAATTAATTCGCAAGCGACTTTCGTAATAATTTTGCGAGGCATTATTATTTAATTAAATTTGATTAAATTAAGTCGAAACGGAAAATTCGTTAATTCGGAATTAACGAACCCGAGCCCAAAATGTGTTTAGCGGGCCCACTCGGATTTTGAATTTAAAGTGGGGCCCACATCAAGTCACATCACTAGTCAATCTCATCACCTTTTGGTTGATGGAAGTTGTTAATTGGTGTTGGCTTGTAAAACACATTACCTTATTTTAATTGATGTGTGATAGACCTTTACTAACTTTGGAAATTTGGTATTAGGTTACTTGATTTTGGAAATCAAAAACACATCACTCACTCTCTCATTTTTCCACCAAGGCCGAATCCTCTCCCCTCTCATTCTCTCAAATTGGCGTGAACCTAGGGTTCATAGTTGATGATTTTTGCTTCAAAAATCTTGCTTGCTAGCACATCAAAGGAGTCAACAAAGGTGTGAGGGACACTTACCCCTTGAGTTTGGAATTCAAAGGAGGGCTTGAAGCACTTCTCAAGGAGGCAAAATTTTTGTATTCTCTACATCCACTTATCCGCTGAATGTAAGTATTTTCCGCAAACTTACTTTGTTTATTCACACAAATTTTATGCTTAATAGATCATCTGAATTTTCTAGGAGAACCCAACAATGGTATCATGAGCTAATTTTAAGCATGAAATAATTAGGGTTCATAGACTTTATTTTGGGGATTTTGTGATTTGAGCTTGATATCTTCAAATTGAATGTTTGGTTATGCTTAGATTATGATAACTTAGAGTTATGCAAGATTAAATTTGAGAAAAATTGATTAGATTAATTTTCCCCAAATTAGATGCCATGGCCGAATATGATGAACCTTAGAAGCTCATTGTGTTTTTTGATTTTCGACCATTGGATGTGTTTAAATGCATGAGTATATTAATTTGTGATTTAATTGGATTGAAATCAAAATTGGATGTAAAAATACATGAAAACCGTGAGCTATGTAATCATGGAATGAGTTGATTTTGCTTCAATTGTGTTGGACATGAATTGAACTTATTAAAGCATGATTAATTAGGTAAATTGATGTTTTGGAAATATTAATTTAACTAATTAATTATGGCTAATTTACTTTAATTAAAAATTATGATATTTGGAATATTGTAATTAAATAAATTAGCCTTTAATTTTGAATTGGGATAATGTTGTTGTATTTGGGCTTAATGGGCTTGGTTGGGCCAAGTTGGTTTAGGACAATTGGATTGGATCCAAATTGGGCCTAAAACCATACCATGAAGTCCAAATAGAATAATTGGGCCTTTAAATATTTAATTGGGCCTAATGGGCCAAAATTAATTTTATGGCAAATGGTGATTCCTTATTGGGCTTTGGTTGCCAAAGTCCATGCCTTAAGAAATTAATTAAAAGCCCATTGGACTTTAATTAAATTGACATTGGATGTTAATTGGGCCTTTGAGACCCATTTAGATTGGATTTAGAATCTAAGTCTAAAAGGCACATAATTAAGTGTAATTATTTAATTTAGAATTAAATATGAATTAGTATTGAATACGAATTATATTGGATTTAATATTATAGTTCGATATAATTCAAGAATTCGCACTTTGAGTACTTATTCTTAAACGAGTTGGACTCGCGCAAATCAAATCTTTGTTTGAACATTGGATGATCATTAATTCAAAGATTAATTATTTGGATTAGATTGATTGAATAACGTGTTTTGTGTGAATACATGGATGTATTGTATGAATAATGTATATCGGATGGATATTAGATGGGTGAGGGCAATTTTGGAAATTGTTGTAATAAATTTAGAATTTATTAAATTGGACCTGCGTGTCCAGCCTTTATCTCTTGACTCTTTGTAATTCTCTTCTCACCAATTCCCCTCAATGTAAATGAGGTTTCTTTATTGTATTATGTAATTGGGTAGAAGTTAAAAAAGTGCTAGCCGGGGAGAGGAAAGAGAGAGATTTGTTCTAGGAACAATTTATTGAATATCCATCCGCATATCTTTATTATTTATTTCGCGCCTTATTATGCTTTTAGAATGCATGCTTAAGGGTGTATGATGAGACCTAAATTGGTTGCCAATTTACGCGAAAAACCCTCAAACAAATATTAAGCGAATTCCTTCCATTGAGTGGTTCTCTCTCAAGATCCAAGATTGGCATTGGTTTGTTGGCCAAAGTCAAGATCAATGTCCATTACGGATGTGTTTGAACGATAAAAGCTTTGTTATATATCACATGTCTTGGGCAAGTTGTGATTTGTTGGCCAAAGTCAAGGTCACTTCTTGTTCACTGACATGGATTACGAAGCTTTCCCACTGTCAATGGGTCCCGCTTAACTAGAATCATTAAGCTTGTTGAGCCAAAGCCAAGGCTTAGTTGATTCAGAGGAAAAGGTTAGGAAATATATTGGATATATTGGCATATATATTTTATATATGTTTCGGACTTGGAGGTCCACCTACCGGATCTAGGAATTGGATGAGATCCAATTGATCTTAGAGATCTACCTAGTTAAATATCATACAGCTTGTTGGCCAAAGTCAAGGTTATGTGTTATTTAACGGGATCCTAGCCCAATAGGAAACTAGGTTTCCCGAGTACTCAATAGAGGGTTAGAGGCTCGCCGAAAAATAGTGGGAGGCCATTATTAAATTTGCAATTTCGTTCAAATACTTGCCAAATACGCGCTTTCAAATGATTTTCGTCATTTTATATATTTATTAGTTGGACTAATATTTTATTATTTTTATTGTAACAGTTGGACTGTATCAAAAAATCGTTAATTGAATAGTTAGACTATTGCAATTAAGATGGCTGGAAAGATCAACGTTAGGGACATTATCATGGGCGAAAATGTAGAAGAAGCTCTTTCGCTCTCGAATGTCAGAGGGTACATCTGTCGAGCACCATGTGTTACAGATTATTTCTGACATCGAACAACTGGGTCAGCTAGGTATAACCTTTGAGGCTGAGACTTCTATAGATTTGATCTTGCAGTCTCTTCCTAACAGCTGGAGCGGGTTCATCATGAACTATAATATGATGAACCAAGACCATACTCTTGGAGAGTTGATGGCAATGCTGGGAGAAGCAGAAAATGAGCTTTTAAAGGGCAAAAAGTGCGAGGCGCACTTCTTTTCGACATCTCAGTCTGCCAAGGCTTGGCCAAAGGCTACTGGAGGCGTGAAGAAGAAGAAGAAGAGAAAGGGCAAGGCCAAATCATCAAAGTCTTCTGGGAAGGCAAATGAAAAATCCCAAGATGTCTGCCTACATTGTGGCAAACGGGGTCACTGGAAGCGTGACTGCCGTGAGTACAAGGCGCACATGAAGGAAATCAAAGCGGGCAAGGCACCGGCTTCAGGTATGTTTGTTATTGAAATAAACATGTCTACTTCTAGTTTTAAAAATTGGATTTTTGATTCTGGTTGTGGTACTCATATATGTACTGATGTGCAGGATCTGCAGATTAGCAGGAGACTGGCTTCAGGAGAGATAGACCTCCGAGTTGGAAATGAGATTAGAGTCGCCGTTTTGACTGTTGGGACCTATATTTTGGAACTGCCCTCGGGGTATGTATTTAATTTATCAGACTGCTATTATGTACCTAGTTTGACTAGGAATATTATTTATGTATCTTGTTTAGCCCAATATGGGTATACTTTTGTATTCATAAACACATGGTGTTTTTTTTTTTTATAAAAATGATATTGAGATATGTAGTGCTGATGTTAATAATGGTCTTTATATTTTGAATATAAATCAATCTCAAACATATAACGTAACAAACAAAAGGCTTAAATTAAGTAACAAAGATGAAACTTATATATGGCATTGTCGTTTGGGACACATTAACAAGACTCGCATATCCATACTTTCGAAGAGTGGGTACTTGGACGAATTTGATCCAAATTCATATGACGTCTGCGAATCTTGTTTATTAGGCAAAATGCCTAAAACACCTTTTAGCAGTAAAGGTGCACGTGCCACAGAACTGTTAGCCCTCGTTTATAGTGACGTATGTGGGCCCATGTCTAGCCAGGCTAGAGGTGGATATGAATACTTCATAACCTTTACGGATGATGCATCGCGTTATGGTTATGTGTATCTTATGAGACACAAGTCGGAAACCTTTGAGAAATTCAAATAGTTTCGACACGAAGTAGAAAAATAGACCGATAAAATTATTAAAACATTACGATTGGACCGTGGTGGAGAATACTTAAGCAATGAGTTTCTCGATTACTTGAAAGAGTATGGTATTCTTTCACAGTGGACTCCTCCCGGAACACCTCAATTAAATGGTGTGTCTGAACGGAGAAACTGAACTTTGTTGGACATGGTAAAGTCTATGATGAGTCGCACAGAGCTACCAATTTCCTTCTGGGGATATGCATTGAACAGTGCAATATTTATTTTGAATAAGTGTCTATTTGTAGGTTATCCTAGGGAAACCAAAAGATATTACTTCTACAACCCACAAGAGAATAAAGTATTTGTTGCTCTACATGCGGTTTTCCTCGAAAAGGAATTCCTAAATGCAGTGGTAAGTGGGAGGAAAATATAACTCGATGAAAATCGGAGTGATATTGTTCCTGGCACCAATTCCTTAACGGAACACGAACAGTTCATCAAGGATGAGACAGTACCATAATCTTCTAATACACAAGAACCGCGTAGGTCAGAGAGAGTCAGAAAACAACCTGAGAGGTATGGGTTTCTGATCTCACCTCATGTGGATATTAATCTTATTGAGGAAGACGAACCAGCTATGTATGAGGAAGCGATACAAGGTATCGACTCCGGTTTATGGAAATATGCTATGAAATCCGAAATGGATTCCATGTACACCAACCAAGTTTGGACTCTGGTTGATGCACCAGAAGGCGTAAAGCCTATTGGTTGCAAATGGATCTTCAAGAAGAAGACCGACATGGATGGCAACATACAAACGTACAAAGCTAGGCTTGTAGTGAAAGGGTATCGTCAACGACATGGTGTCGATTACGACGCAACTTTTTCACCTGTTTCCATGATTAAATCCATTCGGATAATGCTTGCTATTGCTGCATATTTCGATTATGAAATATGGCAGATGGACGTCAAAATCACTTTCCTTAATGGAAACCTTTTGGAGGATGTTTATATGCAACAGCCTGACGGTTTTGTCGTACCTAAACATGCAAACAAGGTTTGCAAGTTAAATCGATCCATTTATGGATTGAAGCAAGCATCACGTTCTTGGAACCAACGTTTTGATGAGATCATAAAAGAATATGATTTCGTTCAAAACGAAGATGATCCTTGTGTATATAATAAGGTTAGTGGGATCACACTGATATTCATTATCCTTTACATAGATGATGTATTGCTTATTGGCAATGACATTCCTATGCTACAATCGGTGAAAGCTTGGCTTTCATTAAAATTCTCCATGAAAGATCTGGGAGAAGCAGCATTTATTATGGGAATAAAGATCTACCGGGATAGATCTAGAAAGCTTCTTGGACTCTCCAAGAGCACGTATATTGATAAAGTGTTGAAGAGATTCAACATTGATCAATCTAAGAGGGGACTGTTGCCAGTGTCACATGGCGTCACTCTATCTAAGGACATGTGTCCTAAAACTCAAGATGAGAGAGACAACATGAGTCGGATCCCGTTCGCTTCTACAGTCGGATCAATCATGTATGCCATGATATGAACGCGACCTGATGTCTAGTATGCTTTGAGCATGTGTAGTCGCTATTAGGCCGATCCAGGTGATGGTCACTGGGTTGCGGTTAAGAACATCCTTAAGCATCTTAGACGAACTAAGGATGCTTTCTTAATCTACGGAGATGGAGAACTTGAGGTAACCGGGTTTACCGATGCAAGTTTCCAAACGGATAAAGACGACTGTAAGTTGCAATCCGGGTACATATTTTGTTTGAACAATGGAGCAGTTAGCTGGAAATCTTCCAAGCAATAGACTGTTGTTGATTCAACAACAGAAGCGGAATACATCGCTGCAGCTAAGCCAGCAAAAGAGGCAGTTTGGATCCGTAAATTCCTAATTGGATTAGGAGTAGTTCCGTTAGCAGCTGAGTTTGTTCCATTGTATTGTGACAATAACGGGGCTACAGCGAAGGCTAAGGAACCGCGGTCTCATCAAAAATCCAAGCATGTACTTCGACGTTACCATCTGATTTATGAGATCATACATCGTGGCGATGTGAAGATCGAGATGGTCGCATCTGTAGGGGTTTTTAGGGGGTGAACCCGGTAACGCAGCGGAAGCGGTGAAAATCCGATTTTCAGATTTCAAAACTTTTTCTCGGATTAATTAAATAAACATATTTATTTAACATTCCAATAATCAAATTATGAAAATAAATTCAATAAATCATATTTAAGTGAATTTACCGAAATACCCTTACTTTGTATTTTTGTCCATTTTAGTCTGAAATTGATCTAATCAATTTTGAATGATTCTAAATCATTTCTAAGATGAACTTATGATGTTCAAAACATCAAAACACCAAAAGCACCAAAATCCCCAAATTCTATTCATTTGGCTGAATGTCACCTAAGGTGGGCATTTTGTCCATTTGGTCATTTCAGGCTTCAAAACACACCCAAATGTAATCCAATCAACATGAAAATTTATATGCATCATATACACACCCAAATACACAACATATATGAAAATCCCCAAATTTGGAATTGGTCATGAACCCTAATTTTTCAATTTCATCAAATTGGACAAATTAGACCAAATTAGTTAAATCAATTATTTCAATCATCATTCTTCCATCCGATCCAAGTCTCAACACAATGAAACAACTCAAGATCAAATCTAGGTCATTTAAGAGTGGGTCAACAACTCTAGATTAGCAACATGGTTTCCAAGATCAAAAAAGCAATGAAATAATGTGTGAAAACATATCAAAGGAGTTGCGGAATACTCACATCGATTGGTTGAGACGATTCGGCAACAAACAAAATTGATTTTTCCCTCCATTTCCACGCCCATTGCATGCAGATTTTTCTGCCCACTGTTTTCAGTTTTGCTTCATCTTTTGAGCTTCGAATCTTCGTCGAATGATTCCCGGCTCATGGGTGAGTTTCCCTAACACCTTCACAAGTCTCTCGAAGTGCTAGCTCCGCTTGATTTTGCCACAAAATCAAGGCACAAATGCTTCCCTTCTCACGGAAAAATGAAGAAACCAGTGAGTTTATTCACTGCCCATTTGGGCGTGAATTGTATGAGAGAGAGAGAGTGGGAAAATTGTGTATTAGTTGGTCAAACCTTTTCCAAAAAATGGTTTATATATTTTACCATAAAATACATAAAATATTCACCAAATAATTATTTAAAATAAATGGTAAATACTTTCCACCAACTAGGCACTATTCCAACCAAACACATCACTATTCCTTTTCACTTTATTAAAGTGACATGTCTTTCAATCAATCAATCACATCAATCAATCACATCACTCAAAGTGATGTTTGATTTGACATTTTGATGTGACGAATGATTTGACGCTTGATGTGACTTGCGTTGCCGCAATCGAATTCGAAATACGATTGCGCTCGCAATCACTCTCGGGCTCGAGTTCGCTAATTCCTAATTAGCGAATTTTCCGTTGCGTTGTAATTAAATGATTACGCCTAGCGAATCCACTATTCACGTCGCTAATGAATTAATTCTAAATTAATTCGTTCACCCGAATTAAAATCCAATTTCAATTCCGCGTCGAAATCCAATTTCGTTCAATATATCGAATATATTAACTTTACCGATTAATTCCGAATTAATCGTTTTCTCTCTTTAGATGATATTTTATCCTAGATAAAATATCTCTGTAATTAATCATAGATTAATTTTCTCTCTCATTAAATTAATCCCAGATTATTAAATGTGCGAGTCATACGTCATCGGTGTATCATTGGGAAGCGACCCATGAGATCCCCGGATATGTTGGCAGTAAATACGGTCGTCGGAGTATCCGAACACGTACGTACCAAGTACCACGTCCTACCGATTTACAAGACAAGGTTAGCTTCTAGCAAAACGCCATGCCTACCCAATTCTCCGGAAATATTCTTAGAGGAATATATAAGGATCTATATCAGGCGTAGTATACTAAGTATCGTGCATATCGGCCCAGTATTGGATAGTCACGTGCTAGGGCTGGGGCTGGATAAGTGTCTGCCCCGTACGAAGCACATGTCGGATGTCTGGTAACTAGTCTCTAAAATCGGATATACATGACCTTGTCATAATATCCCGATGGCTGTAGCACCTCAGAGTACTAATACCGTATCCTGCATGACATCATCTACACTATGACTGGAGTGATACTTCTGTCTTGACATCATACCCAATACTCTACGATTCTCAATATACTCAGCTTCGGCGTACACAGAACCGGTTAGAGTCCTAGACGACCTCAACTAAAGTATATTGATTGTCGTAAGCATTAGCGGTGCAAGTCTCAGGTTAAGACCAAATACACCTACCCTGATGTCAGATTCCCATAGACACATAGTCATAATACCAATGGGATTCCGAGGGGTCTATCCAGAGCGAAGCTATTTCCCGTACCATCGGTGAAACACAACCTCCTATCGCACTTGCATAAGTATCCAATACTTAAGTATATGAGAACTACGCCGTTGTGCCCTCACAACGCGCACAAGTGCGATACCAGCCTATTCCGCATTATCGATGTCCAGTCTCGATAATACTACGACTAGGGATATTTAATGATTAATCCTTCGTGAACCGATACTGTCTCATATCATCTCAATCCAGGAACTAATCATACGGACCTCTCTTCATTTATACATCTAAGGTGATCTAATCACAAATGATGAGAGTGCAATTTCCTTGTCACATAGTTAATTTGTACAACAACACCATGATCTGTACAAATAGTGACGCTATGGGTCATATTATCCAACAATCTCCCACTTGGCACATAGCCAGTCACTCAAGTGTCGTACACCTGAACTATGTACGGTTCGCTCAAATTTCTGAGAAAAGGTTTTCGTCAGCGGATTTTCATGATTATCGTATGACGCGATTTATACGATCATCACATCGCCACGATGTATGATCCGAATGAATCAGATGAATATAGAAGTATATATATCTGGATCGTTGATGAGACCATTAATTCTTTAGGCTGTGCTGACGCCTAGCTCAGCAGCTAACAGAATTATATCTAATCCAATTAGATTTATTATCGACCCAAATGGCTTCTATTGCTGCCTCAGCTGCAGCAATAATCCGCATTTGTTGTTTATTCGGCAACAGTATCTTACTTGGAAGATTTCCAGCTCACTGTCCCGTTATTCAAACTTTATAGTACCATAGTATTTAACTGTTTGGAAACTTGCAGCAGTGATCTCAGTCACTTCAAGTTCTCCATCTCCATAGTCTAAGACAGCATCTTTAGTTCTTCTAAGATACTAACAGATGTTCTTAACTTTAATCCAGTGACTGTCACTTGGATTGTCATGATTGTGACTCCATATGCTCAAAGCGTATGAGACACCAGATCAAGTACATTTTAAATGTACAATTTCCCAGAGAGTGTTAACAACTCCAAATCTATCCCAGTAGATCTTTATTCCTTGAATAAAGATTGTTACTCTCCAGAATTCTACGGAGAATTTCTATGAAAGCCATGCTTTCACTAATTATTTTATGGGAATTACATTGTCAGTGCGCTCCCACTAACCTCCTTATATACACAAGAATCATTTCGTTTTGAGTCAAATCATAAACCATTATGATTACTTCAAAACGACAGTTCCAAGAACCTAATGCTTGCTTCAATCCAAACATGGATCGAATAATCCGCAAACCTTGTTTGTCGGTTATACAAAATCATCAGGATGTTGTAAACATCCTCCAAAAGGTTTCCTTTTCAGGAAAGCGATTTTGATCTTTAACTGACACATTTCATAAATGAAATATGTAGTAACATCAAGCATCATCAAAATGGATTTACCATGGCAACAGGTAAAAGGTTGAACCGTTAATAACACAATGTTGATAACGATACCTTTCCGTCACAAGCCTAGCTTTGTACGTTGATATGTTGCCATCCATGTATGTCTTTCTTGAAGACGTTTACAGTATCAATAGACACAATGCCTTGTGGTACAAAAACTAGTATCCAAACTTAGTTATTATATATGGAATCCATTTCAGACTTATGGCACTTTGCCATAATAGGGAGTCGATACCTTGTTTCACTTCCTCAAACCGTAGTCGGTTGGTATACCTCCATAAGATTGACATCTTCATGAGGTGAGATCAGAAACCCATACCCTAGGTTATTTTCTGAATCTCTTCGATCTACGTAGTTCTTGTGTATTCGAAGATTAATGGTATAGTTTCATCCTTGATGAACTATTTGAGTTCCATTTAGGACTTCGTGCCTAGAATAGTATCACTACGATTTTCATCTAGTTTTACCATCCTCCCACTGACCACTGCATATCGGTATTTCTCTTAGGAAAACCGCATGGTGAGCAACAATCATATTGTTCTCATGTGAGATTTATAAGTACTATACTTATGGTTTCCCTTAGGATAACCTATATTTGGCCCTTATCCAATTTGGGTTTTAATTTGGTATCATCCAAATTTTATGCCCGGCATACCCAAATTATCAGGAATGAGAAACCTTGTTTCTTTCCTGTTCATATCCTATATGATATCTGTCATACAGATTTTCATGGAACCTTATTCTAAATAAGTTTTGCACTGTTAATACATATCCGTTGAAGGAAATGATAGCTCAGAGCGACTCAAGTTTTAACCTTATCATGTCCAACAAAATTCGGTTTTTCGTTCGGACACACCGTCAAACTGACGTGTCTCGGGAGGAGTCCTCATCTGAAAGAATACCGTACTCTTTCATGTATGTTTGAAACTTACTGCTTAAGTATTTTTCATTACGGTCTTACCGTGACGGTCTAATACTATAGCCGATCTGTTTGTCTAATTCGTGTCGAAACTCTAAAAGTTTCTGATTTGTGTTCTTCAAAAGAAACACATAACCATAACGTGATGCCACATTCGTTAAGGTCACGAAATATTCATATTCACATCTAGCTTAGCTAGATATGGGCCCACTTACTTCACCATGAATAGGGCTAATGGATCGGTGGCATTTTCACTATTACCAAGTAAATAGTGTTTTAGGTACTTTACCTAATAAACTAGATTCGTAGACCTTATTTGAATAGTCAAATCAGTCCTAGTACCCACTCTTCAAAAGTGCGGATATACGAGTCTTGTTTAATTGTTTCCCAGTTAACAATGCCACAAATAAGTCTCTACTGATCAAATCAGTTTGAGCTATTTATTTGTCATTTTATATGTTTGAGATTTTTAATTATATTCAAAATATAAATTCTGTTATTCACATCTAATGTGTTTATCTCAGTATCATCTTTATATAATGAAACACTTAGTGTTCTAGAATATAAAGGTTTTATCCACAATGGATTATACACTGATATAGAGATAATGTCTCTAGTTAAACTAGTTACATTATAACAGTTCCTAACTTAAGTACATACCCGAAGGGTAGTTCCTAAACTTAGGTATCTACGGTCGAAACAATGACTTTCGTCCCGTTTCCAATTTGCAGAGCAATCTCAGCTTGAAGTCAGTATCCTGCTCATAGCAGATTCTGAACATCGATAAATATATTTTATGCACCACACTAAGTATTTAAAATCTAATTTCAATACTAGTTGTGAACATAACTTCGACAAACATTCTTAAAGTCAGAGCCTTGCCCTTTCTTTAATTCCTTCGTGTCTGCCATATCCAAATGGTAGTCATTTTGGGATATGTCTCTTATCTTTCCAAAAGATAATCTAACCTTCGCCCTTTTCATTATTTCAGAAGCCTTTGGCATAGCCCTTGGTTTCTAAAATATAGAAATGATGTGCACCTTGTGCTACATGTGTGAGTTATTATCTAGGTCCCAAGATCAAACAAGCAATGAAAAGAATGTGTGAACACATCAACGGAGGTAGCGGAATACTCACATCGATCGGTTGAGTCGATTTGGAGACGAATCAAGGCCAAAAAGCCACTGCCATAGGCGCAGAAATGATGCAGTTCACTGCCTCCAAAAATAGAATTTTGAGCTGAGAAACGGAGCTCCAAGCTTCGTCAAACGGATCCCGGCTCATGGGTGAACCTCCCTACCACCTTCGCAAGTCTCGTAAGTGTGCTAGCACTTGAGTTTTTGCCACAAAAACTCACTCTTGCTTCCCCATTACTCACGCCATTTCGGCTTCAAAAACAGTGAGCATTTCTCACTTTGGGCGTGACTAGAAGGAGAGAAAATGAGAGAGAAGAAATTGTGTAATTAGTTAGTGAAACCTTTTCCAAAAGGGTTTATATATTTTTCATAAAATATGTAAAGTATTTACCAAATAATAAATCAAATAATAAATGGTAAATGCTCCCACCAACTTTCACTATTTCAACCACACACATCAACTATTCATTGTCACTTTATTAAAGTGACTTGATGTGTGTCTATCAATCAATCAATCAATCGCATCAATCAATCACATCACTCAAAGTGACTTTTGATTTGATGCTTGATGTGACGAATGATTTGACGCTTGATGTGACTTGCGTTGCCGCACTCGAATTCGAAATACGAATGCGCTCGCAATCACACTCGGGCTCGGGTTCGCTAATTCCAAATTAATGATTTTTCCGTCGCGTCGTAATTAAATGATTACGCCTAGCGAATTCACTATTCACGTCGCTAACGAATTAATTCTAAATTAATTCGTTCGTCGGAATTAAAATCTAATTTTAATTCCACGTCGAAATCTAATTTCGTTTAATATATCGAATATATTAATTTATCGATTAATTCCAAATTAATCGTTATCTCTCTCTAGACGATATTTTATCCTAGATAAAATATCTCCGTAATTAATCCCAGATTAATTTTCTCTCTCTTCTATATAATCCCAGATTATTTAAGAGTGCGAGTTATGCGTCATCGGTGGATTATCGGGAAGCGACCCATGAGATCCCCGGATAAGTTGGCAGTAAATGCGGTCGTCGGAGTATCCGAATCACGTATGTACCATGTACTACGTTCTACCGATTTACGAGACAAGGTCGACTCCTAGCAAAGCACCAAGTCTTCCCAATTCTCCGGACATATCCATATAGAATATTTAAGATCTGTATCAAGCGTAGTATACCATTGTATAGTGCATATCGGCCCAGTATCGGATAGTCACGTGCTAGGGCTGGGGCTGGATAAGTGTCTGCCCCGTCCGAAACACATATCGGATGTCTGGTAACATAGTCTCTATAATCGGATATTCATGACCTGGTCACAATATCCCGATTGGATGCGCATCACTCAAGAGCACTAGTACCGTATCCTGCGTGACATCATCTCCACTATGACTGAAGTGATACTTCCGTCTTGACATCACACCCAATACACTACGACTCTCTGATAAACCCAGAATTGGTGTACGCAAAACCGGTTAAAGCCCTGTACCACCAAGATCAAAGTCTATCGATTATCGTAAGTATTAGCGATGTAAGTCTCAGGTTAAGACTATACACACCTACCTTGATTTCGGCCTCCCATAGACACATAGTCATAATACCAATGGGATTCCGAGGGGTCTATCCAGAGCGAAGCTGTTTCCCGTACTATCGGTGAAACACGACCTCCTATCGCACTTGCATAAGTATCCGATACTTATATATATGAGAACTATGCCGTTGTGCCCTCACAACGCACACAAGTGCAATACTAGCCTATTCTGCATTATCGATGTCCAGTCTCGATAATACTCCGGCTAGGGATATTTAATGATTAATCCTTTGGGGACTGATACTGTCTCATATCATTCTCAATCCAGGAACTAATCATAGAGACCTCTCTTCATTTATATATCTATGGTGATCTAATCACAAATGATGAGAGTGCAATTTCCTTGTCACATAGTTAATTTGCTACAACAACACAATGATCTGTGCAAATAGTGACGCTATGGGTCATTTTGTCCAACAATATGTCCAATTGCAAACTTTGACTTTATCTCCTCTAGATTAGTCATTAATTCTCCAAGAATTATTAATTGTAATTTTAATACTTCTTAAATCTAAACATAGATTTTTCTAACAAGTATATTAAATTAAGCACTAAAGTCATCATCACATAAATCTTCCAAAAATTTATGCTCTACTATTTGCTTAATTTTGGGCTTAGGTATAATAGGTTATTTTATCAAATAAAGTAACTTATTATTTATTTCCAGGACTATCCTGAAAATATTCCCAATTTGAAAATTTGAATCATTTAAAATATTTTAATCCGAGATTATATTTTAAATATCCATCTATTCAATTTTACCTTGATTTCAATAGTCCAACTATTTAATCAATTATTTTAGGTACTATGTATTATAATGATTACAATAATCCAATTATTTAATCAACTATAATTTGATTTTAATTCAATTATATTGATTACTATAATCCGATTATAAAATCAACTATATATTGAATAAGTTTGTATATAGTCCAACTATATATATTAAAACAACATTAAATATTAGTCCAACTAATACTTTTAATTTATATGACGAAATAATTTAAATGAGCGCGTATGGCGAGTAATTGAACGAATATTACAAATTCAATTCTTGCCTCCCACTATTTTTCGGCGAGCCTCTAACCCTCTGTCGAGTACTCGGGAAACCGTGTTTCCTAGTGGGCTAGGATCCCGTTAAATATCACACAATCTTGACTTTGGCCAACAAATTGTATGATAATTAACTAGGTAGATCTCGAAGATCAATTGGATCTCATCCAACTCCTAGATCCAGTAGGTGGACATCCAAGTCCGAAACATATATCCAATATATGCCTATATATCCAATATATACCCTAACCTTTTTCCTCTGAATCAATTAGGCCTTGGCTTTGGCACAACAAACCTAATGATCCCAGTCAAGCGCGAACCCATTGACCATGGAAAGCTTCGTAATCAATGTCGATGGACAAGAAGTGGTCTTGACTTTGGCCAACAAACCACAACTTGGACAAGACACCAATATAGAACAAAGCTCTCGTGATTCAAACACATCTTCGACGGACAAAGGGCTTGACTTTGGCCAACAACCCAATGCCAATCTCGGATCTTGAGTAAGAATCACTCAATGGAAGGAAAAAACGCATGATATTTAATGAGGGTTTTTCGCGTGCAAATTGGCTACCAATTTAATTATCTTTGTTAAGGTCTCATCATCATACACCCTTAAACATGCATTCTAAATACATAATAAAGCGCATATTAAAATAAATAATAATGATATGCGGATGGATACTTTACATTGATCCTAGATCAAATCTCTCCCTTTCTCACTCAAGCTAGCACTTGTATTACTTCTACCCGTTACACTACACTTCTAAAGAAACCTCATTTACATTGAGGGGAATAGGTGAGAAGAGAATACAAAGAGAAAAGAGGTGATAAGGCTGGACACGCAGGTCCAATTTAATAAATCGAATTTATTACAACAATTTCCAAAATTGCCCCCACCCGACTAATATCCATCCGATATACATTATTCATTCATCACAACCATGTATTCACACAAAAGCATGTTATCAATCAATCTAATCAAATTATTTAATCTGATAATTATGTGATCATCCAATGTTCAAACAACGATTTGATTTTGCTCGAGTCAAACTCGTTTTTGCGAATAAGTACTCAAAGTACGAATTCATGAATTAAATTAAACTACAACATTAAATCAAATTTTAATATGTATTTAATACTAATTCACTATTCAATTCCAAATTAAATATTACACTTTTATTTAATAAACCTTTTCGACTTAAATTCCAAATTTAATCGTGTCGGGTCTCAAAGCCCGATTAACGTCCAACGTTAATTCAATTGAAGTCCAATGGGCTTTCAATTAATTTCTTTAAGGCGTGGGCTTCGGCAACTAACGCCCAATCAAGGAGTAACCTCATAAGCCTAGAAATCAATTTAGGCCAATTAGGCCCAATTAAACTTTAAAAGTTCATTAAGTCGTATTTGGGCTTTATGGAAGCGGTTTTGGGCCCAATTGGATCCAATCCATTTGGCCTAAACTTAACTTTGTATAACAAAGCCCAATAAGCCCAATTACAATTTTAAAAGCCCAATTTCAAAAATAGGCCCAAATAATTAAATTCAAAAAATCCAATTTTCCCAATTTAATTACCAAAGTGTATAACATGATCAATTACCCAAATCCACATTTCTAAAACATTAATATACATAATTAATCATGCTCATTTTCATCAATTAGTGTCCAACACAAATTAATCAAAAATCAAACCCATTATATGCTTCTTTAGTCTCGGCCAAGGGATGCATTTTTTGTCCGATTTGAATTCAATCCAATTAATTCCACAATCGACATCGAATTAACTTCCCGAATGATTTCATACACATCCAATGTCCAAAAAATCAAAAAACCAAGACTAAATAGGGCTTTAGCATTCGGCCACACTAAGGATTTTAGGGATTTTGTTTAATTCAAAATTAAATCCAATACAATCTCAAATTAACACCATCCAACATCATTACAACTCATCCAATGAATCAAAATGAAAAATTCCAAGAATTCCATATTTCCTTTGAATTCGGCCAACCACTAAAATTTGGGGAAAATTGTTCCAAACACTTTTTCTTGAAATTGATCAAATCAATCTTCAATACAACATATATTAAGCATGCTCAATCATCCAATTTCACAAAATCATGCTCAAATACAAAATACCCAATTTTAAGCCTTACATTCTTCATGCTTGAACCTATAGCTCTTGATGCCATTGTTAGGTTTATTCTAGGTCCCAAGATCAAACAAGCAATGAAATCATGTGTGAAAACATATCAAAGGAGTTGCGGAATACTCACATCGATCGGTTGAGACGATTCGGCAACAAACAAAATTGATTTTGCCCTCTATTTCCACGACCACTGCATGCAGATTTTTCTGCCCACTGTTTTCAGTTTTGCTTCATCTTTTGAGCTTCGAATCTTCGTCGAATGATTCCCGGCTCATTGGTGAGTTTCCCTAACACCTTCGCAAGTCTCTCGGAGTGCTAGCTCCGCTTGATTTTGCCACAAAATCAAGGCACAAATGCTTCCCTTCTCACGGAAAAATGAAGAAACCAGTGAGTTTATTCACTGCCCATTTGGGCGTGAATTGTATGAGAGAGAGAGAGTGGGAAAATTGTGTATTAGTTGGTCAAACCTTTTCCAAAAAATGGTTTATATATTTTACCATAAAATACATAAAATATTCACCAAATAATTATTTAAAATAAATGGTAAATACTTTCCACCAACTAGGCAATATTCCAACCAAACACATCACTATTCCTTTTCACTTTATTAAAGTGACATGTCTTTCAATCAATCAATCACATCAATCAATCACATCACTCAAAGTGATGTTTGATTTGACATTTTGATGTGATGAATGATTTGACGCTTGATGTGACTTGCGTTGCCGCAATCGAATTCGAAATACGATTGCGTTCGCAATCACTCTCGGGCTCGAGTTCGCTAATTCCTAATTAGCGAATTTTCCGTTGCGTTGTAATTAAATGATTACGCCTAGCGAATCCACTATTCACGTCGCTAACGAATTAAATCTAAATTAATTCGTTCGCCAGAATTAAAATCCAATTTCAATTCCGCGTCGAAATCCAATTTCGTTCAATATATCGAATATATTAACTTTACCGATTAATTCCGAATTAATTGTTTTCTCTCTTTAGACGATATTTTATCCTAGGTAAAATATCTCCGTAATTAATCCTAGATTAATTTTCTCTCTCATCAAATTAATCCCAGATTAATAAATGTGCGAGTCATACGTCATCGGTGTATCATTGGGAAGCGACCCATGAGATCCCCGGATATGTTGGCAGTAAATATGGTCGTCGGAGTATCCGAACACGTACGTACCAAGTACCACGTCCTATCCGACCGATTCAACACAAGGTTAGCTTCTAGCAAAACGCCATGCCTACCCAATTCTCCGGAAATATTCTTACAGGAATATTAAGGATCTATATCAGGCGTAGTATACTAAGTATCGTGCATATCGGCCTAGTATCGGATGTCACGTGCTAGGCCTGGGGCTGGATAAGTGTCTGCCCCGTACGAAACACATGGTCTGATGTCTGGTAACTAGTCTCTATAATCGGATATACATGACCTTGTCATAATATCCTGATGGCTGCAGCACCTCAGAGTACTAAGAACCGTATCCTGTGTGACATCATCTCCACTATGACTGGAGTGATACTTCCGTCTTGACATCACACCCAATACTCTACGATTCTCAATATATCAGCTTCGGCGTACACAGAACCGGTTAGAGTCCTAGACGACCTCAACTAAGTATTTGATTGTCGTAAGCATTATCGGTGCAATCTCAGGTTAAGACAAAATAATGTAGGGGTTTTTAGGGGCTGAATCCGGTAACGCAGCGGAAGCGGCGGAGATCGAATCTTCCGATTTCAAAACTTTTTCTTGGATTAATTAAATAAACATATTTATATTAATTGCACAATAATCAAATTATGAAACAAAATTTCAAATGAATCATATTCAAGTGAATTTACCAAATTACCCTTATATGGTATTTTGTCCATTTTAGTCCGAAATTGATCCAATCAATTTTGAATGATTCTAAATCATTTCTAAGATGAACTTAGCATGTTCAAAACATCAAAACACCAAAAGCAACCAAATCCCCAAATTTCTTCTTCATAGGCCGAATGCACTACATTAGTTCCATTTTGTGCACTTTGTCATTTCATGCATCAAAACACATCAAGATGTAATCCAATGAACATGAAACTTTATATGCATCATATACACATCCAAATACACAACATATATGAAAACCCCCAAATTTGGAATTGGTCATGAACCCTAATTTTTCAATTTCTTCAAATTGGACAAATTAGACCAAATTGGTTAAATCAACTACTTCAATCATGTTTCTTCCATCCAATCAAAGTCTCAACACAATGAAACAACTCAAGATCAAATCTAGGTCATCTAAGAGTGGGTCAACAACTCTAGATTAGCAACATGGTTTCCAAAACCTAAAAAGAATGCTTATTACTACACTAGTACAACTTCCAACATCATACATGCTCAATCACCTTCATCAAACTTTTATCCATCAAAAACAAAGAATAAAGAATAGAAAAACTCAAGAACATCACAAGATGTTGCCCACAACAAGAGGAACAAATTACTCTCTAATGGAAGGTTGGAAATACTTACTAAATTCCAAGCTTTTCCTTGTTTTTCTTTTCTTTTCTCTCTAGCTTCTTTGCCTTGTTTTAATGGAGTTTTGATAAAGTGAAAGGGTTAATGAAACCCTAAAATAAATGAAACAATATATACTTGCCCAAAATGCAAGCCTTGGCCGAATTTGCTAAGAAATAATATCTAGATATTATATTTTTGTTTCATTTAATAACACTTGTCAACTTGCAACTTTAATCATCAAACAATTCAATAAATAAAGTAAGTCAACAATGCAACTCAAAAATATAACAATATATTTATATTAGGGTCTTGGCCGAATTTGATACAAAATAAAGGAAAAAGATATTTCAATTTTAACAATTAAAATAAATATCCAAGGAAGTCAAATTCAATTTGACAACCTTTTCCTTTAATGTAAAGTCAAACATTTACACTTATAATCATTTCCTAACTTTATCATTTGGTGATATATTTATATTTTAATTATATTAATCATTTAACAATTAAATAATTAAATAATTAATTAAATACAAATATATCAAATATATGTATTATATTTACTTTAATATCTCAAATACATATATTGATGATATATGTCAAATACCTTTATTTGACTATTTATTAATGTGTATTTAATAATATCATATATTAAATACAAATACACATTAATTAGGAAATGACGGTTCGGCCCGTTCGCATGTATTTTTCGTTTAACGATTAAACGATTTATAAATAATCATCATTATTCATAAATGTTGCTCTAGTGCTCTACGAGTATGTTTCATTATTGAGACTCTCTAGATTCAGGTATATCCGTCACGAAATCCAATTTCATGTCATAATCTATCCACCCGTAGATTATGACGATCACGGATAAACTAGCTGAATCATACAGGTCGAGGTCATTGCATACGTATAATCCCTCCGTCACAGGTATCCAGATAATCCCAGAGATATAGATGTAAACGTCAAATCTCTATAGGTATTATCTCGTCGACGTATCTATTAGCAATCTCTAAATAACACTCGGAACTTACTTCCGATGTATACTGTGGCCACAGATTTAACAGACTGCTAATAATATATGGACTACCTATGCTCTGTACACAGAACTGACGGATCCTATCTTGACACACACAGGATATCCTGAGGATCGATCCACACCCAACGAACAGGCGGAGGTCTGATCTAAATAGATCGGTGACGTGACTGCCATCTAAGTGTGGAGGATGTCTCATACATCCACAGTGGTGTCTCAAGTCGAAGGACCACTATGCTACTCAACCCGAGAAGATTCTTATTGACGTTGGCGTACCATCCATTAAGAATCTTCGGTGAGCCGTTCAGTGTTTATCCACTATAAACACCTACACGTCTATACGAGTCTCCATAGACTCATGGTTCATTGGGATAAACCATCGGACCAAGTCTCGATATACGACATGTACTGGTCTCAACGGATTTGACTAACCGACCCGTGTTAGCAAATCTTGACCAGGAACTATGTTTGATAATATACATATAGCAGTGACACTTCCCAATGTCAATTACAAACTAACTTTGTAACTGTGTACTGCATTATATATTATCGGGCCTTTGTCTAATATATACATATCACTAAACCACATTTAGTTTCAATCTAATCGTAATCAGATCGAATACGTATATAAGAACAAGAGGTGCAACCATAAATAAGTAATATTATGGAATAAGGGGATGTTCGTATTCATGAATCAGACATAAATACGGCCCGGATTGGCGCTCTGAGCACCAACCCCAACAATTTCTCCCACTTGCTCTAGTGCCAATCCACGGTATCATATACACGTCTCAATGTGCATCGTATGCACATGGTCCTCAAAAGCTCACCCAGTACTTAAGAGGTAGGCAACAAAAAACAAGTCCGCTATGACATATTGAGTTTGTCAAACAAACTCCATCGTTTCCCATAGTCAGCATCATTCATATTTTGTAGAATCTAGATTATACATTAATATGACTCTGATGCTACATCAGTATTGTGCTACAGCTACTGAGTTGTCCAAGTATTTAAGGATCAAATCCAAAATACTATGAAGACAACCGCAAGCACAATACAATTCAAAAACTTCTAATTAAAAGGTCACTATGCAACTTCATAAGTCAATACTTCAAAAGTTGCATTTGATTCCACTAAATAGTAGAATCCTTCGTGACACTCCCACTGCATCTTTTCTGACTCTTTATGACGTAGACTGTCTAACGTCATAATTAGTCTCAAAACTAATATGACCCTAATGGTTGCAGACTATATTCTCCATGAATTAGAAACTCGTTCTTAATATCTCAAAGATCACAAAGAACGTGTTTCAAGATCCATCATATGGTCTATAGGATGTCAAAATAACTCGTAACAATTACGATTAAATCGACATCTATAATCGCACATAATAAAGTATTCATTATGTCATCATCAAATGATACATAATATTGTTTAGACATTCTAATCAATATCTCTTTCGAAAAAGGAATCATCCTTTACGAAAGATGAATACTATGTATAAGACACACAATAACTGTCGAACAGTTATACTAACTGTCATACAGATAGCCTTGTTATGTCCTTCATTAGATCATATCTAATGTACGACTAATAGGAGTATCTCACAAGTCTCTTGTTTTATATCATATATAAAACTTTATATCAAATATAACAGAGACTACTCCCACTGCTTTCACGGAGTAAAGAAGACTTAGGTAATCTTTTTACCTTACAAACATCTCATTATTACTATAATAATGATAATGTCGTTAAGAATATATACACACTAGAACGTAACACTACCCCTTCTACCTATAACATCATATGTATTCTCTATACTTTGACAAGATCAGACAATCTGACGATATCAAAAATAGAGAACACATATTTCTGGAAGACTTATCCGAGTCTACAATAGGCTCTATAAGCTAGCACACTAAACTGCGATCTCAGCAGAACACAAACTCTAGGGCCATTTCAGAATGAACTGATCTCTTATCTGAATAAGTCATCCAAAAACGCCACTTTGCATTCTTTAGCTAAAATATACAGTTTATTATCAACATTAACCAATATATCTTTAATTGTTCAATTAGTGTGACTAGAGATAAGTTTTCTCAGAATCTACAATAGATTGCTGAGTATAACTTTTCTCACTGTCATACTATAAAGGTCAAACCTTTAATAAGCTCACATTGCTTCCGTTGTGCAAACAATTAGCACATATCATGAACTAATTCATAATGAAAGCGTAATCAAGTTCAAAACTTGATCATAGTAAGCTATGAACAATCTTAGATCTAAGGTTCAATGGTGAACTTCCAGAATCGATATCAAATATCGCTTCCATTAAAAGTCATAGGATAATTTTTCTTCAATAAGAAAACAACGGAACCATTAAGTATCAAATACTCGTGAATGATTCTGTTATCCTATTGGACTTGCACGGAAGATGTATAAGGGTTGTTTCATCTTATTAATTACGTAGTTCCATTTATAATTTATCATTCTCACATTTGACTTCAATAAGTCAAGTCTTTTCTACAATAGTTAACATCTGATGTTACACACCAAGTAATAAAACGATTTTATTACTTAGAATCGTAGGAAAGATATTCTATTAAATAGAATACAATATTCTATTAAACAGAATAAACGATAAACTTTTACTTATACCTCCGAGGTGTAAGTAATTTCCATTATATAACTATTATATAAAAGAAAGATTGAAATCTCAAACTTTTCAAGATTCAAATTTTCTACCTATACATATCATATATGCAACTGTAGAAAATAATGGAACATTAATTAAAGAGATGAATTAGTGTTACTGGAGTATAACCCCAAGAGTATTGAAACTAATTCGGTAACATTCAATATCAAACGAATCAAATCATATAAGATTCGATTGCTCCCACTACTCAATTCCATCAAGATGGAATCGTGGAAGAACAATATTGAATATGAATCATATTCACTAAATAACCTTAGAACTAATTGCTTTAAATTCATACGTTTGATCGTATCAAAGATCTTTGAACAGTTCAAAGACATGTTATGAATTTTGAGGATAGAATTCTCTAAAACCTTTAGATTGAATATATTTGAACAAGTCAAAAATGTTCAATCTACGTTTCATCAGAACGGATTGAAAGTACTTGATACTTTCAAGACTTTCAATATGTGTTCCTTCAGAAACACGTAACTAAGTTATGACAATTCATCAACTAAGTTACGAAATAAAGAAAACTACCTTAAGCAATTATTATTTATAAAACTACATACATCCAATGTATCAGTTAAATAAATTTGGTGGTCCAATGACAATCATTGGTTAAACGAGATCTTAATCACTTTCCTGAATACAATATTCATTAAATGGATAAGGATGTGTAGTGTGATCTAGTATCAAACCATCATTTACCATACGGAATAAGCATCCAATGCTTAAGTGATTAAATTCATAAAGCACCGTTCTAAATTATTTACTTTACCGAATAATTTTTCTTAATGTTTATCTCTACGTCAATGACACTACTAGTTATTATAAAATATGTAACAATTGTTTATAAAGAACAAGTGACTATCCAATAGTCGCAAGTTCCGATATCAAATATCAAAACAATCGTTAACCAATATTTCAAATAACTAGACGGGAGATCTGGTATCCAATACCTATAGTTGTAGTATTGTGAAAATCGATATTTTCTATACACAAATATACGCATCTCCTTTCTTTAGCTTTACTATTTGCATTCAACTATTCACAACAATTGTAAATAACTGATTAGCAAATTGTGTCCGACACATTACCTCTAAAGGTAATTAAAGCTTAGAAACATCATTACTAGATAAACAAATACCTAATAGGGCTTTCTAAATGCCAGTCAAGAATCTCGAGACATGAACTAATTCAAGTCAATTCTTACTGCATAAGAAACTATTGTCTCTAAAGTATTATATCCTAAAGGGGATATCTATCTAGATTATCTATCATGACTTAGAAACTAAGTCACTAACCATCTTGATTTTGAAGAAAATCGGAACAACAGTTCCCGATGGTCTAGATCAATCTAATAATATCCTAGTCTAATAGTATCTAGAACCTATTCTAGAATAACTGCAACCAAGAGTCTAGTCAGATAACATATCATAATATGTGTGCAGTAAATAAAAGTTTAATTCTATATAAACAATAGAATATGGAAACAAACAAGCGGCAATTTCCATAATAACATACACTGCCTAAGTTATGGAATATTTTAAACTTAGCAGTGCCTCCCACTATTTTTACGTAATGCCGTAATCCCCAACGGAAAGACGAGAATTCAATAATTAAATCGAATTCCATAATGGAAAGAGGACCCCATGAATATATTTCGACTCACAGCAGAGGCACGGTCTCGCCTACGTATATTCACAGGTAGACAACTAATTGTCAATCACTCACAGTGACTCCGAGGTTCCGGTCCTGGTCGTTTCTCGTTGTCGCTGCGAAGGCAGGCCCACAAGGAGACGTACCAAGGTTAAACTTGTCAATGATAAACTCAAGTTACTTGCGTAACCCTGACAGCTAGGGCACGTTCAGGATTCCGCTTTCGCTTGAATTTATCTAGTATCTAATATACATTCGGCATAAATAAATTTCTATCAGCTACACCCTCACAGCAGAGGCACGGTCTCGGATGTAGTCAACAAAAGATATTTATAAACCGTATTGACAAGACGGACCAAGAAACAAGTATTCCAAATACTAGTTACTTTAAAACCTTATTAAGCGGGGATATTCATTAAGTGTCATACACCCTAAATCTAATCAAATTAGATTATAACATGCATGTATAAAGTCAAGAAACATGATTAAACATTGAATAAAACAAGCTAATCATTTATGGAGGCCTAGAATCAGACTCGCTCTGATACCATTTTGTAGGGGTTTTTAGGGGCTGAATCCGGTAACGCAGCGGAAGCGGCGGAAGATCGAATCTTCCGATTTCAAAACTTTTTCTCGGATTAATTAAATAAACATATTTATTTAATTGCCAATAATCAAATTATGAAATAAATTTCAAATGAATCATATTCAAGTGAAATTACCAAATTACCCTTATATGGTATTTTGTCCATTTTAGTCCGAAATTGATCTAATCAATTTTGAATGATTCTAAATCATTTCTAAGATGAACTTAGCATGTTCAACATCAAAACACCAAAAGCAACCAAATCCCCAAATTTCTTCATCAAGGCCGAATGCACTACATTAGTTCCATTTTGTGCACTTTGTCATTTCATGCATCAAAACACATCAAGATGTAATCCAATGAACATGAAACTTTATATGCATCATATACACATCCAAATACACAACATATATGAAAACCCCCAAATTTGGAATTGGTCATGAACCCTAATTTTTCAATTTCTTCAAATTGGACAAATTAGACCAAATTGGTTAAATACAACTACTTCAATCATGTTTCTTTCTTCCATCCAATCAAAGTCTCAACACAATGAAACAACTCAAGATCAAATCTAGGTCATCTAAGAGTGGGTCAACAACTCTAGATTAGCAACATGGTTTCCAAAACCTTAAAAGAATGCTTATTACTACACTAGTACAAACTTCCTTCATCATACATGCAAATCACCTTCATCAAACTTTTATCCATCAAAAGTACAAGAATAAAGAATAGAAAAACTCAAGAAATCACAAGATGTTGCCCACAACAAGAGGAACAAATTACTCTCTAATGGAAGGTTGGAAATAACTTACTAAATTCCAAGCTTTTCCTTGTTTTTCTTTTCTTTTCTCTCTAGCTTCTTTGCCTTGTTTTAATGGAGTTTTGATAAAGTGAAATGGTTAATGAAACCCTAAAATAAATGAAACAATATATACTTGCCCAAAATGCAAGCCTTGGCCGAATTTGGCTAAGAAATAATATCTAGATATTATATTTTTGTTTCATTTAATACAACTTGTCACTTGCAACTTTAATCATCAAACAATTCAATAATAAAGTAAGTCAACAAATGCAACTAATCAAAATATAACAATTATATTTATATTAGGGTCTTGGCCGAAATTGATACAAAATAAAGGAAAAAGATATTTCAATTTTAACAATTAAAACAAATATCAAGGAAGTCAAATCAATTTGACAACCTTTTCCTTTAATGTAAAGTCAAACATTTACACTTATAATCATTTCCTAACTTTATCATTTGGTGAGATATTTATATTTTAATTATATTAATCATTTAACAATTAAATAATTAAATAATTAATTAAATACAATATATCAAATATATGTATTATATTTACTTTAAATATCTCAAATACATATATTGATGATATATGTCAAATACCTTTATTTGACTATTTATTAATGTGTATTTAATAATATCATATATTAAATACAAATACACATTAATTAGGAAATGACGGTTCGGCCCGTTCGCATGTATTTTTCGTTTAACGATTAAACGATTTATAAATAATCATCATTATTCATAAATGTTGCTCTAGTGCTCTACGAGTATGTTTCATTATTGAGACTCTCTAGATTCAGGTATATCCGTCACGAAATCCAATTTCATGTCCAT
The DNA here is from genome assembly GCA_019454045.1 of Zanthoxylum bungeanum. Lineage (NCBI taxonomy): Eukaryota > Viridiplantae > Streptophyta > Magnoliopsida > Sapindales > Rutaceae > Zanthoxylum > Zanthoxylum bungeanum. Next base: position 607,083 of record SKCR01029777.1, read on the forward strand.
AATCTATCCACCCGTAGATTATGACGATCACGGATAAACTAGCTGAATCATACAGGTCGAGGTCATTGCATACGTATAATCCCTCCGTCACAGGTATCCAGATAATCCCAGAGATATAGATGTAAACGTCAAATCTCTATAGGTATTATCTCGTCGACGTATCTATTAGCAATCTCTAAATAACACTCGGAACTTACTTCCGATGTATACTGTGGCCACAGATTTAACAGACTGCTAATAATATATGGACTACCTATGCTCTGTACACAGAACTGACGGATCCTATCTTGACACACACAGGATATCCTGAGGATCGATCCACACCCAACGAACAGGCGGAGGTCTGATCTAAATAGATCGGTGACGTGACTGCCATCTAAGTGTGGAGGATGTCTCATACATCCACAGTGGTGTCTCAAGTCGAAGGACCACTATGCTACTCAACCCGAGAAGATTCTTATTGACGTTGGCGTACCATCCATTAAGAATCTTCGGTGAGCCGTTCAGTGTTTATCCACTATAAACACCTACACGTCTATACGAGTCTCCATAGACTCATGGTTCATTGGGATAAACCATCGGACCAAGTCTCGATATACGACATGTACTGGTCTCAACGGATTTGACTAACCGACCCGTGTTAGCAAATCTTGACCAGGAACTATGTTTGATAATATACATATAGCAGTGACACTTCCCAATGTCAATTACAAACTAACTTTGTAACTGTGTACTGCATTATATATTATCGGGCCTTTGTCTAATATATACATATCACTAAACCACATTTAGTTTCAATCTAATCGTAATCAGATCGAATACGTATATAAGAACAAGAGGTGCAACCATAAATAAGTAATATTATGGAATAAGGGGATGTTCGTATTCATGAATCAGACATAAATACGGCCCGGATTGGCGCTCTGAGCACCAACCCCAACAATACACCTACCCTGATGTCGGATTCCCATAGACATTAGTCATAATACCAATGAGATTCCGAGGCGTCTATCCAGACGAAGCTGTTTCCCCTACCATCGTTGACCATAACCCTCCTACCGCCTTGCAATAATTATCCATACTTAAGTATATGAGAACTCGCCGTTGTCCCTCACAACGCCACAAGTGTGATACCAGCCTATTCCGAATTATCGATGTCCAGTCTCGATAATACTACGACTAGGATATTTAATGATTAATCCTTCGTGAACCGATACTGTCTCATATCATCTCAATCCAAGAACTAATCATACGGACCTCTCTTCATTTATACATCTAAGGTGATCTAATCACAAATGATGAGAGTGCAATTTCCTTGTCACATAGTTAATTTGTACAACAACACCATGATCTGTACAAATAGTGACGCTATGGGTCATATTATCCAACACACACTTCACCAAAACTTCCATCAACAAAAACCACAAGGAACAAAGAAAGAAACATCCTAAGAATATCATATATTAAAGCCTAGAACCTAAGGAACAAATTCCTTACTAATAGCAAGTTCAAGAAACTTACTAAAAATCCAAGCTTTTGATGTTTGTCTTTCTTTTTCTTTAGGCTCCTTTGGCTTCCTTTTGTGAAATTTATGTTTTGTGAAATGTATTAGGTTTTAACCAAATGAAAAGCAAATGAAAACAATATATACTTGTGCAAAGAATAGCCTTGGCCGAATTCAATGTCCATGTATATACCAAATTTTTCATTTCAAATTCATTTCAAAATCATTTAATCAACTTGACAAATATCTAAAACACTTTATGGATATTTATTTAAGTCCAAAATTGCAACTAATGTCATTTACTTCAAATATCCTAACATAAGATATTTATATTTTAATTAATTTAATCATTTAACAATTAATTAATTAATTAATTAATCAAATACAAATATATTAAATATATGTATAATATTTACATTAAATATTAAAAACATATATTCATTTAGGATAAAAGTCAAATAACTCATTTTGACTATTAATTAATGTGTATTTAAACTAATCAAGTATTAAATGTAAATACACAATAATTAGGCAAATGACTATCTAGTCCCTTTAGCACGAATCTTGCGTTTAACCTTCAAACGACTTTATAAATAATCAATATTATTTATTAATGTTGCTCTAGTGCTCTACGAGTATGTTTCATTATTGAGACTCTCTAGATTCAGGTATATCCGTCACGAAATCAAATTTCGTGTCCATAATCTGTCCGCCCGTAGATTATGACGATCACGGATAATCTCGCTGAACCATACAGGTCGAGGTCATGGCAATTGTATAATTCCTCCGTCACAGGTATCCGGATAAATCCCAGAGATATAGATGTAAACGTCAAATCTCTATCGGGATTATCCAGTCGACTATTCTATTAGCAATCTCTAAAAGAATGTTTAGAACTAGCTTCTAAACTTTACCACAGGCCCATGGTTTTATCTGATTGCTAATCATATGGACTACCTATGCTCTGATACACAGAACTGACGGGTCCTATCTTGATACACATAGGACACCCTGAGGATCTATCTACACCCAACGAACATTTAGAGGTCTGATCTTAATAGATCGGTGACGTGACTGCCGTCTAAGTGTAGAAGATGTCTCATGTGCCCACAATGGCATCTCAAGTCTAAGAATCACAAGTGCTAATCAACCCAAGAAGATTCTTATTGACGCTGGTGTACCATCCATTAAGAATCTTCGGTGAGTCGTTCAGTGTTTATCCGCTATAAACACCTACACGTCTATACTAGTCTTCAAGACTTATGGTTCATTGAGAAACCATTGGAATCATATATTCCAGTATACGACATGTACCAGTCTCAACGGGTTTACTATACTGACCAAGTAGTGTAAACCTTGACCAGGAACTGTCTGAGAATGACAACGTCATGATACAACTCAATGTTCGTTGCGACGCTTTTGCAACTGTATCATGACTAATCATTCTAGGGTCATTACGTCTTTACCATATAGAAAGATAGATTATATTATAGAAACTACATATATTATTCATAATAATAATGTTTTACAGAAGTATTTAACAGAAATACAACCGGGAATTGGCGCTCTGAGCACCAACCCCAACAAAATCTCCCACTTGCTCTAGTGCCAATATCAATTGTATCTAATACCCATCGACTCCACTTGTTTATCAAACAGCTTCGGAGGTATGGCCTTCGTCAGCGGGTCTGCTACATTGTCTTCACTCGGTACCTTGCACACGAAAATATCCCCTCGCGACACGATCTCTCGAATGATGTGTTACTTGCGTTCCACATGCTTCGACTTCTGATGCGCCCTCGGTTCCTTTGCTTGCGCAATGGCTCCAGTATTATCACAGTATAATGAAATCGTATTCTCGATACTTGGGACAACTCCCAATTCTGTGATAAAGTTCTTTATCCACACAGCCTCTTTTGCAGCTTCAGAAGCTGCAATATATTCCGCCTCAGTGGTGGAATCAGCTGTCGATCCCTGTTTGGAACTCTTCCAACAAACTGCACCTCCGTTACGGGTAAAGACAAATCCAGATGTAGAATTTCTATCATCGGGATCCGATTGGAAATCGAAGTCTGTATTCCCATTAACCTGCAGTTCGTTTCCTCCATAAACTATAAACTTATCCTTAGTACCTTTAAGATACTTTAGGATATGTTTAATGGCCATCCAATGGTCATTACCTGGATTGGACTGATATCGACTAGTTACGCTAACAGCGAAACTGATATCAGGCCTCGTACATAACATGGCATACATTATGCTACCCAAACATGAAGCATAAGGTTGGTTAGACATTCTAACCTTCTCATCTTCTGTTTGTGGACACATCTTCTTGGAAAGATGAATCCCATGTCTGAACTGTATGTTTGCTGTCTTACAGTTACCAAAGCTATACCGTTCCAAGATCTTATCTACGTACGTTGATTGGGATAACCCAATCAGCCTCATTTGTCTATCTCTATAGTGTTTTATCCCTAAAACATAGGAAGCTTCTCCCAGGTCCTTCATGGAGAAATTCTTACAGAGGTACGCTTTGACGCCTTGCAACATACCTAAATCATTCCCAATGATTAGGATCATCAACATATAGGACTAAAAATACGACCATGCTCCCACTGGCCTTCTGATACACACAGGATTCTTCCGAATTCTTGAGAAAACCAGACGATCTAATAATCTCATCGAATCGAAGATTCCAACTTCGTGAAGCTTGTTTAAGTCCATAAATGGACTTCTTAAGCTTACATACCATACCCGAGGTTTCGCTGGATGCGAAACCTTCCGGCTGTTCCATATAGATTTCTTCATCAAGAAATCCATTTAGAAAAGCCGTTTTGACATCCATTTGCCAAATCTCGTAGTCATGATACGCAGCTATAGAAAGCAAAATCTGGATAGACTTAAGCATTGCTACCAGTGAAAAAGTTTCATCGTAGTCGACGCCAGGTCGCTGCGTGTAACCTTTTGCTACCAGTCGGGCCTTGTCAGGCCCGCGTTTCCTTTTGTAAACCCATTTACAACCGATAGGAAAAATTCCTTCGGGAAGCGGAATCAAGTCCCAAACTTGATTTTCATGCATTGAGTCTATCTCGGATTTCATGGCACTTTGCCATTTCACGGAGTCGATGTCCAACATCGATTCTCTATAGGTGAAAGGATCTGTCTCTTCAACTAAGAGAACATCCAGACTCTTTTCTTGTATCAAATACAAGCGTTCAGGAGGTCTAGATACCCTTTCCGACCTACGGAGTGTGTGTGTTGAAGGTCCTTCATCTACTTGAACTTCAGGTTCCTCCGTTGGTTCGTTGTTTTCAGGTTGGACTTCATCAAGCTCAATCTGTCTATGATTACCACCTTATGACAAAAATTCTACTTCTAGAAATTTTGTGAAGCGAGCTACGAACATATTTCGATGCTCGGTATCATAGAACAGATATCCCCTCGTATTCGAAGGATATCCAACAAACCTAAACTTTTGCCCTCGAGGCGAAAGCTTATCTTGCTGAGTCACCCTGACATAGGCAGGACAACCCCAAACCTTAATATAATTAAGATTTGGTCTCCTACCGAACCATATCTGATACGGTGTCGTAGGAACAGCCTTTGAAGGAATCTTATTCAAAAAATGTGCGGCTATTAAGAGAGAGTAACCCCATAAGTAATAGGGCAAATCTGTGAAACTCAACATCGATCGGACCATATCCAATAAAGTCCGATTTCTCCTTTCAGATACACCATTGTGCTGTGGTGTACCTGGAGGAGTATATTGAGCGAGAATCCCATTCTCCTTCATATAATCCATGAACTCACCACTCATATATTCGCCGCCTCGATCTGATCGAAGGCATTTAATATATTTACCAGTTTGTTTTTCTACTTCATTTCGGAACTCTTTGAACTTTTCAAAGGTTTCCGATTTATGTCGCATCAAATACACATAACCGTACCGTGATAAATCATCGGTAAAGGTAACGAAGTACGAATAACGACTGTGAGCAGTTTGACTTAGTGGACCACATACATCAGAATGTACGAGTTCCAGTAAGTTAGTGGCACGGTGTCCAACACCAGAAAATGGGGCTTTGGTCATCTTACCCTGAATACAGGATTCACAAGTTGGATAGGATTCAATGGTAAGATCTGATATCAAACCATTCCTAACCAATTGGGTAAGGCGTTTAACGCCAATGTGACCAAGTCTCATATGCCAAAGTTCAGTATTATTAATTACAGGTAAACTACGTTTATTCACTCCAGTATTTAATATATCTTTTGAAGTTTGCAATGTATAATGACCATGCTGGTTTGGACAACAAAGGATCTGAATATTATTTTTATCATATAAATACAAAGAACTATTCTTAATATTAATACAAAAGCCTTTTGTATCTAATACAAAAAGTGATGTAATATTTGTGACACATCCCGGTACAAAATGACAGTCATATAACAAAAGTGTCCCATTCGGCAATGAGATCTCGTATACTCCCACTGCAACTGCATCCAAAGAGTCTCCACTCCCGAAGCGCAACTGCATCTCTCCAGGCTTCAGTTTCCTACTTTCCTTCAGCACCTGCAACGAATTGCAAATGTGAATGGGACAAGCAGAATCTAAAATCCAGCTGGATGTAACGGCTTCACAAGCCAAAGATAAATCAATAACTGGAAAAATAAAAGTACCTGATGTAGAAGCTCTGTCTCTCCTCACTTGGGCAATGTAATCAGGACAGTTCCTTTTCCAGTGCCCAACTTTGCCGCAGTGGTGGCATTTGTCTTCAGAAGCCCTTTTGGGCTTTGCAATCTTCGCCTGTTGTTGAGGACCAAAAGCCTTCTTCTTCTTCTTACCTTTCTTGTTCTTTCCCTTGGACCATCCTTGGGAAGAAGCCGAAAGAGAAGTAGTTCTAGGAGGGCGAGTCGGTACTCCCTTCTTAAGGTCCTCTTCTGCCGTGAGCAACATCCTATGTAGCTCCTGGTAGGTACAGACAGTCCCGTGCATGTTGAAGTACATCACGAACTGGCGAAATGAAGCTGGTAGTGAACCAAGAATGACACTCCTACCGAGAATGTCATTCAGGATGAGATTATGTTGCCTCAATTGATCGATCAAATCGATCATCTGAAGAACATGTGGGCTAACACTCTGCCCCTCATCCAGACGCGCATGGAACAGTTCCATGGCGACTTTGTGAACAATTACTTGCTCCTGGTTCTCAAACGATTGTCTCAATCGCGTCATCATACTATAGGAATCTAGCATACCATAGTACTATTGCTTGAGTTTCGGAGACAGTGAACTAAGGATGTATGATTTAACCCTTAAGTCATCATCCTTCCAAGTTTCAAAAACTTGGCGTTCCTCCTCCGAAGTATCCTCACCCACTACAAGGGGCAACGGAACCTCAAGAACATAACCCAGCTTCTCGGAATCGAGGACAATCCTCAAATCCAATTCCCAGTCTGTAAAGTTCTCAGCGCCTTTCAGTTTGTTCGCATCAAGCATACGCGCAAACTGATTTGTGGATTGTGCCGCCATCGCCAATCTATCATATAGATCATGAAAAACGGTTAGCAGAAATAAAGCAGTTTCATATAATATCAAAAGCATAAACTAGATCATGGAATTTTTAATCTAATATGCCCCTCCCACTAAATCATGCAATACTGTAATCCCAAAACAGAATACAAATATTTAATAATTAAATTAAATACTAATAGTGAAAAGTGGATCCCGTGAATATATTTCGGCTCACAGCAGAGGCACGGTCTCGCCTACGTATATTCATCAGGTAGACAACTCATTTGTCAATCATTCACTAATGACTCCTAAGTATCCGGTCATGGCCGTTTCTCGTTGTCGCTGCGAAGGCAGGCCCACAAGGAGACGTACCAAGGTTAAACTCGTCAATGATAAACTCAAGTTACTTACGTAATCCTGACAGCTAGGGCACGTTCAGAATTCCGCTTTTACTTGAATTTACCTAGTATCTAATATACATCCGGTATAAATAAATCTTTATCGGCTACATCCTCACAGTAGAGGCACGGTCTCGGATGTAGTCACAAAGAAGTATTCATAATCCGTATTGACAAGACGGACCATATAACATGCATCAAATACATAATTACATTCAAACCTTATTAATTAGGGATTTTCCGCTAAGTGTCATGGTTTCCAAAAACCTTAAAAGAATGTTTATAACTACAATGTCACAACACTTCCTTCATTACACATGCTTCACACTTCACCAAAACTTCCATCAACAAAAACCACAAGGAACAAAGAAAGAAACATCCTAAGAATATCATATATTAAAGCCTAGAACCTAAGGAACAAATTCCTTACTAATAGCAAGTTCAAGAAACTTACTAAAAATCCAAGTTTTTGATGTTTGTCTTTCTTTTTCCTTAGGCTCCTTTGGCTTCCTTTTGTGAAATTTATGTTTTTTGAAATGTATTAGGTTTTAACCAAATGAAAACAATATATACTTGTGCAAAGAATAGCTTTGGCCGAATTCAATGTCCATGTATATACAAAAATTTTCATTTCAAATTCATTTCAAAATCATTTAATCAACTTGACAAATATCTAAAACACTTTATGGATATTTATTTAAGTCAACAATTGCAACTAATATCATTTACTTCAAATATCCTAACATAAGATATTTAAATTTTAATTAATTTAATCATTTAACAATTAAATAATTAATTAATTAATCAAATACAAATATATTAAATATATGTATAATATTTACATTAAATATTAAAAACATATATTCATTTAGGATAAAAGTCAAATAACTCATTTTGACTATTAATTAATGTGTATTTAAATTAATCAAGTAGTAAATGTAAATACACAATAATTAGGCAAATGACTATCTAGTCCCTTTAGCACGAATCTTGCGTTTAACCTTTAAACGACTTTATAAATAATCAATATTATTTATTAATGTTGCTCTAGTGCTCTACGAGTATGTTTCATTATTGAGACTCTCTAGATTCAGGTATATCCGTCACGAAATCAAATTTCGTGTCCATAATCTATCCACCCGTAGATTATGACGATCACGCATAATCTCGCTGAACCATACAGGTCGAGGTCATGGCAAATGTATAATTCCTCCGTCACAGGTATCCGGATAAATCCCAGAGATATAGATGTAAACGTCAAATCTCTATCGGGATTATCCAGTCGACTATTCCATTAGCAATCTCTAAAAGAATGTTTAGAACTAGATTCTAAACTTTACCACGGGCCCATGGTTTTATCTGATTGCTAATCATATGGACTACCTATGCTCTGATACACAGAACTGACAGATCCTATCTTGATACACATAGGACACCCTGAGGATCTATCTACACCCAACGAACAGGCGGAGGTTTGATCTTAATAGATCGGTGACGTGACTGCCGTCTAAGTGTAGAAGATGTCTCATGTGCCCACAATGGCATCTCAAGTCTAAGAATCACAAGTGCTAATCAACCCAAGAAGATTCTTATTGACGCTGGTGTACCATCCATTAAGAATCTTCGGTGAGTCGTTCAGTGTTTATCTGCTATAAACACCTACACGTCTATACTAGCAAGACTTATGGTTCATTGAGAAACCATTGGAATCATATATTCCAGTATACGACATGTACCGGTCTCAACGGGTTTACTATACTGACCAAGTAGTGTAAACCTTGACCAGGAACTGTCTGAGAATGACAACGTCATGATACAACTCAATGTCCGTTGCGACGCTTTTGCAACTGTATCATGACTAATCATTCTAGGGTCATTACGTCTTTACCATATAGAAAGATAGATTATATTATAGAAACTGCATATATTATTCATAATAATAATGTTTTATAGAAGTATTTAACAGAAATACAACCGGGAATTGGCGCTCTGAGCACCAACCCCAACAGCATCAGATGACAAAATTGCAGATCCGATGACGAAGGCTATTCCTCAGCAAAATTTTGAGCGACATGTACATAGTTCAGGTGTTAGATACTTGAGTGATTGGCTATAGGCCAAGTAGGAGATTGTTGGACAATTGTGACTCATAGCATCACTATTTGTAAAAGCCATTGTGGTTTTTGTACAAATTAACTATATGACAACGGAAATTGTGATTTTATCATTTTGTAATTAGATTACTTGAATATATATAAATGATAAAAGTCTTTATGATTAGTTCCAGATTATAAGATATGAGACAATATCAATCCACCAAAGGTTTAATCATTAAATATACCTAGTCGTAGTATTATCGAGACTGGACATCGATAATGCGGAATAGGCTAGTATTACACTTGTGCACGTTATGGAAGCGTAACAGCATAGTTCTCATATATTTGGGTATTGGATACTCATGCAAGTGTAATAGGAGGTTCTGTTTACCGATAGTACGAAAATAGCTTCGCTCTGGATAGACCCCTCAGAATCTCATTGGTAGTATGCCTATGCGTCTATGGGAATCCGAATCAGGGTAGGTGTATTTGGTCTTAACCTGAGACTTGCATCGCTAATACTTGCGACAATTAGTACGCTTTGGTTTTGGTTGTCCGGGACTTTAACAGGTTCTGTGTATGCCTCTTCTGGGTTTATTGAGAATTGTAGTGTATTGGGTGTGATGTCAAGATGGAAGTATCACTTCAGTCATATGGAGATGATGATCACGCATGGATACAGAACTAGTACTCTATTATGATGCAACTATCGGGATAATATGACAAGGTCATGATTATCCGATTAAAGAGACTAGTTGTTAGTGATCCGATATATACTTCGTACGGGGCAGACACCACTCCAGCCCTAGGCCTAGCATTTGACATCCGATACTGGATCACAATACGCAATACTTGGTATACTACGCTTGATATAGATTATATATTCCTTAAAAGAATATTTCTGGAGAATTGGGTAGGCACGGTGCTTTGCTAGAAGCCAACCATGTCTTGTAAATCGGTAAGAACGTGGTACCGGGTACGCACGTATTCGGATAGTTCGACGATCGGATTTACTGCCAACATATCCAAAGATCTCATGGTTCGCTTCCTGAAGATTCACCGATGACTTTTGACTCGAACAGAATTAATCTGGATTAATTATGAGAGAGAAAATTAATCTAGGATTAATTACGATAAGAATTTATCTGGGATAAAATTCGATTTGAAGAGAGAGAACGATTAATTTAGAATTAATCGATTAAATAATATATTCGATATATTAAATGAAATTAGATTTCAACGCGGAATTAAAATTGGATTTTAATTCGGGCGAACGAATTAATTTAGAATTAATTCTTAAGCGACTTTCGTAATAATTTTGCGAGGCATTATTATTTAATTAAATTTGATTTAATTAAGTCGCAATGGAAAATTCGTTAATTCGGAATTAACGAACCCGAACCCGAAATATGTTTAGCGGGCCACTCGGATTTTGAATTTAAAGTGGGGCCCACATCAAGTCACATCACTAGTCAATCTCATCACCTTTTGGTTGATGGAAGTTGTTAGTTGGTGTTGGCTTGTAAAACACATTATCTTATTTTAATTGATGTGTGATAGACCTTTACTAACTTTGGAAATTTGGTATTAGGTTACTTGATTTTGGAAATCAAAAACACATCACTCACTCTCTCATTTTTCCACCAAGGCCGAATCATCTCCCCTCTCATTCTCTCAAATTGGCGTGAACCTAGGGTTCATAGTTGATGATAAACTCTTTCTTGCTAGCACATCAAAGGAGTCAACAAAGGTGTTAGAGACACTTACCCCTTGAGTTTGGAATTTAAAGGAGGGCTTGGAGCACTTCTCAAGGAGGCAAAATTTTTGTATGCTCTATATCCACTTATCCGCTCAATGTAAGTATTTTCCGCAAACTTACTTTGTTTATTCATACAAATTTTATGCTTAATAGATCCTTAGCATGTTCTAGGAGAACCCAACAAATTTTGTACAAGAACACCATGTTCTTTACAAAATAGTGATGTTATGGGTCATAATTATCCAACAGTTCGATCACCGAAAAATACCACAATGCTCGTCTCGACTTGAACAAGCTGATAGTATGCTTAAAACTGATTTTTAAGATCTTTCTCAAACTCAAATTTTTCGAACTGAGTTTCGTTCTTCGATTTTATGACCCCTAACGTGTAACCAAAGCTCCTGATACCACTTGTTGTGATTCTCTTATTACTGAAGAGTGTTTGTGAGGAAAAATAACTACTTTTATTTCTTATTGAATAGAATTTTATTAGTATTACAAAACTTGGAAAAAAACCTCACTTTACACAATCTAAGCTCTTTTGACATAGAGCTTAATTTGGGCATTCTTAATCTCTCAAATGAGAGTTCTATTTACAGTAAAATATATGACTCAAAAGTCAACAATAAAATAAACCATCTAAAAGTTTTTTTGGTAGTTTTTGATGGTTGCACCAAAATGATGACAATAGTGTTAGTAACATATTCTCAAGATGGATTTTGATGATGCAACACTAGAAGTCTTCGACACACATTAGTGGGCATTACAAAAAGATGTCGAATCACATTGGTGTAGGAAACGCTTTCCTCGCGCAGTGGAAACGGCTTAGGCATCAGGGATCGAACTTGAAAATTTTTTCTGCCCTACTCATATCAATCCAGAATTTTTATAGCAAAAGTCTAGATCTGAACAACCCCATATTTCATTCACTACCGATGCTCATCACACATGAGCCATGACGCAGAGACCCTTGATCCCCGATACTGCGTCTTCCACGTCCCAGGCGCAGATCACAGATCTGGTTTGATCAATTTCCTTTAGTCACACATCAACCCTTGATCTTGCATTTGATCATGACTGTGACTTTTTCGTCTCCTTCATTTAAAGAACCATGCGCTGTCACTTTGATCAACTTTGATCATTTGGACTGCAAATGTGCGTCACTTTTCAAAATACAATTGCACATGATTGTGCCATGCGATTGAATGATTAAACATTACTTTGACAATAATTGGATTTTACAGTGAACGTGAATAAGAAATCGGATCCACCAATCGATCTTCCAAGCTATGTCTCGTTACCAACGGAAACTTGTGTGGACAAGACTCACAAAATGAATCCCTAAACATTTTAGAGATTGCTAGTCACACTTGTTTTGATTTTATTTTTCTTCTTTTCTTTTTGTAAAGCTTTCTCAACTTTTGAGAGAATAAGGAAGAAGAAGAATGTGGCTAGGGTTCAAGATGGAAAAAAAAAAATTAGCAAAAGAAAAATCACATATTTTTTTATACTTAGGGTTATATTTTCAAAAATAAAAACATAACCCTAAGCTATTCCCTTACCAAAATCAGCCACCCTTGTAATTGCCTCTTTAATTTTGTAACATCAATCAAGAATTGATTGTCATCATTATGACAAAAATAAATTACAAAATTAAAGATATAATAGCCTTTTCCAGTTCATAACTTCCAAAGCTATCAATAGGCTTTCCAAAAACACTTTTGGAATCTCAAAATAATATCCTTATTTATTTAATCATATATCTAATATAATTTAATAATGTGTAATTAATAATTATCAAAGAATTATTAATAAGACCATATGTTAAACTTTAACATAAAGTTCCAAGTGTGACATAATAATATTATTAATCAAATTAATAATATTTATACATATGTGAGTATATAATTGGACTATCCAATTATATTAAATCCGCTATAGTAAATCGAGCTAGCACGGGGACCAAATGGACCTACGGTTCCGAGCTCCAATAATATCAAAATATTAATTAAGCTCTTAATTAAAAATTCCGAATTATTAACTCCGGGTTATTCCACTAAAATCATAAGTTGCACCCTCGTTGCCGCAGATGATATATTAAGCCGAACAAAGTCGATGTCCATCGATATAGTCATTACATATGAATTGACCCTTCACGAGTATCTCGTAATTAGAATCGGGTCATAATATCCGTTATACCCCTCTAATTATTCTTACCTTAAGTACCATTGATTCTCTAATGAACGATTTATTCATAACCATTATGAATTTTAATCTTTCTATTCGTAACAGAAAGACTTGAGCGCTCAAAAACATTCAAGTACCGAATCAACCCTTAAGAAAGATACTCCTCTACTTCTCGCAAGAAGGAGTGAACTCCATATCCATGTAAAACGTCCCCAGCTACACAACAGACCATGCCCCCAAAATACATAGCTATTGGTTGGGACTGCTACACCAACCTCACCTTTGTAAATCAAAAGACATGTCCTGCCATAGAGGAGTTCGTAGTACACTCAGGATTAAAATCAATCCATATATGACCATCTAGTAGATTGAAATGACTTTCTTAGTTTAACGGATATTATAAGAATGTCATTTCCATATGGGTCCAGTCCTATATGATCACATCATATAATATGTAAACAAAGTACCCGCTTTGTTTGCTCTCTATGGACTATTTAAGATTACTAACTTCAGAATTAAATCCTCTTATGTATGACACTCATACACTAAGTCTGATGGCTCATAAGTAATATAGGGTATTCAAGATGATATATAATATGTGAAAATTAAACAAACGTTTTGATAAATGAATAATGCATCATTTTATTTCAAAACACATAAAACCGTTTACATCGCATGTAGCTCTAGAGCATACATCCCAACAATCTCCCACTTGCACTAGAGCAAATGAGACATGTCACGTAATCCTAGACCATCTAGGTGACCTTCAAACACTTTAGCCGGCAAGGTCTTTGTAAACGGATCAACTAGGTTCTAATGAATTTCCTCTCTATATGCTTTTCCCTCTTGTGGCTTCTTGGTTCTTTGGAGTTTGCCACCGCACCACTATTATCGCAATATATTATGAGTGGTTTATCCATATTTAGAACAACTTCCAGATCTCCCAAGAATTTACGGAGCCAGACTGTTTCCTTAGCTGCTTCACAAGCTGCTACATATTCAGCCTCCATGGTGGAGTCAGCAATGCAAGATTGCTTTATACTCCGCCATACTATAGCCCCACCACCTAGGGTGAACACTGATCTAGATGTAGATTTCCTAGAATCGACATCTGTCTGAAAATCAAAGTCTGTATATCTCCTTATGATCATATCCTCACCGGAATACACAAGCATATAATCTCTCGTTCTCTTAAGATACTTGAGAATGTGTTTCACAGCCACCCAGTGATTCAAGCATGGGTTTGATTGAAACCTACTGAGTACTCCTACTGTAAAATAGATGTCCGGTCTCGTGCATAACATAGTATACATGAGACTACCAACTGTTGAGGCATATGAGATATGTCTCATTTCCTCAACATCTTGAGGTGTCTTAGGAGACTATTCCTTTGACAAATGAATTCCATGCCCATAAGGCAGATTGCCTTTCTTGGAATTCTGCATCCCAAATCGCACAATGATCTTGTCGATATAGGATGCCTGAGACATAGCTAACAGTCATTTCTTGTGATCCCGAAGTATCTGAATCCCAAGAACATATCTAGCCTCTCCGAAATCTTTCATTTGGAATTGGTTAGCTAGCCAGGTTTTCACGTCTGATAATATCTTTACATCATTCCTAATGAGTAAAATATCATCGACGTATAAAACAAGAAAAACCATATTCCCATCAATGACGTGCTTCTATACACAAGGCTCATCAACATTCTGCTCAAAGTCCTAAGACTTGATCATGGTATCAAATCTTATATTCCAAGATCGAGATGCCTACTTGAGTCCATAAATGGGCCTTTGGAGCTTGCAAACCTTTTGCTCTTGACCCTGGGTGATGAACCCCTCTGGTTGTATCATATAGATACTCTCATCAAGATTTCCATTCAAGAATGCAGTCTTGACATCCATTTTCCAAATTTCATAGTCATAATATGCGGCAGTGGATAGAAGAGTGTAGATGGATTTAAGAACGGCTACTGGCAAGAAAGTTTCCTCATAGTCAACTCCCTCTTTCTAGGTATAACCCCTGGCCACTAGTCTATCCTTGAAGGTCTGTACCTTCCCATGTGATCCTCTCTTCCTCTTGTAGATCCACTAGCAACCTATGGGTGTTACCCCATCAGGTTGGTCTATAAGTTCCCGGACTGAGTTGGAGTACATGGACTCCATCTCTAGGTTCATCGCTTTGAGCCATTCCTCTTTGTCAGAATCATCCATTGCACTATGATAGGTCAATGGATCATCTATACCATCGTTGGATGCGACAACTTGTGCCTCTCCAACCACAAGGTAGCGATCAGGTTGTCGTACAACCCTCCCACTGCGTCTAGGTGGTAGATCATTCTAACGAAATTGCATCTGACTCTCAGATGTCGAAGGTGCTATGTGTTTGTCAACTTTTGTTGATGGTGGTGTGCTAGTCGAACCAGCAAGTAACTCCTCGAGTAACACCTTACTTGGAGGTTTGAACTCCCTCATATAGTGCTCCTCTAGAAACATGGCATTTGTCGATACAAATACTTTGTTATCATCAGGACTATAGAAGAATCCACCTCTAGTTTCCTTAGGATAACCTACAAATAGGCACACCTGAGAACATGGCTCCAACTTTGTAGTCTTATTCTTCAGCACATGTGCTGGCACCCCATATGTGAAAATGTTGTAAACTAGTTTTAAGACCATTCCACAACTCTAAGGGAGTCTTAGGAACAGACTTAGATGAAACTAAATTAAGGATATGCATTCCAGTTTGCAGTGCATATCCCTAGAATGAACTATGTAGTGAGCTATAACTAAACATAGATCTCATCATGTCTAGTAGGGTCCGATTGCTCCTCTCTGCAACACCATTTTACTGTGGTGTTCCAGGCGCTGTGAGCTGGGATATTATCCCATGCTCAACTAAGAATTCCTCGAAATCTCTGTTGAGTTATTCCCCTTCCCAGTCCGATCGTAGAGCTTTGATTGTCTTACCTAATTGGTTCTCAACCTCAGCATGATACTCTTGAACTTTTCAAAAGTATCTGATTTGTATATGAATGTGACGAAGTATTCATAACCACCTCGGGCTCTTACATTCATCGGTCCGCAAATGTCCAAATATATTAGCTCAAGTGGTTGACTGGCTCTTATACCTTTTTCCAGTAAAAGGTCTCTTGGTCATTTTTCCTTCTAAACGGGATTCGCAGACTGGTAAAGTTTTTAGCTTTAACTGGTTTAAGGCTTCGTTCTTTATCAATCTGTCTATCTGGTCAAGGCTGATATGACCAAGTCTAAGATGCCATAGATATGTGTCATCGTGAGAAATCTTTTCCCATTTAGTTTTAGGTTTCTCAACCTAAAACATTTCAGTATTGAGTAGTGGCTTATGTGTTAACGGTCTTAACATATCCAAGTTATCTTCTAGTTTCCTTAGCATATAGGTAATTCATTTATGAAATAATAACTATTATTATTAGATAAATGATAACCATCATGCAGTAGTTTTGAAACAGAAATCAAATTTCCATGACAAAACAAGAACAAACAAAACTTTGTTTAAATTCAAATAACTTTTATTTGAAAAATTGAAAACTAATAACTCCCACTATTTTACTAAAACAACATCCATTGTCCTAACTCTCATAGTAAAGTTACCTTCAGCAAGGTCTTTACGTATGTCAAGTAGCTATACCTTTAGCCTTCCAGTGTCATTCTTCTTTATCTTTGTAGATTTTGAAGACTCGACAACATTTTCCATAACATTGAGCTTACGAGGATCCACAAGTATGGACTCGTACTGGGTGAGCTTATTAAGCAGTTGGGTCAAAGTAGAAGTCAACTTGTTCATAACATAGTTGCTTTTAAACTGCAGGAAACTCTTTAGAATAGTTTCCATAATCATGGTCACCTAGCTATGCTCGTCAATACGAGCTCCATGGGATAAGTCATCATCTTCAAGACGTGCTCTCGGACTGATTTCATCCTTCATCCTAGCAGTCATCGCTGAGACCATGGCCTCATGGCGTTGCCGCTCTGAAGGCTGCCGAAACATGCCCTGTAATGACTTCATCATCTTAGATGCTAGAGCCATAGGTTCATGCTTTGCAACAAGAACCTCAGACATCCCTGCTAGCAAGTAGCAGCAGGCTTTCTCATTTGCTGGGACCAATTTCTGGTAGGTATCGCGCACAACTTGGCCAGCATTTCTGGCCGGCTCGGGAGGACTCTCCTCCGTTAGGACAAACTTTAAGTGCATTTAAAATTCATTCATCGCATATTAAAATCATCAAATAATTTTTTCATAAAATTAAACATGATGCATGAACCATGAATAATGAATTAGAAACCTAAGAGAATTACTATGCCATGGAAATCTATCATCCCACAAGTAAGTGCCGCCGTAGGGTAGGTCAAGTACTCACATGATAGATCGAGACAATCTTAGTCAATTTAATATATGCGGGAATAACTCTTATTCCTATATTAAACAACTATTGTTTTATTCGATCAAGGAATTTTATCAACAGTTAATTATTTCTTTGTAAGTGTAACCCGCCGTTTTGGGATTCTTGGACTTAACGAGTGAAGTGTCACCGTATGGTAGTTCAGTTCACAAGATACATCTAGAATCCCTATCCTCTCGGAACCCAAACCTGATATTGACTCAAAATGGACACTGTTGTGATATTTTTATATCGTACCGCAAGTGTACAGTGTCAAGTTTTAGTATAAATATGAGTTAAGAGTGTCGAACCCACAGGGATTGCGTTAACTCGCACTAAGTACTACAATTGATAATCCTAACTTTATTTAGAAAATAATTAATAAAGATTTTAATAAATAAATAAAATATAAAAATAATTTGATAGGAGGAACTAATACGATAGAGATTCTGGATCCTGATTTCACCTAGCTGTCGCCTATGTATTTGTCATGTCAATTAATCTTTGTTCAGTTATACTGTTTATAAGTCAAGACTCCTAAAATATCCACTCCCTCTCTTGAGTGCCGAGTGAAAATATCACTAACTATAGACTTCGATATCTCTATAAAAATCCAATAGTTAACAACTCATTACGCTTTGTGATTCCATGTTAACGACTTCAAAGGACTACAGATTCTCTCGAACTCTATAAAATCCTAGGTTATATTCTCTAGATCTATTCAAAATCCCCTCTCTCGAGTGATAGATTCTAAACATTCATCATCTTCAATTGTGGCCAACACTCAAGAAGCATTAAACTCAAAAGAATATAAATAAATTAATAAAACTTCAAAACAAAATTGACAAACAAATACAAGGTTCAAGCATAGATTACACCATTCTCCAGAATTAAGGAGTTAATTCATGATAAAAGATAAAATCAATTATAAAAAATTCATGAATCTAATGGAAATCATTAGAGTTCTAAGAAAGAAACAAGAAGATAAAACCTGAATTGAATCTCTTCCTCTCCGGATATTACAGCCTTTATCTCCTCTTGTCGCTCTTCAATCCTCTCATTGGATCTCTAAAAATATTTATTTCTGTGTTTTGTGCTGTGTATTAGCCTGCTTTTAATTTTGGACGAACTGTTATATTTATAGTGGAGTCTGGGAGTCATTGGGTATCATTAGGGATCTTAAAAACCCTAAAATCACAAATCCTGGAACGCTTAGGTTTTCTCCCCGCATGTTATAGCTCTCTAATTGGCGCCTGGGTGCCTGCTTCTCTGGATTTTATATAGGTGCGTGAGGACTTAAGGCGCCATGGCGCCTTGCATGTGTTTATTAATTAGGCGCCATGGCGCCATGATTAATGGGCTGCAGTGCCCATTTTACTTCAAAGGCGCCTTGGCGCCTTGCTTCTGCTTCAAAGGTGCCTTGGCGCCTTGCATGTTGCAAAGGATTGGTGGCGCCAAGGCGCCATTTATATAGATTTGATGGCGCCAAGGCGCCATTCTCTCGGGAATTTAGCTGAGTGATGAATTTCACCCCTGCTGCTCCCGTCTTATGCCTATGCTCCCGTATGGTCCCAAAACACGTGTAAATATCCCCGGATCCATGTATTAATGCTCCTACAAATAAAACATAAAATAAACTATGAATAACATTTAAATATCTCGAAATATAACAAAACAATAAGCTAAAAATACCGCAATAAGTGGGTATAAACCACACTTATCAAATACCCCCAAACTTAAGGTTTTGCTAGTCCCGAGCAAAAGATAAAATAAAAACTAATTTCAAATAAACAACTAAAGATTACTAAATTAACTAAGCCACTTTCGTAGGGATCACGATTGCATTTAGCATATGCAACAAGCCTTTAAACCCCTAGGCGGCCCTAGTGGACGAGTTATAGTCTCGTGAGGGCTTACAGCGACGACACCCACAAACGTCATTCACACACAATCATGCAAAAATATAAAAATAACAAAACATAGTCCCGATAGTTGCATTTAAAATTTTCCTCAAAGAAAGTTTATAAATGAAATTAGAGAACCTTCAAAGTATGCAATTCAGCTCATATCCAAGTTCTTGAGTAAATCATCTAAGCTAGACTCACAGTCTGTGTGTGTTTACAGGTTCGGTCACAGCTTGACTCCTAAGTAAGCCAACTCAATGATTTCGTTTAAAAATTAGAATCGATGGGTCAAACCAACCTAGATATCTCAATTATGCTCGATAATTGCTTTATTTCGTGCTCAGTGTGGTATGATTTTTCTTTTCTTTTCTTGTCTCTTTTTTTTTCTTTTTCGTACTTTTTTTTTTCAACTCACCTACCCTTTAAGGTAGCATTTCTCCTCATGGTGGTCCTAATACTCGCCCATGGGTAGCTTCACGCTTATCGGTTATAGGTGGTTTATTTTCTTTCTTTAGAGACATTTTTCTTTTTAGCTATACCATACTTCATAACACTAGCAAATCAAGATAGATATCTAAGCAAACGGTCATTCATTGACATGCAATTTCTTCAACTAGTCATCTTGTCAACTACTTAAGTTTTCACTGCTAAAAACCTATTTTTAAGTGCTTACGAGTCTAACATAGATCAGTTATTCAAGGCATCAGATAAAAGTAAATTGTTCACTTATCGTTTCTAAAATTTCACTCATAAACAAATAATATTATCACATGATTTATGCTTTACTATCAAAGACTAAAACAAAATAATTAAATTTCTTTTTTTCTTTTTTTGTTTTATAAATTTAAACAACTAAATAGCAAGTAAACAGCATACACACACCCCCAAACTTAAAACTTGCATTGTCCTCAATGTAAGGTAAAAAATTAAAGAACAAGAGTGATGAATAACACTACCGTGCATGGAGTTGATCAGACTCTCGCAGGTTAGAATTTGGTTGCGCGAGTGTTGTGTGTCTTGTGCTACCTGCGTAAATAACATGTAAATTAATAAATAGTACACAATAAAATAAAAATTAAAAATAAGGAAAATAAATAAATACAATTAAATGCAAGGGTTGCCTCCCCGCTAGCGCTAAGTTTAACGTCTTCAGCCAGACGCAACCACCCAAATGGTGGTCATGGTAGCTTCTTCTTGTGTATCCATTGACTGCTTTGACATGAAAAAGATAGTTTGGCAACTGTGGCAGTTTTATCCAAATATCCCTACTGCTGCTTGGTTATGGAGGATGTAATCTGCCCAATCTATATTTCTAAGGACTTCATTGTGGCCTCTATATTTTCCATGTGTGTCTCAATATTGTTTAGCCTTGACTTAGTCTTCTCGAATCTCGCTGAAGTACTAGCAACAAACGTGCTCACGAAGTCTTCTAAGGAAGATTTCTGCTCAGCTTTTTGATAGTCAACCAAAATAAGGCTGCAAGGTATTCTCTGTGTTAGCATATGACAGGTTTAGATGATAACGGTTAGGCACAAGATTTCCTCTATAGCTGTTGAAGTTCTGATTGTTCACATATTGGACTTGCTCAAAGTTCGGGTTTCCTTCTAATAACTGCATGTTTGTAGCTGCCGCTGATTCAATAGATGATACTCGTGGATTTGTCAAGGCTGCTACTTTAGTGGCTAAGGTGGAAATCTGAGCTGTAAGTGCCACATGAGGGTCTACTTCATATATTCCAGCCACCTTGGTCACCGTAGTGCGTTCACTTGGCCATTAATTTCTTCCAATAAATTGTGCGCTTCCTCAGCTGATTTCTTGAATAGAGCTCCCCCATCTGTTACATCAACCACAGTTCTATTCGACCTATTCAGTCCATTATAGAACAATTGAATTTGGACCCAATCTGCATAATCATGTTGTGGGCATCTTCGTAGTAGATCCTTAAAGCGCTCTCATGCCTCATATAGAGTGTCAGTCTCCAACTGCTTAAATATACTGATCTCTGCCCTCAGTTGAGCTGATTTAGCTGGTGGAAAGAACCTCTCAAGAAATTTTGTGGCCATATCCTGCCATGTCATGATACTCCCCGTCTGTATTGATTGCAGCCAATCCCACGCTTTATCCCGTAAAGAGAATGAAAATAAGCGTAGCCTGATAGCCTCTTTACTAACGCCATTTATCTTTATGGTATCTGCGATCTCCAGGAACATCCTTAAGTGCAAGTTGGGATCTTCTACAGCTGAACCCCCAAACTTATTCCTTTGTACTATATTGATCAATGCAGGTTTTAACTCAAAATTGTTGGCGTTGATTGGTTGATGGGCAATCCCAAAATAGATATCATCAATGACCGATTTAAAGTGATCTATGATTGCCACCTGGTGTGGGTTGTTCTCTATGTTTTCAGCTGCCATTGCTTCTTTTTCAATTTTTCTTTCGTTTCTTAGTCTCCTCGCAGTTCTTTCTATTTCAGGATCAAACAGGAGTGAGTCGAGACTTGTGGATTTTCGCATTCACTGAAGCACCAAAAGAAAAAGAAAAAAAAATCAATAAACAAAAATAAACTAAAAATTAAAATTAAAATTAAAATTAAAATTAATAAATACAAGAATAAAATAAAAGATAAAACTCTAAATTAAAGCTAAGATTACTTGGTAGTACTATTAATGTGAATTAAACAAACAATCCCCGGCAACGGCGCCAAAAACTTGTTGTGATATTTTTATATCGTACCACAAGTGTACGGTGTCAAGTTTTAGTATAAATATGAGTTAAGAGTGTCGAACCCACATGGATTGCGTTAGCTCGCACTAAGTACTATAATTGATAATCCGAACTTTATTTAGAAAATAATTAATAAAAATTTTAATAAATAAATAAAATATAAAAATAATTTGATAGGAGGAACTAATACGATATAGATTATGGATCCTGATTTCACCTAGCTGTCGCCTATGTAATTGTCATGTCAATTAATCTTTGTTCAGTTATACTGTTTATAAGTCAAGACTCCTAAAATATCCACTCACTCTCTCGAGTGTCGAGTGAAAATATCACTAACTATAGACTTCGATATCTCTATAAAAATCCAATAGTTAACAACTCATTACGCTTTGTGATTCCATGTTAACGACTTCAAAGGACTACAGATTCTCTCGAACTCTATAAAATCCTAGGTTATATTCTCTAGATCTATTCAAAATCCCCTCTCTCGAGTGATAGATTCTAAACATTCATCATCTTCAATTGTGGCCAACACTCAAGAAGCATTAAACTCAAAAGAATATAAATAAATTAATAAAACTTCATAACAAAATTGACAAACAAATACAAGGTTCAAGCATATATTACACCATTCTCCAGAATTAAGGAGTTAATTCATGATAAAAGATAAAATCAATGATAAATAATTCATGAATCTAATGGAAATCATTACAGTTCTAAGAAAGAAACAAGAAGATAAAACCCGAATTGAATCTCTTCCTCTCCGGATATTACAGCCTTTATCTCCTCTTGTCGCTCTTCAATCCTCTCATTGGATCTCTAAAAATATTTATTTCTGTGTTTTGTACTGTGTATTAGCCTCCTTTTAATTTTGGATGAACTGTTATATTTATAGTGGAGTCTGGGAGTCATTGGGTAATATTAGGGATCTTAAAAACCCTAAAATCACAAATCCTAGAACGCTTAGGTTTTCTCCCCGCAAGCTCTAGCTCTTTAATTGGCGCTCGGGCGCCTGCTTCTCTGGATTTTATATGGGTGCGTGAGGACTTGAGGCGACATGGTGCATTGCATGTGTTTATTAATGGATGTGAAGACTCAAACGACAAGCAAAGAATTTCTTGCGTAGTCTTAGCTTAGGGCTCTCTTTGTAAGTGGGTTGTTAATTTAAGTCTCTAAGCTCATATGACATATGCATATTCATTTAGATGCATTAGGATCATATGCAAAATGCTTTAAACCTTCAAATCCTGCATTTTGGCACTGAGATCTGCATACCGGTGTCCCTACTATATTTTAAACAGTTTTGCATCACCTCTGGAACCGAGCTACTCTATATCGGTCACATATACCAGTCACTCTAGTGTTTGTTGTTACTGGAACCGGCAAAGAGCATATCGGTCAACCTTTATATCTTACATGCTCTTAGAAATCGGCACTGATCATACCAGTCCCCATACCGGTAAGCACATCGGCATACCAGTCTCCATACCGGTTAGTAATCCGGTATAGCGCTTGAATCTTCAAACGATAATATAATCGTTATAATTTGACAGATCGTCATACCGGTCTCTGCAAACCGGCATATCGGTCTCAGACAGAACAGTTGGGGCAGTTTACACCTTCACTATTTATTGAGCCCCCAAATTCGTTTTTGCCTACATCTTGAACCTTCATTCAATTTCTTTAAAGGCAAAAACAGAGAATTTACAAAACATTCATCATCATACACTTTCATACTCAAACTCACACACTACACCTGCATATTATTTGTAGTGAGTTTAGATTTCTTGGGTTAGCAACTCACACTAAAATCTTCATTATCTTTGTGAGTTCCCAAGTTGTTCATTAAATCTTCATTATCAAACACTTGAGGTTGTGAAATCCCTATATGAGTGGACATGCTCAAAAATGTGGATCGTAAAGGTTTGTGAGTGAGCCTATTGAGAAAACTCATTATAAAGGTTTTAAGAGTGAACCTATGGATAAAACTCTTGTGTAAAGGTTTGGAGTGAACCTACGGGATAAAACTCTTGGTTGCGGGTGAGCCACAGAAAACTCGATGTAAGTTATGGATTCAATTTAGTGGAAATCTTCAAACGCGGCTTGGGGAAGTAGACGTAGGCATTATTGGCTGAACCACTATAAATCACCGGTGTCAATTTCTCTAACTTTATCTCTTTATTTTATCGCGAGTTTAATATTTTCTTTCCATATTATTTAGCACAGCTTGAGATTGAGAAATTGATTAATAAGTTTAATTGGTAAAGCTACTAGCATAGTAACATCTGCAGGTCATTATCCAATTTACCTCCTTTCAGTATAGAGAATTTATTTATTGTATGCTTATAGGTAATTTCAAATAATGGTCATCAACTTTGACCATGGAGACCATGATTGAAGACAATGGAATGCAAGAGTAAAATTTTAATGTATGGATGAATGAATATTTGTTTATTTAAAAGCTTTAAGTTTTTTTTTTCATAAACATGTATTATTGTGCATGACTTGTATATAATAACATAATTAAATAAAATAAATAAACATTAGATGTGGTCAAAAGTTAATATGTGTAAATGTCCATAAACTTAAAAAGTTAACTATGCATCCCGCTCTATTTCACCAATTGAACACCACTTGCTACCGTTAATGACCAAATCAATAAGGCTATTATTTGAAAAGAAATTATATTACTAACAAACAAATTTATTTTTGCAGATATAATAATTATTGAAATAAATATATTATCTAACTACAATATATTATATTATTTTTTAGTTTTTTAGAAAATTAGCTAGTAGGGATTACTGATATTTTTTTTTAATCAAATAGATGTGGATACCAAATATTTTGCTTTTGTCAACGATATTACGAAAAGAAGTGTCAATTTTTCGAGTAATTTTTTGGTGCAATTGAGACATGAGTGGCGTGGTATCATCAACAAATTAGTAAATGACATGTATAATTTAATATCCATATTTTTAGTTGTTTTTTAATAATTTAACACCCGTAGCAATGGATTATCGGATCGTTGTATTGTAGATTATCTCCAATTTTACTACACAATTCACAATATTTTGTTAAACAAAACCGTAGTTTGATTAGTCTCATCACATTGGTTGGCATTGTGCAGAAAAGAAAACAAGCATACATCTCTCGAAAAATAACAGGTGAAAAAAATAAATTAAGAAATAATTGTTTGCTAAATCATATCCCATATGACGTTATTCTCCAGGTTCGTCATTCAAACCTTATAGCAATAGGGCTCTTTACAGTGTGCTTACAAGAAATCCAACTCAGATACGCTTGGACAGAATGTGCATCAATGTCTTGGGTTCTAGTGAATGTCACAGAGTAAATAGCCTTTTGATTTTTGTCCGTAAAAGAAAGCTTTTCAGGTTGTACGGTAATATCTACTCCTTGTGGTGTAATAATTTGATGAGTGTAGGATGATTTAGCTCGTCCGACGTTTGTTACTGTTCTATAATATGTTTGAGGACTATGGCCCAAACTTATAGAAAATGTAGGATAATTTAACTCGGCTTCAGCTATCCTGGAGACTTTTGAGCATTGCACTTCATAACTCACAATAACTTGTACCTGTTGGTATGTGTAATTCAAGCCACATAAGTAACGAACGTAGTCATCCTGTTGGATATCGTAAATAAGTCCTGGATCATTTTCTTTTGATGGGTTTACATGGCCTGCACCAACTGCAAACAGATCAGCTGGAAGATGATTTTGATCAACAAGCCCATTCCCCTCGAGTGACGTGGTATCACGCTTCAAGCCCATTCCCCTCGATGACTTCTCAACTTGCTTTTGAGGTAAACCTTTAGCAAGTGGATCTGCTAGGTTTTCCTTCGATTTGACATAATCTATTGAAATTATGCTGCTTGAGAGTAGTTGCGTTATGGTGTTGTATCTTTGACGTATGTGTCGAGACATACCATTATACATTATATTTTGGCTCTCCCAATATCTGATTGGTTATAACAATATATGCTTATGGCTGGCACCAGTTTTGGCCAGTTTGGAATATCCTCTAAGAAATTCTGAAGCAATTTCGCTTCTACCGCAGCTTTGTCTAATGCTATGAACTCAGACTTCATAGTAGACCGGGCAATATATGTCTGTCTCAAGGAATTGCATGATATGGCCGTGTTAGACAATTATGACCCATAGCTTCACTATTTGTAAAAAACATTGTGGTTTTTGTACAAATTAACTATGTGATAATGAAAATTGCATTTTATCATTTTGTAATTAGATTACTTGTATATATATAAATGATAAAAGTCCTTATGATTAGTTCCATATTATAAGATATTAGACAATATCAATCCACAACGGTTTAAACATTAAATATCCCTAGTCGTAGTATTATCGAGACTGGACATCGATAATGCGGAATAGACTAGTATTGCACTTTTTCGTGTTATGGAAGCGTAACAACATAGTTCTCATATATTTAAGTATTGGATGCTTATGCAAGTGTGATAGGAGGTTGTGTTTACCAATGGTATGGAAACAGCTTCGCTCTGGATAGACCCCACGGAATCCCATTGGTAGTATGACTATGTGTTTTTGGGAATCCGCTTCAGGGTAGGTGTATTTGGTCTTAACCTGAGACTTGCATCGCTAGTACTTGCGACAATCAATAAGCTTTGGTTTTGGTCGTCCGAGACTTTAACAGGTTCTGTGTACGCCTCTTCTGGGTTTATTGAGAATCGTAGTGTATTGAGTGTGATGTCAAGATAGAAGTATCACTTCAGTCGTATGGAGATGATGATCACGCAGGGATACAGAACCGGTTCTCTATTATGTTGCAACTATCGGAATAATATGACAATGTCATGATTATCCAATTATAGAGACTAGTTGCTTGTGATCCGATATATGCTTCGTACGGGGCAGACACTATTCCAGCCCCAGGCCTTACATGTGACATCAGAGATCGCAATACGCAATACTACGTATACTACGCTTGTTATAGATTATATATTCCTTAAAGAATATTTCTAAAGAATTGGGTAGGCATGGCGCTTTGCTAGAAGTCAACCATGTCTCGTAAATCGGTAAAAACGTGGTACGGGGTACGCACGTGTTCGGATAGTCCGACGACCAGATTTACTGCCAACATATCTAGGGATCTCATGGGTCGCTTCCCGAAGATTCACCGATGATGTATGACTCGAACATAATTAATCTATGATTAATTATATGAGAGAGAAAGTTAATCTAGGCTTAATTACGGTGAGATTTTATCTAGGATAAAATTCAATTAGAAGAAAGAGTACGATTAATTTGGAATTAATTGATAAAATAATATATTCGATATATTATATGAAATTAGATTTCATAACGGAATTAAAATTAGATTTTAATTCGGGCGAATGAATTAATTTAGAATTAATTCGCGAGCGACATTAATAGTAATTTTGCTAGGCATAATTATTTATTTTAATTTGATTTAATTACGTCGCAACAGAAAGTTCATTAATTTGAATTAACGAACCCGAGCCCGGAATGTGTTTGTGGGCCTACTCAGATTTTGAATTCAAGTGTGGCCCACACAAGTCACATCACTTGTCACTTTACTTGCCTTTTTGGTGATGGAATTTGGTGAGATGGTGATGACTTACTAAACACTCAAACTTGAAAAGTGAATGACATATTACCAAACATTTGGTATATTATTTTTTGATTTTGGAAATCAATTAACAAGTCAATTTTTCACTCTCCTCTATTCTCTCTAATTCACGCCATTCTCCCTCTCTCACACTCTCCTTGGCCGAGAGTTATAAGAAGAAAACAATGGGATTTTGATGAAAAATCTCCATTGCTAGCACATCAAGGAATCATACAAAGGTGTTAGGGAAACTTTTCCCATTGAGCTTGGAATCAAAGATCAAAGCTTGGAGCTTGATACACAACTTGGAGGAGCTTGGAACACTTTCAAAAAGAGCAAATATTTTTTGCTATCAACACATCCTACAACCGATCTTTGTAAGTATAATTCTGCTATACTTTCTTTTCGTATTCACACATTTATCATGCTTTAAATGTTCTTGGGATGATCTTAGAGACCAACAATGGTATCAGAGCCAATTTGAGCATGAAATTGAATTAGGGTTCATAATCTAAAATTTGGGTATTTTTGATTTGAGCATGATTTGATCAAATTGTTTGTTTGAGTATTCTTATATAATGATAATTAAGTGTTATACATGATCAATTTGATGAAAAATTAATTGGATTAATTTTCCCCAAATACATTAGCTTGGCCGAATGTGATTAGTACCCCAGGTCATGGTATTTTTTGTTTTTTAAATCATTGGATGTGTTTAAAATGCTTGGATATATTAGTTTGTGATTTAATTGGATTGAAATCAAAATTAATATAAAAATCCCTCCATTGCCGTGACCAAAGAAGCATGAAAATGACTTGATTTTGTTTCAATAATGTTGGACATGTATTGATTATAATAAGGCATGATTAATTGATTAAATTATTATTTTGGAAATGTTGATTTAAATAATTAATTTTGGCTAAACACTTTAATTAATTAAATTGTGAAATTTGGAATATTAGAATTTAATTAATTAGGCTTAATTTGGAATTGGGCTAAAATTGTTGTATTTGGGCCTAATGGGCTTGGTTGGGTCAAGTTGGTTTAGGACAATTGGATTGGATCCAAATTGGGCCTAAACAATTCCATTAAGTCCAAATATAATAAATGGGCCTTTTAAAATTTAATTAGGCCTAATGGGCCAAAATTAATTTTATGGCAAATGGTGATTCCTTATTGGGCTTTGGTTTCCAAAGTCCATGCCTTGATAAATTAATTGAAAGCCCATTGGACTTTAATTAAATTGACATTGGATGTTAATTGGGCTTTGTGTTGGACAATTATGTCCCATAGCGTCACTATTTGTAAAAGACATTGTGGTTTTTGTACAAATTAACTATGTAGCAATGAAAATTGCATTTTATCATTTTGTAATTTGATTACTTAAATATATAAATGATAAAAGTACTTATGATTAGTTCCGGATTACAAGATATGAGACAGTATCAATCCATAACGGTTTAATCATTAAATATCCCTAGTCATGGTATTATCGAGATTGGACATCGATAATGCGGAATAGAATAGTATTGCACTTATGCGTGTTATGGAAGCGTAACAACATAGTTCTCATATATTTAAGTATTGGATACTTATGCAAGTGTGATAGGAGGTTGTGTCTACCGATGGTACGGAAACAGCTTCGCTCTGGATAGACCCCGCGGAATCCCATTGGTAGTATGACTATGTGTCTATGGGAATCCGCATCAGGGTAGATGTATTTGGTCTTAACCTGAGACTTGCATTGCTAGTACTTGCGACAATCAATACGCTTTGGTTTTGGTCGTCCAGGACTTTAACAGGTTCTGTGTACGCCTCTTCTGGGTTTATTGAGAATCGTAGTGTATTGGGTGTGATGTCAAGATGGAAGTATCACTTCAGTCATATGGAGAAGATGATCACGCAGGGATACAGAACTGGTACTCTAATGGGTTGTAACCATCGGGATAATATGACAAGGTCATGATTATCCGATTAAAGAGACTAGTTGTTTGTTATCCGATATATGCTTCGTACGGGGCAGACACTATTCCAGCCCCAGGCCTTGCATGTGACCATCCGATACTAGATCGCAATACGCAATACTACGTATACTACGCCTGACATAGATTATATATTCCTTTAAGAATATTTCTGGAGAATTGGGTAGGCACGGTGCTTTGCTAGAAGCCAATCACTAAATAGATCGGTGACGTGACTGCCGTCTAAGTATAGAAGATGTCTCATGTGCCCACAATGGCATCTCAAGTCTAAGAATCACAAGTGCTACTCAACCCAAGAAGATTCTTATTGACGCTGGTGTACCATCCATTAAGAATCTTTGGTGAGTCGTTCAGTGTTTATCCGCTATAAACACCTACACGTCTATACTAGTCTCCAAGACTAATGGTTCATTGAGAAACCATTGGAATCATATCTTCCAGTATACGACATGTACCGGTCTCAACGGGTTTACTATACTGACCAAGTAGTGTAAACCTTGACCAGGAACTGTCTGAGAATGACAACGTCATGATACCTCTCAATGTCCGTTGCGACGCTTTTGCATCTGTATCATGACTAATCATTCTCGGGTCATTACGTCTTTACCATATAGAAAGATAGATTATATTATAGAAACTGCATATATTATTCATAATAATAATGTTTTACAGAAGTATTTAACAGAAATAAAACCGGGAATTGGCGCTCTGAGCACCAACCCCAACAAAATCTCCCACTTGCTCTAGTGCCAATATCGATTGTATCTAATACCCATCGACTCCACGTGTTTATCAAACAGCTTCGGAGGTATGGCCTTCGTCAGCGGGTCTGCTACATTATCTTCACTCGGTACCTTGCACACGACAATATCCCCTCGCGACACGATCTCTCGAATGATGTGGTACTTGCGTTCCACATGCTTCGACTTCTGATGCGCCCTCGGTTCCTTTGCTTGCGCAATGGCTCCAGTATTATCACAGTATAACGGAATCGCATTCTCGATACTTGGGACAACTCCCAATTCTGTGATAAAGTTCTTTATCCACACAGCCTCTTTTGCAGCTTCAGAAGCTGCAATATATTCTGCCTCAGTGGTGGAATCAGCTGTCGATCCATGTTTGGAACTCTTCCAACAAACTGCACCTCCGTTAAGGGTAAAGACAAATCCAGATATAGACTTTCTATCATCGGGATCCGATTGGAAATCGGAGTCTGTATACCCATTAACCTGCAGTTCGTTTCCTCCATAAACTATTAACTTATCCTTAGTACCTTTAAGATACTTTAGGATATGTTTAATGGCCATCCAATGGTCATTACCTGGATTGGACTGATATCGACTAGTTACGCTAACAGCAAAACTGATATCAGGCCTCGTACATAACATGGCATACATTATGCTACCCAAACATGAAGCATAAGGTTGGTTAGACATTCTAACCTTCTCATCTTCTGTTTGTGGACACATCTTCTTGGAAAGATGAATCCCATGTCTGAACGATATGTTTGTTGTCTTACAGTTACCAAAGCTATACCGTTCCAAGATCTTATCTACGTACGTAGATAAGATCTTGGAACGGTATAGCTTTGGTAACTGTAAGACAGCAAACATTGGGATAACCTAATCAGCCTCCTTTGTCTATCTCTATAGAGTTTTATTCCTAAAACATAAGAAGCTTCTCCCAGGTCCTTCATGGAGAAATTCTTACAAAGGTACGCTTTTACGCTTTGCAACATACCTAAATCATTCCCAATGATTAGGATGTCATCAACATATAGGACTAAAAATACGACCATGCTCCCACTGGCCTTCTGATACACACAGGATTCTTCCGAATTCTTGAGAAAACCAGACGATCTAATAATCTCATCGAATCGAAGATTCCAACTTCGTGAAGCTTGTTTAAGTCCATAAATGGACTTCTTAAGCTTACATACCATACCCGAGGTTTCGCTGGACGTGAAACCTTCCGGCTGTTCCATATAGATTTCTTCATCAAGAAATCCATTTAGAAAAGCCGTTTTGACATCCATTTGCCAAATCTCGTAGTCATGATACGCAGCTATAGAAAGCAAAATCCGGATAGACTTAAGCATTTCTACCGGTGAAAAAGTTTCATCGTAGTCGACGCCAGGTCACTGCGTGTAACCTTTTTCTACCAGTCGGGCCTTGTAAGTTTCAACCTTACCGTCAGGCCCGCGCTTCCTCTTGTAAACCCATTTACAACCGATAGGAACAATTCCTTCGGGAAGCGGAATCAAGTCCCAAACTTGATTTTCATACATTGAGTCTATCTCGGATTTCATGGCACTTTGCCATTTCACGGAGTCGATGTCCAACATCGATTCTCTATAGGTGAAAGGATCTGTCTCTTCAACTAAGAGAACATCCAGACTCTTTTCTTGTATCAAATACAAGCGTTCAGGAGGTCTAGATACCCTTTCCGACCTACGAAGTGTGTGTTGAAGGTCCTTCATCTACTTGAACTTCAGGTTCCTCCGTTGGTTCGTTGTTTTCAGGTTGGACTTCATCAAGCTCAACCTGTCTATGATTACCACCTTCTGACAAAAATTCTACTTCTAGAAATTTTGCGAAGCGAGCTACGAACATATTTCGATGCTCGGTATCATAGAACAGATATCCCCTCGTATTCGAAGGATATCCAACAAACCTAAACTTTTGCCCTCGAGGCGAAAGCTTATCTTGCTGAGTCACCCTGACATAGGCAGGACAACCCCAAACCTTAATATAATTAAGATTTGGTCTCCTACCGAACCATATCTGATACGGTGTCGTAGGAACAGCCTTTGAAGGAATCTTATTCAAAAGATGTGCGGCTGTTAAGAGAGAGTAACCCCATAAGTAATAGGGCAAATCTGTGAAACTCAACATCGATCGGACCATATCGAATAAAGTCTGATTTCTCCTTTCAGATACACCATTGTGATGTGGTGTGCCTGGAGGAGTATATTGAGCGAGAATCCCATTCTCCTTCATATAATCCATGAACTCACCACTCATATATTCAACGCCTCGATCTGATCGAAGGCATTTAATATATTTACCAGTTTGTTTTTCTACTTCATTTCGGAACTCTTTGAACTTTTCAAAGGTTTCCGATTTATGTCGCATCAAATACACATAACCGTACCGTGATAAATCATCGGTAAATGTAACGAAGTACGAATAACCACTGTGAGCAGTTTGACTTAGTGGACCACATACATCAGAATGTACGAGTTCCAGTAAGTTAGTGGCGCGATGTCCAACACCAGAAAATGGGGCTTTGGTCATTTTACCCTGAATACATGATTCACAAGTTGGATAGGATTCAATGGTAAGATCTGATATCAAACCATTCCTAACCAATTGGGTAAGGC
This sequence comes from Zanthoxylum bungeanum, assembly GCA_019454045.1. Taxonomy (NCBI): domain Eukaryota; kingdom Viridiplantae; phylum Streptophyta; class Magnoliopsida; order Sapindales; family Rutaceae; genus Zanthoxylum; species Zanthoxylum bungeanum. Next base: position 640,584 of record SKCR01029777.1, read on the forward strand.
GTTTAACGCCAATGTGACCAAGTCTCATATGCCAAAGTTCAGTATTATTAATTACAGGTAAACTACGTTTATTAACTCCAGTATTTAATATATCTTTTGAAGTTTGCAATGTATAATGACCATGCTGGTTTGGACAACAAAGGATCTGAATATTATTTTTATCATATAAATACAAAGAACTATTCTTAATATTAATACAAAAGCCTTCTGTATCCAATACAAAAAGTGATATAATATTAGCGACACATCCCGGTACAAAATGACAGTCATATAACAAAAGTGTCCCATTCGGCAATGAGATCTCGCATACTCCCACTGCAACTGCATCCAAAGAGTCTCCAGTCCCGAACCGCAACTGTATCTCTCCAGGCTTCAGTTTCCTACTTTCCTTCAGCACCTGCAATGAATTGCAAATGTGAATGGGACAAGCAGAATCTAAAATCCAGCTGGATGTAACGGCTTCACAAGCCAAAGATAAATCAATAACTGGAAAAATAAAAGTACATGATGTAGAAGCTCTGTCTCTCCTCACTTGGGCAATGTAATCAGGACAGTTCCTTTTCCAGTACCCGACTTTGCCGCAGTGGTGGCATTTGTCTTCAGAAGCCCTTTTAGGCTTTGCAATCTTCGCCTGTTGTTGAGGACCAAAAGCATTCTTCTTCTTCTTGTCTTTCTTGTTCTTTCCCTTGGACCATCATTGGGAAGAAGCCGAAAGAGAAGTAGTTCTAGGAGGGCGAGTCGGTACTCCATTCTTAAGGTCCTCTTCTGCCGTGAGCAACATCCTATGTAGCTCCTGGTAGGTACAGACAGTCCCGTGCATGTTGAAGTACATCACGAACTGGCGAAATGAAGCTGGCAGTGAACCAAGAATGACACTCCTACCGAGAATGTCATTCAAGATGAGATTATGTTGCCTCAATTGATCGATCAAATCGATCATCTGAAGAACATGTGGGCTAACACTCTGCCCCTCATCCAGACGCGCATGGAACAGTTCCATGGCGACTTTGTGAACAATCACTTGTTCCTGGTTCTCAAACGATTGTCTCAATCGCGTCATCATACTATACGAATCTAACATACCATAGTACTATTGCTTGAGTTTCGGAGACAGTGAACTAAGGATGTATGATTTAACCCTTAAATCATCATCCTTCCAAGTTTCAAAAACTTGGCGTTCCTCCTCCGAAGCATCCGCACCCACTGCAAGGGGCAACGGACCCTCAAGAACATAACCCAGCTTTTCGGAATCGAGGACAATCCTCAAATCCAATTCTCAGTCTGCAAAGTTCTCAGCGCCTTTCAGTTTGTTCGCATCAAGCATACGCGCAAACTGATTTGTGGATTGTGCCGCCATCGCCAATCTATCATATAGATCACGAAAAACGGTTAGCAGAAATTAAAGCTGTTTCATATAATATCAAAAGCATAAACTAGATCATGGATTTTTAATCTAATATACCCCTCCCACTAAATCATGCAATACTGTAATCCCAAAACAGAATACAAATATTTAATAATTAAATTAAATACTAATAGTAAAAAGTGGATCCCGTGAATATATTTCGGCTCACAGCAGAGGCACGGTCTCGCCTACGTATATTCATCAGGTAGACAGGCCTGGCCGTTTCTCGTTGTCGCTGCGAAGGCAGGCCCACAAGGAGACGTACCAAGGTTAAACTCGTCAATGATAAATTCAAGTTACTTACGTAATCCTGACAGCTAGGGCACGTTCAGAATTCCGCTTTTACTTGAATTTATCTAGTATCTGATATACATCTGGTATAAATAAATCTTTATCGGCTACATCCTCACAGCAGAGGCACAGTCTCGGATGTAGTCACAAAGAAGTATTCATAAACCGTATTGACAAGACGGACAATATAACATGCATCAAATACATAATTACATTCAAACCTTATTAATTAGGGATTTTCCGCTAAGTGTCATACACCATAAATCTAACCAATTTAGATCCTAATAAGCATGCATAAAGTCAAGAAAACATGATTAAACATTGATTCAATGAAGGCTAATCATTTTAGGTGGCCTAGAATCAGACTCGCTCTGATACCATTTTGTAGGGGTTTTTTGGGGGTGAATCCGGTAACGCAGCGGATGCGGTGAAAATCCGATTTTCAGATTTCAAAAATTTTCTCGGATTAATTAAATAAACGTATTTATTTAACATTCCAATAATCAAATTATGAAAATAAAATTCAAATGAATCATATTCAAGTGAATTTACCAAATTACCCTTGCTTTGTATTTTTGTCCATTTTAGTCCGAAATTGATCTAATCAATTTTGAATGATTCTAAATCATTTTAAGATGAACTTATGATGCTCAAAACATCAAAACACCAAAAGCACCAAAATCCCCAAATTTTTCTCACAAAGCCGAGAGCACCATAAGGGAGCACAATTGTGCACTTTGTCATTTCATGTCTCAAAACACATCTAAATGTAATCCAATGAACATGAAACTTTATATGCATCATATAAACACACAAATATGAAACATATATGAAAAGCCCCAAATTTGGAATTAGTTAAGAACCCTAATTTTTCAATTTCCACAAATTGGACAAATTAGACCAAATACATTAAATCAAGTACTTCAGTCATCATTTTCCATCCAATCCAAGTCTCAACACAATGAAACAACTCAATCAAATCTAGGTCATTTAAGAGTGGGTCAATAACTCTAGATTAGCAACATGGTTTCAAAAACCTTAAAAGAAAGTTTACAACTACAATAGTCACAACCTTCCTTCACCATACATGCTCAACACTTCTATCAAACTTCCATCAACAAAAACACAAAGAAATAAAGAAAGAAATAATCTAAGAACATCACATGTTGAAGCCTAGAACCTAAGGAACAATTTCCTCTCTAATAGCAAGTTTGAAAAACTTACGAAATTCCAAGCTATCTTTGATATATCAAACTTCCATCAACAAAAACACAAAGAAATAAAGAAAGAAATAAATAAAAACATATATTCATTTAGGATATAAGTCAAATAACTCATTTTGACTATTAATTAATGTGTATTTAAATTAATCAAGTATTAAATGTAAATACACAATAATTAAGCAAATGACTATCTAGTCCTTTTAGCACGTATCTTGCGTTTAACCTTTAAACGACTTTATAAATAATCAATATTATTTATTAATGTTGCTCTAGTGCTCTACGAGTATGTTTCATTATTGAGACTCTCTAGATTCAGGTATATCCGTCATGAAATCAAATTTCGTGTCCATAATCTATCCACTCGTAGATTATGACGATCACAGATAATCACGCTGAACCATACAGGTCGAGGTCATGGAAAATGTATAATTCCTCCGTCACAGGTATCCGGATAAATCCCAGAGATATAGATGTAAACGTCAAATCTCTATCGGGATTATCCAGTCGACTATTCCATTAGCAATCTCTAAAGAATGTTTAGAACTAGCTTCTAAACTTTACCACGGGCCCATGGTTTTATCTGATTGCTAATCATATGTACTACCTATGCTCTGATACACAGAACTGACAGATCCTATCTTGATACACATAGGACACCCTGAGGATATATCTACACCCAACGAACAGGCGGAGGTCTGATCTAAATAGATCGGTGACGTGACTGCCGTCTAAGTATAGAAGATGTCTCATGTGCCCACAATGGCATCTCAAGTCTAAGAATCACAAGTGCTACTCAACCCAAGAAGATTCTTATTGACGCTGATGTACCATCCATTAAGAATCTTCGGTGAGTCGTTCAGTGTTTATCCGCTATAAACACCTACACGTCTATACTAGTCTCCAAGACTAATGGTTCATTAAGAAACCATTGGAATCATATATTCCAGTATAAGACATGTACCGGTCTCAACGGGTTTACTATACTGACCAAGTAGTGTAAACCTTGACCAGGAACTGTCTGAGAATGACAACGTCATGATACCTCTCAATGTCCGTTACGACGCTTTTGCAACTGTATCATGACTAATCATTCTCGGGTCATTACGTCTTTACCATATAGAAAGATAGATTATATTATAGAAACTGCATATGTTATTCATAATAATAATGTTTTACAGAAGTATTTAACAGAAATACAACCGGGAATTGGCGCTCTGAGCACCAACCCCAACAGAAGAAAGGCAAAGCCAAATCGTCAAAACCTTCTAGGAAGGGTTAGGACAAATCCTAAGATGTATGTCTGCAGTGCGGCAAGCGGGGTCACTGGAAGCGTGACTGCCGCGAGTACAAGGCATACATGAAGGAAATCAAAGCGGGCAAGGCACCGGCTTCGGGTATGTTTGTTATAGAAATAAACATGTCTACTACTAGTTTTAAAAATTGGATTTTTGATTCTGGTTGTGGTACTCATATATGTACTGATGTGCAGGATCTACAGATTAGCAAGAGACTGGCCTCAGGAGAGATTGACCTCCGCGTTGGAAATGTGAAACGAGTCACCGTTTTGGCCGTTGGCACTTTTGTTTTGGAACTGCCCTCGGGGCATGTATTTAAACTTACAGACTGTTGTTATGTACCTAGTTTGACTAGGAATATTATTTCTGTATCTATGTTAGCCCAATGTGGGTATACTTTTGTATTTAGAAACACTGGGTGTTTTATGTATAAAAATGATATGGAAATTTGCACTGCTGATGTAAATAATAGTCTTTATATGTTGAATATAAATCAATCTCAAACATATAATGTAACAAACAAAAGGCTTAAAGTAAGTAACAAAGATGAAACTTACTTGTGGCATTGTCGTCTGGGACACATAAACAAGACACGTATATCCACACTTTCGAAGAGTGGGTACTTGGACGGATTTGATCCAAATTCATATGACGTCTGCGAATCTTGTTTATTAGGCAAGATTCCTAAATAACCTTTTAGCGGTAAAGGTGCACGTGCCACCGAATTGTTAGCCCTCGTTCATAGTGACGTTTGTGGGCCCATGTATAGCTAGGCTAGAGGTGGATATGAATACTTCGTAACCTTTACGGATGATGCATCGCGTTATGGTTATGTGTATCTTATGAGACATAAGTCGGAAACTTTTGAGAAATTAAAAGAGTTTCGACACGAAGTAGAAAAATACACTGGTAAAAGTATTAAGACATTACGGTCGGACCGTGGTGGCGAATACTTAAGCAATGAGTTTCTTGATTACTTGAAAGAATATGGTATTCTTTCACAAATGGACTCCTCCCGGAACACCGCAATTAAATGGTGTGTCCGAACGGAGAAACCGAACTTTGTTAGACATGGTAAGGTCTATGATGAGTCGCACAGAGCTACCTATTTCCTTCTGGGGATATGCATTGAACAATGCAATACTTATTTTGAATAAGGTTCCGTCAAAGTCCGTTCAACAAACTCCGTATGAAATATAGACAGGAAAGAAACCGGGTTTCTCATTCCTGATGATTTGGGGTTTCTGGGCATACGTCAAGCATTTGGAAGGTACCAAACTAGAACCTAAATCGGATAAATGCCTATTTATAGGATATCCTAAGGAAACCAAAGGATATTACTTCTATCACCGACAAAGAACAAAATATTTGTTGCTCTACATGCGGTTTTCCTTGAGAAGGAATTCCTAAATGCAGTGATAAGTGGGAGGAAAGTAAAACTCAATGAAAATCAGAGTGATACTGTTCCTGGCATAAATCCTTAACGGAACATGAACAGTCCATCAGGGATGAGACTGCACCAGATTCTTCGAATACACAAGAACCGCGTAGGTCGGAGAGAGTCAGAAAACAACCTGAGAGGTGTGGATTTCTGATCTCACCTCATGTGAATATTAATCTTATTGAGAAAGATGAGCCGGTACGTATGAGGAAGCGATACAAGGTATCGACTCCGGTTTATTGCAATATGCCATGAATTCCAAAATGGATTCCATGTACACCAACCAAGTTTGGACACTGGTTGATGCACCAGAAGGCGTAAAGCCTATTGGTTGCAAATGGGTCTTCAAGAATAAGACTGACATGGATGGCAACATACAAACGTACAAAGCTAGGCTTGTAGCAAAAGGGTATCTTCAACGATATTGTGTCGATTACGACAAACTTTTCACTCGTTGCCATGATTAAATCCATTAGGATAATATTTGTTATTGCTATTCGATTACGAGATATGGCAGATGGACGTCAAAACCACTTTCCTTAACGGAAACCTTTTGGAGGATGTTTATATGTAACAGCTTGACAGTTTTGTCGTACCAAGACATGCAAACAAGGTTTGTAAGTTAAATCGATCCATTTATGGATTGAAGCAAGCATCGCGTTCTTGGAACCAACGTTTTGATGAGATCATAAAAGAATATGATTTCGTTCAAAATGAGGATGATCCTTGTGTATATAAGAAGGTTAGTGGGAGCGCACTGGCATTCATTGTCCTTTACGTTGATGATGTATTGCTTATTGGCAATGACATTCCCATGTTAACGTCGGTGAAAGCTTGGCTTTCCTTAAAATTCTCCATGAAGGATCTGGGAGAAACAGCCTTTATTCTAGGAATAAAGATCTACCGGGATAGATCTAGAAAGCTGCTTGGACTCTCACAGAGCACGTACATTGACAAAGTGTTGAATAGATTCAACATGGATCAGTCCAAGAGGGGACTGTTGCCAGTGTCACATGGCGTCACTCTATCTAAGGACATGTGTCCTAAAACTCAAGATGAGAGAGACAACATGAATCGGATACTGTTCGCCTCGGTAGTCGGATCGATCATGTATGCCATGATATGTACGTGACCTGATGTCTCGTATGCTTTGAGCATGTGTAGTCACTATCAGGCCGATCCAGGTGATGGTCACTGGATGGCGGTTAAGAATATCCTTAAGTATCTTAGACGAACTAAGGATGCTTTCTTAATCAATGGAGATGGAGAACTTGAGGTAATTGGGTATACCGACGCAAGTTTCCAAACCGATAAAGACGACTGTAAGTCACAATTCGGGTACATATTTTGTTTGAATAACGGAACAGTAAGCTGGAAATCTTCCAAGCAAGAGACTGTTGCCGATTCAACAACAGAAGCAGAGTACATTGCTGCAGCTGAAGCAACAAAATAGGCAGTTTGGATCTGTAAATTCCTAATTGGATTAGGAGTAGTTCCGTTAGCTGCTGAGCCCGTTCCATTGTATAGCGCAGGCTAAAGAACCACGGTCTCATCAACGATCCAAGCATGTTCTTCTACGGTTCCATATGATTCGTGATATCATATATCATGGCGATGTGAAGATCGAGAAGGTCGCATCAGAGGACAACATTGCTGATCCGCTGATGAAAGCAATTCCTCAGCAAAAGTTTGAGCGACATGTACATAGTTCAGGTGTTAGATGCTTGAGTGACTGGCTATAGGCCAAATGGGAGATTGTTGGACAATTATGACCCATAGCGTCACTATTTGTAAAAGACATTGTGGTTTTTGTACAAATTAACTATGTAGCAATGGAAATTGCATTTTATCATTTTGTAATTTGATTACTTAAATACATAAATGATAAAATTCCTTATGATTAGTTTCGGATTACAAGATATGAGACAGTATCAATCCATAACGGTTTAATCATTAAATATCCCTAGTCGTGGTATTATCGAGATTGGACATCGATAATGCGGATTAGACTAGTATTGCACTTGTGTGTGTTATTGAAGAGTAACAACATAGTTCTAATATATTTAAGTATTGGATACTTATGCAAGTGTGATATAAGGTTGTGTTTATCGATGGTACGGAAACAGCTTCGCTCTGGATAGACCCCGCGGAATCCCATTGGTAGTATGACTATATGTCTATGGGAATCCGCATCAGGGTAGGTGTATTTGGTCTTAACCTGAGACTTGCATCGCTAGTACTTGCGACAATCAATACGCTTTGGTTTTGGTCGTCCAGGACTTTAACAGGTTCTGTGTACGCCTCTTCTGGGTTTATTGAGAATCGTAGTGTATTGGGTGTGCTATCAAGATGGAAGTATCACTTCAGTCATATGGAGATGATGATCACGCAGGGATATAGAACTGGTACTCTAATGGGTTGCAACCATCGGGATAATATGACAAGGTCATGATTATCCGATTAAAGAGACTAGTTGCTGGTGATCCGATATATGCTTCGTATGGGGCAGACACTATTCCAGCCTTGCATGTGACCATTCGATACTAGATCGCAATACGCAATACTACGTATACTACGCCTGACATAGATTATATATTCCTTTAAGAATATTTCTGGAGAATTGGGTAGGTATGGTTCTTTGCTAGAAGCCAACTATGTCTCGTAAATCGGTAAAAACGTAGTACGAGGTACGTACATGTTCGGATAGTCCGACGATCGGATTTACTACCAACATATCCAGGGATCTCATGGGTCGCTTCCCGAAGATTTACCGATGACGTATGATTCGAACATAATTAATCTAGGATTAATTACGGAGAGATTTAATCTAGGATAAAATACTATTTGAAGAGAGAGAATGATTAATTTGGAATTAATCGATAAAATAATATATTCGATATATTAAACGAAATTAGATTTCGACGCGGAATTAAAATTGGATTTTAATTCGGGCAAACGAATTAATTTAGAATTAATTCTCGAGCGATGTGAATAGTAATTTTACTAGGCATAATTATTTAATTAAATTTAATTTAATTACGTCGCAATGGAAAAATCGTTAATTCGAAATTAGCGAACCCGAGCCCGGGATGTGTTGCGGGCCCACTAGGATTTTGAATCAAGTGGGGCCCACATGTCACATCACAAGTCACATCACTTGTCACTTTAGTTAACTTTATGGTGATGGGTTTTAGTGGGTTAGTGAAGACCTATTCAACACACAAAGTGATAAGATGATTGACTATATACCAACTTTGGTATATCATTATTTTAATTTTTGAAATTGAGATACAAGTTAAAAAAATCACATTACTTCCTCTCTCTCATCATTCACGGTTTTGAACCATTTTTACTCTCTCTCAATTTTTCTTCTTTGGCCGAAACAAGGAGGAAGAAGAAAAGATTTTGATGCAAAATTTTCTAGTTGCTAGCACATTCAAAGAATCATATAAGGTGATAGGGAAACCAATCCTAGAGCTTGGAATCCTTTCAAAGCTTGGAGCTTGTTCATCTACTTCAAAGAGGAAGCTTGGAGACTTCTTAATAAAGGCAAAAAAAAAGTTTTGTGCTCAACACCTCCAAAATCCAATCAAAGTGAGTATTATTCCGCAAATTCTTCTTTGAGTATTCATATGTTTCATTGCTTAAATTGATCTTGGGACATCTTAGAAACCCAACACTTTGAGACCCATTAAGATTAGATTTAGAATCTAAGTCGTAAAGGCGCATTAAAAGTGTAATTATTTAATTTGGAATTAAATAAAGAATTAGTATTGAATACAAATTAAATCAGATTTAAAATTGTAGTTCGATATAATTCAAGAATTCGTACTTTGAGTACTTATTCTTAAACGAGTTGGACTCACGCAAATCAAATCGTTGTTTGAACATTGGATGATCACTTAATTCAAAGATTAATTAATTGGATTAGATTGATTGAATAACATGCTTTCTGTGAATACATGGATGTGTTGTATGAATAATGTATATCGGATGGATATTAGATGGGTGAGGGCAATTTTGGAAATTGTCGTAATAAATTTAGAATTTATTAAATTGGACCTGCATGTCCAGCCTTATCTCTCGATTCTTTGTAATTCTCTTTTCACCAATTCCCCTCAATGTAATGAGGTTTCTTTGATGTAT